>OW387793.2:9162500-10362500 GCA_936446665.2 Synanthedon andrenaeformis
AGGTGGGTGGATCGAGGCTGCTTCTGATCGGTTATATTGGAAAATTAAGGGGGAGACCTATATCCAACAGTGGAAATCCTGCGGTTGAGATGATGATGGTGATGATACTCGTATTTCAGATGTTTTAATAGTTATTCCACTATTCGGGCTGGAGACAAAATCAAGAAATCAATTATCATAAAAATCTGTCCAGTCGTTCTTGAGTTATACCTAAACGGTGTAACTAACACGACTTTCTTTTATACAGGGTGGAAAAATAAGTCGGGCCCTGGAGGGAAACTACCTTAAATCCTTAAGCTAGCTCATTTTACTTTATTTTTAAAAAGAAAGAAAACTGCATTCAAAGATTTTTTAAAACTCGCTTGGCTAGCCCGGGACTCGAACCAACTAAAATTAAAAAAAAAAAACAAACACTCGCTATTTTATTATACTAATCGATAGGATTATTATTCAGGATAAAATTTCTCCACCCTGTATAGATAAAATGGCTTATAGATAGATTGCAAACATATATTAAGGTTTTGATTTTCTTTCGCCACAGAAAATTCTAATATTGTAACATATTGTAGTGAGATGTGCTATATCAGATTGGTACAACCGCTTTGTGGTCAATGGTGAAAACAGCCATTAATTACAGCCCAAACCCTTGACCACTGTTCAGAACGGGGATCATAGTGACCCTATTCGTTATTTACGCATGAACTGAAAAAGCTTTAAGCAACAAATTTAACTCATCGGAGATAGTTAAAATAATGTTTGACTTATTTATTTATTTCAACAGGCTTAAATTAACTTTGACGTTTAGACACAAAGATGGCAAGCAATCTTTCCTACCAATAAAAAGTAACCCCGAACGAACACACAAACATATACCATGCATAGACACTATTATTTACGAATTGTAAGTGTCTATGCATAATACAGTGAGCATATCAACGCCAATCAATTAACTGTCATTGGCTGCTTGATAGACATTTGACAGATCTATGAAGTTTATATAGAATACACGTTTTGAATAATGTATATAAAAACAGAATATCGACATCGTATATCAAGACGTCTACGAGTAAGTTATTCATTTTTTTATCGTTCATTATTTACAAGACTTGGAATTATTAACAGTTTACCACCACCAAATACTTCTTTACATAGTATAAAACAAAGTCTGTCTGTCCCTCCGCATGTATGCTTAAATTTTTCAATTTTAATGCAGTTGGGACAATAGACATTCTGACACACTGGACATTCTGAGTCTAGACATTTTGATAGGCTAGTAATTTTGGAACAAATTTTTGATACTTTGGACATTCTGAAGCTTAGCCTTTTCATTTTTGGAAAGAGCTTTAATGAGCAAAGTGAGCAAGAGCAAAGTAACGAAAGAAATAAAACAAGAAACTTTAAAAAAGTAAGAAAGAACAAGAAATAAGAAAAAAAAAACAAAGATAAAATAATAATAGTATGTTTATATACATTTACATAATTTGTTTATGTAAATATAAAGAAGCGTAATTAATTTTAACGCAGACATCAAAACAGAAGATTATTTTATTTACTGCATTTTTGTAAAATACATACATTTTTTTTACTTTCTTTAAAATGACTACGTTCTATTAAGTCTCTTAACGAAGAAGCACACTTGTATGTTTATTGTAATGTAAAGATATATTGTATTTACGTGAAACAAGCATTCTCGTATTAAAACGAGTGAACATAACATAAACCCCAATGTAACCTTGTATTTAACAATACATACCAATTACAATGAACATTTTGCCTGAGCCCAAACCAAACTGAGCTACGGACATTAAAAACAATGGTGTTGAACATTACCGGGCCTCATGTTACACCGACGCGTAACACATAAAAGTAATTATTGATCTGATCTTGTGTTTTTTAAGTAAAACATTAAAATTTATGTTATTAAAATTTAAAATGATTAAAATTTACTTATTAAAATATACTTATTAAAATATACTTATTAAAATTAATTATTTAAAAAACGACGGATTTTCCTCAAACCCTTAAGAAGGTTCTCCTGATAGTAGGTGATCGCGAGCGCATGAAAATATCAGCTACACAAGCTGAGAATGAAAGTACGTTGCAGATCCTAGTAACAAAATAGTATGGGTAAAGATGCGGATAGGGAAATGGCCTGACAGTCGTTACTCAGCATCAAATCAAAAAGCCGCTTCTTTTAAAGGGAAGAAAATCTACTTTAAAGTTTAGTTTCGATTTATTAAATAATGGAATTTAAACGCTAAAATGGATAACGGTTTAGAATATTTGTTACAAATTAAATTTTGGTCACACTTATTTTGTGACATGAGTGATTTGGATGCATATTCTTTCGTTATTATCAAATTTTCAACTCAATTTTCAGACTTCAGTCAAAGCTGTATTCCAACTCTAACGAGATACACAACGCAATACACACGGTGTAAATAAATTGTTAGTTTGGGTAAGATACCGGAAAACATGGCGTAACACAAACCGTAATTACACGGATAGTTCTAACGAGGGTTTGCACAGTGAATGCTAAGTGATCGTCGCCATGGCAACCAGAGTTACACTCTGAATATCTAATTGTAATAATGATGGGCGTTATTGGAATGTACGAAACAAACTAATAGAATACGTAAAACATCTAATAGAGACATGTCGAATTACACTTTTTAATATTTACATAGAAAATATACGTCAAAAATAATTTATGAGAACGCGTTACTAGGATATATACCATCCTACTACTAATATTATAAATGTGAAAGTTTGTGAGGATTGATGGATGGATGGATGTTACACTCTCACGCAAAAACGGCTGAACTGATTTGGAAAAAATTTGGCACACAGACCTGGTAAAAACCTTTATTAAAAAGTAGGATACTTGATTCTGTTTGATTGCCGAGGGATAGTTATAAAAAATTGGGCGCCACCGTCGTCACGGCGATAAAGAAGTCAGGTGTTATATTACCCATATATTTTCTTTATCAACGCGGACGAAGTCACGGCACCAGATAGTTCAGTATAATTGTCTATCTGTGTTAACAAGTTTCGCCTAGATACGTTCAATGATTTACACATGATAAGTTACAAATATCCAAAGAAAGAAATATTAGTACAGAGAGAATACCTTTAGAATAAGAATTTTAAAATGTGGAGACTATCATTACCTAGAGTTAAAGAATGGGAAGGAACCGTGTCGTTATTACCTCCAGAAACACTTGTCCCTGCTTGCTGAAGCATGAAGGTAACTTTTTTCGCGTCAGGAAAACTAAATGCAGTATTATAATACTATATTTAATGCTCTAGAAGTAATATATCATGCGAAAATTCGATATAATTATTTATGTATGTATGCACCTATAAGTATTACATTACATTATAAGTTTACTAAATACATTTTTATTAAATATTTTAAAATCGTACATTACACTTGTGAATGTTTTACTCATTTGTTATAAATTATATCATTTACTTATATACACAATAATAAAAGTGTATAAAAAATAACCAATTAAAATAATGCTTTATTACAAGTCTGATTGTGGCATTAGAGTTTAGCCCAATACAAATCTTCCAGGTCTAATTACTTCATCAACAACAAGTTCATGTGTATGTGTGAATTGTGAACACACACGTAAATATATTATAACAAGCCTTCACAATCCACCTTCACTGTAAACGTTCACTGTAACCGGCGAACACAGTTAATTAAGGGTTGTGACAGATCTTCAAGTGCGCCACTTAGGGCAGAATGAGCAAAAGGCGGTACGGGTGGGGGCGAGTGACAACCCTACAAGAGGCAATTAGATTGTGGGTAGTTAGAAATTAAGGCGAGATTTCTGGCATGCTTTAATCTCACCTTTAATAAGCGAATACATTGCGAGAGATTGGATTCAGTATAGATTTACAACAAATCAGCTTTGATTTATTTTTACTGACTACTTTATGAATAGTTAATAAATATTTTATATTTAATTAAAAATTAGCGTATATGGAAATTGATAATATTATTAAAACGTTGCACCAAAATCTACTTTTGGTACCAAAATATAATATTAATAATGACGATTTCGACACCACTGTTAACTGGTTTTTCTGCATTTAACAGCGAAATTAGGACCTATTGATAGACTAATTTAAAAAATATTATTAATTTCGCATTTAATAAAGTTGTCAGGTTTTTATTTTTAATTAATAAAGCCTATAGATAATTTGATTGTTATGCAAAATTTGTTGTTTATGACTCGGGAACCGTGCTTTTTTCCTGAAGGAAAAACACCTTTGTCCTTTTTTGTATCCTTGAGAATGTGTATACAAAATTTCATGATAATCTGTTGAGTAGTTAAGGCGTGAAGCGTCCCAAACTAACAAACTCACTTTCGCATTATAATATAAGTCAGGATAGCCTTTTATCTTTATCTTTTACTTTCCACCAGGAGTTAAGAAACGTCTGCTTGTAATTTTTTGTATTCTTAATATTAAAAATAAACATATGAAAGCAAGTATGTAGGTCACAATACAAGAGCGAATTGAAACTGATTTATTTGGATAATACGCGAGCCTTTTAGAAGAATTACTCACATAACTAAATCGATTGATACATTCTTCGTGCCGGTCAATCCGAGTAATGGATCACCATTTATTATAATGTCCCTCACCGAACATATTTCTGACCAGAAAATATTTTCAGCGCCGCGCCGTCTTAAATTTGGCTTCATCAGAAGTTATCCAACAACCAGTAAGTTGATTGCACTAACCAAATTCCGTACGCGTACGATATTTAATTTCAATGCATAATTAAGGAGATTTTAGTGCCCAATATCTCTATTGTCCCAAACCCTTCACTCAATCAGAGCCAGTTACTTACCAAGACCATTATAGCTATTACAATTAAGTAGTCTGCTTACTTTTTTTAATAAGAAAAAAGGTTTGTTATTGTAAATAGGGGGACTGCCTATGATATAACTAAAACCTTAAGCATGTCCTTAAACTACTTCGAATCTTCTAATAGTATAATTTTAATTTGTTTTAATTTATTAATTAATTTAATTTAACTTTTTAAAACTTTTTTTTCAAGTAGTGACAAAGCACACTGCTCTTCGTAGTCATTTGGACAGCCCACCCACTCTTTACAAGAGACAGCCGTGAAATAACAGGACATGTTTTGGTGAATAAAGGATGCCCGGGCCCATTTCTCTATGCCATCCTAAACCCTTATCCTTATCCTTATCCCAACTGGTCAGCAGCGCATTTGTAGCATATGTGGCGTTACTTGTTTTAATATGCGATGATAGCCACTTACCATCAAGTGGACCGTCAGCCTCTCTGACGGCCTAGATACATAAAAAAGAGAGAGAGAGACGGTTTCGAGGTATTTAAAACGTAAGTTTAAGATTTATGATGAATATAAAACAGGAGTTTTTGTTACAATAATTATGTACATACATATAACTTTCAATATATTGTGCGAATTTGTGAAAATTGCTTGTGTATCCATTTTCGTAAACTGCGTCATCGATCTATTAGGCACAAATGCGTTCACATAATGAAGTCCATCCCAGCAAATGTGTAGGGCTTATGTGTCACACCGAAACGGAATTAACTTAATTAGAAGATTTATAGTGTCAATGAATAATACCAATACTTTTGCAATAGACCTTCAGGCATTTGAATTATTGATTTTTTTATATCTCATACTTATTTTTTTACATTTAAAAAAAATCGTTAAATAATCATAATTTTTGTCTACTCCATTATGTTAGTTACATAATATAAAAAGACATTGAAATAAAGACTTCATGTATGAAATCGTGGATTTTATGAAATTTGTATGACCAACTATTATCTTGTGTTATTATACTATTATACGTGTTAGATAATAACTAATAGATAAAAAAACTGACTGAAATAAAGTTCTTCCAAATATGGATTTTTTTTATATATTATATAATGTAAATAATATCGTCAAACAGACGGTTCACTTGCCGGTAGGTGGCTACCATAGCCTATGAAACAAGCAACACCACAGATGCTGCAAGTACGCTTCCGAACACGGTAGGGTTAAGGATAAGGAATGAGTAAGGGATAGGGAAATGGCATCCTTTACTTACACACCAAAACACATGCTGTTAGTTCGAAGACATTGCTGTTCTTCTGTAAGGGGGTGGTTACTGTCTCCATTTAATTTTGCATAGAATCCAAGCCCGAACATTTATTCAAAAGGCGTAACACCTTGATGAGCAGACTATGTATAATTTTAGTGCAGATTTCTTTTATGTTTATGCAATAAAGAGTAATACCCTATAGTTTCTTTTTTGAATAATCCTCTACCAACGAATTTTCTCTCTGCACAACGAGGGAGTGGAATTTTCTCCCTTCTTTATTGTTTCCTGAAATATACAGCTATATGTGTATAAATATTTTTAAATTAGATAAAAAAAATATAAAAGTATAAAATACAAATGTGACTAGTATTTTAAAAAATGGAAAAACAAATTGCAGCCAATAATTTTATCTCAACAAAACTTCAAAATTTTTTTGACAATAATAAAGTTACGTTTCGGTCTAACAGGTGGCCACCTAAATGCGGGTCACGCATCGATCAAGCGTATGTGTACGCTACGTTTCCGACCTTTATATGCGTCAATTTATGTCCCCGCAATTTCTATTATGGAAAATTGTGTTTCCGTAATAATGTTTGATTTTTTTATATAACAAAATTATATATTAATTTAATTGTAGTTTTTAAAACACTTTTGCCACAGCAAACATTAAACGCCGTGCTGCTTCAAGTTCTGTTTAGTATATTACATTTTTCCTAACTCTAATCATTATAACAGTGAAGTAACTAATGATGTCATCTAAATACAATAGTGGTGAATGTTTGAGGTTCTTCAGTGCCTTAAAACAAAAGTTTTCGAACAATGTGTGGCTTAAACGTGGTCTCTAACCAAGGGCCTGGAAAGAAAGCTTAACGTCGCTCAGCGAGCTATGAAGAGGGCCAAGCTCGGCCATGTCACACTGCAAGATTGAATCAGGAATGAGGAGATCTGTATACGTACCTACGTCAGTTACCGACATAGTACGGAAAGAGGCCGGGAGGTTCACGAGTGAAGGCCACGGACCAGCAAGCACAGCGTAGCGCCGCGGCAACAGATTTTGATACAGCTTTCACTAATGGAAAGAGCGATAAACGAGTAAGGGTTCTGTATATAATTTGTAGTAAAAATTGCATCCGTGCGAAGCTTGGGCCGGGTCGATAGTAAAGTATTATCCTTATATACATATAAAAATTTCGTGTCACGTTGTTTGTCCTTGATGAACTCCCAAACTACTGAACCGATTTTGATAAAATTTCGTAACTATATGTAATTTGGTCCAACTTAAAAGATAGTATAGTTTATATCTCATTTTGTTTATTATTCTTTTGAAAATTATATAATATTATTAACATAGCGCCATCTGTTGATACCTATTCAATCCAGCAATTATTTATCTGTGAGTTCCATAAGAATCTAACAGATGGCGTTGTAAGGTAATTTATCGGCTGGATTGAATAAAAAATTGCACCCGTGCGAAGCCGGGAGCGGGCCACTAGTATATATTATAGTAAAGTCATAGGTATAAGTATTATATTATATTATATATATATATTATAGTAAAGTCATAGGTGAATGCAATGCTCATATAAATTTCATTGTGAAAAGATTATTAAAACACTTGTTAAAGCGCTCGCTTAAATATTATGTTAACGCACGAATAATATTATAAACGTAGTTACGCTTCTCTTTTTTAAAAATTGTATGCAAAGTTAAATTTATAAGCAGTTTGCATACAATCAGTGGAAAACTTTTAGATAGGGAAATATTTTAGTTTAATAACCTGTGGTAGTATTTAAATGTGGTTAAAAGGATTGATAACACATATACCCCTAAACCTACCTAGCTTACCTACCTACTTACTTACTTACCTAACTTCATACCTTTTTTGTTCTAGGGTCTTTAAAGCGACACCTAAACTACTGGGAGCCTGTTGAGACGAACGTTTGGCTGCGGAAGTAGAAGTACAGTTTGAACTCTGAGTTTGCAACTCTACAAAGCAAGTAAGTCAGTTTTTTTGTTCTTTCTTTTTGTTATTTAGTCTTTCATACATCCAAATAAATTTTTTGGGTCATTTTTCCAATTTTTCTCTTCCCACGATCCTTCCTCGGACTAAGGTGTATTTTAAAAGAAAAAAATATTTGAAAAAAGTTTTGCACTCACCAACATATTTAGTTATTTATTTTTAACACCGAAATATTTAAAAGTAAATAGAATTAAACTGTTATTATAGTCAAATATATTTCTTTCAACATTCTCAAATATATATATATAAAAAAGAACTACTAATAAGTATCAATGGTAATAAATGTACTTGAAACTTTGATCTGAAATTCGTACTAATTAGTGGTTCTGTTCAAAGCCGCGTAAAGTCCTAGACAAGGGAACATTAGCGCTCGGTCTCGAACTTGCCTTAAAGTTGAAATGTTTTATTCGTATTGGCGTTGCAAAAGTTAATTTAAATTAATGATTGGGTACGTTTATTGTGGGAACATTTTAGCGGTTTACTTAAATAGCAATGCTCTTTAGGCTATTCTTAGTGTAGGCAAGTGCAGCTCACCCTTTTACAGAAAAATACAGTGAAATAAAAGCACGTATGATAATTTCAATAAATAAATAAGTGATTCCAATAATTTCAATAAATAAGTAAGTGATCTGTGATCTGTCAAACTCTGCAGTAGAACTTAGAACTATTTGGATTAATCCTGTGGTCCTTTTACTTTACACTTTATCATCAATTTTGGCAACACAATTGTAACTCCTAACCTAACCTAACGCAACGGTAGTGTCAGGTTAACTGCCAAAAAATCATGCTTAATTATGTATATGTACGAAATAGATAATTAACTTAAAACGTTAACTACTCAGATGCTCGATCGTTTTCATTATCAATCCTAGATGGCAGTGTTTACAAATTTTCTCAAATTTTTCCTTACGAGCATTCATCAATTAGAATCACGCTGGAGTCAAAATTTATGATTTCAGTAGTTTCAGATGTTTTAGTTTGCAGATAAGATGTTAACGTCATATTACTTGTAGTTGTATAATCTAGTAAATAACTGAAAAATATTTTTAAGTGAATTTTCATTAGAACATTTTTAAACAGCCTTTTTTTTAAACTAGCGGTCGTTAAAAACAGTTTTTAAAAACTGTTGTAATGAGAAAAGTATCCCAATATTTTAAAATATTTTTCGACAATTATCTAGATTATAATTGTCAATAATATGACGTTAATATCTTATCTGCAAACTAAACACATCATGGCATTATGATCCGCCGAAAATCATAAATTTCTGATTCTAATCGTGTAACGCTCTTAACCTTTGAAACTTTGAATTTCTGCGAACACTTTTATAGGAGAATATCCGTCGAGTTATTTTAAAAGTAAGGTCAGTAAGTCAAGCTGTTTTCACCACGATTACCCTCGAAGAATGGTGGGTAGCGTTAAAATTGTCTCCAAACCGTGTGCGACGCGTCAAAGGCGACGTCACGTACTTGTGAACAGATGGCGGGAGGCGAACGACCTACGTGTGAGACCGTACGTGTGTACACTCATCCAGAAAGTTTGTCAACGGATTTTCATAGAAACCTAAGTAACATTGAAATCATGAGAGGAAAGCACATTTCAAAAAAAAAATCACATTTGATATTAATATTTAGACAGTTCTTAAAATGCGACTATATAATATTTTTTGAATTTTCGGGGGTAACAGCAAGGGGGAATACTAAGTAGGGATGTTTGTATGCCAATGATTTAAAATATACCAAATACCATACCTTTGTATATTTAAAAAATATCGAATTTACAGCCTTGATAACGTAAAAATTAATTATATTTATATAATATTATGTCACTACCTTTAGTCCGCGACTTAGTCCGTGTCTTAAAATATTTATTCATTTTTTTATTGCTCATATATTCATCTCATATAATCGCTTCTGAACAGATTTTTGCTATCGCCTGACATCGTTATTGCTATTACACTTAGTCAGGAGTTAGTTTCCATAATTTTAGATTATCCCTCGGGAATAGTCTTTTTTTCCGCGGCCGAAGAGAGGTATCCTATGTCCTTTTTTGTATCCCAGACTGCAAAATTTTATGATGACTGACTGAGTAGTTAAGGCGTGAAATCGTAGCAAACAAACAAACTGACTTTTCCATTATATTAGGATTATACAAGATCAGAAAAGTTTCATTTAGCGTTCTAGGTAGCAACACCTTGAGTATCGAATAAAGACAGTTTTGCTGTGAGAATACTCTTGAGTTGAAACAGCAAGGCACATACTCTGGATTCATACTCTCCCACAGAAAATCACCAACAAATATGTTGTGTTCCAATAACTGAATGAGGGATTCTAGAGGTTCCTTCCTTATTTCCTTATTATCACATACTTGCATCCCTCATGAAATTACTAGAGTAACTTAAAGAGGAATTCGTAAATTAACAATTCGACTGTACCAGACAAGTGCGAATGCGAATAGATGCCATAAGTTTTGCTAATTTGTCTGTTTCAAGGATATACATTTGTCCTGTTTGCGAAGTGGACTTGGTCGGGAGAATTTGGTGTTATATAGTGACCGTTTTGTGAGCGATCTAGTTCATTAAAATTTAAATTTGTCGAATACAAAAAGTGTAAGCAACATTTTCTACAAGATATTTCAGGGACTGACAGACAACAGCCAGTCGCCTAGAAGGTGGGCTGTCGCCTACAGATTAGTACAATACAAAGGCAGTGTTAGCGTTATTATTCATTATTATGATTATTAATATTGAAAATTACACAAAAGCATGCCGATATTCCTTCATTAATTTTGTAGGCCATGAAAAGACCTTCTTCATAAATATCTCCTTGTTTATTCTTAAGGATATGTGAAATTTATAAAATTTAAAATAGAAAAAGTTGAAGTGTTTTCTCAATTTTGTTTTAATTACGACACCATTACTAAATACCTATAGAAAGAAATAAAGATAGAAAAAAAATAGTTCAAATATAATTTTTTTTTATTACATTTCCTATAAAGGGTGATTTTTTAAGAGCTATCGGATTTAATTTTCGAAAAAAACACATAAAATTCAGAAACATTTATGAAACCTTTATTTGAGTCGATAGAAAGATCGATATAATTTAGTGTTTGAAGATTATTTCATGTAAATGTTGGCCGCGGCTGCGCTTCAAATGATCCATACGCCGAGTCCAATTTTTACATACTCTCTCCAACATATCGGCCGGTATCTCACGAATAAATTCTTCAATATTCTCTTCTAGTGCGTCAATCGAAGCGGGCTTGTTGCTATAGACATGAGCCTTAACATAGCCCCACAAAAAATAGTCTAGAGGCGTTAAATCACACGATCTAGGCGGCCAATTGACCGGCCCCAAACGTGAGATAAACTGCTCACCGAACTCGCCTCTCAATTGGGCCATTGTTTCGCGTGCTGTGTGGCATGTGGCACCGTCTTGTTGAAACCACATGTCATGCAAGTCCAGCTCTTCCATTTTGGGCAAAAAAAAGTTTGTAATCATCGCACGGTAGCGCTCGCCATTCACAGTAACGTTACGGCCTTCGTCGTCTTTGAAGAAATACGGCCCAATGATGCCGCCAGCCCATAATCCACACCAAACAGTGACTTTTCCTGGATGAATTGGTAGTTCTTGCAATGCTTCTGGCTGCTCTTCACTCCAAATACGGCAATTTTGCTTGTTCACGTATCCATTCAACCAGAAATGAGCTTCGTCGCTGAACACAATTTTTCGATAAAAAAGTGGATCTTCATCCAACTTTTCCAGCGCCCATTCACCAAAAATTCGCCGTTGTGGTAGGTCGTTCGACTTCAATTCTTGTACCAGCTGTATTTTAAAAGGCTTCACACACAAATCCTTCCGCAAAATTTTCCACGTAGTGGAGTAACAGAGGCCCAATTGCTGCGAACGGCGCCGAATCGATAATTCACGGTCGTCACTAACACTGGCGGATACAGCTGCGATACTTTCCTCTGTCCGCACTCTACGTATGCGTGTTGGTGGTTTAATGTCCAATAATGTGAATTTGGTGCGAAATTTATTCACAAGAGCCCGAATAGCCGCCTCAGTAGGTCGACCAAACTGACCATAAAATGGAAGAAGTGCGCGATGCACTTTCTTAACCGAGCATGAATTTTGATAATAAAATTCAATAATTTGCAAGCGTTGTTCGTTTGTAAGTCGACCAAACTGACCATGGTTGACAGTGACGCAAGACACGAAACCCGCGTGAGCTGTCAAAATCAGTGTGGCCAAAAAGAATATTGCTAAAAAATCACCCTTTACAAATCACTTGTTTCATATGCAAACAAGAGTTAAGTTTAACAATTATAATAAATAACTTAGTGCAAAGATCCAATTACATAGGCGTGTGCCTGCCGACGTAATTAACTTGTGTTGAACAAGAGTCCGCACCACTTTGTGCCCTCAATGGACACAAAGGGTTTATAATGTTTCAATTATAACTTGTAGTGGGCCTTTAATCAAAGTTCGTCCAAGATCGGTAGGGTCGCGACACTAGGTTTGTCTCTCATTAAAAATAATTAGCGCAACACTAGGTGAACAAGTTTAATTAGGAGTTTAATTACTAAGATTCTCAAAGACAGAGATGATAGATTATTTTTTCCTAAAATCTTGAGTAGAATACTAATCAGTAAATTTAATCGAATGGAATATTTAATCTGTTCATCTTCATTGATTACATAATTCTGTATAAAAAATAAAACAAAAAATAAATATTGTTATAATCCTGAATCTTTATCTTCTTTCTTTACATAGAAAGGTTTGTATATATAAAAAAATTGCATCCTGGACGAAGTCAGGTGTTAGTCGCTAGTAATATTATAAATGCGAACGTTTGTTTATTGTTTGTTACTCGCAATCACGCCAAAACGGCTCAACGGATGTGGATGAAATTTGGGACACTGATAGTTTATTAGTTGGATTAACATAATACGGATAACTTTTATCCGGGAAAAATGTTAGGTTTCTGTGGGATTTTCAAAAAACCAAGTCGCAGGCAGAGCTAGTATATGTATATATTTATGTATGAACCTTTGAAATGATTTTGGCGATTCGACCAGCTTACTAACGCTAGTTTATAGTGATTTGGTTTATGGTATTCGAAGTGCAAGTAGATTTTATACGTTCATGACTCTACAACCGGCAGGCTTATTATCTAAATGCCTCTGCTAGCGACAGGCGCAAAATTTGTGCATAATTTGTGCAATATCACACTAAATCGTGTTTTTGGTATCACGTAACTCATAACAGTAGTGTGGTTTGCGTAAACGACGGTGCTGCTTCTGACGTGCTGCACAAATTATGCACAATTTTTGCGCCTGTCGCTAGCAGAGGCATTTAGACATTTAGATAATAAGCCTGCCGATCAGAGATAAACTCTACAACCGTAGCAGATCTACGAAAAAAGTAGATCTACGATCTACGAGCGTAGATGTGTTGCTACGTGATACCTCCGCTGGAGTATCACGTTGGATAGCTGTATCTATACTAGTTGTTGCCGCGACTGACTATTGCTGACTGGCTAAAAGACTGACTGTTGCACGCGACTTCGCCCGCGTAATTTTATAAAATATAGGCTATGTCACTCGCTGATAATGTAGCTTTGTATAGGTGAAAATATTTTCAAAATCGGTCTAGTAGTTTTTGAGTTTATTCATTACAAATGTCATAATGTCATATATAATGACATTGTGTCATATATAAAATTCTCGTGTCACAGTGTCTGACCAAACTCCTGCGAAACGACATGACCGATTTTTATGAAATTTTTTGTGTATATTCTTTTTTTTTTTTTGGTAAGTCTGAGAATAGGTCGTAAACTACATATTTTATACCCCTAAATGATAATTTTTTTTATTTTCCAAAACAACGCCTGCCTGGTTAAACTAGTATTAGTATAGATATAACGCCTGACAAAATATGTAAAGTAATATAGCGCCTCACATATGTACATAGACCTTATTCTTTTGGGTCTTTATTTTTAGATATCTGGTTGTGAATTCCATTCTATTGGTGAAAAATTTTTTTCGATCGGATTTGTAGTTTCGAAGAGTACCTCCAACATCTATACAAACAAACATACAAATACCTCTTTGTAATATTAGTATAGATATTATGGACTATTTACTGTAGCACCCTTAAGGGGTTCCATGATCTTCGTAAAGACGATGTAAAGGCATGATCTGGATTTAAACCTGCTAGGCAATCACATCCACATTGCCTATTAGATACCATGGTGTACCTGATATACTATACCTATGGTATTCTGTAATAAAAATGAAAGCCCATCAAAAGTACGTAAATGGTCCCACGTCCTTTGTCTTCCGCAAACAGCCCCTAAACCCCATTAAAATAATAATGTCATAAAAGATAATATTAATTGTGAACATTTGGCCACATTTCCGCACGTTCCTAGTTATGTAAAGTAGTAAAATTTAATAGTTCCCAGTAAACTTAAATACTGAGCAGTTATCCCGACCCTTAAAAGCGTACTTTGTAGGTGCGGCCGGCGTTTGGGGAGTTTTACTGTGTCTTAAAACGTTCCACAGTTTAGTTCGTGTAATATTTTTTTCTGTCTATATTATAAAGAGTTATAGTTTGTAAGTTTGTATGTAGAAAATGACCTTCAAAACTACTAATATAAAAATATATTAATAAAATCCTAAATAAAACTAAACTAAACTAAAATCTAAAACTAAATAAGCTTAAATATTTCACCAATAGTTAAAATAGAATTCAGGATGGACATAGGCTAAATATTCCACTCGGGCGAAGCCGGTACTAAAAATGACCAAGATTCAAAGCTTGGCAAAAGTACAATATAATGTCAGCGTCAATGTATATGTTAGACGTTATTTTACATATTTTGTCAGGCTTTATATCTTTGATTTTTCAGATATAACAAATAGTTAATAATATAGGTTGTAACAATATGAAAAAAAAAAATAAAAAATATTTATTTACTGTTTTCATACTGCTGAATTTATAAATATACAGTTGCTTAACAGAAATAAAATATATGATGAGTATTTATTATATGTGGCTTCAGACCTTGTTATAGCCATACAAATTTTGAAAATTCAACTACTTTAATTGTTTCTATTTCAAAAAGATGCTTTAGAAAGAAGAACCCTCATTAGAAACGATATAAAATGCTCGATTCTAAAATATATTATAGCACGTGAAAATACATCCATTGCGTTCTCTTTATATAATTCAACCCACGTAACATTCTAGCGACAAATCTAAACGGGCCCAATGTTTACAATTAAAATTCAGTATGCGAAGCTTTTACCTATTGTCTACGCAAAATATCCTTTAATTATGTCGACCTTCCTTCCCTCTTTAATACGCTATAAGTCATAAGCGATTGCGGGTGAATGAACTTACAAAAACTTACAAAAAAATCAACTCGGTTTCCGATGACAATAGATGTTATATTGAAATTAAGTAAAATGTCACTCAAATCGACTGAAATAAAATTTCTTATAGGAATAAAAATAATATAGAACTAAATTATTAAAAAAAAAAAACATAAAAAAGGAAAAATTGTTTATCCAAAGGTCATTGAGTTATTCATATATTCGCTTCCCTAATAATAGCATTTTTTTATTTATTCTTAATGTCAAAAGTCCAGATAAGGTTTATATTTTGTTTTTGTTTGTAATAACGCTCCTTTGCTATCACTTGCGCCATTCTTGTATATGGGGAAAAGCACGTTCGTTTAAATACACAGAACAATACTGGCGGGTGTATTTCTCTTTGGATGCTCATACAAAATTAATGGCGAACGACATGTTCTGAATTTTAATTAACGCAAATTGCTTCCGCGAATGATTACGTCGAACGCTTTTTTTTTAATGGTCCAAAACACCCCAACAATGAATATTGTCGGCCAGAAGACTGCTTTTTATTGAGTCTTTAAGTCTTCATGTTCTTCATGCTCATGTGTGAGTTGAAATAATGATCTCTCGCTTTCTTAAAAAAAAGCAGTGACAAATTTCCGAGAAGTTCAGCAATGAAGGTAAGAAATATCAAGTTATGCCGAATTTCAGTAAATTAACATAGTGAATTAAATTAGTTCAAAAAATACGTTCACTTAAAAGTAGTTAAAAGTATTATGGTGACCACCTACCATTAAGTGGCGGTCCACTTGATCATTAAGTCACAGTCATCAAAGCAGATAAACTTCATCTATGGTACAAAAAACAATCTTAAAATGAAAACACTCAATTCTGTTTTGATTTAACAAATTCGCTTGCCCCAAGAAACAACAATAAAATAACTCAATTTCAAACAGCAAACGTGAACATTGAATGTACGTAGTTTTGTCGATACAGCAAAACGCTGTGTTAACTTATCCACAGACGGTTCAAACGTAAATAAAACAAACTGCACTTAAGTACAGTGTTTCATCCAATATCTTAGTAACTGGTGACTTATTGGCTGGCCGTGGATTTTGCCAACTTTGCAGGAGTTAACCGGTGCCCTACATTCACCAACTTCCAAGTGGATGCGGTCTCGGAGATTTTCTCTCCTAAGGGAAACACTCTTGTTTCTTGTTGTTAACAATCTTTATTTAGTCTTATCCAATAATATTTTATCTTCATTGAAATATCTTTGTTCATAGTTTGTGAAATTATTGGGAAATTTGTGAACTTTTTATTTGAAATGTTTAGTTTGTAAAAAAATACACATAAATATAAAATTATATTTTGGCGTTCATTGTTATCTAAAATATCGCCATCTCTTTATGAAAATGAAGGCATTTTTCAATAGGCTTATTCAATAGGATTTATTAAGGCGACTACATAATATTATTTTTAAATTTTTTAAATATTCCACTATTTATGTGGAAAAATGGAAAGAAATGCCATTTATCCCAGTGGTACTCAGTAATAGAACGGACGAGAAAATTGACCAGAAGAAAATACCTACGTATAATTTAATTCCTGCAAGGGTGAAAGTCTAATTCCAGTTATCTAATTCCTGTAAAGTGACATTTATAATGTCAGTGACTACAACGACAACGAAAACAACAATGACAATGAAAATTATGGTAATGATGTTTATCGCAAAAATAATACTGAATTACAAAATTACAATCTAAGTAAAATACATTATACATTCCTTATTCAAAAGTAAAATAGGAAGGAAGGTGTCTCATTGAGCTCATCGAAATATGACATACATTTTTATCGGAATACAAAGGATCGAATGAAGTCCTTATCGTCGAACGCACTCCCACACGAGAGAGCATCGAGTAAAGAAAGCGAAATGAAATAACACAAGGAAAGTCAACAAAGCACAAAATTAGTTTTATCCAAAAATAGGAGGGTAAAAGCAACGAAGCGAAATGCGGTAGAGATGGGAAATGTCGAGGCCTGTTAATGGTTCGAGTTGATGACGCTACATTCGATACCCCATTTAATCTTGAAGGACCAACTGTCGGGATTAAAGAGACTGTGGGGCCAAAACTCGACTTGAGATGCACAAAGGTGGTGTCGGATGCGTGAGATGATTGAGAGGATGCGAATAGCGACGCAAGGCGCTCGCACTCCCGAGGAACATCGCCCGAGATATGTATGTATATCGCGGCGGAGTGTGAAGCCACCGACACCAGTCCGACATACTTACTGAACTGTGTACCTTTTCGTGTAGCCAATAAGCTCTATATTGTCTCGGTTTCGGTGTGAGCTGTCCTTAACATTTAAAAAAATTGAATAATTAAATAATTAGATAGATTGTCACACAGTTCAGTTCTAATGTCAGAGGTGATGTTGATATCCATTTTGAATTTGTAGAACTCGCGATCGCGATAAAAACTAGGCTTGCAAGTTTTAATAAGTAAATCTATAAGTAGACATAAAAAATGCAAATTTATCACATTTTAACGGATTAAAGATAACTTCTGTTAAATCTTCCGAAATATAACGCTTTAACGTTTAACGAAGTTATCATTTACGTAGTAGGGATAAGTGAAAAAAAAAAACTGCAAATATAACGTGCTTGGGCTCATTAAAATGGTTTCAATAGAATGTCAGGGTAACCCCTGTGTTAACGCTGTGTTTATAAATTGCTTATTATAAATATAATGTCGAATACGCTGTGTTTTCAGCGTATACATCTAACCCGCGATACTCGGTCCTCTGTCATCTCAATTTGACGTAGAGATGAAACCGTCGAGTGACGCTTCTAATAAATAGTTTTAAGGTTTGTGAAGAAATTTCATTACAGAATGGCGAATCTCAGCGATTTATTTTAACGTAGACTTAACAAATATAACCTGTATATTTTAATAATATTATATAAATGTAATTACTAGCAATATATAATAAAACATTTAATATTTAAAACATATAGCTTTAGTGTTATTTATAAAATCAAATCAAAATTCAACAAATAGGTTTCCAAGAAACTCTTTTCAATAGAAACAATGGTTTTTCTATAATAAAAACAAAAACAAAATTTTTTTTCTAAGGTTACGTCTGCACCTATTCTTTGCAGAGGTAGCCTAAGTTCTTCTGCAGTAACACTACACTAACAATACTACTAACTAGTGATAACACTAGGCTTGGCATATATCGGAGTTGCGGAAGTGTTCGTCCGACCTCGCGACTTCGCCTCATAGCGGACGCGGAGGACGCCAAAAGGTTTAGTCGGAAGGTTCACCCCAATACCATCTCGGGGCAGGAGTCCGACATAACCCACCGGTCTGTCCCCAGGCCGGTGGGTATCACACTATATACACAAATATATATACACATACATACACTTACATACACATATTCATATATACTCAATCATGAGTAAGTACACATATAAAAACATGTATATAGTATTCAGTGCATAAAATTATGTAGGTATAGAAATACAAAAAAAATATTCACTTCATAATATTATTTTAATGTGGACAAATAAAACGAATTAAAATGAAAATGAAAGTGTCTACCTCAATTTCAACTACCTAGTTAATTTGAAAAAGTTACCCCGGTTCTTGGTCCAACTTAAATTCCTTTGTTTTGCTAAAGTAGGTATATATTTGAAAAACACGGAGATAAATTTCGTTAGCGATCACTGTAGACGGGTTCAAAAAGCATGTACGAGTATGAATTCTCAAATAATAATAATTGTGTTTCGGTGCGTGAAGAAGGGATGCCACTTCCCTATTTCCACTTTTCCATTTTATCCTGTAAAAGTTTTGTTTCGTAATAATATACCGTAATAAATTATACTACATATATTTAATATTTAATCAAATATAATATAATAATTTAGAATTTTTTTAATT
Source organism: Synanthedon andrenaeformis (assembly GCA_936446665.2). Classification (NCBI taxonomy): domain Eukaryota; kingdom Metazoa; phylum Arthropoda; class Insecta; order Lepidoptera; family Sesiidae; genus Synanthedon; species Synanthedon andrenaeformis. Next base: position 9,181,938 of record OW387793.2, read on the forward strand.
TTATTGGTAGGCAGGCTGACGATTCACTTAAAAGTGGGTGGTTACTAGGGTTTGCAATACCGCATTCCAGCGATTTCTAGCATGTCCTTGAGACCTGCGGAAATCCCGCATGTGTGCGGTAAATGCCGCGTCGGAAATTTTTGAATATTGCAACATGTTTCTTGATTGAATAAAAGGAAAATACTTGTACATTGTACACAATTATCTGAACACGTCCCTACAAGCATAGAAGCGGTGAGAGCATTTTCTGCAGCCGGTTATGTCTGTATTCCTATAAGAAATAAGTTGGCGGACAAGACAATAGATACCTACTATTAGTTTTTTTGCGCTCTTATTTCAGAACAATAAGTATCTGTTTTTCATGTTTTTTTAGTTAATTTTTCAGTTCCGTTACTTCTTATTTATAAAATGTTTATTTATACGTACGGCTGTGAAATTTATAAACTATAATAAATTCGTTAAGTACTTAAAGTAAAGTATGACTAAACAAATATTACCAATGATCGATCTCTTTAACATCTACTACTATAGACAAAAAAAAATTGTTTATTAGATGTTTACAAATTTAGTAATTCAGCAGCAAGATGTACGTTAAGTAAATAGAAACTTAATAATATGGATAAGTAACAAATATATAAATTTATTTTTATATATACCACTAGTTAAAAATAATACTAGTTTAAGAATATTTCAAAAACATTAATAAAAGATACTTTTTGAAGTCAAAAATTACTTTTAATAGAATAAGAGCTAAAAAAACTAAGTATAACTAAACTAAAAACTAAAAAAGTAAAAAGTGTAAGTACTATTAGTCCGAACGTTCACGTCCATAATACCGTCCCGTATGTTTTCTTTCATAGAGCCAAACAAAGGAAATTGCAAGCAATTTAAATGCATGCGTCTTGGTCGGAGGTTGTTATGTATAATTAGGTATATGAGGGAATCAAAATTTTCGGCTGCTCAAAGGTTATTGGCATTCTCTCCGTGTTGAACGCGGCATACTATTATGTAAATTAACTTATTTGTGCAGTAATTAAAACTGCAATGGTGGCAGGGCGACACTGCATGGAATAAGAAAAGCGGTGATACAATTTTTGAACTATTGCCGACTTTCTCTTCGAAGTGGCTTTATACTTGAGAGTCTTCATTTACTAAGAATAGGGTAATAATTTTTATGAGACTTCCCTCATAGAGCGAAAATTACATTATAATTTTTGACATACTGGAACGCATGGTACAGTTAACTAATTCTTAGTTTAATTCTGCAACTTATGCACAAATTAATTAGGATTTTTACATACTGAAATAATCAACTCTCATTTAAGTGTCTAACATGTAGGTACAACTATTATTTAATCTGAGGTACGGTTGAAGTACGGTGCAAAGGCCGTACAACTGTGCCGCCTGCTCATCATTTTAATTTCCGTAAACCAAGTGACCGGTGCTTCAAATCCAGCTCGAAGGACCATAATTCAAAAGTATCAAGTTATAAAAATCTAAGCTATAATAATGATGTATAAGTTAATAAGATAAATAAATTAATTCATACAACCAAGCTGGATTATTTTACTAATGTTGTAAATTCGAAATATCTAATCATAAAATAATTTTTTAAAAAAGGTTTTAAAAACATTTAGAAATGTTTTTAAATGAAAAGAATTAATCCAAATTATTTTCATTTAAAAGATTCGTTTGACTGATGGACGATCTTATTAACCCTTAAATTGGCACACATTGATTCCCTAGGATTTTTTACATTTAATTTCCTTTTTTGGGTTACAGTAGGGATAGAAAAGAAAAATATATTTGATTTTTTTCATAAAAAGTGTATATTTATGTATTTTTTTATATGTCACATAAAACGGACATTACCCGTTTAACGGCACTTAAGCTATTCTTATAGACGTCCAGTAAAACGGACAATGCCATGACATAAGTATTGGAAAAAAAAACTACCTTGTTTAATTAATTGAGATCCAGTTTAATTAGGAATCTTCTGAAGACAATATTTAAAAAATACAAGCCTTAAAATTAAAAGTAAACTTCTAAACTGCCACATGTGACTATTAATTTACAGTTACGCAGCCTATATTTCCGTATAGTGCCTAAAGATAAAATTCCCATCTCATTGCGTAAGTAATATACTAGTTCTAGTAAAGTAAACCAGTTGTCAAAGTATACGGTACTTAAAATTCGATTGGATATGGCCCTGCATAATCTGACAACTGTTTTACCTCCAACCCCAAGATTGTCCTCTTCCCATTGAGAAAAATGTATTCCTGAAAAAGTGTTAGACCCATCATAAGCAAAAAGTCATAAACCATGCCAGAAGTACCAGCACGAACTAGAAACTGAAATCCCCACTTGTTGGGTTTTTTGGGTTATGTTGCTTTCTGCTGCCAGCTTTTTTGCCTTTATATGGTATTATTATCTCGTCAATAGCAAATTAAAGTTCTTCTTCTATTTTCAGACACTTCTGTCTAACATACTCCATGACTGGAGATATTTTGTGGTAACGACCATTTTTGTCCATGTTTGTGTTATCACAAAAATGTAAATAGCGCTTGATGCATCGTTTGAGACATGGCGGATGCAATGTGATCTCATCTCAAATCTGTACTCCAGTAATCTTCAATTGCCGGCATATCTAAGATACCCATTAGTATCTCTATATCTAGTAAAATTTCTACTTCTTTTCTAATAACACCTATAGATTTTCCGCTACTTTGTACTAAATACAAATTAGTTATTTCAACTATCATGTCTAATAAATCATATGAAAATATTTTTTGAAAATATTGCTTAGGACTAAAGTTCATGTCGTTCTACATAGGTGGCGGAGTCTAATATTTCGACAAAACCAGTATATTTTGTATTTTTAAATGCGAATTGTAAAAATGTGTCTTTTTGCGCTTTCTTGATAGAATTGCTAATGGCATTGGTAAAGGCATAGGCGAAGAGTCCACGACTGTTTGTCTGGTTCGACGTTGAGTTTTTTCCGGCATCCGTGAATTTTTCATCAAACTCGTAGATCGCGTTGCGAAGGATATTGGTGATGGTGTTTCGGACATACAACATGACGTCCTAGGTATAACTAGGCCAGGCGATTTAGTAACAAGTGGCGATGATTCTACTATCACTGACTCTGATCATTGTATCGTTCCTCGCAATCAATGAGATCAGCCAGCAAATCGTATAATTCTGGAGATATAGTTCTAGGAGGAGACGAGTCAGTTGAATAATTGCTAATGAATCGACGTGCCCCTATAATTTTCGCTTCAAGATTATCATCAGACTCACAAACTGACTCTTCGGATTGTACTGGAGGTTAAATAAGGGAAAGAATTTTTTTTGTTCTCTTGCTCATATTTCTGTAAAAGAAAAATAATTTAGTAACAGTTATTAATTTACAGATGAGAATTGTTATAATAAGTAGAGATTATTAGCAAGGTCCGTTTCGTAGGACTAACGAAGAAATACTTTATAATAGGAGCAATTGGCAACGTCCGTTACGTGGCACTAAGAAAAGATTCCCTAATTTATATACTACTTGGCATTGTCCGTTTTATGGGACATTAAAATCAAAATCATTTTTTGAAAAAATTTCACTGACAATTTTGAAACAAATTACACTATGCAGTACATTAGTTCGTATCTTAATGAAATACTAAAAAAAAATTTACAAAATCAGTGCAATACTTACAATTTCAGTTAATTTTATCACAGGTGTAAACAGAACCAACCGTTGCACGTTTTGAAATGTTTTTTTCCACGACCAGAGCTCACATACGCGCCTCTAAATGAGTTACTATAAGAGGACAGTATATCCGCTCTCTATACTAGTGCACACGCATAAATAAAATGTGTAAAATTTTGTCTGTGTGCATCTAATCACTGTGTCAGTTAAAACGGACAGAATCAATTTAAGGGTTAAGGACAGGTCACTTGCCACTCTTGACTTCCACCCATTATATAACTAACCAAACTAGTTAGACCTCTCCTACCGCTAAATGTTTCGTTATTTTCAACAAAATCTGTGATTTCTGAGTGTTATGAAGGTTCAGTGGAATTGGACGGTCTTATATTACTTGGATGAGAGAGCACCGGCCAAAGATGGTCCGGGCTGATTTATCATGGCCGACTTAATAATATTAACTTTTGTTTTGGTGACAAGAAACATTTGTAGAAAATTTATGCTTTTTTGACTTTGAACATAAACTGAAAAACATAACTTTTGAAAATTTTCTTTTTGTGTGTCTATTACTAAATAAATTTTCATTTAAACGTTCCCTTAAGGTTTTCAGAAACTTGCAGGTTTCTCTATTCCTTCATACTATGGTAGGCGGTACATTTGCAGTATATACCTACTCAACGTAAGAGGTAATATGGCACCAATACTCATTCATACAAATGCTCATACTTTAATAAAAAATATAGTAAGATTTCATTAGACAGATCTTTCACGTTCCCAAAGAAATTCTCAAAGTGGGAACGTTTCCTATGATACATTTTTACGAGTTCGGCTGAATAAAACTTTATTGTCCTCCTTACCTTTGCGGAATCCCTACAATGTAAGTTATTCAAATAAATCGAAGTCTATTTGTGTCTTTTCTTACCCGTATATTTGATTTACAAGAAATTCTTTATCTATCTATACCAAACATATAAAAACACAAAAGTACTATTAATCACGAAATATCAAAACTACTAGAGCTCAAGTTAAATTTGGCCAATTTCAGCGGATTTAATTTTTCATAATTTGAAATGGTATTTATTGTTTTTTTTTTTTTTATATTTATTTAATATTGTGTTCACAGGCAATTTTTAAGGTAAAAAAAGTCCGTTATTGGCAGTAGGTTTTAAGTATACTGTATATTATGTATTTATTTCTTATATTATTGTCGTATTGATTGCTGTGTTACTGTGTTTCAATGATATACAAATAAAATAATAAAAAATAAACCAAGGTGCGTGGTGTGGCCTCTCCCAAGGCTACACCACGCACGGCTGAATAGCCGCTTCCTGCGATGCCTTCAGGTCGTCTGTTCACCTGGCAGCAGGGAGTCCCGCGCTGCGTTTTCCAAATTCTCGCTTTCCAATCGAGAACTCGACTACCATATCCTCTCTGCGTTATTCATCGTTTATCCACTCTGCGCTAAATATGATCGGCCCATTGCCACTTTATAGGTTGCTAATTTCCTCGGCTATGATGACTGACAACTTTGTTTTTCGGCGAATTTCTGAAGTTCTGATCCTTTCCACCAAAGAAACTTCATAGCTCATTGAAGCGACTTTGAATTTGTGGACTAGTCCAACTAGTCAACAACAACTAGATTCGGCACCATACGTTATTACTAGCAGGATGTAGTAAATTATAAATTTTGGTGTTTTTCACTAGATCTTTACTTCAGCATTTCTAATGATTCCTCGGAGCTCCCGTGCGGACTATAGACACAGGTCGCATAAAACACTAAAAATACTTTGGGCGTTATTTTCTCGGAAATGAGATGTGAGTTAAGTACTCACACTGGAACTATCGTTAGCACGGCAAAACAGCAGACAAAAGGCGAGGTCACTGAGATCGCGGAAATACGACGAATCCTAGTACTTTGTGGTAATGAAGGTAGGTACTACAGTTAACCTAAAATACTATGAATTTAAAACATAGTAGAATGAAAAGGAATCTCCGTTTGTGTTGTGTGCTATTATTTAAAGAAATCTGTGTTATGAACGCAACAGACAGGCAACAGATAAAGAAAATCTTGACTAGACGAAGTCAGGTCTAATAGGTAGAAGTCTCCTTTCAACGTGTTGGGAAATGTTTTTTTTTTTCATAGGTTAAAAAGAAACAGGTGGATACAGTATTCTCAAACAATTATAAATTTATATAAAAAACTATCCCATAAATTTAAGTTATATTTATAATGCAACTAGCGACCTTATCAGGCGTCGCTCGGTTGTCTTTCCGTTTAAATATTTTATCATTAGTGAAAACCATATAAAAATCCGTGGGGGAATTTAGAATTTAAGGGAGAAACAGACAGATGCCAACAACGACACTGTATTATTATTATGTATAGAACAGTTACTATAAAATTGTTACGAGTAAGGTACCTTTAACAAAGAAGAAGGCTCTGGCATATCTTTACTCACTCACTGAAACACAACGCAGTGGTTGACGCAGACAATAAGTATTTTATCTATACTAATATTATATAGACACTATATTGACACGGTATCAATATCAACTGTGTATCAAATCTGTCTAAATAAATTCCCTTAGTTAAAATGATCATATTTTAATCTTATTGAAAAGGAACCGGGTACCATCTGGCAGAACGGAACTGCAGTAGGCAAATTTCATAATACGCTTAATACTTAGTACAGGCTGCCGTCTGTACACGGCTTTACGGCTCTCGTTGGGTCTGAATTCAAAATTAGAATTCACAGTTTACCTACTTTATGTGTAACCTTTATTAAACAATGTTTTCGGGTTCTTTATTAAAGGCCAAGTTAAAGTCTGCGACATTTTCTGCCAGTACCAATCCACTCGTATCCACATTTTATTATTTAACCTATATTAAAACTGTTAGTATTTGTCAAATAAATTTCTTTGAATTCATTTCATAGTTGTTGCTTAGCTGTATGTTATTTGTAGAAAAATTTTGAAAATACGTAATATTATATTATGATTAAATTACGTTGTTCAGTTTATTTAAAATTATGAAAAACGTAAAAATCCAATGTTTTAAAAACAACACGTGAAAATAATTTTTACATTCAAAACCATCACATTGCCTAATAAAAATATTGGTTTCATCTAAGTAGGTATTGGGTTCAAAACCACCCAAAAAATATATACTTAATGTCCGATGAGACTAAAAGTAACTTTTCCTCTTGGTAGCACTTTTCCAAGTTTTTTATTTCGATTCGAATCCTATCGTTTCCATCTGTAATTAACAATACCTACTGAATCTGGTTCAAAAACCACACATTTCCAAATTTCTATATTTTAGTACAATCGCAGCCTCCTAGAACCCTATAAAAAATTTAAAAACGACCTCTAATTTACGAGCAGATATTTCCCAAACTATGCTTAAAACTACAGTTGTTTTGGTTCGAAATAAGAGAGAGAAAAAAATCTAGAGTAGTTTCTCAAGGAGTTGGCGTAAGGGAGTCGTGGAATTAATCAATGTTTGCACTGTGCGACGTTCGATCACAGTTTTCCATTAGGTGCCTTATACATCGCTTTCAATCTGCCGTTAGGTTTCTTTACATGTTTCTAAATAAGTCAACTTATTCACTATATAATACATATACTAGGTAAGTATACAGTGCAGTCTTTAAAAATATAATGGACTAGCTGGTGCCCGCGATATCGTCCGCGTTCTAAATGTTAAAGCCTTCCTCGACAAATGGACTATCCAACACAAAAATAATTTTTCAATTCGAACCAGTCGTTCCTGAGATTAACGCGTTCACCAAACAAACTCTTCAGCTTTATAATATTAGTATAGATATAATATGTCAAATTTTAATACTACATAATGTTACTTGGGAATATACGTACAGCTTGATAAATTTCGTACAATGCAAAGTTATTAGCTTGGAAATAAGAATTTGTAGGGCCTAATAGCATACATTTTACTTTATTTACAGATTTCGTAATTTAATTCGTAATGTAGACAACATTAAAAATATTCGTTGAAGTTCGAGAATAGTTTTTATAGTTCTAATATTGAAGAAATAACTTCATATAACTTATGTGATTAAGCTCTTCGTTAAGTCATGCATCATCACGGTTGACAAGTTACTGTCCAATCAACTAATCATGTGGAATGTTATGGAGAGTGACCTCAGAAAAGTGGATTTGGGTTAGTAAAATAGACTTCGCGCGTGTAAAAATTGTACGCTCCTTCTGGAAAAAGGTTTGTAACACCCGCATAGCAATGTTACTGTAAGTGGCACGCGAAGTGGTGGAGCAATACAAATATACTCAGTTGAAGAATTGTCAAGAGCGAGACGGTAAATCGATTTGGCATGTTTCCGCGGACGATTCCATTTCAGATAAAGTGATGCATTTCAAAATGTTATTCACCCCTGAAAACAGACAAATAATATGAAAGCAACAATTCATTTTGGACGTTTCATTTTATTTTCGTATTTTGGACACCCATTCGTAAACCAGCCGAGGGAAATATTAAAATTCTAGTATGGAGCAGTGTTTCACTTGAATTTTTCTTAATAATTAATTTTGTCAGTTCATTTGGGTACTTAATGGCATGGCGTCAGTTCATTTGGGTACTTTAAAGCCTTTCCAAAATATTCATGTCTGGATTATACCCAATTAAGCCTTAAGCGAACTATGACAAAGGCACAGAATAATTTATTTTATTTATTTATTTAGATTACATACAGCCGTTAATTTAAAAATATATATATTATAAATTATTTACAAACTGGCCTAAAGAATCATAAAAACAATATTTACATTTATCTATTAATTTTAAAAAAAAGTAGAAAATCGAAAAAGGAGAGAATATTTTTTAATTATTTAATTTTTTAAAAGTAATTCGCCAATTTTCTTTTTATAAGAATTTAAATTATTGGAAAATATGTCAATATCATGCTACTACATGCTTAAAGCGTAATTAGTGTTGCAAAAATATCGCACAGTTTAGATGTTGTTCCAGAACGTTGTCTATTCATGTATCAAGTTTCATGCGAATCTATTTCAATGGTCCACGTGTATTATGGTAAATTATAAAATAAATTACATTAGTTTCTGTAATCTAGATCTGCCAAAAAAAGTTATGAAGACATGCCAAAAAAAATTGCAATATCTAACTAGTCAAATAATAAGAAAAACGTTAAAATATCAATCGCGCGAGTGTTACAACTTCAATCTAAATAGTGGCTAACGTGGTGCCATCTGTTAGCGTCGCTCAGGACTACGTCTACAGAAATCAATCGTACGGAAGAGAATATGTTTTGAAATACATAATATTATGGTTATCTGTTGATAATATGAGTGAGAGTTAAGATGTGTAGGTGGCCAAGAATGAAGTAAGACCTTATAAGTAATTTCAGATGCAAAAAATTAGAGCTTTGCTTGTTCTAAACATATTAGTTTCTGCAGTAATGTTATAAAATTGAGACTTGTAGCGCGTTTACAGAATTTTCATCTGCCTGTGTCGAATTTGAACATATTTATAATATTCATCCTTGTTGAGAGTATGCTTTTAATGTATGGAATTTAAGTGACGTATTTACTTTGTTGAAAATCTATACTAATATTACAAAGAGAAGATTTTTATTGTATTTTTGTGTTTTTATTTTTTTGTTTGTAATGAATAAACTCAAAAACCACTAGACCGATTTTATTAATTCTTTCACATATATAAAGCTACATTATCATCGGGTAAGTAACATAGGCTATTGCTATAGCCTATGTTACTATATGTTTTATAAAGTTAGGCGGACAAAGACGCGTGCAACAGCTAGTGTACTATAAACAGGAAAAACGACGTGGATTTGAGATCTCGAGTCGAGTGCAACCTTTTTAAACTATCCAATCAGAACAATGAATATATAAATATTTCTATATAATGAAGACAATGTCTGACGCAGAGAGCTTTTCACATTAAAAAAAAAAAACAATTAAGTTAACTAACTGTCAATTCGAAACGTACTGTTTTCCCGAAAAATTACCTATTCCGTAGTTAATTGACGTTCCGTATAGTTCGGTACAATGTACAATATTTTCATAGTGTTTCGATTGGATTTGTTTTTGGAAGTTTGTTTAGCTTCGTCCGGATCAAGTTATGTTACGATGAAAATGCAGATTGATTAAACGCTTTTATAAAGGCAATAGGTATCTACTTGTACCTATATTAAGGTTTTCTGAAATACTATATATATGTAATATTATGAAGTTAAAAGGATTTTTAACTATGTTGTTAAAAACTACTGTTGTTTAGGTATTTAAGTGTCAAATAAATACGGTTTTCAATTAAATAATTATGTCTAAATTTTTATTTACAAAATAATTCAATATTATGAATATGTTAAAAAAAAATACAATTATTAATCCTAAATAAAACTAAACTAAACTAAAATCTAATCCTAAGTTATATATATTTATATATTATATAATATTAAGCATCGGTCTCTTAGTTCTTTTGTTGTTATTTTTTTAAGAAATATACAAGTATATGTCAAATGCAAAAATACTTCACCTAACTAATGAAATTCACAATGTATGCTTTTAATTTTTTTTTTATTTTATAACCTTTTTCCAAGTGGACTAGTAAAATATATCTTAATATATAAAAGGCGATGTGTGTATGTATGTATGTATGTCTCCTATAGACTCCAAAACTGCTGAACCGATTTTGATGAAACTTTCAGATAATCTTCAGATTAGTGCAGCGGATGTTCCTGTGAAGTTTGGTAGCGATCGAACGCGGACGAAGTCGCGGGCAAAACACTAGTTTGAAATAAAAATACATGTGAAATATATTTTAGTGTATATTAAATTGTATTTTAACTTTTATATTTGACGACACGTTTGTTCTAGTGGCTAGTAAACCTAGCTGTTAACCAAACGGTCGCGGGTTCGAATCCCGCTAGGGGCAAATGTTTATGTTTTAACATTTTACCTTTTAACGTGAGTCATGGATGTTTTGTATTTATAATATGTATGTATTTACAAAAAAAAGTAATCTATGTAGTATATCAACTGTCTGGTATGCATAATACAAGCATTAGTTGCTTACTTTGGAACTAGATGGTGCTGTGTGGAATGGGTGAAGATATTTATATTTATTTATATTTATATATTTATAATTATTGAATATTAAAATGTAGTATAAATTATTTCAAATCAGTTCATAGATTTATTTGTTTATTACACACCAGTTGGAATCCAGTCTGGATTTAAAGAACATTTTGACTGATCTTTATAACAGATTTTCAAGACGTAGGTACATAGGCTATATTTGGTGTCAAGCGGAACCGCAAGCTGAAGCTAGTATGTAATAAAGGAGTGTGACATATGATTTTTATTTGAGATTTATAATAGGACAGATTACTATAGTTTTTGTTCACATGTAATTTATGAATAATTTTGATTGACCATAATCGACTTATTTGTTTAACAGACTAGGTACATATGGACAATATGTCAACATTTCAATGTTGATATAGCATTACCGGCTGTTTGTACTGTAGGCGCATAATTAATGCATTAATGTTGGAAACATTAGTGCCTGTTATAATTCCAATAGCAAATGATTTAATGGCGGTTTTGCTAATTTATCAAAGTAAATAATAATTTTCATTAACATGATACATGCAATTTGATACAATTATTGTTGCAAACATAATAATAGTATAATAATATGGTCAATTTTCTTTGTCAAACGAGATTCAGACAAGACATATTAACTTACCTAATCAGATACATAGGTCCTAATCGAAGTGCTTTAGCTATATCTCTTTCAGTTGACCAAGATATAGGACAACTACGTCCATAAACTTGGAAAAAATAACTTCATTTATAAATCTAACAGACGAATACACTGGGCATAGACAGCATTTGTAAATGTTATCAAAAGAAATCAGATAATAATATTTAACGATTGCGTAATGATAACCAGTCTTTATTTGTGAACACTGACCAAAAATCTAGTAGGTAAGGTATATATATATATATTTTGGCAATCAGCAAAGGAGAGGAGTCAATGCTTTAGCATTACTCTAATCCTTATATATATATAAAAATTACGTGTCACGTTGCTTGTCCGCGATGAACTCCCAAACTACTGAACCGATTTAGATAAAATTTCGTAACTATATGTAATTTGGTCCAACTTAAAAGACAGGATAGTTTATATCTAATTTTGTTTATTATTTTTTCTGCAAATTATATAATATTATTAACATAGCGCCATCTGTTGATACCTATTCAATCCAGCAATTATTTATCTGTGAGTTCCAAAAGATTCTAACAGATGGCGATGTAAGGTAATTTTATCAGCTGGATTGAGTAAAAAATTGCACCCGTGCGAAGCCGGGAGCGGGCCACTAATATATATTATGTTTTAAACACGGAGACTACAAATGGGTATACATTCACATTTCTAATGAATATGAAACCCAATATGATAAATTAACAATATTTAAGCAGTCTGTATTGCCAGTGTGATACTGTGTGATCTGATGGACATATTTCTAAATACGAAGACACATTCACTAAGTAAAGCGTGATTTTTTAAGAGCTATCGGATTTAATTTTCGAAAAAACATAAAATTCAGAAACATTTATGAAATCTTTATTTGAGTCGATAGAACGATCGATATAATTTAGTGTTTGAAGATTATTTCATGTAAATGTTGGCCGCGGCTGCGCTTCAAATGATCCATACGCCGAGTCCAATTTTTACATACTCTCTCCAACATATCGGGCGGTATCTCACGAATAAATTCTTCAATATTCTCTTCTAGTGCGTCAATCGAAGCGGGCTTGTTGCTATAGACATGAGCCTTAACATAGCCCCACAAAAAATAGTCTAGAAGCGTTAAATCACACGATCTAGGCCAGGGTTCCCCAAACTATTTTGGACAAGTGACCCCTTTTCAACAATGAACTGTTACCTCAGACCCCCATGGTCAAATTACCTACTTTTAAGACCAACCCCCTTATTCATAATGGTCCGCTAACTTAAAGCAGCTATCTATCTTAGTCTATCTTTAGTTTTTTCCTATTGGTACAAAATACCTAGGTACTAAGGTGCCAATTAGAAAACTTTGCACTTGGTTAAGTGAGTGAAGTTGATTTCATTTTCTCGTCAAAATTTAACAAAATAAAAAGACAATCCAATTCAGTAAATATCAAGTTTAATTTATAATTATTACAAATTAATACATAAAGCATCTTAAGTTGGTAGGAAATTATATTTTAAAAACTATTAATTCGCAAAGAGAAAATAAAACATTCAGTGCGATGGATGAACCTGGTGACTATCTACCAATCTAGCTACATCCGGTTCAATATTAGTGAGTTGCAGCCTTAAATCTCCACGTTCGTTGATTTTCAAACGGTTTCTTTGTTTTGTCAAAATGTTTGTTACCACACTGAAGCTTTTTTCAACTAGATATGATGATGGAAAAGCGATAAGGTATTTTTCAGCAATGTTCCACAATGTAGGATACTGTGTTTCAATTTTGCGTTGCAACCAGAACTTCTGATAGCCTTGGTTGAACTTTTGCTTAAGCTCTTCGTCTGTGCTGATGGTAATCAACTCTTCTTGCATTATCACATTGGCTTCTTCTATGGCTGTGGTGTTATACGGATTTATTATCCATTGAGGAATTTGTAAATTTAAAAGATCATCAAACCTCTCAAACATCAAAATGTCATCATCTTGAAGCATTTTTGGTAATTTTGACAAATGCGGAAACTGCGAATATTCTTTTCTGCCTAAATTTTGTTTATAAAGAACTAGTTTACCCACGAAGGCCGATATTATTGATTTTGTTTTAATCAAGTTAAGATCATCACCCTGTAGTTGCAAATTAACTTTGTTGAACATTCCAAAGATATCAGTCAAGTAATAAATATCTGTTTTACAATTGTTCAGATTTTCTTTCAAATTCGGATCTTTTTCTTGTAAAAACTCCAACACAGATTCAAAAAGGGCTGAAAATCTTTCTAAGCAAGAGCCTCTTGATAGCCAGCGAACTTCAGTGTGCAGAAGTAACCGAGTAAAGACTTCGTCGTTTTCGTCACATAGTTGAGCAAATAACCGAGAGTTCAAAGAATTGCTTCGAATCTTGTTGATAGCATTTATTACATATTGTAAAGACTTATGCAATCTAGGACTCAGCTTTTTTGCTGCTAAATGCTGCCTGTGAATCACACAGTGAATAACCAGTACATCAGGCAGTTGTCGCTTTAAGTGAGCTATAAAGCCACGATGACGACCAACCATAGACGGTGCACCATCAGTCGCAACAGAAACAATATTCTTCCATGGAATAGCTTTATCAGTAAAAAAATGTTCCACGGCCTGAAAAATCGATTCTCCTCTAGTATCAGTCTCTAAATATGCAGCAAAAATCAGTTCTTGGCACATATTTTCATCTTTGATAAATCGAACATATCCTAACAATAGAGCTTCATTGCCGGGTAATGTAGACTCGTCCAACTGGAGAGAGAATCTGCGGGTCTGTAAGAACTTGCATAAAATGTTTTCCACATCGCGTCCCATCTCATCTATGCGTCTCTGAACGGTGTTGTTGCTCAAAGGTATTCTCTTTAAAATATCATGTGCGGGTTTGTGCAATACATTGTTAAGGACCTCCGCAATGGCTGGTAAGATAAGCTGCTCTCCAATTGTATGAGGTTTCCCCGACTTCGCTATTAGTAAAGATATATTATAGGACGCTCGTAAACCATCATTGTCTCGAATAGATGATGACGCAAACATCGATCCTATGGATGGCCTTTTGTCTAGTTTTTCTTTCAGTGCTTGAAAATATGACAAGGGCTTACTTTTTTTGTTAGCATGTACTCTTGATAAGTGGTCATCCATTTTTGAAGGCTTCATGGCATCGTTACTAAATACTTTTTCACATATGAGACACATCGGGAAGTGTTGATTTGATGGAGATGCAATAAATCCGAACTTCAAGTAGTCCAAACTGTATTGTCTGCATTTTTTTTTCGTGTCCGCCATCATAAAACTTTCAGTAATTCTGCAAACAAAAAAATAAGGAACCTAAATAAAAAACAATAATAAACTGTTAAATTTGCACACTATCTTATTTTTATCACACTCAGTTAATGGATTCTTGTTAAGTATTACTGACTTACTCTTTGATAAACTTTGATACCTATATTGGGAAGTAACTACAGTAGGTAATTAGGTATAGAAACTTCGTATTAGGTAATTAGGTAGAATAAGAACGAAAACCAAAGACTTAAGTGTTAGTAATTTTTACAAATACAATTATACATACCTATTTAAAATATGTTGTATGTTGTGTTTAACACTTTTTCAGTCACTTTACTTCACTTAATTTAGCTTTGTAATAAGTTTGTAATCTCTTGAAATAAATGAGTACTTAGCTATATGAGTTTTTATCGTTCAAGCTCCAACGAATTTCAAAACGCAAATGAACTTTCAACCTAAATGCAAGCTCGTTAAATAGTAAAATATCAGGAACATGTTTGGACTTGATCATGAATTCGTTCGTCTTAATTCGCGTAAAGCCGCTATCACACTATTCAATTTGAACGATTCCAATTTAGGAAATCGGAAGGTGTGATCGCAGTTAGAACAGATTGGATTCAATTAAGAGTTTATCCATTTTCAACTCTATATCTTCGATTTAGAAATCAATTTAGCGTAGTGTGATCACGAGCTCACTACTTAGATTCCTAAATAGGAATCGTTCAAATTGAATAGTGTGATAAGCACTTTATCGTCAAATAGAGAGCAAGTCAAAACGCCGCTGAAAGACGTACGCTCCAACTCAATCTTGCACAAACTTGTCCACATAGACTTGCCGAGTTTTTCATCTTGTACGAACTTGAAACTTTACATTCCTGGAACATTATTTCCTACAAAAATATTAATTATTCTTAGTACACGTAACACAACATAAACAATACAGTAACTACCTACTTACCTATCTTGAAAGTTTTAAATAAGAACTTGTGTTAATATAATAGGGGTCGATTTTTAGACCTCGTCGACCCCCAAAATCACTTTTCGTTTATGTCGACCCCTAGGAAACCGATATCGACCCCAAGGGGTCGATATCGACCACTTTGGGAATCCCTGATCTAGGCGGCCAATTGACCGGCCCCAAACGTGAGATAAACTGCTCACCGAACTCGCCTCTCAATTGGGCCATTGTTTCGCGTGCTGTGTGGCATGTGGCACCGTCTTGTTGAAACCACATGTCATGCAAGTCCAGCTCTTCCATTTTGGGCAAAAAAAAGTTTGTAATCATCGCACGGTAGCGCTCGCCATTCACAGTAACGTTACGGCCTTCGTCGTCTTTGAAGAAATACGGCCCAATGATGCCGCCAGCCCATAATCCACACCAAACAGTGACTTTTCCTAGATGAATTGGTAGTTCTTGCAATGCTTCTGGCTGCTCTTCACTACAAATACGGCAATTTTGCTTGTTCAGCTTCGTCGCTGAACACAATTTTTCGATAAAAAAGTGGATCTTCATCCAACTTTTCCAGCGCCCATTCACCAAAAATTCGCCGTTGTGGTAGGTCGTTCGACTTCAATTCTTGTACCAGCTGTATTTTAAAAGGCTTCACACACAAATCCTTCCGCAAAATTTTCCACGTAGTGGAGTAACAGAGACCCAATTGCTGCGAACGGCGCCGAATCGATAATTCACGGTCGTCACTAACACTGGCGGATACAGCTGCGATACTTTCCTCTGTCCGCACTCTACGTATGCGTGTTGGTGGTTTAATGTCCAATAATGTGAATTTGGTGCGAAATTTATTCACAAGAGCCCGAATAGCCGCCTCAGTAAGTCGACCAAACTGACCATAAAATGGAAGAAGTGCGCGATGCACTTTCTTAACCGAGCATGAATTTTGATAATAAAATTCAATAATTTGCAAGCGTTGTTCGTTTGTAAGTCGATTCATGGTTAAATTATAGACCAAACTGACCATGGTTGACAGTGACGCAAGACACGAAACCCGCGTGAGCTGTCAAAATCAGTGTGGCCAAAAAGAAAATTGCTAAAAAATCACCCTTTATAACTGATTATAATGCTGGCACTTCACATGGCTATTTATATTTGTGTATTTGGCATATTTGGCAAACAATTACCATGTGTGTAGACAGTTTATTTGACAAAGTGTTGCCCTTATTTGCCTATTTGACAAATAAGGACAATACCAAATACGCGGATCCGTGCGTTTGTCGGTTTTTCGAGACACATCAAAGGGGCAAATAGGCAAATACGCAAATAAACCGTCCACACAATGGCCATCGAACCGGGTTCGATTTTTATGCATAGTCAGCATCCACCAGCGCCTTGCTATCCAGGGTCTTTTCAAGACTGTGTTTTTTGACGCATAGCATGTAATAGTAACATGCATTTAAATAAAATCCCGCTGCAAGTTGAAACACGTCCATAGTGTTGGTAAACACCTTGCGTTCTGCTGCCAAATGTTTGTGTGGTTGTTATTTGACTGCCATGTGTGGATGGTGGCATTTGCCATTATTTGCATGATTACCAGAACGTCAAATATTTTTCCACATACAACAAACACCCAATAGCGAACACAAATAGCCATGTGAAGTGCCAACATAAGACATCCAAACTTCTAAAGAAGTTGTGAAATAACATGATTTTATACCAAAGATGATAAGTCGGTTTATTAACATTTTCAGTGCAAATTTTCTGTTTGGCTTACACTTCATTTGGAGGTTCTCAGAGCCGTAAGTCACCAAACAGATATATCGAATATTTATGTTACTAGCACGTAAGCTCCTTATTTATGTTGGTAAGAAATTTCCCTCTCAATATTAATACCAAATAAGACACTTTCCATCAACGTTTTGACCGAATAAATTCCAAGTCATGTTGATGATTGTATTGGTACTGTAGTAGATTAAACAAATAATCAGTTTTTAATAATTTGATACTTTTCGGAGACAATTTTATATAAAATCGATGCCACACTTTTTATGATAAAAGCACAGTGGCTCATAAAAAAAGCGTGGCATCGATTTTATTTATTTTTTTCACTTATAGAAAGAGAGATAAACGAGGAAGGTTTATGTATAAAAATTGCACCCAGGTCGAAGACGGGAGCGGGTCACTAGCTTTTAATAAATTGATTTGTCAAAGATTACTACAGTCTGATAGTTCTATGATAAAGAATATGGAACACCTGCACATATAGGATCTTCAAAAGTTCTTTCATGTTATCTAGACCTCGAGGAATAATAGCGATTTAACTAGTTGATAGGAAGATGGCTTTTACAAAGAGGTCTTGGTAAGGGACTCCACACAAGACTACTACATCAAATGGAACTTTTTTTTTACTGTATTCTACATTATTTGTTAAATTAAGGAAATCCAATGATTACTATACATATAGGTTACGTTAATCATTAAAAAAAAAACTATATTTAGACATGTAACATATATATAATATAATTTGAACTTCAACAATATCTTTATTATATTATTGGTTTCTCAATAACAGATGTTTATTTATTTCAAGTTATTCTTATAATTGCAAACTTAACTTCAGTATATAATGGCAGGAAGCTTCAAACGCCTGTTTCGAATTACTTAGCAATATTTGTTCGTTCATTGGTTTAATCGTGCTAACTGATATAGATCGAGTTACTTTAGTGTTCACAATATAAATAAATTAAGAACGACACTCGTTTGTATTCTGTTTAATTTGTTACCTGCAGCGTTTGAACCGTATACAATTATTTAATACGGATTAACAAGCGTACCTACATGAGCCATTAGGCGGTCGCAGGGACAAAATTACTGGCCGTTTGTGGCGCAGCATGTACTAAATTGCTAAAAGACTTAATTTTGTTACTGCGACAAAGCTGTGAAGGTCTTATTTAATATTTTTTAGTACAATGATACTCAGGCCACTTTCAAAAGAGCTCTATCTCGCTGCAAAACGCAATCAGTCTTTTCAGGGTTATATCATTCAAACATGTCATCTGGTTTATTTTATTTATATCATTTATTTTATTAGTAGTCTATTAGTATTAACATAATATATATACTCGGGAACAGTACTTCTTTTCTGGAAGAAATATATCCTATGTCCTTTCTTGTATCGCTGACAACGTGTATGCAAGATTTCATGAGTATCGGTTGAGTAGTTAAGGCGTGAAAAGGTAACAGACAGACAGACAGATAGACAGGTTGACGGTCAACTAATTAGTAGGTGGTAACGAGGAGGTGGTGTCTACACCGACAGTCTAGCTAAGCTAAGCCAAGTTTTTCTTTACCTAAAACTATAACAATTCAATTATTAAAGTTGATGTAACGTAATAAATCCTAGTTGATACACATAACATTTTTTTTAACTGAAAAAATTCAATTAGGAGTTATTTTGTTACTTTCAAATAGTAAAAAGATTTAAATGATTAAAAGTATTATGCCATTTCGTACCTTAACTTTACCTAAAGTATCCTTCAATCTCCTTGTAACGACAAGGTCTGGTGGAATCTCTAGTGCTAGTCTTTCTCTTACCGTGGTCAAGTCAGGTCAGACTGGGGGTATTCGCAAAATAACAATGAAGATAGACCCCGGGGCTTAATGAAGAACTAATTAAAAGTTAGTTTAATATTGTCACTAGTATAAGTTATAACGACAGTAGAGAAAAATATTACTTTTTTTAAAATTAATAATAATTGTGTTTTTTTTTTATATGTAAAGGTAATGTCGCCTACAACATTACTAACTCACAGATACATCCTGTTATTTCACTGTGGTCTTCTGTAAGAAGGTGGTTACTGTCGCCAGACGAACTGCCCAAATGTCAGCCAAACGCAGTATGCCTGCCCTGCTGTTACTTACTACTAATTTATTTAAATAAATAAAAAAAAATTAATTAATAATATGGCATTTTTTAAATTAATTAATTTTGCAGTTATAATAATTTATTATTATTTTTTAATAAACAAGAGTCTGAGTTTATCTTTTCGGCTTAATTTCTTGTAGGTTTATTTTTTTCAATTTTGTATATAACTTTTTATGTGAAAGCCGTCTATTTTTTCTATCTATCTATCTATTTATCTGTGCTTAGTTGCATTGAGAGTGTATTGAGTAGGTACATATAGTTATTTTGCCGTTATATATACTTATTGAGTATTTATTTATTTCATATATCAAGACGTAATGATATTTTAATAATTTTAGTTATAATTTATTATACTAAGTATAAATTCAATTTAAGATTAATAAGAAACATCCATAAAGAACTTTTGTATGTTAATAATGAAAACAACATCAAAATGCGTTGTATATTAAGACAATTTGAGGAACAAACAGATACTTAGGCAATATTTTTTAATAATACCTCATTGATTTTGATTAAGTGTTTACGGTGTCGAGATTGAGTGTAAAAAATAAGATTTAGATTGTTTTAAAATAAGAGATTCTGTACCATAATTTATTTATACTGCGGCATTACTTCATACCTAAGCTTGCCGAGTCCCAACACAATTTGTAGGTTGGTACCTTGAAATGAATTATTTGCTTCGGTGAACGTTCATTCATAACTTATTAATGGTTCCGTATATAAATTGACATGAAGATTATTATTTCGTGTAAATATACTTCAAGGAAATCGAAGCTTTAATTTGTAATCTATACTCAGAATAAATTCCTGTTCCTATTGGATATTCCATTGAAATTCATATTGGAAAATTATGAGGAAGGTCTGCAGTCTTTTCCAATATTAAGTCCTGCGGCTGAGATGATAATGACGATGACTTATTTAAACTTAATAAGTCATTGCCATCGTATAATAATCACCTAATCACCTATTGTGAACGAGTTGTCTAGTGAAATAATAGGTAAAAATTAAAAATCAAATATGGTAACTCGCCGGTTCGAGCGAGATAAATTTGAGCGAGTATAGTCTAGTAACCCAGAATAATTCAAGATAACAGGTTAGTTTATTGTTCATTTATATTTGTCGAAAATAGTTTTCTCACATTTTATAAACAAGAAATCGACTTTTCTCTATAGTTCTTGAAAAAGTAAACCTTCAGAAAGAAATTCTGTAACTAATGGTGAAAATTATTTTTTTAGGAATTCAAATGTACTTTTAAACTTTAAATGGAACGAAACGAAAAAAGATAAATTGAATAACGTATGAAATAATTTACCAACATAAGGTAATCTAAAAATATATATTGAAACAAAAAATAATAATATATATTTAACAAAAGTTGTAGAAAGTGAACAAACCGTTCTCACAGGGTAATAATATAATTTCGCTTTTATTCTCAAGGTCGTAGAGCATAATTAAGCAGATGTTCCGAAAAATAAATGGTGAGCGGTTCATTTACGGCCACGTAAAATTCTGGACACGCTCGCTTATAACGTAGCAGACGGTGAAAATTACTGGTGCAAGTAATAAACTGAAGACTGAGATGCCACGACAAGAACAAATTGCAATGTTTTAACTATAACAATAGAGTAGATACTTGACTTCTATCTACGGAATTAAAGCTCATAGAATGCGTTGAGTATATAGGGAATTTGGGAATGTAGATGTATTCCGTGGCAGTTTGACTAATTACAGGATTCAGATACGTAAATAGGCTTTTGATGGCACCTTGTATATATTTATGGTGTGTTTTTCTTAATTTAAATTATAAAATGTTGATTAATTATTTGTATTTTGTATTATGTGTAGGATTTTGTTTCAGTACTGTACCTATGTATCTATTTTGTTTAATATTTATTTTGTGTATTGAACTCTAAGTCTTTAAATAATTATGTATATTGTAAAAAAATATGTATAATGTCTGTTTGTTTTCTGGATAAAGAGAAAAAAAAAGAAAAAAAAAACACGTGAAGGAAGAAAATAAAATTAAAAACTGTTTCGACCACAAAAAGCTGGATAAGAAAATTCCAACAGTGATATTTAATAAATATACACATAAGGTGTATAAATAATTGAATTTTTTGGAATTATACACTTCAGTGTCATTGGGTATATCTCATTAATAACTGATTATTCAAATGTTACATAGATTCGAAAGAAGGAAATTTCTTACAGAAATATACTTAATGTATAATGGTACCTTAAGCTTACATTAAGCTAAGTTACTTAACTTTACAAGATAATGCCTATTTTGGAGTGATGTAAAGAGAACACTGACCACGGTTTATAGTCTAGTGTTTGTATTTGGCTATTGGTATGTTGGTTGTCTGATGGTCTTAGCCAATCTTAGCTTAGTTTTAGAGACAAAAATGTCACTCAAAAATTAAAATTAACCAAAAGAAATTATATATTATAAGTAATGGTGTATTTTTTTAGAAGATCGTACGCTTCGCGCTTATGAATTAGACCACACAACAACCTCCGTGTCTGAAATCCCGCAATTTGCAGTACCCTCACATTATTAGGGTGTGAAACACTAATCGTTAGCCGATTTGCTCACCTGCCGCTTTGAGCTATGATTTGCGATTTAATACGCGGGTCAGTTTCATTTTTAAATTGCATAGTTTTTTTTACTGAATAGTACTCTAACATAACTTTAAGTACGTTGCTTAACCGTTTTCTTGGTCGAGGCAGATTAAGTCGTATAGCACGGCAGCATGGTAGACATGACTAATATGTGATAAGAGTAGATATTTTCAAATTTCCTCGGTAACTGAATCTAAATATAATTTGGACCACTTATCAAACCTTGAACAACTTGTTGAATAAGAGCTTGTTTTCTTTTTCCTTCTTTCACGTTCTGTTTTAAGATAACTCTTTCAACCTTTATGTGTCGCCCAGTTATGTCTTTACAATAACTTTAGTTATAGCTCCTGTAACTTAAGCTCCAAACTTTAGCTACAAAAGAGCAACTTCTTTTATAGTTTTGTATTCAATCATATCTTATTCTAGTGTTTTCTGTGTTCCTTCGGATAGTAAATTACTACATATTAATAAAAGAAAATTTTTTAAATAACTATTAAGAATTCTTCTGAATATTGTTCTAGTTGTATTCTATCACCAGATATTCCATAAAGTACTTGTTTACTTACTGTTAAGATGCAATCACCAAATAAACCTGTTCAATTATTGTGGAAACAAAATTGTAACTTTACTTTTTCTTAAAAAAAGGAGCGTGGACAGGTTGACTAAGGATAAAAGCAATAATAATGCGCTGCTGATCCTACAAGTATTTATTTACAACTTCTTGCTGCATTTCAGTAGGACGTTTGTGCTTGTGATCTGTAAATTATTCATCATCATCATCATCATTTCAGCCGCAGGACGTCCACTGCTGGACATAGGCCTCCCCCATAACTCTCCAATAGGACCGGTCAGAAGCAGCCTGGATCCACCGTTGATCCGCGGCCTTAATTAGGTCGTCTGTCCACCTTGTGGGTGGACGTCCTACGCTGCGCTTGCTGGTACGTGGCCTCCACTCGAGAACCTTCCGGCCCCAGCGGCCGTCGGCTCTCCGTACTATATGCCCTGCCCATTGCCACTTCAACTTACTGATCCGCCGGCTTATGTCGGTAACTTTCGTACGTCTACGGAAATTATTGCCCATCCGTAACTAAGGACTGGTAACAATTGAATATAATATTTTCCAGACTATACTTAGGTACTGTCGCAAAAAAAGTTCTCAAATACACTGTATTGTACAGTCGGTAGAAAAGATTCTGGTCAATTTCAAAAGAGAATTAGACCACATTTATCAGGAGAACGCAACTGGATACAACTTTTAAGAAAAAAACCAAGTATAATACTTTCTTAATCATAGTAATATCAATATTTTCCTATTCATGTGTGATTATGGAAAATCAGTAGATTAGGAATTAGGAAAAAATATAAATAAGTAAAAAAGATGCGATCAAAAGGAAGCGGAAGGATGTTAAAAAGTAAACATTTGAGGGGAAACAGAATGACTAATTGTTATCCGAACACCGGATCCCTTTAAAGCTTTCAACTTAAATACTTATCGACTATAAACAGATTTTAAGGCCCGGCCCGAGTACAAATAAACAAAAATCCGACTCTGTATTACTTAAGTTAGAACGCAGTCACAGCGAGGCCGAATTTTATAAAAACTTTTGAGAATTTAATTATTTTAATCCTCTTTAATGAAAATATACATAAGCAATAGGGCGTACTTTACTTTATTCTATAGATTTTATATATTCCGGTCCGACAACTAATGAGCTGTGAAATATAAATTTAAATTGAAAAAAAAAAAAAAAAAAAAAAAAAATTACTCCGATTAGTCCTATTATGATTAATCCATTCTCAAGATTCCCTAGAGTGGTAATGCAAGTATTTTTAATATATAGAAGACTAGTTGGTGCCCACGACTTCGTCCGCGTTGAAAAATATTAAGTAGCCTATCCTGTGTCCCGTACGTCCAAATGTTTATCTACCAAGTTTCATGAAAATCAGTTAATTCGTTTCAGAATTATGGAGGAACATACATACATACATACAATACATACACTTACAGATTTATTATTAGTATTGATTAGCGTGGGCGGCCATTTTAAAATGGTAGCCGGCATTTAAAAAATGGCTCCGGCCAGTCGCTGGCATTTTTTAAATTATGGCAAAAAATGTATCTACCATCAAGTATATAACATGTCAACCGCTAGTACTTTGATCGAAGTTTAACATAGCAAACTTTAACAAATAATATTGATACTATTAAATGTTACGCGACTGTGTAAGAAGCGGTCGCGTCTATCGTGAAAGGAAGCTGGCTGTAAACATTTTAGATAACCTCTCAATATTGGGTATCAGGGAGTTTAATTAATACGACTTGTGTAAATATTGGTCCTAACTAATTTAAAAGGTTAGTTTATTTTTTCTAGTAGATTAAAGCGTTTAAATGAGCATTTTGGGTTTATATAAACATTATGGATTACCTACCTATGTAGCATGGCTACATGACGCTATGTATTTTAGTTATAAATTCAATGTATATGAGGTAATCGCAAGTTTTTTTCCTATTATAAACGGTGGCAGACAGGCTGGTGGTCCACCTGAAACACCATGTGCAGGTGCGCTGCCAATCCTGCAAGAATTTTGAAATAATTTAATTATAATCTTTAAAACCTTACAGAAGACCACAGTGAAATAACGACACATATTGTGCTGTTGTTTTTTGGTGAGTAAGGGATGCCAGACCCCATTACTTCATCCCTCGTTTATCCCTTATCCTTAATCCTTCGATGCACCTATGCCTATGGCGTTGCTTGTGTTGTAGGCGACAGTAGCCACCTACCATCAAGTGGATTGTCAGCCTGTCTGTCGACCTTAACATAAAAAGGAAATTGTGTAGCCATGATATTCAAATGCCTCAGTCAACTGTCAGACAAAATTTAGATACATAATTTACTTCAAATGGCTAAGTTTTTATTATGTTACTAGTGGCCCGCTCCCGGCTTCGCACGGGTGCAATTTTTTACTCAATCCAGCAGATAAAATTACCTTACATCGCCATCTGTAAGAATCTTTTGGAACTCACGGATAAATAATTGCTGGATTGAATAGGTATCAACAGATGGCGCTATGTTAATAATATTATATAATTTGCAAAAAAATAATAAACAAAATGAGATATAAACTATCCTGTCTTTTAAGTTGGACCAAATTACATATAGTTACGAAATTTTATCAAAATCGGTTCAGTAGTTTGGGAGTTCATCGCGGACAAACAACGTGACACGTAATTTTTATATATATAAGGATTTGCTTTATTGTCTCAAATAATATAGCCATTATTACAAATCACTGCGATTTGGCGTACATCTAACATTAGGTATGTTATAGCAATGCGCACAATACATTGGCTGGGCTTTATCTGCGAAGGTGAATAATGCAACATAACGTAGGTATATGCCTAAGAGCGTTTGATTACTGTTATCGGAAATGGCGGCGTTTAATTAAGCGACATGTCGCTCCTTGTCGCTTGGCTCTATACGTAAACACGAGCGACAAGGCTTTCCTACAAACCTCACGATTCAGACTGAGCCACGTTAAATTAATGGTGTTTAGTTTAAGACTACATAAAACAAACAAAGCCATTCTTGTGGCTAAATTTGATTTTAAAATAAATTTTACCTATATAATTCTGAGTTTGACGCCATTCGTCTACTTCACTTTTTACCACATTCGCTATTCGTCAACTTAGCTATTATTCATCTCTCACGTACAGTTGATTAGAAAATAAGTGATTAAAATGAGGTATAAAGTTCTAAGTATAAAATTTCAATTTACTGTCGTACTTAACATAAAAATAATATATATAGGTATGTTTAAGTATTTTCTCAAAATACTAAAATAAATCGCTAATGAGAACAGTATACAACCGTACAGTCTAGTACAGTACAGTACATAAAATATTTTCCACCGTAAAATTATTAACCCAATCTGACGAGTCCAATGGACTAACTTTTTCTAAACCACCCAATGGATTTGATGCGGTTTTCAATAATGAAAATAGTGATAAACAAGGAGTGTTTACAATTTGCAGAAAAAAATTGTATCTGTTCAAAGTCGTAGGCGAGTCGTTAGTGATTTATATCACGATATTCCTCTTTACGACTTTCACAACAAATAGAAAGGTCGTAATAAAAAAATCGTTTATGTAAAGTTCTTATATTCTCGTAAACGTTGGTTTAGAGAGATGCGAAACGATGTCAGGGTCAATTACAATAAATCCGACCTAAATATCTTAAGAATTGGGTGTAATAATGATAAGAAAGAATAATTTAACTGCCATGGAAATGACGCCATTAAAGCTACGGCACATTAGGCGAATATTGCGAGAGTGATTCTCAAAATGGGTGCTCCTTCAGAAATATATATGGTAATGATAGTACTTACCAATAACTAAGTTAAATAGAAGAGCGTAACCGCAGAGAAATAATAAAACGTACTACTGGATGAGCCAATGTTTCAATTTTTTTTTAATAATTAATTACTTGACCCGGTGAACTTCGTACCGCGTCAATATAAAAAATTATCCATTTATGTCCATTTGTGTATGACTTTATATACACAATATGTATGACAATGTTTCAGTTCACAGATGTTTTAATAGTTATTCTGCTATTTGAGGAGGAAACAAATTCAACAAATCAAAGATCATATTAAAAATCGGACAATCGGTTCTCCAGTTAAATTAACATGATTTTGATTTATATATGTAGACAAGCCGGTGCCTGCGACTTCGTCCGCGTTGAAAAAGAAAATATATAATTAATTATTATACTCATATATTTTGGCACACATCCTGCTATGTAACCACTACCTATTGAAAAACAGCAATACTATTTGTTATTAAAAAAATTATTAATTAAAATTATTTAAAAAAAAGGTCTTATTATTAATTTGTATCACATACTGGCCACTTATGATTGCTTATCAGTTCTGACATCAGATTATCAGATTTATTATTTCTGTCATTAGTTATGTTTTTGTCATATATCGAAAGAAAGTAAATAAATTATAATAATAAATAATGTAATAATAATAAACGAACAAATATTGTGATGGAAGATATTGCAAGTTCTACTTCTTCATTTCTTATAAGAGCGTACATGAACTTTAGATCCACGTAATGAAAGGGAATAAGAGAATCCGTGAGAAATAATAATTTCCGGCGCGGACCATTGGGCGCAGGCATTCCACTCACGTTTTTTACACAATGGTGATTTTTTCTCATTCACAATGGAAAATTCGGAATCTATCGATTTCGCCACGTTTTGCTCTTAGCAACAGCTCTTTGTGAAGTACCTTTGTTTGAAGCTGTTTGAACGTGCTCGTGAACAAAGTTAGTGTAAAGATTGGATATACAATTTTTCAGGATATTTTACTATGAATTTTTGAGCTCCTTTAAGTACTGGAATGTTATTTTATTTTGCTTATTTTACTAGCTAAAGACCCGTTCCCGGCTCCGGCTGGGGTGCAATTTTTATATATGCAATACCTACATACCTTCCCTACTTTCCATAAGTGAAAGCCGGCTTAAAATCGGTTTAGCTATTCATGAGTTTTCGCGAGAATAACGCATAGCCTAATGTTCCTCGCTGATAATGTAGCTTTCTGTAGGTGAAATAATTTTTAAAATCGGTCCAGTAGTTTTGAGTTTATTCTGTCTTTATAATATTAGTATGTATAGATATAGAAGATTTGAGGTTAATTAAATCACACTGTAATTTTTTCTAATTTAAACTTGAATGACCTTAAAATTTATAGGAATTGTCATAGTCATAAATGTGTTTCTAAAGAAAAATATTAGCAGTAACGAAATTGTAAAGTCGTGGCAGGTCGCCAGTAATTCACAAAATGAGATGTAAAGTTAAGTTGCTTCTATTTTGAAATAGCTATAAAAAAAACTAAGTCCTGTCCTACGACTCCCTATTCTGAAAACAGTCAGCCACGTCAAAACAATGTTGTTAACATGCACAGCGTTCTCTCGAACTAGTGTTAGAATGAGCGTTGGACAAATTGTAGCAGCTGCGTTAGCGACAGAGATGTCGACGAAAATACGTCTGAATAGTGATGTAGTGTGCATGTAGTCGAAAAGTGTCGATTTACCAAAAAAAAAAAATCTCCGTTATTGTATCTGAGGTACAAACGAATCTTTCGGTGGTGCAAATGGGTACAAACGAGTAGGAATCTATGCCCGCTCGCAGATTTTGATTACCTCGATTTACCATTTTTGCACTTATTGTAATGCCGCTACTTTCGAACCCCTTGAGGTAAAAACAAGTACATACCGAGTACAAAGGTATGCATTTAAAAAAAATCGATTCCTCCAATTGGTTTTCTCTATATAAGGAAAATTTAGATTCTCCGAACCCCTTAAGGTACAAACGAATTTTTCCGTGGTTTTGATGGGTACAAACGATTAGGAATCTATCTCCGCTCGCAGATTTTGATTACCTGGTTACTGAATATTTTGAAAATTTAGTATCTCCGAACCCATTGAGGTACAAGCGAATTTGGTGGTACAAATGGGTACAAACGACTAGGAATCTATTCCCGCTCGCATATTTTGATTACCTCGAAAAATTATAGATTTACTATTTTTGCACTTTTTGTAATACCGCCACTTTCGAACCCCTTGAGGTACAAACAAAAAGAAAATTGGTACAAACAAGTACATACCGAGTACAAAACGTATACATTAAAAAAAAAAAACTGATTACTTCATGTCGGGTTCCAGATTCACACAACTAAATTGTCGATATTTATCGCCCCATCACTATGGTTTAAAAGACTGCGAGACCGAACTAGAGATTATACCATCGCCATAATCATAACTCAATTAAATCTTTTATATTTATGTGTATCGTTAAATCAACACACGCTGCCACTAAATTAACAACTATTACTGGTTTGCAATAAAATGTAGCGAATTGAAACGAATTCTAACATTTTTTTCTCCCTTTTGATGCTCTTTGGTGTGGCGTGGCATATTTATGGTTTAATAAGATGAATCTCATTTTGTAGTCTGTTTTATGATTTATGGAAGCACAAAGTGGAAACGAGTACCTACTTTCGTCAGTGATACATAGAGTGCAGCGAACTAAACATAATTATATTATGGTATAGTACATATATAATAAATTCAAATAAAGCTACGTGAAGAAATGGCAAAGATTTTATTAATAGTTTATACTCGTATTGCTTAACTATTTATTTAAAAATAGATAGACTTACTCATTGTTACAAGATACCGCGTACAAACCATTTTTCTAAACATCTATTTCCTTTATATACAGCCAGCTACATTATACACCAACTATTTTAAAATGACCAGTTGTTGAACTATTATTTTTATTTTTAAATTGACTTTTTTTTTTAAATGGTCATTACTCACATGACTGTTTACAATAACTATACATATTAAGATCGCATGTCCTTCTTCTTTCCGGCACCGCCCACGAATTACCCCAATCGCTTTTCCTCGATGTTGATTGGTGGACTCGTGAAGAGCATACGGTGGCCACGATATATAATTTTAGCAATAATCAGACCCATTAAGTCGATTGAAATAAAATGGGTGCAGCTGTTGGGGGATTTTAGAGTTCCGTAAGCAAAATAATGAGTAACCATCGAAATAATTTACTTCTTTGTTCGCTGTGTGTAACACATACATATTGAACTTTTTTTTTTACTTTTTTTAACTTTGGGAAATCCTCATGACGCTGCTGGGTTATGCCGGATTCTTACCGGCTAAAGACCAAACGACTTCCCAAATAAAAAAATATATGAACATATATAACCTCTTGAGCAAAAATATAGCAAATAACACTTTTCTCTTGGGTACAGTACTTTTTTTTGGGATAAAAGGTATCTTTCATCCTATGTCCTTTCTTGTATCCCTGACAACGTGTATGCAAGATTTCATGATGATCGGTTTAAGGCGTGAAAAGGTAACAGACAGACAGACAGACAGTTACTTTCACATTTATAATATTACTATGGATAGTATGGATTTATGTAGCACAGAACCCGTATATATCACTGGCCGGGCGCACAATTCACTCAAAACATTCGGCTCTGATGTGGTTCGCGTGGTTTCTCCCTATAAGTTGGTATTGTTCAAAGGTTTTGTAGGAAGGGGGAAGTATTAAACAATAGGTAGTGTGTGCGATACTCATAATATTTTAAGTTTCATTAAGTTCCCCCAATATTTTAGCAGTTTTTTGAGAAACAAAGAGATTATTTATTGATAAATTATTCTTAAGATTTCTGATTTACATTTTCTAATTTCTTTTACTAGTCCATTAACTAAACTCTATAATAATTAGCTTAGCTTTTAAAATTTTAGGAATACTAACATAAGTATAAAATAATAAAAAAAACATTTGATTTGTAATTTTTTAAAAGATTATACACACTTCTGATACACAAGATACACTTTTTTGACACTAGTCCATAAAAATAGTAATAATAAAAATTAATTGTCTTCTGATTTTTTTTTATTGAAATGGAATTAGGACTTGAGAATTAAGCTGTGGACAAAAACTTGTTTTAAATTTAAAAAAATACCAGATTATTACTGGATATATGTATAGCAATTAAAAAAGAATAATACTGAATTTTCATTGATGTCTAATATTTTTAATAGTTCAATGTGAACCTAACTTAAAATCGCAAACGACATTATACTTTTAAAAAGGTTTTAGATTTTGCAAAGTAAAAGAAACAAAGAAATATTACTAAAAAAATATTTAATTACAAATTAGTATAGTAGCCTTTTATTTAATCATAACTTGAGGTGTGATAAACCTCTATCGTTTTTAATATTATATCCAGAATATCTCCATAAGATGCATATAGTTAATTTGACTCGAGGTATATCGAATATATCATAAAAAGATTTGATGTACCGTTCAGACTATTTTGTCCCATAAAAGAGAGGTGACAAAGAGCGTTTATGTTCTTCAGCTAAAATTAACTTACGTTAACTCTTCAATCAAGAAACTTGGGGATCTATTATCAAAACTTCTCTCTTTTAACCTTTTCTATAGTTGTGTATTTAATTATCACAATCTATACTTTATTAAATAACGACTAGCTTTTGCATGCGACAGAAAAGTACTCTTTTCTGGATGAAAGATAGGCTTTATTATATATATATACTTGCCTTTATTGAAAAATTGTCTAACTGATGGTGAAAACCGCATGAATATCCGTTGCTCAGTTTTGAAAGAATTAGTGGATATACAGACAGACAGTTGCGCAAAGCGACTTCAAATTATACTATGTAAGTATTATTACAATATTTTGTTTCATAGGTAGGTACTATGCAATAAAGCATGCGATATAATTATTTTCGAAATACTACAAGAATAGGGTGCCTGGTTATTTATAACATTGACCATCCGAGAATCGTTTCGAATGAGTGTGCAGTAGATTATCAACTGAACTTGTCTTTTATAAATGACATACCTCCTGGTTGTCTGTACTGAAGTATAAGAATTATTGCTTCACGTCTTATTGGACACATATGCTGCATATGCTAAAGAACCGAGAGAATGTCCGTACGGACATTCTCTCGGTCATATTAAGCCATTTAATACAAGGTATATTAAATAAACAAATTCATAATCAACTAAGAAAATTCGTATTATACCTAATGACGACCAAAAATGGAAGGAAAGATGGAAGGAAGGGACCCGGCAGGGGTCCCGGGTTTGATTCCTGAATGGGCCATACTTTACAAATGAACTTTTCGTAGTTTGCTCTACTGTAGATCTGACAAGGCCACATGTAATTTACAAGAAGATAATAAAAAAATAAAAAAAATCCCCTGAAAATGGTTAACATAAAATTTCGAAAATTTACCTTTGATCATTAAAATGTCTATACAATTAAAATACTATACAAATATGTATTTTCCTTCATACTTATACTTTCTTAAATATGAGAACCGAAAATGTTTCGACTGTGTAGGTATTTCTGTAGTAGATTCCCTGGGCTCTCTTTTTTCTCACTCACAAGCTGTGCAGTTCATCTAACAGCTGTAATCCCTTCCATCAGTTGACCACTGTATGAACAAAATGGCACTCTGTTGGGTGAATATGGTATCCCTGTTCTAATACCAAGGGATCTTATTCATCCCTACCACCAAGAAGATTAACTAAAAATGTAAGCAATGCAATCTTAGTAATCCTAATGTTTTTACAACTATCCTTTTTTTTACAAGAGGAATCATCATTGTATAGTTATTTAGGATTACACACGAAAAATAAATAATGTCGTTTAGGGTGTCGATTTTCCCCATTTTCAAATATTCCTCTATTATTTCTTAACCAAGTAGTGACTTGGGTTTTTTTTTTGTATTTTTTCCAGAAGCTGGTATAAACCTAGCCTAAAGCCTAAACACTAAGTCCCGAGAGTTCAGTGTTTTTTCGCCATACGAGAAGTGTTCGACGCGCCTAAAGAAATTTTCGCTACAAGAAATCTTTGCATTTTACATATTTCGTACTCTAATACATTTCGCTGGTTAGACAATTTCCTCAAACACTATTCTTAACAGATATCCATCAGAGTTGTTCCGTAAGGAAATTGCCGTCCGCCAACGGCGTCAATTTTGTACCAAGACGTGATGAAGACGTCAATCTACCGTTTACGTGGTGGGTACAGTCAGCGCGAATAATATTAGTTTTTTTTTAAAATTTGTTTGTATTTTGAGGCTTATGAACTGAAATTGACAGAGTAATTCATTCCAAGATACTGAAGAATTAACTACACATTAAGTATTTACCTATAGCTGTTTTTTAACTTTATATTCATACTTAATTTTAATTTTAAATTAGGTACATAATTTAATATAATAGTTGATTATATAAAAATGTTAATATAGCTAATGTTGTTACATGATATAATGTAACAATATTCATTCATATCTATTCTGTTATTCCATATCGTACCTATACTATATCTACAACTATATCTATTATTGTATAGATACATATTATAAAACTAGCTGGTGCCCACGACTACGTCCGCGTTGAAAAATATTAAGTAGCTTATCCTGTGTCCCGTACGTCCAAATGTTTATCTACCAAGTTTCATGAAAATCAGTTAATTCGTTTCAGAGTTATGGAGGAACATACATACATACATACATACAGAAAAAAATTCTAAAAATCGTTAATTTTGTTTCAGTATCATGTATAGAGCCTAAACACGATATCTCTGAAAACAAAGTAACTTTACTCCGTGACCAACCCTTACAGATTTATTATTAGTATTGATAATACACTTTCCACTTCTGTCTGTTTCTGTCTGTCTGTACGGTTTTCACAAATGGAAAGTATGTTAAATGAGGAAGGTTCGTATGTATAAATTATATATGTATACATATAAAATTTAATATGTATATATATTTTTTATATATAAAAATCATCTTGTATTATTGATTATGTAAAATATAGGTAGGTACTTAAAATAACTATGACAGGTAAAATATATATGTACTTAGATTAGTTATAAAACCTTGCCACATCCAGTTGAAATGAAAATAAACACGAAGCAAATAAATAGTCTTTATTGATACAACGAACCCAGTAGGTACACGCGTCTTCCTTCGCATTAAACTCAAGTTTGTCTGTTTGTATGTCTACATGTTAAAATATCGTGCAAGCGATCCTCTAAGAGCATAAATCAACAGTGCCTTAGGCGGCTTATTAATATTTGTCCCGTGACGGATGATATTACGATCTGCAACCGCTTTTGCGGCGAACGATTTAATTTGTTTACTGAAGCCGATTATTTAATACTTGACTTATATGCTAACTTCTCTTTCATAATAATATGTAATCTTTACATAAAGACCACACACGCGAACACACACACACAGTTATTCTGTTATATTTACTGTATATACGGTGATTGTTTCACATATGGTAACTTAATTGAAAATAGTATATTTTAGGTTTCTTTTTACGTTCTCTTTCACGAGATTATGAAGTATTCCGAATTATGAAGTATTAAAATATGGCGATTTGAAATGTCTGAAATTCTGTAACATTCAATGAAAATTTTTGTTATGTAAGTTGAAATAAAGTATCAGTATCAGCTTGCTAGAAATTCTGTCTAGCATTTAAACTAAGTATAGTTTGCGTTTTGGATGAAAATCTACGTTTACTGTAATGAAAGTGTAGATTTTATCAAAATGTTCATTGTACGCGACACAAACAAAAAGATGCAAGATTTTGTTTGTACAGTCGGCGTAGTTGACGACTCTCGCACTGAAACACATAAATACCTAAATAATATATAAATGAAATAAAATAAATAAATGTAAAATAGTCATTTCAGCTTCAAGTTATTTGAAGCAATTTTAGAATGAAACCGAAGCACTGTGAGTGAGTAACCTTTTAAAGGTGGTCAAAAAGGCTGTAGGTTCACTTCACCGAGCACTTAACTTGGCTTAGTACTCGGTGGTCTTGTTAGTAGGTGGCTAACTGGCTACCGTCTCCTTCAGTACAAGCAACGCCACAGGTGTTGCAAATGCGCTGCGACCATAGTAGGATTAAATTTAGGGATTAGGAAGAGAGGAAAATGAGCTCTGGCATATCTTACTCACTCATCGAAACACAACAGCACATGTGCTGTTATTTTACGTTGTTCTTCTGTAAGGGGGTAGTTACAGGCGGGATACCCAAATGAATGCAATACACAGTGTGCCTGGCCACTACATGACACAATGCTTTCATTGGAGTGCCAAAATATAATTTAAGTAATTTTATTTTTAAGGATAAAGCTGAATTTTATGAAATCATTTGTGACTAGATAAGTTTTATTTATCTTACTCAATTAAGTGCTAAGACATTTTTGAGTCTGACTGTACAAACGCAACACCTCAATTTGTATTTGTCCGTTTCAAAGAAAACTATGTAGGAGGTCATTAATTTCTTGTCTTATTATATGTGACAGTAGTGTTTATGTCTACATTATGGACACACCCTTTATCAGCGACCTGACCGACCACGCAGAACATTATATTCAGTGCTTGCTAAACAACTAAAACACCCGTCAGTGTTACGTTGCATTCTTTGTTGGAGTTAGTGTCCTCTATTTTTCGTAGAATCATCAAGAAGTACTAATCTATATCAGGCTATTTCTATTAAAGATATTCCTATCCATATGTTGCCCAATAAACTCAAAAGTAATTACATAAATTTTGTTTAGTGACGGCCTCTCCTCTATTTGATAAACTATTTGCTTAACGTGTATTTTTTACTTTTTCTTAATTAATATTTTTTAATCTATTTTGTATCGACAGGAAGCTCAGCTCAAATTTGGACACGACTCAAATGGCTTTAAAAAAATTTATAAGTCTTAATAAACATATTCTTTGGTTTTCAAATATCTAAGAGCCAGGGTGGATTTGGTTCCTTTGCGTCGAGTCCCTCTACGTCGAGTGCAAATCGATGCCCCGCTATTACTGCGGCTATACACTCTCATCGAGGCACCGCGAGGCTCGATGAGGGCGAGAGTGTACATGCTACACTCGCTTCGTCTCGTTGTCTCGCCTCGCCTTGCGTGCTCTCTGTTCCGTCTCGGTTTTTGTGCGCGAGTCAAAGAGTCTCGCTTTCCTCGTGAGGCGAGGCGAGTGCGTCACTGTACACTCTCGCGCTACTTTCAGTTTAACGCAAGC
Source organism: Synanthedon andrenaeformis (assembly GCA_936446665.2). Classification (NCBI taxonomy): domain Eukaryota; kingdom Metazoa; phylum Arthropoda; class Insecta; order Lepidoptera; family Sesiidae; genus Synanthedon; species Synanthedon andrenaeformis. The sequence goes on from OW387793.2 coordinate 9,217,865, forward strand.
TTTCTAGCCGTACAGACGTTTGAGTATATCAATATGTGGAATTATACGAAGCTTTATAAAAAATTTTAGAAATTTTTGGAAACGTAATTATATTAACTAATAATAATAAGGCAACAGCTGCCGTAACTTGTAACGCGTCTATCCTTTCGGCGTTTGCAACCGACTGAATAAACGAAAGTGTGCAAGGTCGCACTCGTCACTCGGCTTCTCGCGCGAGTACTCTCGGCGAGACATCGCGAGAGCACTCGCGGGAGAGTGTACTCCCGACAGGTCTTGTCATGAATACCTACTGTACAGGCAAGAACAGATGTCTTAATTGTACAAATTAGATTGTAGAAAGTTTAATAATTAGATACCTAATATAATAAAACTGAGATATGAAAAATAAATTAACTGATCACTTTATTGCATATTATATTAATTTGCTTTAATTAGTATTATATATAAACTGAATTTTAACGAAAACTGAGCGGGGATGCGGGCCTAGTTATGAGTATTTTACATACTATGTCCTATACACAAATTATTGATTTTTATTTATGAACGTAAGATAAGAATGTTTGCCATTGAGTATGTTGTTGCCTTTGCCATTGCGTTGAGGCGAGGAAATCAAACTATTTTCTGATAACAATAGAAGGTGACGTGATGTAGATGTACTCGGAACCAATTATCAAACAGGTACCTGGTAGGTACTATACTATCAATTAGTGGATCAAAAATATATAGATATAGTAACATAATATATATATGTTACTCATGTTTTGGATGTATGGATGTTTTGGAGTAATTGTGTTTATAGCAACTTCAAACGTAAGTTATTTACGTTGGAAATTAACTCTGGGTCCTATTGTTCTAATACGCAATAAAGATAAAATTTAACTGCTCTCTGTAGGAAATTCCCGGTTCCCATCTTGATTCATAGATAAATTTGCTAAATAAGGGGAAATTGTTGGTTGGGAAGTTCCAATTATTTATAGTATGAGTTTTTATTTTTATTAAAGAAATTTTGTTGGCAGAATTTAAATCATATTGTAAGTAAGTAGATACATGGATACTACTAATCCTACTTGTTTAATATCATATCATAAATACAAAACTTCACGAGGATGGATGGATGTTTGTTACTCTTTCACGCAAAAATGATTTATATAATATTTGGCACACAGATAGTTTATTATTTGGAGCTATAAATAACATATAGCTATAAAGATGTCAGATATTTTCTTTGAGTTCACATCAAGATTTCAATCCAATAAATTATTTTAATATATTATAATTTAACAATAGGTATACAATAATTTCAATTAAATTGACAATTAATAATGTTAGTTTAATATTTTTCCTTTGGGCCATTTTCAAATGTTTGAAATAAAAGTATTTTATTTTCATTTATTTATTATAAATTCAGAAAGAAGAATAAAGAAAACACATTAATATTTAAAAATGTATTTATTATTTTTTGTTTTATTGTGCTTCTCATATTAATAATAACTCGGATTGGTAGTCCTTAGTTTAGTGAACATTAATGATGCGTCCTCAGATAATATTTAAAAAAAAATATAAAATAAATATCACTTAAATAGAAATTAAAAAAAAAACAAAACAACTTTTTAGACAACCAAACATTTATGTACATTGAAAATTACATTTTTGGAGAAAAGCACAATTTAGAAGTTATGTGAATATTGAAATTAGGACGAAATTCGTCTTGTCTTGTCTTGTGAAATTTTTCTAGTTTAACAATTTCATTCACGTGACTTCTATGTTGTGTCATACCTACTATGTTTTTTAAAAGACAATAGCATTAAAGCAAGGCCAACCAGACAACGCAAAGAATGTAAACATACTTCAAAGTGTTGCCAAGATGGCTTCCTTACCATGAAACAGATAGCGCCCCGCTTCGTGTGAGGGAAAAGGACAAATGGCCGGGTTTGTTTACATTGATTGCGTTGTCTCCTTGGCTTAACTATAAATCATAATATAAAGTAGTCGTAGTTTTTAAATTTCCTAAATAGGTATGTTCACAATAAAATATTTTAAAAAAATCTATTCAGAATAACAAAGAAATTTTGGTTTTTTTGCCATTATATTTTGTTTGTTTTTATAGTTCATAATTTATACAGTAAAAATCCTTGTCAGGAGAACATTGTTATTTTTTCTATACATATTTTTATAAAACGATAAAATGTATCAAATGAAATTTGACGAATTGCTAAAAAAATAAAAATAAAATAAAATTATTAACTTATTAATTTATGATATGTACGAGTAGGTACGTTTTTAAATATTAATAATTGATTTTAGACAAGTTTCCGTCATTTATTCAAAATTCATTAAGTTATGTGAACATACTTATAATGAAAATCAGTACTTACATAGTATAGATTTTTCAAAACAAAAAATGAAAAAACAATATTAGCACCAATGAAAATAAAACCTCAAGATACAATTATTGCCGTATCGAATTTATGAAAATATGAAATACAATGTAATAGTGATATGATTACAAAACTTCATTTTTTTCTCTTACAATAATTCCTTTAACTACAATTTTGTACAATATCTACAATTTCATAAATTTTTACATTTTTTTTTTCATAATATACATAAAAAATCGAGGGCTCGACATCTTTCATATAAACGTCATCACATGCATACATAACATATGCTTGAACGTATCAAATTAATGATTAAATAAATAAGAATCGATGATGTTCTGTATGAACTACAACCTTTAAGCTAAAAACAGACCCTCAATATTTTATCAGTAAAAGTGATAATTACAGGACTAGCTCCAAATAACTTAACTAGGACAAAACTGCTACACTACTTGAAATATGGTCATATAATTTTAATCACTTCTACCATGAGACCATTCTAAGATCCGGCATTAGAAATATATTATGTCCTCATCTGATATTTAATGATGACAAAGATTCTTGCATTGATAAATTGCTAATGGGTTGCCTAGCCAAATCGCTTACCGATGTGACAGCAGGGATGTCGAGAGTTATATAATTATCTTATCTAATATATAAAATTCTCGTGTTCGCGGTGTTTGTTGCCAAACTCCTCCGAAACGGCTGGACCGATTTTGATGAAATTTTGTGTGCTTATCGGGTATCGGCCAACATCTATTTTCCATACTCCTAAATGTTTTGGGGGGGTGGACCACCCCAAATTTTTTTTTTTTGGCAAAACAACGTTTGCCGGGTCAGCTAGTAATTTATAGTATTTAATAGCATCGGTACCCGATTTACGGTAACCCATTTGCAATTTATTATATTAATGTAGGTAAGTATTATCTACCAGATTTTATCTCTAATGCCGAATCTAGCACTCTAATTTATTCTTTTAAATCAAATGCAAGTGAAATTCCCTAAAAGCAGGTACGCGCCATGACAAAAATACTCTGTACATAACTAGAAAATTAGGTCCTAAACTGTTTAAATTCCTTAGTAATTTTTAAACTAGGAAGAAGGCAGGACAGAGGCCGTAATTGTAACTTTAGGCCGTAAACTACAATAATTAGAATGTCCACTAAAAAGGTGTCACTTTAAGTCAATGTGAACGTATATGGCACTACACCATTCACCGTCGCTCGCTTGATTCATGACATTGGTATTTCAGCAGATAACCGATGTCTGGACGAGGCTCTAGTACCGCAAGTTCCGCACGTATTATTACTATATCCGGAATCGGATCCGAAAGAGGAATCGCCACTCGGTGGCTTAGGGGATGCCCTTGGACCACGCCAGCAGGCTATACCAGGTAATTCCCCGCCAGGCCAAGCGCCTCCAGCTCCCGGTATAGGACCTGGAGGTCTAGCTCCCACTGTTCCAACTTGTGGATACAGTCTTAGTAAAGCGTCTAGAAGTACGCCTTCATGAAACTCTGAGGGGTCCGGCGGGTGGATGTGACGAGGCATTCTGTGTTGCGCTCTGCGTCTTTCGAGAGACTTTGGTCGTCTATCGAGTCTTTGATGGCGAGGACGGTGAGGCAAAGATTGTGGTGCAGGCGGCCTAGCACATGTCCTGCAAGGAACTGCCTCCCCGACGAGACTTAGCTCGTCTTCTGCAAAATGGTCGTCACTGTGAAGCGAGTCGTCTGATCTATGAGGCAGTTCCTCGTATAGAGGTGCTCCACATGCGTCCCCGCCGCAAGAGTTGCCTCCTCTCCATGTGTTGCCCGAGCCGCAGACAAACACGCGACCAGGACATCCAGTTCTCTTCGTTTCTACCATCTGTGAAGATAAACAAACCCAATGTGAAATACATTTACAGGAAATTCCAATTTCGGGAAGTTATGTACATATTAATTAGAGTAAAGTGTAAGGGGTATGTTTAATTTGGACAAGAAAAACCATGGGGCATTTATAGATTCCATCAAAAAAATAATACAATTTTTGTGTTTTTTTCATCCAAAAATAGTACATAGTAGTGGCAGGGGATGGTGCTTTTCGCTGTCATTTCAGTAGCCTGTTTGGCGGCAGTAACCCATCCCCTTACAGAAGACCACCGTGAAATAACAGTAAGTGTTTCGGTGAGTAAGAGGGTTTGCAGAACCCATTTCTCTATCCCTTACTAATTTCTTATCTTTAATACTATGGTGGACACCACAATTAAAAAACATTTGGCGTTACATACTTGTGTTATAGGTGGCAGCTAACTTACGACTTTTAGTTAAAAAAAAAATTTAAAAAAATACCATCTGATGGCTGGATGTTTTTAAACTTTCACTGTATCAATGCATACATACTCATTAATATCCAAAGGACGTTTTAAATTGTCCATGTATGGCACTGACGCAAATTTTTTAGATTTTATTAAATAAATTTAGAAACCAATATAATTTTAACATAAAAAAATAATATTAACATGGTATTTGTGATCATATTGTAAGATTAATGTTATATTTATTAGAATCGCATACCTCTAATTGAGGTTCAAGGTCAGGTCTATGCGGTAACGGTGGTCTTCTAGGCAGATCCTGGAGGTCTTCGTAGAGTGGTGCTGGCGGTGGGGCCCGCCTCTGTGAGCCGGTGCTTTGCGATGGTGCCGATGACTTGGAAGGCAGGAGATTCGTCACTTTCCGTTTATGCCTATCGAAAAATAATAATATATACTTAATTAAGTTATTCGTATGAAAAATCGCAACTTACTTTATATTTTCAGATGAAGTTTTACAGAAAGACTTTGTATTCTGACTTTACATATTCAACTATTGTAGGTTTCTTAGGAGGTTTTACACTTTTCTAACATTAAAATAACTTTATCTTTGTCTTAAAATGTGGCATTTTCATAATTTTACATTGAAAATTTTACAAAGTTCACTCTAAATGATAAACGACTAAAATTCCTTTAGAGGTTTCATTTCTGATACATCCAAAATTATCTGAAGTTCAGTAAATGTTAATTTATTTTTAGTAAAACTTTACAATATAAACTAGCTGGTGCCGGCGACTTCGTACGCGCTGTAGTTCGTTTTTTGAAAATCCCACACAGGAACCTAACATTTTTTTCCGGGATAAAAAGTATCCTATATGTTAATCCAGTCAACAAACTATGTTTGTGCCAAATTTCATAGAAATGCGTTAAGCCGTTTCTAATGTTAGCATGACAAGCAGACAAAAATTCTAAAAAATTTTTTTTGACTATCGTAAATTTAAATTTATCTAATTCGTATGGGATGTTTCAAACTGCAGTAATTTATCCAACAAACCCCGCTAAAGAAGGCTCTGCATTAGACCTTCCTACCTAGTCTTATTGTGTTAACAATGTCAAAACCTACTTAATTTAGCTTCTCGCTACATAAGAGTGATTAATAGGTTTAATTTCCTCAAGGATCGCGATGTGTGTGTGACGAGAAGTTATTTCGCTCCAAATGGCGGAATATAGTGAAGTTGCCTTCACTGTTCACAAGTAGGAAACTTTAATTTACGGCAAATATAGAAACATTAATAATTTTATTACTTTAATTTATATATATGTACGTCTTAGACAGATGTTATTCTATTAAAAGCTATTACATTGTGGCGGCTCATGTGTAACTTATTTACGTCAATATTTGATAAAAATCATTTAATTGTCTATTCTATTTTGGAAAGAGGGTTTTTCCGAAATTTATTTAATTTTTTGCTCGGTTCAGCAGCCGCATTAGCCAAGCCGATCTAGAGTTTTGCGCTTACCAAATTATTATTTATTTTCTATATGTAGGATTTATTTTAAGGAGATCTATTAAAACAGTTGCTGTAATTATAAAAGTTAAAATAAAAATTTAAATTTCATCCACATAGATTATTTTTTAACTCCAATTTAAATCAAATGAGACTAAGTTCCCACTACACCGGACGGGCAGATTTGCCGGAAACCGGCGGCGCCCGGACTTAGGTTCACATTTAACCGGATGCCGCATCATCAAAGTTTGATAAAACATACTTCACGATATGTTGTTAATTTCCAAGCGCCAAGCGAGCGGGGAACAGGGATTTGTACGAGATCGTTCACATTACTCCGGTCCGGGAATTCCGCCAGCGATCTGCAGTGACAAAACGTAGGACCAGTAACACTACCATGAGTTTATGACGACTGAACTCGCTAGCGAGAGATGAGCGAGAACGTAAAATATTTGTATGGAAAATTGTACAGCGCCTCTAGCGGTCACTCAAAGAACTAAAATCGGTACTATGAGTTGCATAAGTAAAAAACCTATCGAATGTAGTCACTAGCGACTAACGTTAACTTGACATTTCTATACAAAATCGGTACCATGAGTTACAAATTTGACTGATGGTCTCGAGAAATACCGTAACGTTAGTAGTTAAATGTTTCACTAGCAAATTGAAGGGTGAAAAGTCGTGAATATATTTTTATATACTCTATATTGTTGTTATTATCATTGAAATGCATACTTAATTATTTGTAGGTGTTTTATGATTGGTTGGTTGCGTAGTTCATGCAATAACCGTAAATAAAATGCTACTAGTGTGTCACATCCCAATTCTATTACAGCGCCGCCTAATTGTGCGTATTCGACGGACACTTTCTCAAGTATAGAGTTGGGCCTCCTTACCTTTATTCTCCATGGTATGAACGTAGGGAATCCTATATCCTTCTCTTTCGTTCAAGTACATTTAAAAAGAGATAGCTTTATTAAGCATGAAGTTAGACACAATCGATTTAGCGTTAGCGAGTAAAGTAAACATTAGCGAAACTCATGGTGCGACTTATATTATAAACAATTCGAAGCTAGTTTATTCGTTATCGACAGAAGTAAACTAACGTCAAATTTCGATAGCAACTCATGGTAGTGCTACTGAATGCTGAACTCAGCGTTTTTGTCGGATCCGGCATAGTCTGAATAGTATCATATAATTTGTACAGCAAATGGACTTTCCGGCAGTTCTACCAGACCGGTAATTTCGCCGGTCCGGCGTAGTGGAAACTTCATCAAAGCCGAGAGGTTAATAGAACTTTCCTTAAATAAACCGTATACAATATTCTCAAAAGAGAAAGATAGATCTTATCACGCTCGAAGTATGAAGATCTTTATGTATTGAGAATAAAATTAATGATATATCCATTAAATTCAACGAGCAATTCAAGTGGTTTTAAAATATCAATGATAAAACTTTTTTTCATTGTGTGCACCTATCAAAAGATCGCTATTAATATTTGTCTAGCATACAATATCATATTTTGCGGTTATCTATTCGAGACGCATTCCTTCGGCTAACTGCGTTTTAATAATAGTAAGTATAGTGTGGATACGCATGGCATTTCGTAAATTTGATTAAATTAAATATATAATTTTCATTATTGAAGGAAACTTATATCAAGAGACAATGTAAAAGAATCTTTTAAATTACACAATTGATTTTAATGCGGTTTTCACTAATGGAAACAGCGTTTAACGAGCGTTTTTATATATAATTTGCAGAATAAAATAGCACCCGTGCGAAGTCAGCAGCAGGTTGCTAATACTTTATAAAACTTTCAACTTATCGTTAAGGCGATACTATAGCAAAGAAAAACATGTGAAATTACAGCTACAAACATCAAAAAATATGATGTCTCTGAAACATACAGACAACTATAAATGTGATTATTCCATATTTTATACATAATAATGGTGACCGATACTTTGTAATGGACACAATTTATCTAAAGGACAATTTAACAATTTAACTGTATTTTGATACACATTGAATGATATCGTATATGTATCGTATTAATTATGTAATACAAACATAAACAAAGATATACTTATACAAAAATAAGCGAAGTCAGCGATATTGTTTCTTTTTTGTCCAGAAACATCATCTTCCAATTTCACATAGTACAATTATACCTACTAAAAAAAAAGGATTTTTTGAATAAAGTTATAATTCATTTCAAAAGATTTTTTTCCAAGACGAAGATTCAGTAATAAGTAATATTGATTTCTCGATTTTTTTCTTTAGTTTTTAAGAAATGTCGACCATTTTATATCTCCATTTTTTTTACTAATACGATTGGAATATCCACATTGACCTTTAGTTGCGTCTCATCAATTTTACATCCGCGGCAAATCCCTTTCAATTACATAGAAAACTGTATGGCGTTATTATAAAATTATTAGACACGCTAATTTCACTTCGCCCTAGCAGATGTTTGTATAAAAAAGCCCAGGTAGCGAATCCTTGTGGTGTTTGATGTATTAATCTTTGACAGAATATGTTTGTATTATTTAATATGGGTTTATTAAATGTAATAAGCGGTTTAGCGTGGCAAAAAAAGTTTTATAATTCTCATTATGTGTACGCAAAAGGCTATTTTAAATTATTTAATATTATCCTCACTCAGTGTAGGTGTAGAGAAAATCTTAACAACTTCTAAATAAAATAAAAAAACACCTAATAAAAAAATTCCGAATCTCCTTGTGAAATATTTAAGCCTCTAGGTCTTGAGCATAGACATTCCTTGTTACCCTATCCTTTTTCCTCATTCTATCCTTTAACCTATAAATGTCGATAGTGTACTGCATACAATCAAATACAGTAAATTTATAAATATTGTGAAGAAAAGTTCATTCAAATTTGCAATTGAAAAGCTTCACAGTTCCATCATTGAAGATTTTCTTCAAAAACCACTGTAGTCAATGACCGCTAAACGCTATAGACGAAGTAATGGAAACTTTTAGGTTACAAAGGAAAGTTAAACAAAAGCGAAAATATGTCAGTCAGTCTTCAACTCAACTCTGGAGGCATTCAAAGATTTCCTCTTCCATTCTTAACTGAAAGATCGCTTCAACGAGAATCTCGCGGTTGCAAGAACGAGTAGGCATTTCAAGACGGCAGCAACTGGGTCGAGTGGAGATAGATTTTAGAGGAATGTGAACTTTTAAATCATGTTTTAGGGCAGATATTTTTGTGTTTATACAAGTCATTATATACAGGGTGGAAAGATAAATCGGGCCCTGGAGGGAAACTACCTTAAATCCTTAAGTTAGCTCATTTTACATAAAGGAAACATTCCTTTATTTTTAAAAAGAAACAAAACTGCATTCAAAGATTTTCTAAAACTCGCTTGGCTCGCCCGGGACTAGAACCAACTAAAATTAAAAAAAACAAACACTCACTATTTTGTTATACTAATCAATAGGATTATTATTCAGGATAAAATTTCTCTAACAAACATTTGGTCTTAAAAATAAAAATGATCGTAAAATCTAACATTAACTTTATTTTGTTAACAATTTGTTATACTTAAATTATTTAACTAATAAATTGTTCGAAATGAGCCCCCTCGTTCCGGATACACAAATTTAGTCTCCGTTGAAATTCATTTCTTGTAGCCTTCAGCAAAGTGTTGTGGTGTATGCCCCTAATAACATTTTCTACAACCCTTAGCTCTTGCACGGTGTCATAACAGGTTTCATAAATAACATTTTTTACATTACGTTCATTAAAGAACTTGTGTACTAAATAGGTATTCTTTATGGATATCTTGTACGACAGACGAGAGTAAGACCAAATGTTTGTTAGAGAAATTTTTTCCTGAATAATAATCCTATCGATTAGTATAATAAAATAGCGAGTGTTTGTTTTTTTAATTTTAGTTGGTTCGAGTCCCGGGCGAGCCAAGCGAGTTTTAGAAAATCTTTGAATGCAGTTTTGTTTCTTTTTAAAAATAAAGGAATGTTTCCTTTATGTAAAATGAGCTAACTTAAGGATTTAAGGTAGTTTCCCTCCAGGGCCCGACTTATCTTTCCATCCTGTATACTATGGCTTTAACATTTCTAGATAAGGTGGGCGGACTTATCTCATTAGTTATTTCTTTGAGAGTCTTATAAAAAAAAGTTTCAAATTTTACAGTAATTAAGTAGGTAATGCTCGTGTCGTAGTCCCTCTCCATTTAACCCAGGAACATTATCTTCTTCTATATTTATAAATGACATTTGTACGCCCTTATTAAGGGCCCTTGAATTTGTATTGGACATTTATTTAATTGAGAACTTAATTGTAATCACATTTTCACAAATATATAAACCTATTTTATATCATACATTGATCAAGACACGGAATTTTTTGAAAAAATAAAACCAAAATTAAGATCTATATGCTGTCGTCATGCCATACCTATGTTCCTCTATGAAATACATAGTTAACCACAACTTTTATGGCGTTCCGTTTCACGCTTCGAATTTCTCTGCTCTATACAATCTGTCTGCATACGCGACGCGAGTAAAAATTCCTTTGAAAGCTAAATTGAGTTGATTTTTTAATTACAGACGTTGATTTGGATATTTCGTTTCATAGGAAACGCACCTTTGTTGAAATAGTAATTAGGTTTGTTTTGAATAACAATGGTTTTTGAAAGGGGTCTATCCATGGAAACCCATGGCACTTAACTGTTTCCAGATCTATTGTTCATTTTTCCACTGAACATTTGCCATGTAATTGGGTTTCTAGAGATTATTAGCAAAAAAATTCTTTCAAATGTACCTACAGCGAGTTCATAACCCTAATAGTGACTCTTAATAATATTGTACACTAGCTGTTGTCCCCGACTTCGACCGCATATAGAAGATATGACGCCTGACATTATACTTTTGCCAAGTGTTTGATCTTCATTTTTAGATAGTTGGTGCTCATGGCTTCGCCCGGGTGGATATTTAGCCTATGTTCATCCTGAATTCTAATTATTGGTGAAAGATTTTTTTTTAAATCGAATGGGCAGTTTCGAAGATTACTCTCTACATATAAACAAACTTTACTTTTTTATAATAGTAGTATAGAAAATTAAAGGCGATAATTACAGTGGGTACGTAATTCGAATTAACTTTGTTTCGTTGCCATGGAGTAAGTTAGGGCTTCATTAATTTATTATTATTTAATTATCTGTTAACTGTAGGTATTAATTATTTAATTATGTATTTCCTACGACTTCATATGACTGAACTTAAGAATTTATAATTCTTATTTGATTTATTTGATAGCTAATAAAAGTTTTGTTTTTGTGTAGCTTAAGAAAGAATATAGGTTCCTTTAGTTTTATTTATTAGTTATTAGTAATGGAAATTTTGCCTTTTCATATTAATATAACATAGCATTTTAATAATTCGTTGAAAAGTATTAAGTATTAGTTTATTTAAGTATGTATTCTCATTTAAATGTAAGTAAAAAGAAATGTATGTAGGTATTTTATTCGTTTTGTTATTTTTAGATGTATTCGTGTGTGTCATGTGTATGCAAATAAATGTTTTCTATCTGTCTATCTAAAAGGCTTTTTCAAGTACATACATTATGTTTTTCTTTACCATAGAGTGTTCGATAGAAACAGTTTAAAGCTGGACTGAATACGAATCTACGTCTAACACGTCAGCAGCCGACCCTTTGACCCAATGAACCAGCACACCTATTACATTGGGTATATCAAATACAATACAAATCAGCGCTTAACAAGTAATAGTAAGTGATATGAAGCGTTAAATTCCAAAATGGTTCGTGCTTGCTCTGTAAAAACCCTGACAATATTCTGGGTTTAACATTTCAAAAATAGAATGCTGCAAATGACGTCATGTTACGTCACGTGACATAGAGGCTTGTTGCCACGCGACGAGGCACGACCACCCACCACTATTGCTTACACGTACAGTCATGTACTGCTGACATTTAGAACTGGACACTTCATTGAGTGTTTACATTTTTTTATTATTAATTTCATAACAAAACGCAGAAAGCATTTAGAGAATTTCGACTCGAGCACTTTACTAATTCCATACAGCGAGTTATTCCATGATTACTCATTAGTTATTGGTCGTAGCAATACATAAAAAAAACATGACATATCTGACATATTATATAATTATGAAGGTTTGGATGGAAACAAAAATCTCAAATCCTCATATCTTGTATTGTAGGTACATTTCAAAAATGTGCAGAATTTGTAACATTTGGGCGGGTTGATTTCCTTGTACTTACTCGACTGATTGAAAGTCAAAAATGTTTTTCTATGAACACATCGTAGCTATAATGTACATTTAAAATTGGGTTATCTATAAAGGTTTTTCTAAAATATAGGAATGGCTAGCCATTGTGTATGTGTTTTTTTTAAAATATTTTCGCGAGTTCTACAAGTGTCGCGAATACCTTGCGTCGCATTCTATCTTCGGTTATAGTAGGTAATATAAGCTGAGACAACAAACTCACAAGTGCAAATTCGGGAGTGGTTCAGTATTATTTATGTAACAACTAAAATATTATATTTTTATTTTAAATAATAATAGTCTCCATTTTTCGTTGCACAAGTACAAAATAATTGATGTTGAAGATATTTCCAAATGTATAATGCCATAAGCTGTTATTACATACGATTTGCAAACTCGACTGGCAGGTGGTCAAAATTTTGATACAATTAGTATTTCGGGGCTTTTGGGGTGTTCAAATTGTACTGACTCCATTCTTTCCATATATAGATTCATTATATAACATAAAAATTAAAAGACAAACAGGAAAATAGGAGTCAAGAAAATAACTCTTCTCAAATTTATTTCAAAGTTAATAAAAAATCCGAGGTTACGATTTATTGCAACATTTGTTGTTTCAGATTCAACAGCTCTTTTGTTTAGTTCATTTAGCATTCAAATATAATTTTATCACTCCGTTGAGCACACTGTACTAAAGAAACGAAAGTTGCTCAGTGACCAAAACACGATAGCAATACTATTCTCTAAGCCAGTTCATTATCTATTATCTCATTTTTCAAAGATAATATTTTTTAGTGAATGCAGAATGAAACATTACCATTATAAACTTTATTTCATTCTATATAAACGACTGAATTCTTTAAAGATCACTGATAAGCTGGTACGGTAGTGTTGGGCAACTTCGGATGTCGCCTGTCGATAAAGATAATTCGATAAATCAACTTTTGACAAACCAACGCAATGCCTTTGTTCGTTATACCTAATAAGAACTTTAAAAAAGATGTCCTTTTTTTAATCAATATTCTAGATATAAATTTGAAAAAAAAAATTAATAAATAAAATTTTACATTGAACTAATTATAAAGAGGTAAAGTTTGTCAGCCTTACCTATAAACGTTACTTAAATTTTAAGTAATACTTAGGAACCACTTAAGAAAATTTTTTACTTATAAACGTTGCTTAACTTTAATTTGTTGCTTAGCAATGTCTTAATGAACTGTCAAAGACTACTTAAGAAGATAAGTAGTGATTAGTTAATACGATGCTAAGAAGATGATTAGTTGATTTTTATAAGTAAGACAGTGTATATTTATTTGTTTGTACGTAGGAGGTAATCTTCGAAACGACTCATCATATAAAAAAAAACTAAGAATAGAATTTCAGGACGGACAAACCACGCAGGCGAAGTATTACGTTAGTATTTATATTAACTATTCTGTGGCTTTATATGGCGTTATTTTTTTAGGCGTTACCTACTTATCTTTTATTTTTTAACGCAGACGAAGTCGCATGCAGCAGCTAGTCACAAATACACGTTACGTTGCCTTTATTGTTTGTAAGATTCATTTTATTAATTACTTGATTTTATCCCTTTACGTAATACGTAATTTTTCGATTAGATTATCATTATTCTTAATGCCCAGTCTTATTTAGTTTACATCAGTATCTTCCAAAGATTATTTCTGATGTTAATGAGATACGTTTTGTATATCTTTGAAAATTATAGTTTTTATCTTAATGTAATTAATAACGTTCAATTAAACGGAAGAGTTTTCAAATTGGAATGGCACAATGGTAGAAGACTAATGTGAACGATTTATTAAAGATAATATAGAAATGAAGATAAGAAGAATCCATGATTTTACTTATAGATTTAAATCCAATCGCGATCGGAATCCGGAATGAGTTTAGATGGCTTTAGGTAATATTTTTTTACAATTAAGCACTAATAGAATTAATTAATTAATTAATTAATAATTAAGCACTAATTTTACAAGCACTAATTTTACACATGGAGATATTGGTTTGAGCTATTATTTGTTCGTAATTAACGAAGTATTGATATGCTTAACTAACATAACCTTCATACATAGTTTGATTCTCCAAAATAAATAACTAAGCTTGGTTTAGCCAAAAGTTTAAGTATTGATGACATTGTCCTAAAAATTACACGATATACACTCGAGAGCAATGAATCCGGGTCATTTAAAAAAACCTATAAATCTTGGAAACTAAGAATGCTAGCTTAATAAAATAAACGGTGTTTAATAGACAATATAATACCCCTTAAATGAAAGTAATAAAATTTATAAGTCACTACATTTTATTTATTAAAAATTACACAAAGAAAAAAAACTGCTCATCTCGCCTTAAAACAAAAATAGGAAATATGACATTTTTTGTAAAACAATATGATTTTCTTGAATTTTAATACTTTGTATTGCCTCCTCGTGCTTCCATTACTGCGTTTACGCGGTTTGGCATGCTGTACACCAAGTTTCTTATACGATTTTGGCAAATATTCTCCCATTCCTCTGTGAGAGCAATTTTGAGCCCACGAAGCGTGATTGGGGGAGGGTTTCGTTATTTTACGCATCTCCCTAGCTCGTCCCATGCATGCTCGATCGGGTTGATATCCGGGCTGCGTGCTGGCCACTCCATACGAGTAATGTTCATCTCTTGTAGGTAGTCATTCACAATGAAACCTGTATGAGGTCGGGCATTGTCATGCATAAAAATAGCATCCTCACCCAAATTGACCATAAATAGCCCAACGTGTTCATTTAGGATTTCTTCCACATACCTTACGCTAGTTAAATAGCCGTTTTCTATGAACACCAGTTCTGTGCGACTCTCAGATGAAATTCCGGCCCACACAAGTACAGACTCACCACCGTAGGCTACTTTTTCTTCTATGCATGCTTGCTTGAATCTTTCCCCTGGTCTTCTATACACTCTGTGTCTTCCATCGTGCTTGTAGAGCATAAATTTTGATTCGTCGGAGAACATAACTTTCGACCAATCTTCAATAGTCCAATTTAAATGGTTCTGGGCATATCTTAGTCTTGAAATACGATCACCACGCTTCAGTTTAGGACCATTTGCAGGTCTAAGTGGTTTCAAGTTAGCTTCAGCAAGTCGTCGTCTTATTGTCCATGCGCTTGGATTACTTCCTCCGAGGCGTCGAAACTGATTTGTAAGTTCAGTTCCTGTGAGAAAGCGATTACGAAGCATGGTGTTCACCAAGTATCGATCTTCTCGTGCTGTGGTACACCTAGTTCTGCTTGTTCCTGGTCTACGTAGGTTAGAGCCAGTTTCCTCGTAACGTCGGAGAACTCTTTGTACTGTTGACAGCGACACACCGACAGTCCTGGCTATATCGCGCTGACTCCGGCCGGTTTCCAGCATTGTGAGGATTCTGGTGCATTCTTCAGTTGTAAGCGACATGATTACAGGTTGTAAAATAAATATTGAACACTATCAATATGGTTTATATACCCACTTAAATGACAGATTGGAAACAAAAGCAAAATCAAATGCAGTAATTTCGTAGTTCCATCTTCGAAAGTCTCCCTTTTTCAAATTTGATTTTTTTATGACATAACCTTGCAGTAACTAAGAAGTTTTAATGTCTTAATTTAAGGAGTATTTAATTGTCTACTAAACACAATTTTTTCATTAAGCTAGCATTCTTATTTTCCGAGATTTAAAGGTTTTTTTAAGTGACCCGGATTCATTGCTCTCGAGTGTACAATTTATTTAGATGAATAAAGACTTATTTACTTGTATAGACTAGATCCAACTATTACTATTCTGATCACTTAATAAAAAAGATTGGTTGCTTTAAGACCTGTCAGTTTATATAATTGCGTTGTAGGTACATTTTCATATTGGAGTTCGTTACAAATTTGTCACGTCAAACAATGTTTCACTTTGATTTAGTATTGTACATTAAATGTAGAACGACAGTACAGTTATTTCGCGTTGGTTCGCCCGCGATTGTAATCAAACACCGGCTACACGCTCTAAACGTAAACATTTTTAGACGTGGCTCGCGCCTTATTTAGGCTGCGGTGCCATTGTCGGCGATTCATCGTGAACTGTTTATTTATTGATTACAAATTAAAAGGTGTTTTAATAACAAGTTGTTATGAACACATTACCGAGTGATAGACATGAGTTGTTTTTGTAGTAATAACATGGTTACAATACTGATTATATGTATTAGGGAAAAATGTGTGACCTAACCTACTTATATTTCTTATTCTTATTTTAACCACATTGTATGGACATATCAGTGTTGGACAAACTAGCTGTTGCACGTGACTTCATCCGCGTAAGTTAATTAAATATAGCCTATGTTACTCGCTCATAATGCAGCTTTCTATAGGTGAAAGAATTTTTAAAATCGGTCCAGTAGTTTTTCAGTTTATTTATTACAAACATAAATACAAACACAAAAATACAAATATTTTCTCTTTATTATAATAAATTTATTATACTAATAAATTATAGTTCGCACTGCATAGGGCATTAGTGAGAATAACACATAACAAATGTGAATTTAAACCCAGAACATGTACCTGCGTATTTATTATGATTATGAATTAAAAAAATACATAACTATCTTTTTATTTTTTATAATCGAATGCTAAGTACATTCGAATACACCCATATTTTTATTTTTTACATATAATCGTACACGGATAGACAAAATACATGCCAGGAAAATAAAATAAAATTTCTTGATGGATCGGAAATAAGTTACTTGCTTCGACAATGTTTTGTTCGTGTTTTAATAATACTATGTAGTACCTAAAGGGACATACGATGCTAAGTAATCATTCAGCACAACTACCTAAATTCGTAATATTTACGAGAGTTCTGACCAGTATTACAATTATTATAGGTTGCGACAAAATGTCGCTAAGATCCGCTCAAGATATTATTTTTTTATCGAACAGTGAAACGGCGGCCTAAAAACAACTTCGTTTTGTCGATAACGACCAGTGGAGAACTGGTATCCGGTTACTCATAATTAGTGGATCGTAACTAATCGTTTGTGATGTGTTATAAGATTGATTGACATTTTCCTATATTATTGTCGACGATGTACGTGTTATAATGAGGTGTTTGATGGATGATTGTTTAACTCATTTTTAGGACACCCTACTCGCTCCCAGATTTTGTTACGACAAAAATAATTTGAACCCTATCGGTTTTAAAATATAACACACCTTGCTAACTTGGATTTACAGCTGTATTACGCGGCTACCAGACACGCACGACTGGCCTTTTATTTCACTCACTTTACATACAAACACCATCTGCGGTGTTGCATCTCAACAAATACTTATGGTTTAGTTGTCATCTCGCACGATTTTATTTTGTACGAAACGTGCGAAAAGCCAACTTTAAATTTAAATATATTTTTAGTAGTCATGTCGCACACAAATAATTTTCTTAAGAAACTTGAAATAAAAATAGGCACAGTAGCGCACAAAAGTGATACCCATGTGATACAACATGTTAAGCAAAGTATATACATATATCCATATCCAAAAATTTGCTAAGATTTGCTTAGGATTTCTGTCTGGAAGTTAAAAGTATCTAAGACTCTTAACAGAGGAGGTAGACGGAGTAAGCAGTGTGAAACTCTGTTCTATATTCTTCTATTTTCTCTTGCTTTGTACACTGGATAACTAGATAACAGATGAGAAAATATTTGAACAAAATTTGATCCTATAGAATAGAATAAAGAATCGTCTTTGTTACATTCTAAAATGTACATACTTCATTGATATTTTGAGGTAATTCTGATATATGTCAGTTGCAAAAAATTTTCAAGATATCCCATTAATCAAAGATATAATAAATAAGAGTAGATCATTAATCCCTGTTTTTTTTTCATAAATCTAGCGTTTATCAAAATATTTACTAAACACTTGAAAACAGTTGCTAATTATGTGTGTACTCTTAATTATATTCTTAACCAACTTTACAATATCTAACTACTTTTGCGCCACAGAAGTTCCACCACAGTGGAAACCTTTATCTAATATTGAGAATGTTCATAATTTCAAAGTCGACATGATGTTTTAGCAATAAGTTTTAGTCATTCATAAAACTTTCAGCGGTAAGTATACCTATATCTTATCCGTAATGTGTTAGCGTACTAACATTCTTTAAAGTCTTCCATCCATTACGTCGAGTCGTCTATCATGGTGGTCTAATTAGTGTATCGTAGATTTTATATACAAATATGCATCAATCCAGTGGACGCGTCTTGAGGCGCCTTCGAGGTGCAAGAATTTTTAATAATAGATTTATTACGTATCATACGCGATAGAAACTAGGATTTAAAGGAAGAATTTAGTAACCTAAACTAAGATACGGTCGAAGATTATTAACTGATTACAGAAGAAATATGTTGTCGCCATACCTATACCTTTTTTTGGAAAACTTATACATCTTTAAAAAGTGGCAGGGCACATTGAGTTTTGCAGTCATTTCGACAGTCTGGCAGCAGTAACCATCCCGTTACAAAAGACAGTATTTGTGCTATTGTGTTTCTGTGAGTGAGTAAGGGATGTCAGAGCCCATTGCCCTATATCTTTCCAATACCTTATCATTAATCCTACTATGGTCGACAGAGCACTTGCAGCACCTGTGGCGTTGCTTGTATTAGGCGACGGTAGCCACACCATCAAGTGGACCGTCAGATTGTCTGTCAACCTTAACATTTAAAAAAACTGTGCGTCGTTATACAATTAACAGTAATTAAAATTAACTTAGCTCTAGGTTATTTTTAAAAATATGTTCATCTGTAGCATTTTGGTGTAGATAGAATCTAAAATCTACGTATTTAACACAAAAAAAATTTTTTTGTTGTTTCAGCTGAACCGGGGCAAGGGAGTAGATAGATACTTGATTGGTACAAATTCCTATCATATTACGATACTTAATAAGTCAACGGAAGGTGTCAGAATTCCGTAAGCGGGTGAGGCGTTAAACAGACAAGCTAGGGTTTTGTATCTCGAACACAAAAGCGGATTAAATTACAGTCGTGATACTGGCATCGCTTTTTTACTTTTAAAAAAAGGGTGTCGGACGAGTAAGCAGCATGCCTGAATACAAGACAAGGGCCGCACCGGTTTTAAGCAAACATTGCCAAATAAACTTGACAAAAACAATTGGACGATGAAAAAATTTAATCCTGAATCTGATATGTAGATGCTCGTTAAGGGTACATTACCCTTATGTATGTTTGTTAAGTTAAAATGTTAATTTTAACTTAAATTCGTTGTTAACTTTAAAAGTAAACTAGGTAAAGTAACTTGATCTAAGCGCAATGATATGGATTCAGATTAGACTTCATTGTATTGTATAAAATATCAAGTTTCTTGTTCACGTAAATTATTAATATTCAGGTATGACTTATATATATAATCTATATATATATAAATCTCGTGTCACGATGTATGTTCGCGATAAACTCTGAAACTACTGAATCGACTTTGATCAAACTTCATAAGTATCTGTTATTTGGTCCAACTTAAAAGATAGGATAGTTTATATCTCATTTTGTTTATTATTATTTTTTTAAATTATATAATATTATTAACATAGCGCCATCTGTTGATACTTATTCAATACAGCAATTATTTATCTGTGAGTTCCATAAGGTTCTCACAGATGGCGGTTTAAAGTAATTTATCGGCTGGATTGCAAAAAAGCACCCCGGGCGAAGCCAGGAGCGGGCCACTAGTCTATAATATAAAAATAAATCCCTAAATTTGTTGCCAAGCGCAAAACTCGAGAACGGCTTGGCCGATTTTAATTCTGTCTTCACTCATGGATAGAGGGATAATCAGGGAAGGTTTTTACGTTAAAGAAAAATGCACCCCGGGCGAAGCCGGGAGCGGACCGCTAGTTTTTTATAAAATACGGCAGGTAGACTGATGGCCTACTTTAAAGTCGGTGGTTACAGTAGACAGAGCCATAATAGGGGTTGCAAGCACACTGCCAAAATTTTAGGTAGGTATAAAGTGGTGATAGGAAGTGGCTGCTTGAACCACAACAGCGCATATTATGAAGTTATTAAATTTCACAGTCGTCTTCTCTAAAGGGTTTGGTTACAGTATTGTAATGATTGTTCAGATAAAACAGTCTGTTGTCGCATGGCAGGTAAACAATAAAATTCTAGCTATGAATTAAAGGGAATTATGATATATTTATTAATAATTACATACATTAAATATTACCTACATAAGTACAAAGTGTCTTCTACCCGGTAAGAGCATGTTAATATTTGTATAATTAGTTGTTTTAACCCATGGTATTTTTTTAATTTTTCTAATAAATAGATATGTTTTACTGTAACAAATGAATGAATTAGATAATTTGTTTTATTATATTATTTTTTTCATAACATAGTTCTGGACTACATTTTGGTCTTTGCAATAAATTATTTAGGCAAGTAATTTAAGTTCCTATTTCTTTATTTATTACAAAATAATTTTATAACAGATACATACATATTTAAGTAAGGTAACGTATAAAGTAGTGATCGACAATTGATGTCAAGTCAGTCGTCAATCTAAACCAATCTTCAATCTAAACTAAGCAGTTGAGCCTGACTCGCATATCTGAGGTCACTCATGGTATCTGTGATAATTGATTGTTTTGGACAAGCGTGACATTTTTTCGTGACACACGGTCGTTGCAATCAACGAACTAATGTCAACTAGGTTAAATCTGAATACAAAAATTTCAACCTTTCTCTCAAGGATTATGCACCATTTAGTGTGCATTTCTTAGTGTGAAAAAATAAAGTTTATTTACTGTCAGAAAACTCGTTTTTACAATTTTAATCTGTCATTGAACACTCCTTAACATCCCATTATTAAATTTACTTAGGTAAGTATTCTGTTTACTCGTTAAAAAAATGACACCCGTGCAAGTAAATCCCTTTTTCTAACACAAAGTGACTGAACCATTGGTTTTCGTGATAATAGATGATTAATACAACATTAATTGGAATAATAAAGATTTACGATATGAACATGTCGTACAGTTTGTTCGCGTAACTCTACGCACGTGTGTCACCCCCAAATCCACTGTGCGTGAAGTACCGCGGCTATTCAAATCAGTTCGGAGCATAAGAACTTATTGAGATATTATGCAAATATGTGATTGTATGCAGATTGCCAATAATAAGCTGCGCGCTTCGAAATCAACGCAATGTTCAATTCGTTTACCATAATGAGAATGAGACAATGGAACTTAATAAAGACGTTAAACCATAAATAGAAAGTCAGATCGGTGGATAGCATTAACTAAGCGATGGTGAAACATTGTTAGAGGCTTTATCTCTGCGAATATTTATATATGGTCCGGTGAAACCAGACTTGAACCTATTCGGAAATAAAATTATACATACTAAGTTGTACATTAATTGATAACTAACTACATATATGAAGAAATACTTGTTTCGAGTCTTGGGTTTGTAAACTGCTTTTATGTTTAGTACATAGCCATTAAGCCCGGTGTACACGGGTAGAGTAAACGGTATAGTAGCATGGTAGTGTACTAACTTTCTTACTAACTATACTAATGTAAACAGTATTGGTAGAGTAGAGTATGAGTAGAGTACTAAAATATGGAAGAGTAGAGTAGCTACCATGGCGGGCAAGCTACTCTACTACTTGCCTTCCCCCACCCCTGGTTTTTTTACAATTTTTCGATGAGTGTTCATAGTGTTCGATCAGTGTGACGTAGGTACCGGTTTCTATAAAAGACTGATGATTCTCGTGTAAACAGTTACTCTCTAAAACTGGTAGAGTACTTGGAACTGGTAGAATAGTACGCTAGTTGATTCTACCGTTTACTCTACCCGTGTACACTAGGCTTTAGAGCTTTAGTGCAACTATACCTACTATCAATAAAATGTGAACATTTTTTTTTTTCACGAAAATGATAGTGGTAGAATATCAAAGTGTTCGACACTGGCTAAATTTATTTTTCTAACCTAACTACTTAGAATTTTTGGGTTGTAACAAAAGCTTTATTCCTTTTTTTTTCATTTGAGTCCACTGTCCATTTGATGGTAAGGTGGCTACCGTCACCCGTAACATAAGAAAAGCAACAAGAGCTGCAAGTGTGTTGCCGACCACAGTAGGTTTCTTATAAGGGATTAAGGAAGAACTAGAGGAAAAATTTAGTTTCGCGCTCAGTTTAATTTTCCAACAGAGCGACGTCGTTTGTTATATTTTATTTAAATTTACATATACACCTATCTATGCAATGTTTAAGAATAAATATTTATAAATACCAATACCTAATTAAGACGTTAATTAATTAAAATGGCTGCTTAAAGAAGACTAAAATCGGAGAGCTCCATTCTAATAATGGAATATTAATTTGTTACGAAGGGACAAAAAGTTATTCGAATTACAAATGAAACAAGTTGAATATTCATAGAGTGCGAGTGGTTTAGTATACGCGTCGTTACTAGTAGACGGTGCGCAAGAGTTGGCACGCCCTCGACGTTGATTGGTCCGCCATTTTCGAATTGGCCAATCACAGAGCCGCGGGAAACGTATACGATAATTTTGGCATAATTAGTCACGCATCAAAATAATGAGGTGCGGAAGACATAAAAAAATAAATTGTTGGATACAATTTTGATGTTTCGTTCCTGCTATCAAGTTGTGAATTTATGGCTATATAGGCACCTACTAGACGTTTCACATAGTAAAACATGTTGGAAATATTATAATTTTAAAGACGTTATTAAACTTAAATTCGTTGGGTATTCGGCGATGATTAATCTTCTATAATATAAAAATGAATCCCTAAATGTGTTGCAAGACTCGAGAACGGATGGACCGATTTTAATTCTGTCTTCACTCATAGACAGAGGAATAATCAGGGAAAGTTTTTACGTAAAAAAATGCACCCCGGGCGAAGTCGGGAACAGGCCGCTAGTTAATCATAAAATTGATCCATTTGCAATTCATATAGTATACCAATTTATTTCGAATAATCAGTAGTAGGTTAAGAATCCATTTCCTCATGGAATCCCATCCTATACCAAATGCGATAAGAAAAAAAACTTTTGTTTTTGTTCAAATCTCGTTTGTTTTATTTCAAATGTATAAATACCAATAGGCTTGGGAAAAATGCGAATTTAATAGGGAAGCCATTTCTAGCATAAAAAAAGCGATCAATACACTTGTCTATTCATTTACGAATTAACTTTTAATAACTTACCAGATCAAGACGTGATTACCGAATCCATTACATTGTACTGCATTACGCATGTATTCGTTTTAAGTATCTTGAATTACAAAATATAATGTCAATATATGGTATTAAATTCTGTAACTGGTTAGAGAAAAATTTGTGTGTGTCAGCTCCGACACACCACTGGAGTTTACTCCTTACGAACGAATATATTTAAATTTTCATTCGAGCCAGAAGAACAACATTGTTCTTTTTTTAAATAATATTTTTACAATATCTCTTAAACTTCATATTCTAAAATATTCAGAAAAATAGAACGTAAATATAATGCATTCGTGTAACAATTTTGATTTCGACCCCATAAACTTTTATACCATGGGCTTATATACGAGTAGGTATATATATGCAAATCGATTCTTAAGGAGTAAACTCCAATAAAAGCCTATTACATTTATTGTATTTATTATTATTTATAGATGTTTTCGTTATAAGCATTAAAAGTAAACTATAAACAAATAACAAATTTTGAGTGAAACTTGAAATATTATTATAAAGCAATCGTTAAGTAAGAATCATCGGATTTAAGGTGCAAGATTAGATTAAAATAACCTTTAGATAAATAAAAAAAATGCAACATCTTGTATTATTATCATTATTATTTGAAATAGAAGGCTACTTATCAAGTGTAACACCGTATCCAGTTTCTAAATCCGCCTTCAAACTGTCCGTAACGTAACGCGATGACACGTATATTGTGACACGTATAATTACACCAGTGTTGTGTCCCAATTTATAAGCGGTAGCGATTTTTGCTTTGTTTAATAGCTAGCGTCTGTTAGTGCTTCGCACCCAAATTTGTGTTATTATTCCAGAGCCGCATTCGTTGCCACAGTATCAACTTCGTTTGTGTTGTTACCTTTACTGGATGAAACTAATTTTTATTATTTTCTTTACAATTAAATCTGACTGCGAGACTCAAGGTTATCTTTGATATTATTGTAGGGAAATGGGAATTTATTCAATTTACATTATTTATTATTTATATGTACCTACCTACAGGCCACTGTGAGTGGAAGTCCTGGAAGTTCAGGTTACTAATTTGTATACTCATATATAAAATTCTCGTGTCACAGTGTTTGTAACCAAACTCCTCCGAAACGGCTTGACCGATTTTTATGATTTTTTTAATGTACATTCGGTAGGTCTGAGAATAGATCGTAAACTATTTTTTATACCCCCTTAAGTGATAAGGGTTATAGTGATAACACCACCCCAATTTTTTTGGCAAAACAACGTTTGCCAGGTCAGCTATAATATTTTAGTAATATTATACAAATATATACCTGCTTAGTTTATATCAGTCAGTTTGTATTGTTGCGACGACTATAAAAAATACAATCATCGTAATATTCAAAATAATACCTATTGCTTTCGTAATTTTCTTTTTATCAAATCTTTTCATCAGTATATTATAAGTATCAGATATTATCAGTATAAGCTGAGCTGCCTAAACGACAGAAACATTTCTAAACATTTCAAAACAATGCTGCTAAAACTTTCTGCTGCAAGAGTTATCATAGTTGGAATTATATTAGATTTAATAACATTTATAAATATTTCTACAATTTAAAACGTAGTGTAAACAAATAGTTTAGTTTTACTTAAATGCAATGTGTTTCTATTTTAGCTGTCAAGTAACTGGCTGTGGTAATTAAGAGTTCTAAATAAACCACTTGTACTAATGTTTAAAAACGCTCTGAGCTATATATTGGACCAAACCGAATTCAGATCCCGGATTAAATCTCGGATAGGTGACAGCTACTCTAATCAACTTTCTCGAGCCATTGCCTCCCTCACGTATGTGACGACGGTTTTAACAGCGATTAAACTGTCACACTGAACGAGTGAATGAGCTAGTGAATGTATTGTTGACACGCTAGAATTCCTTCATTCACTTTGAACGAATTATAGTCTTCAAGCAGAAAGACTTAAATATGTTCGGACGATTGAATAGAATACGTATGTTACCTATATAGATTGCAATAGATTATATCCTTAATTTATTTCTATACAATGTACGAGTATATATACAATATGTAGACATCTTCTTTTTTAATAATATTTCATAATTATTACAAAAAAAGAATTTGCTGTCCGCCTCTGCCTGTATCTCCGCTAACTTCTACAGATTTTGATTTTCTGACAGATTTTGATGTGGTTTTCTAAAACCGAACTTAAAAGAGCAAACAAACATAAACTTACTTCCAAACTAAGATGGCACCAATCAGGATGCCCAGCACCAGTACAATGGAGCAAAGTCCGATGACTGCAGACGTCTGTAGCGACGGACTGCTGTGGTTGTATGCGTCTATCTTCTGAAATAAATAAATAAAAATTATATATTAAAAACCTATACTTACATAACAGAAATATAAAATTCCACATTGACTCTGTGTATGCAACCGCTTATGTAAAAAAAATTACTTTTCTAAATATGTAGTATACCTATTAGTATAAATATACATCTACTATAAATAGTAGGCATATAATTAAGTATAAAAGTATATATACCTAAAAGTTAAATTTGATTTTGTAAGGTTAACGCAATTTCGTATCGTACGAAGAACGCAATCCGGAAAACTAATACTTGGACGGTTTCCAATGTTTGAACAAAACAATTGTTAATTTGCCTTGTCATTAAAAAATGCTACTCGATGCCAAATTTGTTCAGTTGCGAGGTATGCTTGAAATTTCTTGGATCATTACTCATTTTTGTCCAAACAATTGCCATTGAGTTTAATGTTTACTGTATGTTCATGAGATTTTATTACTTACTAGCTGGCGCCCGCGACTTCGTACGCGTTGAAAAAGAAAAAAGTAGCCTATCCTGTGTCCTGTACGTCTAAATGTTTATCTACCAAGTTTCATGAAAATCAGTTAATTCGTTTCAGAGTTATGGAGGAACATACTACATACATACATACAGAAAAAAATTCTAAAAAATCGTCAATTTAGTTTCAGTGTCATGTATAGAGCCTAAAAACACGATATCTCTGAAAACAAAGTAATTTACTCCACGACCGACCCTTACAGATTTATTATTAGTATTGATTGATTTATGACAGAAAAAAAATGCAATAACTACAACAATGAAACTTCTGTTCTGTGTTATGATGAGATTTTCTTTATAATGCCCACACCTTGTTTTCATCAACTGCACTTCATAATGCGATATTTAAACACATTATCTGGATAAGAATTTATGTATTTAGTATGGTAGATTATGTAGATGGATATTTAATGCCTCCGACAGTATTATAATACATTCAACCTAAATTCATACTTTAATCAATAATACTAACTTAAATTAATACTCAATAAATTTTACATTATTCAAAAGTTTTATATAGTAAGAAGATATTTGAGTTTAAGTTAGATTTTAGATTAATATCACATAACGATACCTAACAGTCACTATTTTACACCAAATACTTTATACACATTACAAATATACAAATCTTTCTCTCTTTAGTATAGTAATCAATATTAATAATAAATCTGTAAGGATCGGTCATGGAGTAAGTTACTTTGTTTTCAGAGATATCGTGTTTAGGCTCTATACATGATACTGAAACTCTAAATTGACGATTTTTAGAATTTTTTCTGTAGGTATGTATGTATGTTCCCCCATAACTCTGAAACGAATTAACTGATTTTCATGAAACTTGGTAGATAAATATTTGGACGTACGGGACACAGGACAGGCTACTTTTTTCTTTAGCAACGCTGACAAATTTGTTTTTATTATCTGTAGTTCCACAAAAATCTAACAGATGGCGGTGTACGGCGCACGGGTACAGTAATTACTCATATATTTTCTTTTTCAACGCGGACGAAGTCGCGGGCACCAACTAGTATTAGTATAGAAGTATAGATGATATTTTAATTTTTTATATTAGGTATTTTTTCAAACAAAACAGTTGGATTACTTTGATGAGCGACTGTATACGTCCGACAAGGTCTTGAAACGTCTTGAAAAAATTCGCACTCGAATAAATACTGAAAATGAAAATAAATATAATGTAAACAAAAATTTAGCTACAAAATATATTAAAACTGTCAGGTACGTTGAAGAAATTATTTCGTTAATGCCTGTTTTACTTCGTTCACAGTTTAACATATGCGCCATATTGTCATAATTGCGTTTAAAAGTTTTTGTTGGGGGTAGAAAGGCGTGGGTTTGCACGTGTTTTTACACACAAACCTATTAATAATATTTTTTTTCTTGTGGGCGTCACGAAACAGATATTATGGTAGCAGGAAGGTCATTTTGACACAAAATTATTTTTTTCATTCTCCAACCCCTCGCTTCATTCAATGTACCACCTACTCTCTATATTAATGCGTTTATGATATTATAATTTTTCCTTTCACATGAAAAAGTATTTTAATTAAAAAAAAAAAACCTTTTGGGTTACGTTAACAGATCCATGGTCTACTTGATGGTAAGTGATAGTTGATAAGTAACACCAGAGGCGAAGCTAGATATGTTTTAAATTATCTAATATATGTATATTCTTTTTATCTTAAACAAATAATTTTTGCTAGGCGTAGAATTTCTTATTTTTATTTTTAGATGATCAGCAGCAGTTTTTTTTTGTATGAAAGATCCTATATCCTTTTCTGCATACCTTACCTACAATGTGTATGAAAAATATCTTGGTTATCGGTTGAGTAGAAAGCGTAACAAACAAACTCAATTTCGCATTTATATAATACTAGCTGGTGCCCGCGACTTCGTCCGCGTTGAAAAATAAAAAGAGTAATTACTGTACCCGTGCGCCGTACACCGCCATCTGTTAGATTTTTGTGGAACTAAAGATAATAAAAACAAATTTGTCCGCATTGAAAAAGAAAAAAGTAGCCTATCCCGTACTTCCAAATGTTTATCTACCAAGTTTCATGAAAATCAGTTAATTCGTTTCAGAGTTATGGAGGAACATACATACATACATACAGAAAAAAATTCTAAAAATCGTCAATTTAGTTTCAGTATCATGTATAGAGCCTATAAACACGATATCTCTGAAAACAAAGTAATTTACTCCATGACCGACCCCTACAGATTTATTATTAGTATTGATATTGATTAGGGTACTAATATAGTATAACAAAACTATGCACTTATGAAACCTATGGCATTGCTTGCATTAATGACACGAATTGGCATGACCATGCATTCAACTATTTCATTTACGAATAAACTCTCGAAGTTAAGTTAATGATGTTTAACAGTTAGTGACTCGATTTATTCAAATAATCAAGGACAAACTCATTCTTCCCATATAATTATACATATGCTATAGATAGGTATATAAGGATATGGTACCCTATATCGTATACCTATACCCGATAAAGGTCAGCAGTATTTGTGTTTTCAGACAATGGTAGCCATCAACTACCAAGTTGACCGTCAGCCTGTCTGCCTGTGCCTGCATTTACATTAAAAAGGATATTATAACAGACCCAAAAATTTATACACAGACAGATGGTGTTATAGCTATCATTGTAATTCAAATGAAAAATAATTATGAAGTATACAACCCTTACTGAACCAAATTAAAAGCGTTGACTATACCGTTATAATATTAACGAATAAAAAAACACAATACAAAACTATCGACCAGTTTGTGTAGAGCCGGACAATATTACAATGTTCTGTTTGATTTTATGAGTCCGCATCGGGCTAGGGGAGGTCGTATAAACTGGTTATCACATATGGCATATCAGTAGATCTCAATGGGCAGAATAATGTTTTTCCGTAATAAAAACATTTATACACAGCTCACGCAATTAGCGGAGTCGGTAGGGAGAGAAATAGAATTATTGTTGGTAATTGGGTAGATCTTATCTCTTTTGGGCGTGTTGTTGAAAACATCAGTGCATACACGGAGACTTTTATTACCCAAGTAAAAGTAGTAACAAAGGAGACTAGGTTTGGTAAAATGGCAGATTTTTTAAATGAGAATGGTGGCTGCCAATGTGCCTTTCTAATTATTGACAGTAAATGACTACCGTCTCCAATGAATGCACTTTAAATTAGAAGATTAAAATGAGCTGTTCGCTTGGACATTATAAAGATAAATTGACATAATGAACGGACTATAATATCTTGTACAATGAAAGATATGAAAGCAATTATGACTCTAGCAAATGAAATACATAAGCACATGATGTTTATGGTTCGTCTAAAAACACAGATAGTGTTTACCTTTATAGGATAAATCCTTTATACGTATATAGGATATAGAGCAATGAGAGGATAGAAAAATACGTTTTTCGCATGTTCATTCTTAATTATTTAAACAAATAGAGTCACTCTTAACTATTAAATATTATTAACTTTACTTCGAACGTTTATTTGTAAATACAACAGTTAAATGCGTGGTCATGTCATTTCATCTTCTTAACTTTGAAGCCTCGTAACAAAGTAAATTTATTTAAAAACAATACACAGTTAAACGAGTCGTTTCATTAGTAATTCAGCAAGGGATGGTCCGGATAGACAACGAACTTTGTATATTTGTTCGTTTAATTGTTAAGGATGAGGATGCAAGTTTGGCTGATCAAAATGCGCATATTGAAAGCAGTCCTATTGCCGCAGCCCTTTTTGACGTGTCCCATGTAGATTGGAACGAGTTTTAGGGTTTTTTTTAAACAGTTTCACCTGCTTTAAAATTCAATTTTTATTTCATCACTAATGCAGGTATTGTAAGGTCAAGTTGTGCACAGATTGTTTGTATGTCTCATGGAAACTCCTACTAATATTAAAAATGAAAAAAATTGTGTGAATAGATAATATACCTATATATGTATGAATGTAAGTATAGATAAATGTTTGTTAGTCTTTCACGTAAAAAAATACTGAACGGATCTGAATGAAATTTGGCACACAGATAGTTTATTACCAGGATTAAAATATACCTACGATATAGAAATTCTTAAACCAATAATTAGAATAGAATTTCAGGATAAACATAGATATTAGCAGGCGTTATAACGCCTGCCAATATCTTTAATGTGTTTCAAAGTTTTAAAATATATCAAATTAAAACTTTACCAAAGTATATTAGGAAAATAATTAAAAAGTTTCATTAGCTGTGTCAAACAGTAAATAAATGTAATTAAGATGGTAAGTTTCAAACTTGTAACTAAGAAGTTATTTTTATTGGCTTGTGGCAAAATGTGATGCCGATTATAAGAACTTTTCACAGAAAACTGCTTCTATAACTGGGTGACCGTTAAGTAAATAAAAAATTCTATTCCGGATCCCTTTACGAATTTCATATTTAAATTTCCACAAAAAAAACGGAACTCGTTCCTGCTACGACAGCGAACTTTTTTAAATGCGGCGATAATCATAATTTACCAGAAAGTTCACTACGAGAACCGACCCGAATTAATTAAGGTTTTATTCAATTTTTTAAGGGAAAGGCCTTTTTATTAATTAACGTTCGGGCATTGACAAATCGGCTACCGTCTGAAGATGGACAGTTCGATAAACCAGGCGTCTCGGCTATAGTAGTTTCTGTGTATTTTTTTTCTACAAAGATTATTGTTGTTCGGAGATTTCGTGAGATATGCTCCGATAAATCGTCCCGGGACCGATGACGGATTTTTGTTCAGATAGTGCCACGTTTTGACAAATTGAAGTCCCTTTTTCAGACTTAATGCTTTGGGGACATGCGCCTTTTGATTTTTATCTTCACTTTTTATATAAATGTCAATAGGCATTCGCTTGTCGTCTGCAAGCCATTGTTTTATTTTTATAACTTTTAAACTTATAATTTTTCACTTGAAGTGCCCTGAAAGATTTGCAATTAATTTTGTATTCACGAATCAAAATATCTTATTATTGGGTAAATATGCGTACGATGACCTATAGATATCCTTCCAGGTCTAATGCTAAGGCTCAATGCTTCATGTCCCTTCGGATATTGCTTTAACCACCCTTATCATTATAAACAAGCCCTAAGTCATGTTTAAAAATACTCGACATGGTATTTTTTTATACTTCATTACTTTGATCACATTTTAATAAGAACATTACTTACAAGAAATAAGATATACCTATACTACAGCTCCATACTCCATCAAGTTGCTTTTTAATCTTGGTTGAAACGTCACAATTTATTACATAAACTACGAGTATTTTGGACATGTAAACATCTTAGTATGACTGGTATGACTAAGACTGTTATTTGCACCACAAAATTTTTACCACAATGCCACAACGTGTA
Source organism: Synanthedon andrenaeformis (assembly GCA_936446665.2). NCBI lineage: Eukaryota > Metazoa > Arthropoda > Insecta > Lepidoptera > Sesiidae > Synanthedon > Synanthedon andrenaeformis. The sequence goes on from OW387793.2 coordinate 9,249,880, forward strand.
TGTTGTGAGACAGAGAGGTGTTGGTGTGTGATGGTGTGTGACCTATACGGTCGAATGAACGCAAAAAAAGCCATTCTATAAATTGGCTAATATATTTTTTTAATAATTATACAACTCTGTTAAAAAAAAAACACAATGTCTGATAGATAGTTATAGAGGCAGTCGCCTCGATCACCTTTAAACAAGACATCAAATTAAGTATCGTAAACCATTATATAGTTGTTATCGTTTCCCAATAACACTTTATTGAACCGCCCGGATTATTCCGCGAAGTGTGACCAATCGTCAAGAACACCTACAGAGAATATTTTCGAAGAAAAATGCGACGACTCAATTGTCGACTCGATTTATCGTCCGATTAATCCGCACTTTTAATGTCTTAATCGCTTCTTCAGGCGTCGTTAGGCAGACCACAAAAATGCGCGGTAGGTTATACGATACTTACGGGAAGCGATAAATTAGCTTTGAAATTAGCAAAAATGCGGTACCAGGTTGAATTTATAGCGAACGTTTGTGTTCCAAATACGAAACGACCGGTTAGAATATTTGCTAAAGATCTTATCTTTTGTCGAGTAGCTGTTCACACAAAGCCTTCTCTAGACGGCCATTTCACGGTCACTTAACGGGGGTTATTTAATTAAAACATCTAAACAATATTTCGCACTAAAAGGATAGCTAAGAGTTTATCACTTTAATGTTTAAATAGACAAATAAATTGGTTATTTACAAGTCAAAGTTATATAGCATTTTATACAGTGGTTATAATAACACTATGATGGAAATGTCCTACCTACAGTGTATGGTGTAAGCGATATTAAAAGAGAGTTAAAAAGCTAAGTTCAACAGTGGATGCTTGTGGGATGATCATGATAAAAATATATTACATCTTTATTTATGTAACCTATAAGCTTATCGGATAACGCACCACTTGATGGTAAGTGGCACCAATGCCATGAAAGTGCACTGCTGAATGCTGAACTTACTAAGTTTAACTTTGATAAAGTGGCATAGTAGAATATCACCGCACTCACAGCTTGGGGTGATATTTCAAATTAGTTGCACAAAGTTGTCCTTAAGGTGAACACGTGTTACGACTTGAACCATTATTACTAAATGTTAAGATTAAAATCAGTCATGCAACATTTAGATTATTCATCTTTTTATCAAAAATTATCGAGAGAAGACAAACTTTAATAAAAAATTATTTAAAAGTTTTAGCATGTATAAAAAAAATCCAGTAGACTCTTTTCGCAGAAATTTTGTTTGAGACCCTAAATCTAGTGTATCCTTGTTAAGATATCCTATACTCGCTGAATAACATACAACAGCACACAAGTGATGCTGTTATTTTAAGATGTAACTAAAAATATATTGTGCCTACTTAATATATTTTTGTTGAACCTCTAATTTGAGCACAATTTAATTAAATATATCCCATGGGTTCGGTCATGTCAGCTCTTTTCGCTAATTCGAAGTAGCCTATAAACCATCCCCAAGAATTGGGCTATCAAATTCATTATTTTTTAAAATTCGTCCTAGTTTCAGAGTTTAAAGCATTTAATCAATCATTTAACCAATCAAACAAACTCACCAGTTTTATTATGTAAGTTTAAGTAACTTTGTACAAACTTGCACCCAAAAATCCCCAATCCAGGTTTAAATCAAAATAAAACGCAGGGAATACAATAGGCAAATCGGATTTAACAAACTTAATAAAGAAAATAAATATTTTTTTAACGCTAAGCGAAGTAAATGTAAAACGCCGACAATCTAGCGACGACATAATATATAAACATTAGCATACACTAGCTAATAATAGGATTAGAGGCTCAAACACTCACAAAGACATAAATGTAAACAAGAAAAGTAAAGAGAAAGCTCGATAGTCTCTTGATGTGAGCTTTACTCATATACGACGTATGGCGTAAGTAAACCGTTACAGAAGATTCATAATTTTAAGTAAACGAAGTCGAGTATGAGCAAACATGAGGGCACGTTCTTTTAAAAGTAAAGATTGCTGTACGGAAAGTTACTACTCTTATTTTGAGCTGGTCTCAAAAAGTCGCATCTGTATCAGCCTTTTAGAATTTAGAGCAAGGAGCAGCCTTTTAGATTGAACTGTGGACTAATATAGTTCAATCTAACATGCTACTGTCCATTTTGTATTGCCTATTGGTTTGACTTACAATGGGATTTGATTGACATAAGATTGATTGATTTAATTTGATTTGATTGATTGGGTTGACAAACAGACAAAAAATCTAAAAACGATCTTTTTGACCTCGTTAAAACATAAGTATGTTTAACATAAGTAATCGTCTTTTTAACATATTCAATGTTTAATGTACAAACACGGCTTGTTTACGATTTTATTATATATGTGGGATATTTAGTATTTAAAGTTTTTTTTATTATGTTAACACTGTTAAAATATTAGGACTGTTTAGAAAATGGCAACATAGGGAGACGTGTCAAGTGAAGATGAAAGAGTAGTGTGTAGTGTATTATTTTAATAAAAGATAAAAATTATTCCGTTATAGCTTCATTAACTTCCCACAACTTATGGGGGCTCGTCCGGGATACAATTGAAATGTAGTGAAGTATTATTTTGGAGTGATTGAAGACGAAGAATTAAGAAAATCATCAAACAAAGCCGGTAAATACCTATAAACGAATACATTACATGTAAAGGTCAAAGTTAGCAAACCACAGAAGCATAGACCACAGAACAATACAATTGTTGGAACCACAGAACATTACAATTGGAACAACTGGGATGAGCACTATAGAGCACTTTACCACAGAACAGTGAAATGATATTTGTACGAATATTGCTCAGAATACTTAAGAGGTACAGTTACATCTGAATTAAAGGTCACGGAACGTGAGTGTTAATTACAATTCTAAATGAAGATGTTTTTATGAAGATTTTAAGAAGTAAACAAAACTATTTTAAGATGAATAAAGATTAGTATTTTATTATGCCTCCTAAGAAAGATAACAAAGAAAAGGTAAAAAATAAAATTTATTATTCAGAGGAAGAAGATATTAGTGAAGATTACCAAAGCATCTCCGATAAAGAAGATAAAGAAAAATTAAATGAAATGTCTGCACCCCGAATTTCGTTTAGCGACTTAGAGAAATCCATGACAGAATTCACCGGCGATGACACTTACCCAATATCATCATGGATCCAAGAATTCGAAGATACTGCTCTCATTATGGAATGGTCTAACATTGAAAAGCTTATTTATGGAAAGAGATTGTTAGGAGGAACTGCCAAATTGTTTATGAGGTCATTAGGAAGCATTCAGAGTTGGGATGACCTTAAAAGTAATTTACTTGAAGAATTTGGGTCCAAACTGAACAGTGCGGTCCTACACAAGAAGCTCGCCTCACGAAAAATGAAAAATAATGAAAGTTACCAACAATACTTTCTCCACATGAAAGAGCTGGCAGTACATGGCAATATTGAGGATGCAGCACTTATAGAGTATGTCATAGATGGCATCTGTGACAACGAAATTAATAAAGCTATCCTATATGGTGCTGTAGACTTGAAAGAATTCAGACGAAAGTTAGACATTTATTGTAATCTGAAGACGAAGATGGCGACACGACCTAACCACACTCAAAGTACAACGCCTTTACCACGAATACGGAAGCCTTTTGTTCCTAAGAGATGTTTTAATTGCGGCGATACAGACCATCAAACAACATCCTGCACCAAGGGCATAAAATGTTTTGCGTGTAACGAATTCGGTCATAAAGGACCCGACTGTCCAAATCGACCCAAGAAATTAATGAATATTGATACAGAAGACACAAAAGACGAAGTTTCCTGTCGAATCAAGATTAATGATATCGCCATGATAGCCTTAATCGACACCGGAAGTGACGCCAATGTTATTCGAGAGACCCAGTTCAAAAAATTGAAAGCCAACTACGACCAGAATGCTACCATACATCTGAAGGGCTTAGGCGAAGGAAAAGCAAATACAAAAGGATCATTTATTGCCAAACTACAAATAGGTGCTTACTTTGCCGATGCTAAAATTCATGTAGTTGAAGACGACGCAATACCCGTAAACATTATTCTTGGAAGACCGATATTGAACGATTTTGAAGTAAGATTCGCTCAGAATGAAGTGATTGTAAAAAGAATAGAACACCTTACTTTGATCACACAAGAAGAGACAGCACACGAATCATACGAGATAGGAGAAACGAAATATTTAGAAGAAATAAAGATGATGATAAGAAACTATAAGACTAAAGAAGCAAAGAAGGAAAGTAATGTTGTGATGAAGATAATACTTACCGATGAAGAACCGATTAATCAAAATCCACGTCGACTAGCACCTCTGGAAAGAAAAATAGTGAACGAACAAATTGAAGAATGGATAGAACAGAAGATCATACAGCCTAGCAAGTCAGATTTCGCAAGTCCTATCGTTCTAGCAAAGAAGAAGAATGGAAAATACCGTTTATGTATAGACTACAGAAAGCTAAACAAAAAGATAATAAAGGAACGATTCCCACTACCACTAATTGAAGACCAAATAGACCAATTAAAGGAAGCTACGACATTCACAACTTTAGATTTAAAAAACGGATTTATGCATGTCAACGTCCATAAAGACAGCCAAAAATACACATCCTTTGTAACACCACAAGGCCAGTATGAATTTAAAAAGATGCCCTTTGGCTTGTGTACATCACCGTCGGTTTTTCAAAGATTTATTAACAATATTTTCCAAGATCTGATTTCCGATGGAATCGTATTAGCCTATTTGGACGATTTGATTATACCGTCAAAGACTGAAGACGAAGCCATGTTAAAGTTAAAGACAGTTTTTGTAAGAGCTGAGGAATATGGGCTTGAGTTTAATTGGGCGAAATGTCATTTTATGAAAAGAGAGATTAATTATTTAGGCTATACCATCCGTGATAATAAAATATGTCCATCCAAAGAAAAAATTAATGCCGTTTTTAAATTTAAACTACCTACCAATATCAAGTCGTTACAATCCTTTCTTGGCTTGACAGGGTATTTCAGAAAGTTCATCTGCAATTACTCCCTGATCGCAAAACCGCTAACAGATCTTCTTAAGAAGGATATTAATTTTAATTTTGACGAAAGATGTGAGAGAGCGTTTACGGAATTAAAAATGGTATTATGTAGTTCGCCTGTACTCCATATCTACAACCCCGATTTAGAAACAGAAGTACATACAGACGCAAGCGCAGAAGGATATGGAGCAGTGCTTCTACAAAGAAGTACAAGAGACAATCAGATGCATCCAGTTCATTATATGAGCAAAAAGACTACAGCAGCCGAGAGAAATTATCACAGCTATCATTTAGAAATCCTTGCGGTGGCAGAAGCTTTAAAGAAGTTTAGAGTTTATTTACTCGGGATTCACTTCAAAATCGTAACTGACTGTTCAGCACTAACAATGACACTGCAGAAAAAGGACTTACCTCCTCGTGTTGCTCGCTGGGCTTTGTTATTAGAAGAGTACGACTATGAGATAGAACACCGACCTGGCATTAGGCTGAAACACGCCGACGCTTTAAGTAGACACCCTATTTGTCTAATATTTACGGAGACCACAGCTCGAATTGAGAAAGCTCAAAATGAAGATCCTCACATCAGACTTATAAAAAAGATACTAGAAAGAGAAAAATATGAAAGTTACGTTATTGAAAATGGTATACTTACTAAAGAGAAAGACGGAAAACGTTTGATTGTAGTACCCAAAAAGATGGAGAACGAAATTATAAGAAAGAATCACGAAAAGGGACATTTTAGCATTACAAAGACCGAAGAACTAATCAACAGGGAATACTACATTGAAAACCTGAAAATGAAAATTAAGAAGATAATAGATAGTTGTGTTGAGTGTATTCTCATATCGCATAAGAGAGGAAAGAAAGAGGGATACTTACATCCATTGGATAAAGGTGACGTTCCGTTATCGACATACCACGTTGATCATCTTGGTCCATTAACTTCAACAAATAAGAATTACAAATACATACTGACCGTAGTTGATGGCTTCACTAAGTTCACGTGGATCTATCCAGTTAAGACTTTGACTACCGAAGAGACTTTAAATAAACTATTGTTACAGCAACAAACATTTGGTTCACCACAAAGAATAATTACAGATAAGAACGCCGCATTCACCTCTAACGAGTTCCGAAAGTATTGTGAAGAAGAACACATCATTCACTACACCATAACCACCGGTCAGCCCAGAGGAAATGGTCAGGTGGAACGAATCCATCAGATAATTATTGATGTTTTGAGCAAACTTACCATTGATAACCCATCCAATTGGTACCGCAAAGTTGCTGCCGTACAAAGATGTCTAAATGGCACTTATCAACGAAGTATTGGTATGACACCCTTCGAGTTACTCATTGGTGTAAAATTGAGACACGGAGAAGACGAGATTTTGAAGCTTATCGAGGAAGAAACCATAGAGAACTATGTCGATGAAAGAGCTGCACTCAGAGCGAAAGCAAAAGACTCTATACAGAAAATACAGGATGAGAATATCAAATACTATAATAAAAAGAGAATATCAGCGAATTTGTATGATGTCGGAGATTTGGTTGCCATCAAAAAGACCCAATTTTCGCAAGGAAGTAAGCTCTATCCTAAATACCTCGGACCTTACAAGATTATTCAAAAGAGGCGCAATGATAGATACGCATTGGAGAAAGTTGGTCATGGTGAAGGACCAATTCATACGACCAGCTCAGCCGATCTAATGAAGCCCTGGATCCGCACAGACAATTCATCTGAGGCAGATGAATGAACAGGATGGCCGTGTGGGATATTTAGTATTTAAAGTTTTTTTTATTATGTTAACACTGTTAAAATATTAGGACTGTTTAGAAAATGGCAACATAGGGAGACGTGTCAAGTGAAGATGAAAGAGTAGTGTGTAGTGTATTATTTTAATAAAAGATAAAAATTATTCCGTTATAGCTTCATTAACTTCCCACATATATATACATACTAGTGGCCCGCTCCAGGCTTTGCACGGGTGCAATTTTTTATTCAATCCAGCCGATAAATCACCTTACACCGCCATCTGTTAGATTCTTACGGAACCCACAGATAAATAATTGCTGGATTGAATAGGTATCAACAGATGGCGCTATGTTAATAATATTATATAATTTGCAATAAAATAATAAACAAAATGAGATATAAACTATCCTATCTTTTAAGTTGGACCAAATAACAGATACTTATGAAGTTTGATCAAAGTCGGTTCAGTAGTTTCAGAGTTTATCGCGAACATACATCGTGACACGAGATTTTTATATATATAAAGATATTTAATTATATAAAATCTACATTGGCTTTGAGATGCTAAACCCGGTGGGGTCCAAGCGCGTTTGGCCTTTATAGATGACCATATATGGCTACTATTAAGAGCGGAGCATTAACTGGTAGCATATCTCTAACAATCTATGCAAGGAAATAGCATTAAAAAATATATATTTATGAAGAGATTCGTAAAACATTGTTTCATTTACCAAGAAAGCGTCTATAATTAATAATCTATTTTTTTATTAAAAAAATACCTGCATACCTACATACATACCTACCTACGTATTCAGGATCTTTGGGGACACCTTTGTCCAATTTCTCTCAGTAAAAATAATTTATAATGAGTAGTTTTCTACTTACTTATTTTTTTGTAATATTGACATCCAAATTATTGTATATTGATTTATTTTTATTATTAATTCTATAGACAGTTCTTAGCTCGTAAAACGGACTGCAGTATTACATTTTTTTAAATCTTTATTTAAGGCTTTTCCCATAGGGACATGGCTAAACTATACTAGGTACTTTACTAAACTATTACGAAACACTAAATCTAGAATGGTAAGCAGTATTACAGTAATACAACACTGCAATACTACTACAATTATTGTTGACCATTTTTTTGGTTACTTATACAAAACAAATTAGTTTCATTGAGGCCAATCATATGAAAACTCTAAACAAAAACTATACTACAAATAATATTTGAGTACTTCGGAGAATTTATAAGATAAAAATTCAAACGAAAATCAGATTTGTTGTATAATATGTGATCTTTTTCTTTAGTAATACCTAAAATTAGATTTTCATAGAAGTTTATTTTTTTTTGTTTTTTACTACTTATTATCAACACTAATAATAAATCTGTAAGGGTCGGTTATGGAGTAAGTTACTTTGTTTTCAGAGATATCGTGTTTATAGGCTCTATACATGATACTGAAACTAAATTGACGATTTTTAGAATTTTTTTCTGTATGTATGTATGTTCCTCCATAACTTTGAAACGAATTAACTGATTTTCATGAAACTTGGTAGATAAACATTTGGACGTACGGGACACAGGATAGGCTACTTAATATTTTTCAACGCGGACGAAGTCGTGGGCACCAGCTAGTAATTAATAAAAGTCTTATACGACGTAATGCAGATCGAAACGACGGTGGCAAAATCGATTATATTATAAGTGTTTATAAAAAAACTGACATAGTTTTTAACACAAGTTACAACTTACACAACAAAACATTCACTTAAACATTTAAACTGTGAAAACGTCGAAAAGATAAACTCATTGTCGACAACATGGCTTCATTAGGGCCCGTATGTCAAATATTTGTCTGAACAAGATAGGGCTATGTCTATTAATTAACATTTTTCAAACAAAATAAATATTCAATGTATATAGACAGATATTAATATGTTCATTAATATTTTGCTTTATATTTTTATTTTGAAACTAAAGCTCTTGTATAAAATCTTAATCATTTATTAATAGTTGTTGTTGTTAATAGAGATCACAGTTAATCATTTATTAAAAATATCATGCGTGTTTTAAATTTAGTCGAACGGCATTACTTCGTTAATCTTTGTTTTATTACATTTATTTTGTTTTGTTATTTTTTGTTGTTTATTTTTAGATATGTTTATTTAAAGGAACATGTTTTTTTTTACTAAGTATATTCTTTTGAATTTTTGTCTGGAAAAATGTGGTGTTCGCACACAAATTATATTTTTAATATTAATAAACGATTACCATCATAATTAATTCTTCAAGTAAAAAAAAACAGTCTTTTAATTACATAATAAAAGAACTGAAATTTTATAATCTATCGCAATGTCACATTATTATCAAGAGTAATTCCACACATTTACGTAACACAACCTCAAATTTATTAAAGAAACTATATGTGAATTCTAGAAAAGAAAAGAAAAACAATAGAATGGGCACTTACTGGTTCTGTGTCGCAGGTCTCCAAGTCAGGTATAGGATCATCTCCGCAATAATACTCAGCTTGCAGAAACGGTGGTCGTGGAGGCGGTGGCAACAAAAACTCAGGAGGCGGTCCTAGACAGTCACACTCTGTCAGATCAGTGGGCTCTAAGTCCCACATCTCGTACTTATCTAACTTATCACTATTCACAACCTTTTCACTGATATCACTAACACTATATTCACTAATATCACGTTTTTCGCGTTTAACATCGTTTAATGTCCTCAGTTCAATCAACTTCGCTATGTATAGTTCGTCGTCGACGTCGTTCCACACATTCTTTCTGATTTCCTCATCTTCACTTTCAATTACATTATCTGATGTTGTGTCTATCGAAACGCTCTCGGGCGCTATAAGGCGCTCTTTGTAGACGTTGGTAGCTTTATCGTTTGATGCCTCGCGTCCTTTGATTCTCTGTGCATCATTTTGTTCAACAATCTTTTTTGATTCCTTTAATTCATTGCTTCTATATTTACGATTGAAGCTGAAGTTTTTAAACCATGCATCTTTATAAGTCCAAAGAGCGCGCGAGGACGCCTTAGACGGACTTTCGTTGTATCTTTCGGCCATACGCAGATTTATTTCAATTTATCTGAAACAAAAGACAATTTATACCTATTAGAATTTAATCGACAATATTATACAGTGAATTAGTTGTTTTAATAATTTATTATTTGACGTAGACGAAACGTATCTGTGTTACATTAGCATCAAACTACTTATTATTTAATAGAGAAGCTAACACCTCATTTTGTATAACAAAGACGCCGCAATTACATACTACCACGTTTCGAAAGCACAATGGATGCGGAACACGAGCGATATCATCGGGCCTTTTCTGGTTTATTTTAATTTATTTTTTATCGTCCCAAATTGGATGGTCGAGATTTTGATGCACCGAATACCGTCCTCTGACAAACACGTTTTTTTAGAACCCAATAATACCACAGACCTTCTTTCGAGCTGCTTAAGGCTTGAAATACAATACTTTGTGATAATTTTCGTACCTACTGAAGTTTAAAGTTCAACATATTTGATCTTTAATTTCTAGAGCAAACTCCAAATGGAGCGATGTATTTCGATGACATATAGATATTTTGGTTGCGTGAAAGTTGATTTGCAATGAGAATTTATTGTGTTCGATTTTTGAAATGGGGAACATTTTGTATGAGGCTCTAGTACGAGTGAAGTGTGAGTGAGCAATTATGCATGCGTGAAACGTACGAAAGGAGGTACTGTGAGATTGCGAGGTTGAAGGGTCAACAGGCGTCAGACAGCTCTTGTGGAAAGCTGTCGAATAAGATATCGAGAGGTATTTTGACGTTGAGAATATTATTGGTTGGGACGGATATATTTCTTTTTGTATCCCCACGTATTACGTTTTCGTCTTTCTCGTATCAATACATAAAATTGCCTGACAATTTTCTGATATTTATATCAGTGAATGTACTCAGACACGATACTCAACGCGAAACACACAGCCAATATATTGCGAGTAATTACTCGTTAACTTCATACACATCATTGTCAATTAGTGTGAGCATCTTGACAAAATGGTGATCGGTGACCGTTCCGTATCGATGGCTCTTTATTATGTTAACGAGTACGAACAGTACGAGTGTATTATATACTCATACTTACGAGTGATACATTTTGAGTTTTGTTATTGAATTTTGAAAATTTGTAGAATATAGGTTAATTTGACAGAAAGTTTTAATAAAAGCAATGATTAAAATATTATATATAAATAAATTTTAATGCATGATTAAAATTATATATTAAATAAATTTTAATATATAATTTTAATCATTGCTATGTACACGACCACGGCTAAGGCCACGGTCAACGGTGCCTATGTCCAACAGTGGATACGGATATGAATGGAATTTTAATACAATGAAATCTTACCAAGAAAAAATCACCTTTTGGGAATTATTTTTTTATTTTATACTAACTACAAATAGAAAGACAAACTGTTATATTAGTAATTTTTCATAATAGAAGCCTAAAAATGTATTTAATTTCGCGATTGTATGAAAAAATTTGCAATAAGTTTGCAGCTTACGAATTTTTTAAAAACTTGAAACGAAACTTGATAGTTTGTAAATGCATTAAAATATTTGTATAACGTAAGTTGAATATTCGCTTATTTTGTAGCGGTAAATTTGTATATCTCTCTACGAATCCGTCCCACTGTACCCTCTGCGTGGCACCAGTGGCCACTCGAGGCCTGTCAGGGAAGCCCTGACATCGGCACAATACTCGCAAAGAGCCCTCGAAGCTCTTAACGAACCTATTCTGTTGATTTTCTCACATGAATCATTATTGCGAGCCGATAACGGTTGTCCCTGTGAAATGCGAGTTTGGTAAAGGTCGTATTGGTGTCAGTTTCTTAAGCATATCACGATTAGGTTGTTCTGTTAGATGAAACTCTTATAAAATAGGTGTAATTATTGCTTAATATTTGAAGTTTGAATAATGAATCAAGATTGACAATTATATATATTTTTTTTATTCGATTGAGATAACTTAGATGATTTAGGGAAGATTAACTTAATAATTCTATTTGATGTGTATAATTATTTATTGTCTTAACACGTCAGACTTTTTACAGCGGAATAGTTATAACAGATTTTCTATAAATTTATATATAATTCAAGACCTATTGCTTATACAAAATATTATATTAGGTATAACATAATAACTAAAAACACATAACTATTGATAGAAATTAAAAACTTATTTAGAGTAAGCTGAATTTTGTGATTGAAGTGTTTAAACAACAAAATAGGTGATGTGCTAAGTACAGCGCATAAATTCTTGAGATTAAATTAATAAATTTATAGATGGAATTTATGTAGATAATTTTCCATTGATTAATTTAACCGAACAACTCACAGTTCTTAAAGAGTTTTGTATTTAAACATTTATTCTAAAGCCTGTAACCAGTTAGTTCTCTATCATAAATACTTCGTCTGTTTGGAAATATGTACATATGAGAGAAATTATTGAAAATTAAAATTCAAAAGTATGTCAGGAAGCTTAGTGGAATGTGTGAAGTATTTCCGATAACAAAATGTTCAACAGCATCACTCGTGAAGTTCGGACGTGACAAAAATGTCGAACACTTTATACACGGACGCTACAATATCGTGCAGCACTTTCCTCTTGATCCGAGACGAGATTAACCTCTCGTTATCTAACTAAATCTCATTTTGTTTTTCCTTGTTACCAGTATTGCCATTTCATATAATTTATACGTTTATAGAATTCATTTATCTGTATCAACTAACGTTTTGTATTACACAAACTACGGGTAACTTCATTCTGTTTCTTTTCTTTTATTTACAAGTCAACATGCAGGCTGACGGTCCATTTGATGGCTACCGTTACCTATAAACGCAAGCAAAAACAATTGTGCCTTATCTATCTAGAGATTCTCTGTAAATACATAGATAACAGCGCTTGCGACGCCACGCCGGGTACATAAACTACAAGTTACAAGTATTAATACAACTGGCCACAGAAAATTTACACCAACATCTGTGTATGAACAAGGATCGCTTTTTGGGTTATTCTATCGTGACCTTGTTCTCGAAAAGTATTATATTTGTCACCAAAACATCATAAAAGTGGATTATTTGAATTGTATACAAGAGTAAATTGAATTAGCATTTTTACCGCGAGAGCCTTTTGCCAAATGTGTCGTTATTTCACCCTACTTCCACGAACGCAAGCTTTATGATGTGGTCCAAGTTTAAAAGGCCTAAATGCTTACGTAGCGATTTTGATATTTAACAGCATTGTAAGTTTCAGCGGATTCAGGGATTCACTAATTCAGGGGGCATTTACGAAATTATTAACGACTAGCTATTGCACGCGACTTCGCCCGCGTAACTTTATAAAATATAGCCTATGTTACTCTCTGATAATGTAGCTTTCTATAGATGAAAGAATTTTCAAAATCGGTTTTTGAGTTTATTCATTACAAATTTACAAAAGTACAAATCTTCTCTCTTTATAATATTAGTATAGATAGATTACCTATACCTTACAGAATTCTCTCTCATTCTCCTCGAAGCCTTGAAAACTATTTGTCGGTAGAAACATGAAGAAACACTATTCTTTATTAGTCGAATTACTCTACACTACTATTTATTATTACATTATATAATTATACACATTACATAACTATTCATCAACAAGATTAGTTGATGAGGGCTACCGGCTATACGGACTGTATGCAGAAATACCGAACATATAGCTCCTTGAATTAGCAATGTTCAGCGTTTCCAACAGTCGAGGGCCATAAATCATAGCTGTTAACCCTTTTGAATATAATCATGAGGTATTTCGTATAAGAAGAAACGATATTTATCTTCTAGTTAAGCCCTTATATGTTTTAAAGATTAAATTTGTCCTGAAGATCTATTTATAAGTGTCAAACACTAAAAAGACTAAAACTTCATGAAATACCGCTTTTAGACAATCTCTTGTCACTTGAGCCAAAAGTCATTGCCAATAAAATGCAATGCGTAATGTGCTCAACAAGAGAGGCGGAACTCCGGGCGTATGACCTGTTACTATTCGAGCTTTCTAGGGCACATACGTACAAACACTATAATATTGCACTTCATATTTGTTTAATAAAAATATTCACTTTAAATATTATAGCATTTATTTTTTTATAGCTTGTTGAAGTTAAGTTCGCGAATTTAAAACATTTATTTTTCTGTTCTATCGACTAAGTGATTTTTAAGAGTTATTCAGTTTAATTATTTCAGCCGCGGTTATTTAAACATTGTGAAGTGGTCTGTCTGTCTGTGATATATTTGCAATAAACATTTAAAATGTTTGATTATTTTTTTATTTCATTGTCATATTTGTCAAAATTTAAAATTTTCTAGCATCTAAAACGTTTGTGAAGTTATAATTATTTTTATTACAGTTCTCTTATAGTAGTGGCCTAGCAGGCTGCGATCCGTAGTCATACTTAAATTGACCAGCCTATCTGGCGATGGTAACCACCCTTTACAGAATAATCGTGAAATGTTTCGGAGCGTATGTTTATTGCTAGTCTTCCTAGATGTCGGTCTTCCTAGACCTAGAATAAAATGCATTAAACTTGTAAAACACAAAAAACTTTTTTAAAATGTTTGTTACCATTTTGCCGGCCTCTTTTTTCTATTCTCATTTTTTTATATATTTCCTTGTTATAATTCGTTTTTCTTTTGATTCATTTGTAAAACATTAAAACATTTCTTCGTTTATCATTTAAATGTCGAGTTTTTTATTTACCTAGTTATTAGAAAATCAATCAATAAAAAATGCCACACCAATTTTCCTATCAGCGTACTAGATTAAAGTAATTGTTCAATGATGTTAGCACTTTAATACAAGAGCAATACAGATGAAAGATAAATACACTCAATAACGGAAAGTAATTGAAACACAGACTATCATGAAGATATAGAACGGAACAGTGTTAGTGGGAGTATCTCCATAATTAATGGGCGTTATAATGCCTCTTATAGCGAAGTAGGTGGTCCGAGACACAACAGCGATGTTAGTGTAACCCGCATCTCTCTCGTGTTATTGCCAACAGTTAGCTCAGACGATTAGCAGAATAAAGCTTCTGGGGTAAAGATGCCGCTACCGGACCCATTAGTCGGGGACGCGGCTAACACCAAAGCAAACATGTAAACATGGTTGGTTTTACCCTCTTAAAAGCTAAAACGTTCGGCGGCTTTACCCGATCCTCAGTTTCGTGTATTTGGTAATGACGATATCTACGCGGGCAAAGCTGTTTTGTTTGTTCTGTACTTCTGATGGAGACCTTGTTTGATCCCACATTTTCGTTAATTAAAGAAAATCAAACGAAATGAAATTTACATCACATTTTTTTACCTTCAGAAAAAAAAGTTTAATAAACGTTTACCTAAATAGATTTTCGTCCCCTTGAAATATAATGTATTAAATTCTAGTGTTGTTAAAATAGTCGAATTAGATAAAAATAGAGGCTGAAATGGAAAAAAATCCAAGTAGAAATTTTCCTTCGGAATTCGTTGGAGGGTGTCACTGGCAGTCTACATTTCGGTTTTCGGGATCCTTACCCTATTGCGTCATCCGGCATCTTGAATTTAAGGGTGATTTTTTGTTTATTTTCTTTTTGGGATTTAAATCGAAAAATATCGATACTAGGAAAAAATTGATAAAGGTCAAAATTGTAGGAATTTTAATTCCAAACAACTTCGGTCATAACCACTTTTCGTGTAAAATTGAAAATAAACGAGTTATTCAGTAAACAAAAATTCACACTTAAATTCAAGATGGCGGATGACTCAATAGGGCGAGGATCCCGAAATGTAGACTGCCAGTGACCCAACGAATTCCGAAGGAAAATTGCTACTTGGAATTTTTTTCTTTGTCAAATCCTATTTCGACTGGGCTATGATATTCATTCATCAAGTGACAGGAAGGCATTACGTCAATTTGAGAGTAAATTTTTAACAAATTGCTTTCAAACTTGATAGCATATAAGGTATGGAGGTTGAGTAGAGGATAGGGAAATTGGCTCTCTTGAGATAGAGAAGATAGACAAATTAGAGAGGAAATGACGGCAAGGAGGTGGTTACTGCCGCCAGACGGACTACAATTGCAGAATGAAGTGTGCTCTGTTACTACTAACAGTAAGTAGATAGTGTTTTTTTTCGCATAAATTGTAGGAAAATACAGTTATAGTAATTTTAATCTCTATTATAAGTTATTTCGAAATAAATAAACAAAATACAAAATTTCTGCCAAACTGTGAATATTTTTATACAGCAGCTTTTTCCACAGTTAAAAGAATGTTCAGATAAAAACTCAACAAACAGACCCAATTCTCTCTACAAACGGCCTTGTACATATCAAAACAGCAAAAACAACCTCGTAACCTCAATTTTTTCGCCATTCATACGACGACATTTACGGTTTAGACACTATTATATGACACAGCTTCGAGTATGAACATATCTATTACTGCTTCCCGCATTGCCAGGCAATTGCCAAGAGGCAACTCCAGTGCCAAAGCTTGGTATTCGTTACTGATGGCACGCCTCCTCGTATCTAACATGTCCCCCCCTCACTGGGGAGACAAGACTTGGCAACAATACCGAATGTGCGCATATTGAGCTGAGCGTTTTGTTTGGGAACCGAGATGATTCGCTCGCCAAATATATTGGTGTCTTTCCAGATTCAACATTTTTCATTTAGGGCCAGTGCAGACACGGGACATTTTGTTCGCGACTTTTCCCACAATTAATATTACCCACTAGTGTTTGTATTAGGAGATAATGATACATTACGTATCACTCGTGGATTCAAATGTCTACTCTTTGTATATCTCCTGTATTGGCTATATATTTACCGCACTATCTTACTGGAATTGGAAAGACATAACATTCAAGTCAAAGTCAGCTACATTTCGTTTAATGTTTTCCTGAATAAGAGTCCTGGACAAGAGTCAAAATTATTTTCTGTCGGACAAATAGCCCGTATAGTCTGCTCTACTCCTTATGCGAATGTTTTCACATGTTTTCGCAATTCCTCACCGGAAAATTGCAAAGTTATTAAAGTGACTGTGAAACTCAGGTTTTGCAAGTCGTGTACGCCACTTTGCTCGAAAACGTCGAACCAGTTGTTATCGAAGGGCATTTGCAATATTTTGATTTTTTCAAAAATATTGGAAAACGTCAAACGTACAAATTGTATTTTCAATATTTTAAATTTACTCAAACCGAGTTTTCAGTTCAGTTCGATTTTCAGTGATTGTGGGAGAAATATTTCTAAATCTGTTTCATTCACTTGTGCCGTTTCATCGTAGGGATTTTTACAAAAGGAAAACTTTGTTTAGACAGTTTCGTACTTCAAAAAATTCGATGGAACTCAGAGGAGGCGATTAAAATTCATTCTTAATTGTTATGCATTCTTAACAAACTACGATCGTAGATTAAAAAGCAGTGTTTCTCATGCCAGAAAATCCAACGCAAGTGGAACGAGGCGACAATTTACATTAATAAAAACAGAGTTACATAAATAAAGTCTTTTATTAAGATGTGAAACACACGCTATCTTGCCGAGTTCGTAGTAGCTTGCGTGTCAACCTTTTACACTTAGTTTAAGTTTAGTGTACAGTATTAAATCACTTTTCTTTTGTACTGTTTGCGTTAAACTTCTTTATTTTGTACATGTTTATATTTTAAAAGTATCATTTGTTTTAAATGTGCTTTGCCAAACTTAGTAATATGTAGGTTATACAGGATTGAAATAGGTCATAAATATATATACGAGTATATTGTTATAATAAACAAGAAAGAAACCGTCTTGTTTATTATAGACGATTTCTTTCCAAAGATTCATTACTGACTACAAATTTACTGAAGATCTATTTATAAATAATAAATTACATCAACTAGTGAGGTTTCAAAGTTCACTTTAAAAATGAAAAATAATTATTTATTGATTAAAAATTATATTTACAATTAAAGCATGCATATAAATGTGCAGAAAAATACTTGTTATTTTTAAAAAAAAAGTTTTTCCTTCAATGAGCCTTAAAAAGATAATATTTGTTAAAGTTCTCATTTGGTTAATTTTGTGTATTGACGAACTGCATAATAATTTTATCGGATCAATTTTAAATCTTTTAATTTTATCTTTAATTTCACTAAACTAAATACTTGAATGTCTCCAATACTAAAATTCCATTTAATCCTGTCCCTCATCCAATTTAGGTTATTTAAATATCAAGTCACGTAAGCCGAGCGGATGGGAGGTCGCGCTATTGGTTCACTCACGACCATCGGACCGAGGAATGCCAAGCTAAAAACTGTAGAGACTTAATTAAGATCTCAAACGACGCCAATTCACAAGGTATCCCCTACGTGCACATAGACTTAAGAAGCTATTAGAACCGGATGCTAATCAGTTGGGGGACACTTAGCTTCTGGTGTTTCCAGAAAGTTAGTTATAATTGCATGTACGTGGCTTGCGTTCAAACGTGTCAAGATTGCATTTAAATTATGTTCAAATATAAGAGATTTAATGTAATGCCGAAGTAATTTGTTCAACCCATTCAAGCTAAGGAATAAAATGTCAATTCAACTGCTTAAGCTAAGTAGACAAAATATTGTATGGTATCGCACGATATCATCTGACTGTACCTAATTCATGTACCATTTTTTTAACGTTTGGAAATCCTCTTGGATACACAGCAGTGTAGGGGACATTGTGGGGTTAAGCTGGATTCGTACCGGCTAAACCCAACGACTTTCTAGCGCGGCAGTTGATTGGCGGGGTCGCAGGGATGTTATGACACGACATCGATGCCTCGCCACCTCTATCCAGCGCGAGGAGAGCTACGCTCCCTGTCAGAACCTCGGCGTACCCGAAAGTGAAGGTACGCCGGCCATCTCGGGGGGCTCCCCCAAGACCCAGGCCAGCCGCGTGCGCCCGAGCCTTATCCGGTGGATTGATTGACAGAGGGATGCTCTTCCCACCAGTTGTCAATACGACTCATACAACATCACTGAATTACTTTAGATAAGATTTTATAGGAATATAGTACCGTAACTCCGGTTTTGTTTTAATAACTTTTCTGAATACCCTCCCACAATGGAATCAAATTTAAAGACGTCAAAAAAATAATAATAGAAATTCAAGTCTTTGTTCTTGGAAGTAGAATTTCTTGAGTATTTTAAAGCGTTTAAAGTCAAGCGAAAAGTTCATAAAAACAACGAAGAATGTTTCAAGTTCTTTTTTCCTACTTCACACTTTTCAACGCCAGTTTGTCGCAGTCTTTACCGTCCAATATTTATGTTGTCAATAAAGCGAACGCGTCGCACGGGAGAGTCCTGCAGACGTAAACATCAATGGAAATAGTCTGGCTTGATGGCGAGTGGCGTGGCGACCGACTTTTGTGCGAGAAATAGAAGTGGCGCATCCGTATTACGTATATTTAAGGTGTTCGTTTCAAAATGTGATGAGAATTTCAAATTATCTTCCAGTTTTTGAGGTTTTTTTAATAATTTGCCTTAACAAATGTTTTTTCACAGTTATTCCAGACAAAGACTTTGTGTTAATGTAACAGTTAATGTTACCTACAAATAATTGGACAGCAAGACAAATACTACAGTCATGTTCAAAAACGCACAATCAATTAAACAACGCCACCCACATATCGTTTTAATAATTGCATACGGAACGTCATTGGATTAAATGAAATTTATTACCTATGATTTCAACTAAACGGTTAACCTAAGTCATCAATCATTGAAACAATTTGCAAGAAACGAAATTGCAATTATTAAATGCAGCGAACAATTTACTTGCAGAAAGTTTTAAGTGCGTCATAAATTAAATGTAAAATTGAACTATAGCTTTGGGCGCCAATTTTCATCTTGCGATCTATAAATATGGCGGTCGTAAGTTCGGTTTCTGCTAGCGCAAGTTTTGCGAGTTTTGTTTTTGCTCTTCGAAACCTTGTTAACGTATTCTGTGTCTGTTTTTGTAATAAATAAGGTACGAGAAGAGCGTTCCTAGTAATTGGAGTGGACGTTACGAATGTTATAATATTTCATTGAGACAAATGCAATTATATATCCTAGCTGTTAACAAAATCGCTTCTGAACGTTATTCCACTGCGTACGGCTTCGTTTCGTACTTGAGAATGTTAATGCAAATTTTTATTCTGAGAAATATGTTCGTGCAAGCTTAGTTTTTTTTTATGTTAAGGTCGACAGACAGGATGACGACACACTTAATGATATGTGGCTACCGTCGCTTATAACACAAAGAACGCCACAGGTGCTGCAAGTTCAGCGCCGACAATAGGAGGATGAAGTTTAGTTAAGTTTAAGTTAAGCCTTTTAAGTAAGTAACACACGTACTACTAAAACGGGATAGTTAATACATATTAATTATTTTGTAACGGTTAAATGCCTGAATCAATTTTAATGTATATTGGTATAGATAGAGATATTATAACCCCTGGAAAAGTAAGTAACTATATAAGCTAAGTACTTCTTGCGGTTGTCAAATTATCTTTACCTTACAATCAATCATAATTACCTTTGGGTGATTAATTAATTAATGTAGTACCTGATTTCATGAGGAATAAACCGGCCAAAAACATCTTCATCGGCTGATATCTTTATTTAAAACTAGCTGTTGCACGCGGCTTCGCCCGCATAACTTTATAAAATATAGCGTATGTTACTCGCTGATAATATAGCTTCCCAACAGTGAAAGAATTTTTCAAATCGGTCCAGTAGTTTCGGAGCCTATTCAATGCAAACAAACAAACAAATCTTTCCTCTTTACGAGTATATTAGTAAGTATAGATTATTAATTTATATTATACTTTACTAGCGACCCTCTCTCGCCCGGGGTGCATTTTTTTATAAATAGAAACCTTCCCCGTTTAACTCTTTTTCCATATGTGAAAACCGAATTAAATCGGTTTACCTATTCCCGAGTTTTGAGCGTATACAAACCAACATAAGATTTTTAAATAGTATAGGTAATAGCTGACCCGGCAAACGTTGTTTTGCCATACAAAAAAATATCACTTAGGGGTATGGAAAATAGATGTTGGCCGATTCTCAGACCTACCCGATAAGCACACAAAATTTCATCAAAATCGGTCCAGCCGTTTCGGAGGAGTTTAGCAACAAACACCGCGACACGAGAATTTTATATATTATATAGATATAGATTAGAGTTATTATTACCAAAGTAATACGTAATTTAAAATATTTAATCCGCAGGGAAGCAGTTAGGAATAATTGTTAGTGATTGGATTTTAAGAATAAGCTATTGTTGCAACTAGATTTGGACTTTATTTCAAAACGAAACCCATCTTAATTCCAATTGTTTCCCAAGTAGATACAAATCTAATTTGTTAGCTTATAAAATGAAGGTTCAATTAATTTAATATCATGAAAATAAAGCAACGAGATATCTTCATAAATCTTGTAACGGAGACACGCGGAAACGAAGTTACTATGAAAGCATTATTTAATTTCACTCTTAGTACTGTCAGCAGAAAAGTTATGTGACAAACTCTTTTTCATAAACAATATTGTGTATTTTTATTTATACCTACTAATAAAATTGAAGTAAGTAAAATTAATTAGGTAAAATTAAGTTTCTAAATAAAATTAAGTAAATTGTTAAATTTAAAACAGAGTAAATTGGAAAAACTCGCTGATAAATCGACTGTAAAAATGAATCATTGACTGTTAAAGTTAAGTTACGTTAATATTTTGTACTAGCTGGTGCCCACGACTTCGTCCGCGTTGAAAGATATTAAATAGCCTATCCTGTGTCCCGTACGTCCAAATGTTTATCTACCAAGTTTCATGAAAATCAGTTAATTCGTTTAAGAGTTATGGAGGAACATACATACATACATACAGAAAAAAATTCTAAAAATCGCCAATTTAGTTTCAGTATCATCAGTAAAACAAAGTAACCGACCCTTACAGATTTATTATTAGTTTTGATTTCACATATAATATTAATAGTAAACACTTCTGTTATTATGTGTAACTCGGCATTATATAAGTTTGTATGTTTGTATTTATGTAATTTATAATTTATAATATTTTACTACATCATTACATGACCACCGTTAATGGCTCGAATAATGTTGTCTTACGATATGTAAGACTCATTCATATAACCTAAATCTTTTCAAAGTTCGAGTGAATAGGCGAATCTTCTGGGTGAGCTCACTCCATCATAGGCCTCATTTTCGCTACACAGCTGGATGTTGGCCAAGTGCAAACTCATCTCTAATAAAAAAATGTGATTATGGGATGTCACACCCATTCATAACAAGGTTATATTCTATTACATTCTAGCGTTTCTTGGGTTAAAGGTGACTAACACTTTCTTATAGAAGAAAATAACATTGCTTGATATTAATATCATTAGATTTTTGCTAACCGTACTTTCAACAACGCCTGTTAATCGGTGCGCAGTGAAGTTACTTACCAATACGAGAATGAATTCGTGTATATGTTTGTTAAGTGTAAAGTATATGCACAGTTTCAATTAATACTTCCAGGCTTTTAACTATGTAAATTTTATATGTAGATTTTAGTTGAAATTCTAATTCAAAAAGCGTAATTTAAAAAATATAACTAATATTTTAAGATAATTAAAGCTGTGATTATAGTTATTAAAAAAAAAAACAAATAAGTTTTTTTCAATTAAATAAAAAAAAAACCTAAAAAAGGCGAGAAGTTGAACTAACAAACATTTAATTAAAAGAGTATCGGCTCAAAATGTCATGGCTATGGAGTCATCGAAAAAATGAAAACAGGATATTCACTACTTAACTCAACTTTATTCTGTTCCATACACAATTCCAATTTTTATTGAATAGTTAAATTGACATTTTTAAAAATGGCGGAAGAAACTTACTACGCCCTTAACTAAGGGTATGACAGTTAAGAGTATGCAACATAAAACATTTTTTTATGTTGAGGTCGACAGACAGACTAACGGTCTGCTTGATGGTAGGTGGCTACCTGGCTACCTTCGCCGTCGGCTATAACGCCGTCGGCCCTTACACGTTCTGTAAGGGGTTGTTACTGCCGCCAGACGGGTTGCCCAAATGACTGTGAAACGCAGTGTGCCCTGCCACTACTTTCAAAATCCAGATCAGAGCCAACTTTGAAGAGTTCATTCCCAAAGTTGACTCTGCCGGGAATCGAACCCGAGGCCCCTGAGTCGTTAGGTAAGCACCCTTACCACTCATCCAACGCTCCATTTTAATGAAATATGATCATTGACATCCTCTAAGTATTTATAAAAAAAACCTTATATTATTATCGTCACAGAAAAACTAAATTTAACGCTTGAATCAAATATTTACATTAAGCACGAGTTCGTTTTGTGACACAAAAAGGGGCGTTTTATACATTTTTTTGTCGCCGAGAAATACCAATAGACACGACAAGAAAAAGTCTTTCAAGTCCGAAGCTCTCCTAAATTACAACATCAGGCACATCGCCTGTTAAACTCAAATTATGAACGCACGTACGTACAAAAATATCTCCCGGTGAACTCCGTGATTCCGAAGCCAATAAAAAGACACTGCCACAATGATTCCACTTTTATTTGTTTAGGGAAAAGCGATAAAGTATAGGTTACACTGGGAATGGAAACGAGAGGTGAAGCGTCGCGTTGTACTTGAACCAATAGCCGCCAGTTCGTGAAAACTATTCCTAATATCTATGGAAAGGTTTTTGGTGGAAGAACAAAATGGGAAGCGTTGAAGCTATAAGCGGAAATTCTGGTTTTTTTAATTATGTCAGTCGTTTGTATCAAATCGTTAAATCTATCTCTATATATTCTTAATATATAAAAATTTCGTGTCACGTTGTTTGTCCGCGATGAACTCCTAAACTACTGAACCGATTTTGATAAAACTTCGTAACTATGTGTAATTTGGTCCAACTTAAAAGATAGGATAGTTTTTATTTTGAACCCGAGCGAAGCCGGGAGCGTGTATCTAGTACTAATATGTAAATTGAAATGACTGTTTGTTAATGTTAAAATAATTGCTTTTAAATCAATGTTTATCAAAGTATAAAAAAATATAAATATTTTTTTAATTTTGTCTCTTTATTTGTTCCGGATGATCTTTGAAACGGCTGGACTGATTCTTAAATGACTTTCTTTGGCAGATAGTTGATGTTATTTCTAAAAGCAGTAGATATATCGTGTCAAGGTCAAAATTATAGACGAGAAATTTTACGAAATATTATTTTTTGTTTTAGACATAATTTATAATGGTTTTATAATTGAATTACTACAATTAATATAGATTCAGACTTAAATGTATGTATTGGAAAGCTGTCTTTATAGTAAAAAAATATATATAGTAAGTACCTTCTTAGTATGAGTGTTTTATGTTAAAAAAATAAAGCATCTAATAGAAAATGTGGAATCTCTAATTCTCGTGAATGTTGTAGTAACATTTTCGGACTTTTCAAACACCAGCGCTTGCTTTTTTAGCCGGTGAAGCATCGCGAGTCGTAAATCTAAGTTTTTCTACGGCCCGAGACGGAGTCGACGCGGATTCGCAAAAGCCGGGACCTCCGCTGTGATTGCACCTAACACAGATCACTTACAAATTGAGAATAATGATTATTCTCTGGCCTAGTTTTAATGGTATATATTTCCACAATTACATATATATATTTTTGTAAATAATAATAATGTTTCCATTATTTATTGGTTTTATAATTTTAAAATAAATAAATAAATAAATATCTTCACACATTCCACACAGCACCATCTAGTTCCACACTAAGCAACTTAATGCTTGTATTATGGATACCAGACAGTTGATATAATACATAGATTACTTTTTTTTTGTAAATACATACATATTATAAATACAAACATCCATGACTCAGGTACAAAGGTAAATGTTAACACATAAACATTTTCCCCTAGCGGGATTCGAACCCGCGACCGTTTGTTTAACAGCTAGGATTACTAGCCACTAGACCAAACGTGTCGTCAAAAGCTAATAATATACTTACATACACCTAATGACAACATTAAAAATCACTGAGGTTTATCCTTGTGCTATCATGTCATAATTTTAAATTATTATCAAAACATTAAATGATATCATATTAATATTAAAACTTCGATATATTTAAATACAATTTAAACAATCTAAGTTAGTCAAAACTTTTATATGAGTGTAAGCTCTGTAATTTATCTTACTCTACTAATGAAAGTCTTTACTGAAAGTCCTTTTTTTTCGTCTTAGTCTCATCAATCGAAGTTATTTGAGACGCCTGATCTTTTGGTAGGCCAAAAGGTACACACGTTGCGGCATAGTAAAAAAATAACTGCAGTAGGTAATTATCTATCGAAAAACATATGTAGTTAATTCTTACTAAAACACGCACAAAATTGATACACAAACCTTCCTCGTTTATTGATCTTTCCATCAGTGAAAATCGTATCAAAATCCGCTAGGCGGTTTAGAGGTAGTAAACGGAGAAACAGACCGAGGTGGTTAGCGACTTTATTTTTTACTAGCAGCTGCACGCGACTTCACCCGCGTAACTTTATAAAATATAGTCTATGTTACTCGCTGATAATCGTAGCTTTGTATAGGTGAAAGAATTTTCAAAATCGGTCCATTAGTTTTTGAGACTAATGGACCGACTCAGACTACGTATGAGTCTAGTACGCTATAAGTCTACCATGCTAGTTCAGTACGTATTTTCAGGAAACCATATATCGAGATTGTCTTGTAAGACTGTCTGCATTACAAATTAACAAAGGGAAAGAATTATAGAATAAATGTCATTTACTTTCAAAATGTCAGATTTTCAAATCGTCAGAATTACAAAAGGTCAGTTTGAAATCTCTACTAAAATTACTTTTGTTTACATCTAAATAAAACGATAAGCTTGTCTTGTTTCTAAATGTTTACACAAATCAGATTTTTTTTACTTAGATTTGATACTATTCTAAATTACATTGTGTCCAAACAGTTACCATTTGTCACCGTTCAAATTTGATCGCTTGAAGAGCTTACTTACCTCTGATTGATTGGCTTTTTTATTCGTTTTCCTTGTGGGCTAACTACATTTTAAGTGAGATTTAGTCTTGTTTTCAAGAAAGTTAATCGCGAATCTTGTAACCGCCTTCGAATTTCGAATTCGACAGTTCAAAAGTATGGCAGCGTTTAGGTTAAATTGTTACGTTAAACAACGTATTTGTCAGGGCAAACTGTGTATCGCTGTCATTTGGCAGCCCGTCTGGCGACACTAACCAGAATATTCTATACAGGATGTGGTCTGTAATAAGAGCAATAAATTAAAATATAGACCATTTAACGAATCAGTAATTAATTTCAAATGGTTTCAATTAATTAAAATGAAAAACAAATTTACTGTTATTTTCTAACAAAAATAATCGAGCCAGCAATGTACTACTACAGACATAATGTGTCCAGTCGGAATACTTGACATTGACATTTACGATCGTTCTCGCCCCAGTACCCTGTACCAAGACATCTAACGAGTGATAACCGACAATTTAGCGATCATGAAATTCATTGATTATGTATTTTAACTTTGGATTGCTATATCTCTTGAGTATAAGCACTTTGGAGCATTATGATTAGGTTAAGGTATCTGCGTATACTCTATAGAATCATCGTTTTAATTTATTGCTCTTATTACAGGCCACACCCTGTATATTATTTCTTTATTTAATATGTAGTCACCAAGTAGTCACTAAATACCAAATTATTCAGATAAGTAATAACAATAGCGTACCAGCGTGCCTAATTTTATATGTATTCAATTAACGAAGTCACGTAATGAATGTTACGATTAAATAAAATTTTCAGTCAGATGAGAATGAGCTTAACAAAATAGAGTTCGTAATTGAAAACAAACTTTAGTAAATCAGTGATTGATGATATTGTTGATGGCTGATTATTTGGATTTTGATTGGTTTAATTAAGGGTAAATATTTGGATGCCTTCTCAAAAAAATATTGGCTATTTTGTTAATAAATGATTTCACGTGTAGCATTATGTAAATTGTGGACTATGTAGGCAATATTAATCACTATTTTTAACCCCCAAACGAATTGACTGTGAATGCTGCATAATATTTTATATTGACTGTATATATCGTAGTAGGTACTAAGTTTTACCCGCGACTTCGCTCGAACCTTTTTTTTAGGTGTTAAAAATAGAAGTAGGAATAAGTAACAATTGCTTATTCTATGGTGTTAAAACATTTCTTTTTGCTCATATATTTTTGTTAAAGTTGAATTTTTTTAGATGATCCCTCTTGAACAGTAAAAAATGTGTGGATAAAAAATATATACGAGAAATGAGTTAAAAACAATGCACTTGTTAACTTAATTACCTCAAAAGATAAAATCTTCTGAAGAATGATTTAGAATTAAGAGGAACCGTTTTATTTGTGCCTCAAATGAAAACGTGGAAGCGACTAAAGGCATGTTTAATAACATTTCTGTTAAAAAAGGAATATTAATCACGAGCACAACAGCTAAACGGAAAAAAAAACCTCGCAGAATCCAGTGATAGCTTGCACAAAAAGGCAGGGGAAGTTAATTTAAATCTTCGCATTTGCTAGCCCAAGAATAATTGGATTTGGACGTCCAGGATGACAGTTCATTTCGTTGTTTCAACCTCGTTGACATGTCCCGACGTGATTATGAAAGTTATTATTTCCTAAGGCCCCGCTAATTTGGATAAAAGCCAATTACACAGAGCGTCCTTTTTCGTAAAAGTTAGTTTCAACGCAATTCAAGAGACAGATTTATGGGGTAATTTGTTCGAGGGAGACAAACATTTTGAAGTGGTTAGCAGATTTAGGGAGTTAGGAATCGAGAAGTTTTAATTTAAATTCGCGAGACGACGTTATAACAGCGTCCCTTTAACGAAGCCATGTATTGTAAATATTTGTGTAATTAGTCGGGAGACAAACGAGACAAATAATGATGTAATTATTCAAGACGAATTAAAGTTGGTCTGTGGAGTAACTTGTCAAGCAGCAAAAACCGGCGACAGGCGAACAACAATCGTTTTTGCGCGAACAATAACGAGGGAAGACAAAAACGGTGGCATCAAAATGTATGACACTAACCACCGTTCCTGCGTCTTTTTGTTTCAATATAAAAACTTAGAGGGGTTGTAACGCTCAGTCTTAAGGGTCTTAAGTGATTTTCGTCGTATTTAGTTGCTGAGTTTGCGAAACTTTTTCGTTGAGGACTTAATTGTTTCGCTATCTGTACTCTCCTTTGTTGGAACTTTTGTCTTTAACACTTCCTTCTAGCGTTACATTCTTAATTTCTTTTTTTTTTAATTGAGTTTAATTTTCTCTACAATGATTAGATTGAATTAAAAAGTAAAACAACAACAGATCCACAGAGTAGCTTATTGACTGCTATTACACAATATATAACAACAGTTATTTCAATTTCTATAACAATTTTTAAAAACATTATTACAACAATTCCAACACATAGCCACGCATTAACACTGAACACATTTGAAGAATTACCTACAAGAGACGGCGTTAGATAAAAAAAATATTACTGATAGTGAAGTGATCAGATGAATGAGTAGGTATGAATGAATGTCAATAGTCATTTGTTATCAAAACCAATACGTCATTGTGTTCTGAACGAAACAAAAGTTAAAAGGTAAAATGAATAGAGAAACAAAATGATTTATGAGAGTGTAAACAGTAGGACGAAAAGCGAATAGCTTCACGTCAATATTGTATCTATACTGAATACATCAATATCGTACAAATAATACCAATAACTTTATTAATTGTTTTCTGATTCCAAACTGACTCTCGATAAAATCAGGTAAAAATGGAACAGAAAAAGGAATAAAAAAATGTGAGCACTTACTGATCATTCGTCAGTTGCTGCGACAAAATAAAACAGACAAGTTGAAATGGCCACATAATATTAAAATTAACGAGATTGAAAATAAAACTGTGAAGGCGACGTTATTTTAAAACACTTTAGAAGAATCTTGCCACGGAAATAATCCAATCACAGCCAATAAACGAGAGCAAAGGGAAATTAATAAGGCAGCGACAAAGTTGATCTTGTTTTTAGTGACAGATGTCTAGAAGATGAAATATCATGTTGACGCGACGACTAAATACAAGTTCCACTCTTGAAGACAGTTACAAGGGTGCTCTGCTTCTTTGAAATAATTAATGTATTGTCCAGCGTAGAGCTCATTTACGAATATAGTAACTATTTACTTTTATTTTATTTTATTACTAGCTGGCGCCAGCGTTGAAAAAGAAAAAAGTAGCCTATCCTGTGTCCTGTACGTCTAAATGTTTATTTACCAAGTTTCATGAAAATCAGTTAATTCGTTTAAGAGTTATGGAGGAACATACATACATACAATACCTACACTTACAGATTTATTATTAGTAGTTATTGATTTTAAAAAATAGTTTGAAGAGTGATCTCACATTTGACAGCAATTGGCTACGGTAACCTAGAATAACAAGAACAATCAAGAGGATACCAAACCAGGGCGCTGCTAGCCAGTATAGGAGAAAAAGTGTATTGTCTTTAGCAAAACTAATGCCAAATATGAGTCAGGGAATATGCTCTAACAAGTCTCTTCTTCGGTCGCACGTGGCAATGCGACGCATCAAGAATTAAATGCACACAGCACAGACAGGTGTTTTGCTGTCCCCTGTAAGATGATGTATATAATCACAATATACTTGCATTATATTTATATACTTGCACTAAATAAATATTTCAAGTTCGATAAAATGCATCATTAAGTGTATAATGTTACTGAATAAGATTTTATTAGTCTAATAAGAGATATTTATAGATCATTTGAAGCTACGTGGTTTAAAACCGAGTGAAAGTTTTGTATAATCCTCATCACATTTAAATTCGTTGTTCAATGCCGTCATAATGAGTTTTATTTTTATGAGATCTAACAATATAAGAGCTAAGGAGGCACCGGCTGTTACAAAGTACACGTCATGTGTTTATTACACTAAAAATCAACTCGAACGTGTTGTTTGACCACCCAAGATGTACAATGTTTTAAAGAACGTCGTATCATAAAATCTTGCTTTTTATCGCATCTGAGTTCATTTAGCCGTAAGAGCATCAAACAAAGATTTAACACCCACTCGAAAAATATAACATAAATTTTTTATAACCTCTTATAACTGCGCCTAGTGTTTAGTTATTAAATGCAGAAACTTACACCCATTTATACATGGCAATTGTATAGTATAATAATTGTATAGTATTTTAATGAGGTAAAGGTTACAAAAGACTTCGAAAGGGATATAGTAGGAATCTAATAAAACTATCCTTCCTGTAATAATAAAAAGATTAAAAGTATCCAACCCATTAAATATGGACAAAGTGCTTTGACTCTTCTTCAAATAACGCTTGTTAAAGTTTAAGTAACACTTGAGTTGTGAAGTTGTTTTAATTACTAAGATTAACTATGAACTAAAATTTCCGATAACCTTTTTCCTCAAACACATCAAAAGGTACATTATGATATTTTAGAAGAATACTAGCTGACCCGGCAAAGGTTGTTTTGCCATACAAAAAAATATCACTTAGGGGTATGGAAAATAGATGTTGGCCGATTCTCAGACCTACCCGAAAAGCACACAAAATTTCATCAAAATAGGTCCAGCCGTTTCGGAGGAATTTGGCAACAAACACCGCGACACGAGAATTTTATATATTAGATTTTCACAAATAACACAACAAAAAAGCGGTTACGTACACAGCGCGCCAATAATACGTACCTATGGCGAAAGGACTACCGATTACATTGTCCCACACCTTATCAACATCAGATCTATGTAACAATATATCGATTAAAAATATTAAATTTAAGTTAAAGCAATATCTTTTTAATTGTAATTAATAATAGATAACACGAAATTAAACCTCTGTGATATTTGGTGTTATCATTTTACATGTTATTTTAAATATTATCTTTAAAACTGTTAAAATTATAAATAAAAATATTATAAAAGAATTCTTATTAAATTTAAGAATTCTTTCCAATTTTGTCTTTGAAAAATTTCGACATACGAACAAAGAAGAAAAATTTAAGAAAGAAGCTACTAATTGCAAAATTATAGTTTAAATATTTGTTTAATGTATTCATTTTTTGTTTATATATTATGCGTACTTACTTTATTATCGTGTTTATAGTCGTAAATTTTATTTATTGTGGACTTGAGCCGGACATCTGTGGAGTCAAAATAAATCCCAAAGGAAGATTACTTCAAATTTTTAAGCTTAGTCAATAAAAGTGAAGGAGGTAAAATAAAAATGTCAATCGATATAGGAAACAGTATTTATAGTCAAATACGCGAAGTGAGGACATTGACAGGCGACCGATATTAAATTTTAAGCTACACCAATCTAATAATTAAATTAAATTCTGGACCAATTCTAATACATTTTAATCTAAAACTTACGTCTTACCTTACGATATTTCAACAACAATTCCCCTCCGATACCTACTTGGTTTAATAATGAAATTCAAACCAGTTAAATAACATTCACGTCAAGCAGATACTTGGAGTTTAATGTTTACGATTTGCAAAAGGCGCCCAATTAAAACCCTCGTCCTAGTACATTACAATTTCTATAAATAATTTCGCGGCGACTCGGACATTCGTTGTAAACGTCGCATTTGATATGTTTATTTAATTTATACCAATAATTCTCTTTGAATTATGGGCGTGGGCAGGAAGACGGTGTTAGATCAGATATTTATTGTGAAACTACCCGTCCATTTATAGAGGATTTACCGTAACATCTCAGCAAAGTATCACGTGTTTGTGGAAACTTTGGAACTGTTCAAAAATGTTGGGAACGTACAAGAGTTTACCGTATGAAGTAAGTAGGTAATCCATAAAGTTGTGAACATAAACTAAGAGTTGTCCGAGCCGTACGAGGAAAGTCAGATCTGAACTTATTTGCTGATTGAAAACCAAATGTGAAAGCACAGTTACTATCTAAGTATATAATATATACAAATATTATAAACAAGCTATGCCTGCAACTTCGTACGCGCTTAAAGCGGTTATCACACTTTACAATTTGAAGGATTCCAATTTAGGAAATTTGAAAGTGTAATCGCAGTTAGAACAGATTGGATCCAATTTTGATTTTATCCATTTTCAAATCTATGTCTTCGATTTAGAAATCAATTTAGTGTAGTGTGATCACTAGTTCACTACTTAGGTTCCTAAATTGGATTTCTTCAAATTGTAAAGTGTGATAACCGCTTTAACGATAATAGCCAATGTGCGGCCTGCCTAAACTGGGCATCCCGTCGGATGGCAGTAACCAACTCCTTAAGAAAAATCCTAACGGTCAAGGCCTACACCGAATGAGAGGAGTGCTCACAGGAGCGCTCTTTCCTTGAGGTTGCCCTGGCGGCTGGGGCGGGAGTTGGTATCCCTCTCTATGCCTCTCTCGCCAGCTGCCGTCAGGGATTTGAGTGAGTTCAGGGGAACAGGGAGGCCTGGAGGGGTGGCCCCTGGTCCCCTGCTCGTGTTGATGTTGGGGCGGGACTTTCTTCGTTTTCTTGGCGTTGCCCTGGCGACTGGGGCGGGAGTTGGTATCCCTCTCTATGCCTCTCTCGTCAGCTGTCGTCAGGGATTTTGGAGTTCAGGGGAATAGGGAGGCCTGGAGGGGTGGCCCCTGGTCCCCTGCTCACTCGGGGAGAGTTTCGCCCGTGTTGCAGGTGGGGGAGCCAATGGACACTATGGTGTCCATTGAGTCCCCCATTAACCTCATAGCAGATGGCTGGGCAGGAGAAGGCGGGCACTAGCCCGTCTTCAAATGTCCTCGGGACCCTGCGCACACAGTTGCTAGCTGTGTGTGCCTGCACGGGTCCCCTCCGTCTGGGGATTGTTCCGGTGTCTCCGGGCAAGGCAAGGAGACACCGGGGAGTTTTAGTGGGTACGGGCAGTTCCGCCTGCTACGTGAGCACGCGGAGTATGCTGGTCTAAACTAAACTCACTTTTTCGAGAGTAAAAAAGCATCATCGTATTAAAATACATCGTTTTTATTATCACAGTATAAAATTGTTACTGTATATTTCCACGCGATCGGATTTGTATTCAACAATTGATCAATAAATTGAAATCGACATTTATTAGTGAAACGAAATATAGCCGGCATAAATTAGGCAGAAACTAAACATATCATGTACACACATACTTTGCCATCAATGTTTTACAAGTTCAACAACATGGAACTGATTTTGAAGATGTAGTACTTATTTAAGAATACATATTTTGTCTACGTTAGATACTTATACTGACAATATATTTAAACCTGCAACTTTAAAAATAAACAAATTTCGAGTTACTGTATTATCAATAAATCTATTAAGTATTATTATAAAATAAGTCCGCTACTGTCTGTTTCTCCGCTAACTTCTTCATAACGACATAACGGATTTAGATGCGGTTTTCACCAATGGAAAGAACAATAAACGAGGAAGGTTTCGCAATTGATATTACAAATGCAAGATTGAGTCTGCTTGTTACACTTTCAAGCTTTAACTACTCAATCGATAATCACGAAATATTGCATACATGGGTACTGAGAAGGAGAAGGTTATATTTCATCTAAAAAAAAAGTGGGAACTAAAATCAGAGAACAGCTGAAAATTAAAAATATAATGACCAAAAATTAAATTTGTATAAACTTTCAATCATAGAGTAAAAATATAACTTTTACTCTATGATTGAAAGTTTTATTACCTAAAAAGCGAAAATGCTAGTTTAAATATTAATAAAAGTTACCAGTTGTATAAATAAAAATACTCGTAAAAAAATTTAAAAATAAAATAAATGATAGCTACATAATACATAGCAAATTAGCAATTTGCATTAAGAATATAAGCGATCGAGGACTCTTATTTCTTTGACCTTTTTATATATAAAAAAAAAAAAAAAATTAAAGCAACCATGTAACCTACATTGTCTAATTATAGTGATTAATTTCTTTGTATACTTGTGATTATAACTAATAGCACCATGGTTTGTTAATGCTCCCCTGGGCAGACATGACGTTGTGACAGCTATGAGACTGCGGTCTGGACACATTCCTTCAAACAAATTTGGACACCTGATGCGAAAAGTGGCAACGCCGAAATGTACTGAGTGCAACATTGTGGAGGACGTGTACCATGTTTTGAAGGAATGTGTCCGGAACGAGAGGGTGCGTAGGCTGGGCTTCAGTGGCCAATTTAGGTTGCAAGTAGGTGACCTGAACAGCGCCCTGGCTTTCCCGTTATCTGATGATGCCAGGGAGCTGTACAATATTTACCATTCTAGATTTAGTGTTTAGTAATAGTTTAGTATAGTAGTATCTAGTATAATTTAGCTATGTATATAAGACCTTGCCCAATGAGGCGACATGTCCTTAAGGGAAAAGCCTTAAATAAAGATTTAAAAAAAAAATTCCAGTGTTGACACACAACACTGGAATGTTACCAGCTAACTGTATTTTGTGTGACAATCGAAATTAGCAATATCGCTATGTTCTATTTTAGTCTAATTGATTACAACTAGCCAATTGAACAGTCGTGCTCTGCTCGCGTTTATTCCGATTTTAATTCCACAAAACTGGAATTGTATTCAAAAACTATACACTGTAAGCTCCAAAATCCAACTGCAAAACGCCAAAACGTCATGTTGCCCCAATGCATAGTAGTTATTGACAGTACTAACGACATCGACAGAATCGGGACAAATATTTGGCTGCACAATTAAACAAATGAAATCCTATGTGGTACGTACGACACTTTCAAACGTATTTTGGGGGAATCGGAAAGTAAAATAATGAAACGAAACAAACAAGGGTATTTTTGTAACATCTGTCATTTTAAAATTAAATAACTGATCATATATTATCTGCGATATTAGAATAAACTCTAATTTATTCTGAATGGGAAATTGAATGACTAATGAAGCTATTCAGAATAAAATCTATTTATTTATAGGTTCAGCAACAGTTAAACTGGGAATTATTTTGGACTGGGAGTTGTTTTAGACTTAATAAAAACACATTAAATCAATTAGCTACAATATGGGCTTCCTCAAGCGAGCTGTTAGCAGAAAGTGTGATGTGAAGAGTATGAACGATGCCATGTCATTTGATACGAGAATATAGTTATTACTAGCTGATGCCCGCGACTTCGTCCGCGTTGAACCAAAAAAAGTAGCCTATCCTGTGTCCCGTACGTCCAAATGTTTATCTACCAAGTTTCATGAAAATCAGTTAATTCGTTTCAGAGTTATGGAGGAACATACATACATACAGAAAAAAAATCTAAAAATCGTCAATTTAGTTTCAGTATCATGTATAGAGCCTATAAAAACGATATCTCTGAAAACAAAGTAACTTACTCCATGATCGACCCTTACAGATTTATTATTAGTATTGATATTCAAGTGTGGAAAATCGATAGACATATTCAACGGACATATTCATAAACAAACATGGAATAAATTTCTGATTGTACCCGTAAATTATAATCACCGTCTAATCTGATAAATTCAAAATTTTTATTATACAGGCATTATATTGTTTTAGTTTAGTGGCACAGAAAATATTGTTAATGATAAAACGATTAGATCAATAAAACCCACAAGCCATACTGGAGGATAAGTATACATATGGATGTCATAACGAGAATTATAACATTAGAACGGGTACGCGTTATGAACTTTATATAGTTATTACCAATTTCGAAGCTCATTACCTGCTCACCTTTATGGGACCGCACCAATCTATAACGGCCGGTCACTGCCCACTCGGGTATGGAAAAAAATATAACGCGACAGCTGGTGCAAGAAGGACCAAGTTAATAATAAAGTAGAAATTTGGACGAACATTATCCATTATCTTAATTTTGATACGGTTTACAAAAGAGCGTTAACTCGTACGACATATGCGAGGGAACACTTAACAACGGTTGGGAGTCGGATTATAGAGATACCATTTTTCACCGAGTTGTTTTTTGATGTTTATATTTCTTTTATAGAGTGGTTCGTACGTGGCCGTAACACACTGATAACGGAGTAAAAAAAATTAACAAATATTTCAATCTGACGGGCGCCTGTCTGTCGTTTAAAAACTGGATGTAACTTGGACCTTACCATGACTGTATCTGTCATCGCATCTCATAAGTAATAAAGATCAATCGATACATAAACTGGCGGAACAGTCTCATTTAATGAACATTTCGTTTGCTGACATTAAACCGCACGTAAAATCTTATTGCTTTACCGGGACAAAAAATTGTACGTTGACAATTGAAAAATTTATTTCGGCGCCGAAATTTCTGTTGACAGCCATCGGTGGCCATCGATAATCAACTATCTCTCTCACACATCATAAAGGCGTGTGGGTGCTCGCCAATGACGTTGTGGAGGAGACAAAAAAACAAAACAGGTATCAAACCGAGCTTCGTTAGCGGTGCCGAAACTCAAAGCCAAAATCCGATAAACATCTATTATTTCTTAGAAGTTACAATTCTTGGGGTGGTTGGTTGATCCCACAAAAATTGCCCTCACTGCATAATTTATCTTTAACTGTTCACACTTTGTGAACTCGGAAATTTAGTATGGAATGAGTTGTCAAGTTTGTTGCCTTCAAAGGCTATATCTAGATAGTTTATCTGATCCCGTCACCTAGTGAAATATAACCTTATTGGACATGCAAGAATGTTAGATGGAGACACGGGGTACGGTCGCCAATGAGCCGCGGCCTGATAGAAATCAACCAAGTAATTCTAACTACAAACCTTAATGTTCCCAAAACTTATTATCAGGATATAATCCTCCGTATTGAATTCAAAGTTTCGGTAGCATCAAAAGCTACAGACGAAGACATAAAGTAATTGAGTTCAAAACTTCTGTCACCGATATCAGAAGTATTCCAGGAATAACGATTTGTGTTTATAGATCCGTAACATGCGATTGTAGTTTTGTAGTCGACTTCATAAATTGAGATGTCTTACTATTTTACTAGCATGTTGGACTTATTGTCACTTTTTTGTGTAAAACCCAGGTAGAAATTTTAAGGACCCAGCATATGGTTCAAAAAATTGCGTTTCTTAAGATGATTGATGAACTAAATTAGTGTAGAGTGAACGCATGGATGAGTTTATAGTAAAAAATAGAGGTGTTGATGATCTATTTAAATAAGATAGGTAGGTATAAAATCGTTTTATATTCACAAAGGTAGGTAATG
The DNA here is from genome assembly GCA_936446665.2 of Synanthedon andrenaeformis. Lineage (NCBI taxonomy): Eukaryota > Metazoa > Arthropoda > Insecta > Lepidoptera > Sesiidae > Synanthedon > Synanthedon andrenaeformis. The sequence continues at coordinate 9,287,104 of OW387793.2, forward strand.
AGATTGCTATCACAACAAGCCAACTTAATTAAGGTGTAGAGTTTAGACTTTAGCGAGCCTTCTACGTGCAATAAAAATGCCCGTAATGTGTTCGGAGTTGTTTTATGCAGATTAATGTAGAATTAATGACAGTAAAGACATTAAGATTCTTTATTGCTTTATTAACTTGTTATTGGAGTTCGACGTAATGGGCAATTTTATAGTAGAATTAAAAATAATTTAAGCCGTACCTTTGCATATCCGTAAATTACATTTCAGTTTCCTTTAATGTAAAAAGCGAATATTATTATTAACAAAAATGCAATGTTAAGACAGTTTGACTAAAATAAGTATAGTGTGAGAGAAGTATTTAAAAAAGTTATTACTATCAATTTGGGCCCCATAAGGTTAATTAAAAAAATATTAATAGATATAATTTTAGGGCTCAATGTTTGTCCAAAGTTGTCTGATGGCTTTGGACAGCAAATACTGATTAAACGGTGGTTATGAAAACGCTAACAGTAAGTTTCTAAAATAGGCATAGGTATAAAAGAAAACTCAAACGTTAAAAAAACTCAGATTAAAAAATAACAAACGTTAATAATGACTTTAACAATAATTATAACCAATGACAATGTCCTGAGATTTGGTCTAATGAAGTTTACTACGGCGGCGGCGGCAGGGAATAAGTTAAACTAATTTTGCATGATTTAGAAAAAGGAGATCAGGTGTCTTAACTATCAGAGTTATCTAAATAACATAGGTAAATAAGGTAACATAGTTTTCATTACAAAGATTCGTAATCCTTACATGTAAACAATCTTTCTGTCTTATGTGCCTATGTCCGCGATGATCTCAAAAACCACTGAACTGATTTTCACGCGGTTTCCACTAACAGAAGGGAATTAGACGAGGAAGGTTTTTTTAAAATATAATTTACAGATAAAAATATCACCCGCGCGAAGCCCGGAGCGGGTCGCTAGTGAGATATAAGATGAAATATAGGGCATAATAGAATCATTAAAAAGTATAGCTATATAATTACAAATTGAGCATTATAATACGCATGTAAATAAAGAAACAATAAGAGATAGACATCACAGAATTTACAAGTGGACAAACAGCGGGATACTATACTCTATTGTAGGCGACTCGAGTATTTTTATTTCTATTGTTAGATTTTTATGACACTAAGTGGGCATAGAGGCGAAGTAACTTAAAATTAAATATTACATTTCAAGTGGACCCTTAGAAAACCACTTCTCGGAAGTCGGCGTGTAATTTTTACCTTAATTTTTCACTGTTCCATAGACTTCCGTTGGTGGTTATGAACTTTTCCATAATTTTTTTTTTCAAAAAATACACAAAATAACACAAAAATCACATCACTGAAAATCGTCTAAAACACTTATAATTTTGAAACTATAAAAATAAAAAAGCTAGCGGCTATTGAGATCGATACTGACGAGCGAGATCGGTCAGCGTGCATGCGCTCACGCATCTGTAGTCGAACTAACTTTAACTTGCTTTGCTTGCTTGCAGTGTTGATGTATAGAGGCAAGCGAACTGACGAATACGCGATGAAAAACAGGGGCGACGCTTGGGATTCAATAGCTCTGCTCTCGCTGTAGAAAAAAAGGATTTGTTTCCGTCCAGTCAGTGAATGCTTTGTGAAAAATATTTTGCTGACATTTATAATTTTATTTATCACTAGCGATCCGTTCCCGGCTTCGCACGGGTGCAATTTTTTTCTGCAAATTAAACGTAGAAACCTTCCTCGTTTAACGCTCTTCCCATTAATGAAAACAGTATAAAAATCCGTTCGGTAGTTTTTGAGAATCGCAAACATATAGACAGACAGACGCAGCGGGGGGACTTTGTTTTATAATATTAAAAAACGTAAATTTAATAATGTTGTCTTCGTGAGCGAATTGATTTTTGTTTAATTGTGCGTAACTTTGTCTTTTTCCTGTGTATATTAGTTCCACTGAGATAAGAGAACGCAGTTCGGCGAAATATGGGTATATTCTATCTCAAAACTTCGATGATGAATACTAAAGCTGTCTATCAAGCTGATAGTGATGATCGTTAGGCAGAAAAGATAAATGTTTCAACTTATTCGTGTACATAGACTTTTCGAGTTTAATGAGAATGATGCTTATGCATTAAGATAGCCTCACTCTACTTCCTTCGAAATAAATATAACAAATCACCCATCAGAGGGCCTAGTGCGAGTTTTACTCGATCAAACGCGACGAACACGTAAATGTCAATTTGTATGGGAATGAAGCAGATCTACATGTGAGCCACCAGGTGGCGCTGCTTCATTCCCATACAAATTGACATTTACTTGTTCGTCGCGTTTGATCGAGTAAAACTCGCACTAGGCCCTCTGGTTTAACAAATTTTTAAATTTCTAAAAATTTTGACGATGTTCTGAAATTTCAAAAAATCTTATTAAATTATCTGAAAAAGTGAAGAAAGTTTTCATAGAATTTTCTAGAAACTTCTGAAATTTTCGAGAAACTTATAGAATTTTCGAGAAACTTCTAGAATTTTCTAAAAACTTCTAGAATTTTCTATAAAATTTACATAAACAAAAAGTAGCCTATGTTACTCCTGACGACCCCCTCTTCATGTCTGCAAAGTTTCATCGAAATCGCTTCAGCCGTTTCTGAGATTACCCCGAACAGACAGACAGACAGACAGACAGACAACAATTCTAAAAAAAGTTATTTACGTTTTAACAGCATGCGAATGACTCTCAAAGCTTAGTTTGAGGCAGTTTTTCGCAAATCACAGACAGACACTCTGATTTTATTTATATAGATTAATAGACACGGATTTTTTTTCGCTAACATTCTAGAAAATTCTAGATGTTTATAGAAAATTCTAGAAGTTTTTAGAAAATTCTAGAAGTTTCACGAAAATTTCAGAAATTTCTAGAAAATTCCAGAAGTTTCTAGGAAATTCTCGCATATATATATGAAAACTCTTCACTTTTTCAGATAATTTAATAAGATTTTTTGAAATTTCAGAACCTGATGGGTGATTTGTTATATTTATTTCGAAGGAAGTAGAGTGAGGCTATCTTAATGCATAAGCATCATTCTCATTAAACTCGAAAAGTCTATGTACACGAATGCACCCGGGCGAAGCCGGGAACGAGTCGCTAGTCTAAAATAAACGTAGCCTAAGTTACTCCTTATTACATCAGCTACCTGCCAATAAAAGTCCCGTCAAAATCGGTCCAGCTATTTCAGAGATTAGCCGGAACAAACAGACAGACTGACAAAAATTGTAAAAAATATTATTTTGGTGTATGTACCGCAATTTACATAAACAAAAAGTAGCCTATGTTACTCCTGACGACCCCCTCTTCATGTCTGCAAAGTTTCATCGAAATCGCTTCAGCCGTTTCTGAGATTACCCCGAACAGACAGACAGACAGACAACAATTCTAAAAAAAGTTATTTACGTTTTAACAGCATGCGAATGACTCTCTAAGCTTAGTTTGAGGCAGTTTTTCGCAAATCACAGACAGACACTCTGATTTTATTTATATAGATTAACATGATCCAACGATAATGGATTTATTTTGCGTAAAGGCTTTTAAATAAAACATTCATTAGGCATAATACTTTTACAGCAACAGCTTAAGGTTCTAAAGAATTAGGTAAATTCTCTCAAAAGTTGATTGTATTCGAGTTGTTTTTATTACATACTAGCTGTTGCACCCGACTTCGTCCACGTATGTTACTTACTCGCTGATAATATAGCTTTCTATAGGTGAAAGAATTTTTAAAATCGGCCCAGTAGTTTTTGAGTTTATTCATTACAAACATACAATTAATCTTCTGTTTTTATAATATTAGTATAGACTAGAGACACGCCCCGGCTTTGCACTAGGTAGAAATTTAGAAAAAAATGCTTTCTTAGGAAGAAGTATAGAAGATATCTACTTAGATAAACTTTATTTCAAACAACTTATTAGTTCATATCTTTTGTCAGTGACTTAAATTTAAAAACTTAAATAATTTTTAAACTTAATTGTCTTTAAAAATACATATATTAATGTTTTATATATCTATTAAGTAAGTAGTTTAAAATCGTCCCTAATTTTTCAAATGGATATAAGTTTCATTAACAAATTCGGTAGCGCCCTTGTAAGTACTTGCAATCTCATAAGACACAAGTAATTTATCAATATGCTTCTAACGATGACAGTAATCATTGTTAAACTCTCAAAAGACCTCTGGAGCGTCAGCTAAAAAAAAAGGAACAATAAACCCACGCGTTGCTGAAAATGTTTTGTGGCCATTCTGTACCGTCATCGGAACAAGTGGCAGTAAACAAATAGATCTTTACGATCTTCTCGAGAGGGTGAAAAAAATTACTGTTTGTTTTTGGAGTGTCATCGTAAAACCTATTTAATGTTTATATTGACGCCACATGTTAGGCGCCATTGGAATTGAATTTTAACGCCATATGATCTAAATGACCCATAATTATATTTTATAACTTCATTTCGTTCATGTGAAATAATAGAAAATATTGTGTAGTGAAGTGAATTATAATATGGGAAAGAGTTTGTATTTTTTTTCCCTTTCACGATTTTATTGCTCAACCGATGATTCATGAAAATTTTAAATTTTGGGTACAGAAAAAAAATTGAGTACATGTTGAAACCCCCTTACAGAAGATTACAGTAAAATAACTGTTACAGTAAAATATAAAACAGCATATGTGCTGTTGTGTTTCGGTTTACTCACTGTAAGAGATGCCTGAGCCCAGTTCCCTACTATATCGTCAATCAATTTTTCAGACCAAGCGCTTTAAAACATCGTTTATAATGCGCACTGCCAAGGATTGGTACTCTCTGCCGGTGTCTGTATTTCCGAGCTCATATAACCCAAATCTTTTCAAAGTTCGAGTGAACAGGCATCTTCTGGGTGAGCTCGCTCCATCATAGGCCTTATCTTCGCTACACACCTGGATGTTGGCCAAGAGCAAACCCATCTCTAATAAATGAATTTAAAATAAGTCGACAACGCACTTGTAGCACAGAGGAGACTTGCAGCACCAGTGGTGTTGGTTGTTGTTACAGGTCAAGTAAATCGTCAGTATGTCTGTCGACTTTAACATAAAAAAAGAAAAAGGACTGTTTTGGATTGACGCGGACGAAGTCGAGGGCAAAATACATATATTAAAAAATATTATTACATTATAAAAATATTATATTATCTCCTTATGAAGCATTTAGTAGGTTCAATAGAGAATTCTAATTAAAAATGATGTCAAATTTTACCCTATTTTGCACAATGGCGGATTAAATATTCACGAACAGGCTCCCGGTACAATATTATAATTTCGACACGAAAATGTCATTACCGAACATTGACAAACAAACAGAAAGTAAACGACAGATGGCCATATTTACCCCCACGTCTATATTTAACAAAAGATTTTTTTTTTCATTCAACAGTTCAAATGGGTCAACAAAATGAATTCGTCGACAAAAGGCCCGATGCGAGGTGGCCGCAATATAATTATTTTGCAAAAAGTCTTAAACAAAAAATTATGTAAAGAAATCACTTGATGTGTTACAGATTTTTCCCCACGACTGTTTCAATTAATGTCAATTGAATTACAAATTTGTAAGGGACCAACTAAATAGTAGTTTTCGGTTCACGTATTACATGTTACAATACTTGATATTTTGGAATTGTAATTTTTGACATTTTTTTGTTCATAGATTTAGGTATGTAACAATTTTTAAATTTTTTTAAAATTTTTTTTAAGGGGGAGAATCTGATTTAATATTTGTTATTGTCGTTATAATATTGTTGTTACTTAAATTATACATTTTTTTTTCTAAATCTTTTAATAGTAACACTGAGTCAGATACTAATAAAAATTATACATTCATTGTTATTTTACAAAAAAAAAAACAAAAAAAAATAGTCTCAAATGTAGATTCAACAATAGCCTACACCCCGTACCTAACAAATTAAACGAAAGATGACAGCATATGGTGGCCGAAACACGTCCCCAACAAAAGCCATTCACACAAAAATTTATAACACGTCACATATTCGGAGAAATGACTTCCTTCTGATATAGACGTTAGTTTATAGTACAAAATTAATTGTGCAGTCTCTGGGCGCATCTGCTGTGCCACTATGCCTTTGTAATTTTTTTCCTCCATGACCCGCGGGCCCACGCCTATTTGTAACGCTTTATATGGCGGTGATAACTTTGAAGAGATCGTCCAAAGCGAACTCTAGGTGTAGAATTCGTTTATTAAAATTCATGTAATCGATATCAATGTTTGAATAATTATTCACGATTGCTTGAATCTTTACATATAAAGATCGTGTACAATTCACGCTTGCCAAGATACTCGTGTTACAGATACTGATCATCATAAACCACTGATAACGAACGCCTCGAAAGCGAATGCTTATATTACATTTCAATTACCATATAAAATGTTCGTACAAGAGCCACGACCCAACGCAACTCCGGTTCGATAATCATCTAATCAAAGATCATCCAATAACTTTTATTTCAAGCCTCGAGAAACCGATCAAAGCGCGAACAATTCAACCGATGTCGGGCTTTAATCGTCCGTAAATAAAGCCGACAGTGCCGTGTTCAAATCGACGGGAACTTCAAACCAAATCTCATGTATTATCTTAAAGGAGCTCGAGTTGTTTTTACCGATACGGCACAAATGAAAACGAGGCAACGATTGAATTTGAGATTTATTGTAATCAACATTGAGTACAAATCACAAGGCCTCAAAAATTTCGGATTGCCTTTTTTACGCTGAGGTATTGGAATGTGGAAAACGTCAATGAGTATACGAAACTCAAAACGCAAAACGATGTTCCCCGAGTTGTCAGAGCCATCGCAGCTCAAAAGTTATCTCACGAAAAAATAGATCAAGATACCATTGCGACTCTTACGTGTGGTTCCATTTGCTCTTTTTCAAGTGAACAAAACTGCGCTCCACGCTTCATTTGCGGCTATTGTTTAGAGTAAATAAAAACGCGAACAAAGCCTTACATTTAGTCGACTTCATTTACCCCCGATAGCTACAAAAACGTTGTTTAAAACTTTACGACTTAATTATCTACACATGTTAAGCACGATTTATAATGCACCTTTATACCGCAATAAATCGTAACAGAGACAATAAAGTTATTTTGCAGGACTAAAAAAGATGAAGGAAACAAAGCGCATAATGAATTAAACAACATAATAAGCCGATTTGGGATCAAGGAGTCACGGACACCTGCTGGATTTAAAACGTCTTCATTAAATTTATAAAAGAGACTGACTCGAGAGACCCGGGGTCTATAACAGGTGCATTTTAAAAATGATTGGAAGCTGCCACGGCACGATTTTGATCCGCTAGCATAATTACTACCTTCGAAATAATGACTTGTTTGTTCGACGCCAACATATCTTTTTAATACTTGCGCTTTTTTTGATGATTTTTTTTGACGTGTGAATTCGAATGCATGTAAAGATCTCGGTTTACGATTTCAGTTATTCTAACTAAGAGCTTATTTAACAGAATTCTTCTCTAATTACATTCTCCGTTTTAACCTGCTGTTTACAAAGTCGGGAGCCTGGTAATTGTTTCGCTTATTTCGTTGACAGGCACCCCAGGGACGCACCGATTGGCGGGAATCTCGCAAGATGGCGGCCGACCTCGCCTGACCCATCCGTCAAGCGCGAAGGTGGAACATCTGTTTTAACATGTCGGACTGGCAGTTAATAAAGGCGTTCCATTTTCAAACTGTGGATTCTCCAATTCCTTTTTGTACACTTGCATGAAAATGAATTGGTTTTTCTTAAATTTTTTTGGCGCATCGGATCCGTGCTCCTCGGAGCTGACAACTCTGACAAGTTCTTAATTTGCTAACGCGACATTGATTTAGATGTTCCTGTCGTTAAGTATATTGAAATTCTTCAACACATTTCTGTGGATTCATTTAGCGAAACCTGTTTAAGTTTTAAATAATTCTTCTGACAAAGCTTTAGGCGCATTCAATAAACGCCAAGTGCGCACGATGACATTTTTATAAACATTCTAAGCGAAATAAGCTATAAAGTTAATATAAAAGAAGAGTATAATGGCTGTTGCCTGAGGCGCGCAATTTCCGCCTGCTTCTGTTCGCTACCGAAATTTGGAGAGAAATATTCCCGGGGAAACTTTGATTGTACATCACTCCCGAGATTGTTTACAACAGGCGTTATCATGTCAAGCGATCATTCCCAAATCCTTGTATTTATTACTTCTTACAACATTGTTCTAACGACCTTTAGTGAGAGAACATATTCCCCTAACACATAGGTGACCAGTAGTTACTCTATAAACTTTGTTGAGGAGTTGATCGACTTGTAGACAACTTAATTCGAAGTAAAAATGGGTGGCGTAGGAATACAGACAGGCTGACTCTTGATGATCATATTATGATGTTTATCAAGTGTAGGGGCAAAATTAAAAATGCGAATAAAACAATGGATAACATATATGTGAATCTCTGGTTACCCATTTATATTCTGTCCTTCCGTGATATGATAAAATATATGGGACGCAGTAAGAGTAGTGAAAGACTTTTCTTTTCCTCATGATTATTATTATGATGTGTGGAAAAGACTTAGGGTTGCGATACATATAGTCGAGCCGGCATAGCCGGGCGGTAGAATCGAATATGTGTAGATAAATACCTAAACGTTTCGACAAATTGCTATACTTATAGCCGTGTCGGCAATGCCGGGCGGTAGATATTGCCAAATGAAATGTGCCGGCCCGACTATATGTATAGCAACCCTTATTTTTATGATGGGAGTTGTTTTTGCCCTAAAATTAGCATTCCAAATCGGTGGTAATAATTAAAATATGATTAACTTAAATAGTGACAAAGCAAAATATTGTAAAATTACAGCATGTGTGCTGTTGTGTTTCATTGAGTGAGTAAGGGACACCAGAGCCCATGTCTCTTAATGTATTATTTTATCCTACTAATGTATGCGACGGTAGCCATCTGCCAACAAGTGGACTGTCAGTCTGTCTGACTACCTTAACATAAAAGAAAAATTTGAATTTTGAACTTGAAGTTACTGTAACATCAAGTTTTGTAGGTATATGACTTCCGAAGACTTCGTTATTTACTCGATGTTTTGATCTATTCGGTTAGCAATATGAGAATTTGAAATCAAATATTTGATTCGTTTGTTATAGTGTTTCATCAATTTATTTCGACTTGATAGTCGAGATAGCTTTTATAGAAAATATTATATATATTTTTCCAAAAAAAAAAAGAATATTTGTTAGAATACGTTTTTCACTTTGATATATTCAAATTGACTGTTATGAAATGTATGCTGAGCAATTATTTGTATACATAAAAAAAAATATTGCCTTCCTATTTTTTTTTTGTTTCAATTCATAAGCTATGAATGTTTTCATATTGACTGTACCGTTTTCATGTTTATTTTCATATATTTTTACTTATTTTTGCATATCTATATGCTAGTGTAACTTTTAATTTGTTTTTCTAAAATTGAAAAGTTAAACTAAAAAAATGTCACTCACCTCTTATTTACATCAATTCCGCTTACACCTGCATCTGAAATAAGAAAATGAGTAATTTTAATAACGAAATTAAATATATTTTTTCTGAAACTGTGTAACAGGTACATACAGTTATTATTTAAAAAACACTTTTGCTTCCAACACTTGGCATTTATTATTTATTTATTTGGTATTTTCTGCAAATTACAGAGGAAGGCCTTACAGCCACAGGGCATTTCTGTTGGTCAACTCAACTAAATACTCGTAGTATGTAGGCTCAGAAAATGAAAAAGATGAATTCATAAGAAATAATATTGTGATGGTAATTAAAATTTAATTCAATCATAGGTATCTAGCATAACATTCAGACTCAATATGAGGTAATGAGTAAATTGACACAGTGTCTACTTAAAAAAGAAGAAAAAGAAAACAAACAATATATTTAATCTAAAGGATACTAAGCTAGTAGTGTACGAATGTGGATTTATACGTAAAAAAAAATTATGAATGTGATTCAATCTTTAAAATGACAATTAGGTGGTATATTCATATTTTTGGATAATAAATTTTTGAATTTTTATTTCTTTCAACCACCTTCAATTTTTCATGCTAATATATTTTGTTACCTTAGCATAATTTCCAAATATTTCAGTAACAGCGATGAACAAATAGAGAATCAATTTTCAAAAGACAAAATTGCTTTATACGTAGGCAGGGTACACTTACGGAAAATCATGTTCATCCTCGTTATAGTGACAAAGCCCTTTTTTCCGTATCCATCATTACGAATAGAGGTAAAAACAGGGCCCTAATGATTCCACTTTTATTCCCTTCACACGTTCTTCCCATTACCTGGAAGGTGTTCATCGATGCAGACGCAACTTTGGAGCCGATCTCCACCTATCTCTATCTCTTTCTCGCGCACAGTATCACCTATTCCCATCTCGCTCTATTACCCTTTGCGGCATCGAGATCTGGGCAAACAACACATGCGTTCTGAATTAAGCAATTATGGTTAATTTCGAGTCTCCCCGTATTATGGTCAGAGTCGTGTCGGCCAGAGAAATGTGTTATTTTGAATCATAATTTGTGAGAAGGCATCCGCCTGAGCAGCTGTAAATTATATATCGCGTAAGAACGTATTGCTTTGATGTATGAGCAGAAACTTTTACTTACCTAAGTATTAACGGCGTTAGCGTTACCCTTTGAAAGGCTTTCGACACTTAACTAGGTACCTACTCTCTAGATTATATAATTTTACTACATTGTATTTTAGATCATGTTAGACTAAATTGTAGCCTAGAGTTTAGTGTCCATTTAGAAATAAATTAAATTAAATAAAATTCACCAATCAGGTAATTTATTTAATTTTATAAAGCAAGACCAATTTACACAATTTTATGATCGTTGATTATACGTAATAGTTTTATATGCTTTGATATTATTCTAGTGATGATATAGGTATTCTGTGGAACTAATAGATAAATATATGATACTATACTCAGAAAGTATTTTAGACTTGGGTGGATGTACAGTTAAGACGTTAAGTTTTTTATCTTTCCTTTTTGAAGGCTATCTTTTTTTAAAAAAATATCACTATTTGAAAGTTTCTTTCATTCAGTTCACTAATTAAGTATTATTCTGATTCCTCCAATAATTGTAGTAGGTTTTAGGGCGAAGTCAGGATGTCTTGGTGAAGTAATATATTTAGGTATAGGTAAGTATATGAGGAGCAAAAGTAAAAAGCAAAAATAGAATCAGATCACAAGATTGATTTAGTTACTAAACATTTAAAAAAATACTAAAAATGTGAAAAAAAGTGTTATATGGAATTCACATATCTATAAAATTATGATATTCATAATCTTCGAATTTTTATTCACGAAAGAAACAATTCTTTCAAGCTCTCCCGACGTCAATCTATTCATAAATCGAAAAGAACATATCAATCACAATTATTGAACCGTTAAAATTGTGAATTGTAATTTTGAAGCAAGAACTTAAAATATTTAACGGTCGAATACCATTTTTGAATCATAATTCGAATTGATTAATATTCTTTGGGCTCGAGTGACATCTACGTCGCCGGGAACTAATGCGATTGGACGTTTTTATATAAATTACAGCACGGACGGAGTCTATTGGATAATTAAAAAGCTAAGATTATTATCGCCTCTCCAACCAGCCAGGTTTCCGGTGCGTAATTGTTAACAGACCTCCTTTATACTTATTTTAATGAATAAATACATTGTTTCTGTAAGAATGAATAAAAGAGCCAAATATTTCTATAGAAATTGTTGTTTTTTTTTTTATGAGTTTCTTATGGTAAATTTTATTTTCATTTTTAACACCCCAATGAGGTCAATATTTGCACGTAGGTAATATAGGTAAGTATAGTAGATTCAATTTGAAAATAAATAAATAAATAAAGCTAAACTATTCAAAATGATTGTTAGCCGAATGTAATCAAAAAAATATGAAATTATTTAGATATAGATAAAATCATATAACTAAATAACGCATAATGTGGGGACAAAACACAAAATATAAGACATTAATATAAGGTCAAAAATAAGACACAAAATCTAAGACAAAATATAAGACATAAATCTAATTAAGCATTATGTATAAAATGTAATTATACATGCTCTTTATTATACAGTACCTATATAGTATTTACCGCCTGACGACTATAGCGAAGTAGATAAGAGACTTCAACACAGATGTCCGAAGACTGCAGGCTTGGCTGTGGGTTGATATTAGGTGTCAGGACAAACGTATTTATAAAAATAGATATAATTATAGGAATATAATCGAGATGACTACTAAAAATATATTTAAGCTGTTGTTGCACGCGACTTCGTCCGCATCACTTTATAAAATATAGTCTATGTTACTCGCCGATAATGTAGCTATAGTAGAAAGAATTTTCAAAATTGGACCAATAGTTTTTGAATTTATTCATTACAAACATACAAATTTTCTCTCTTTATAATATGTGTATAGAAGTATAGATTTAAAGGTGGCTCTTCGCACATTTCGTGCGAAATAAAATCGTGCGAGATGACCACTAAACCAATTAATTACCTACTCTTATGCTGCTCTCCTCTATATAAAAAAGGATGATTGGGTATAGGCTCAAGCATCCCTTACTCACGCAACAATACAAAACAGCATATGTGCTGTTATTTCACTAAATACAAAGTGTGCTTTGCTACTAAAATATTTGTGTGTTGAGTTTCATGTATATGTACACCCACGCACACAAGTTGCAGCACTTAGCGACACTGTACGCATCGTGGGTGTAATATAATATAATACACACAGCCGTGTCACACTGTTCCTTATCACGTCTTGATGAATTATCGTTGTCTTGGAGCGGCGCTGTTCCGGCTTGTGGTCCAAGTCACAAGATGTTAGCGATATAACTACCAAAAGTGAAACACAATTTTTAAACATTAGGTATGTTATCTTATATTTTGGATTTATCTAATTACGTACTCAAGAAGATATTGCCTCTTAAACATTGCTTGTATTTGTCATTGTTTTATAGTGGGGTTAGTGATTCTTAAGAAGAAGGATGTTTTTTAATTTCATTTGTTTTTTCTTGATTTCCACAATTAATGTGAAATTAATTATTAATGTTATTTAGTCATTTAGTCTGTTATTTTAAAACAGAAAATATGTAATATGGAACTCATCTAAAAAGAAAGAGGCTAAAAATCTCGAGGCTTAGATAGCTCACTTCTCTTTCTGGGCTATCAAATTATACATATATATTTGTTTTATCGTTATAACAAAAATATTAGGTACTTACTTCAGATTTATCGAAATACTCTTTTTGAAAATCGCTGTCGTCTATTAAATGCGGCGGTATTGAACTAAACATTGGCTAATATGGCCAAATATCTGTCTCTCTCACACTGCACATTAGCCTACGGTCCTGCGGGAAATCGTTTGAAATGCAAATTCTGATAGCGAGGTGTATTAGTTGATGCTTTATTGGTTCCGTGCTATGTTGTTTTGTTATATAAGCCGGAATTCATCAATAATGAGGCAAGCTAAATAGAGGTATTGTTAGCGATAACAGTTAGAGGAAGCGGCGGCAATTAACTGAACCAAAATTATGAAGGGAAAGCGTAAATAATTTCTTTCAAAACAGTTGTATGTTGTAGGCGAAAATGTGATATTTGTATTTTATTTTTATGTTATAAGGTTCCACAGGCTGACAGACCACTTGATGTTGAAAATGACTACCGTCGTCTATACATAAATACAAACAAAATTAGAAGGAATGAAAGTACGCCGAGAATATAAAGAACCGTTTTACATTATAAAGAAACATTTTCATACGAATATCCGTTTTAGAAAAGTATCCTTCTATGGATTTAATATTTAATCTTAATCCTCCTATGGTCGGCACCGCACTTGCAACACTTATGAGTTTGCTTGTGTTATAGGCGACGGTAGCCACCTACTATTAAGTGGACCGTCAGTTTGTCTGTCGACCTTAACATAAAAAAAGTAAGCGTTTTTACGTAACACAGTAACAAACCGTTGCGGTAAAATAAATACGCTGGCGACCTAGACTGTACAGATGATAGGGACCATATGAAGATAGGTAATTTGAGTCTGTCGTTATCACGCACCGAAACACAACTACAGGACAATATTAATGTGCTATGGTGGTCTTCTGTACTGCCGCCAGACTGGCAGCCCAGTTTATGACTGCAAAACGCAATATACCTGCAGCCTACAGTGTTATAAGTGAATAAAACATTTTTTTATTTTCAATCGAGTAAAGCTTTGTTTTTATGAACAGTCGATCTCTTTAAAATAAATATTTCTTATTTTGAAAACAACTAACGAATACCAATATTCATTGACTCATTTCACTTTTCGCACTGCATCAAATAAAAATTCAATGGAAAAGAATTTAATAATAGCATTTTATTACTTTATCTCTGAAATGGCTTCGGTAAATATAAACTTCTTACTTACAATTTCTATTTATGTGATGTCTGGCTCTTTAACATTGAAAGGTTATTTTTATTAATATGGAGGTCGTTGTTATTCTGATAATTTTTACAAAAATCATAAACAAACATTGTTGCAGTGGCACAAAATGATGTTACCTACATCATAGCACAAATAAAGCTACCAAAGAAACAAAGAAACATTTATTCCTCACACAATATACCAAAAACCGCAGTCATTCTCTATTGCTTAAAATATTGGACGAATACTTTCGCCAGTTTACAAATTCATTTCTTTATCAAGTTGTAGACTCTTAATATATTTTGAAACTTAAGCTCTAAGCAGACAACTGTCAGATGTTTGAATTTCGGCATGACTGATAATTGTCCTAGTGTAAGCAAATGTCGTCTTTAAGGTGACGAACTCTTTTTTTACTCTGACTGTACATGATAATCCTGTCTTGCGATGGTCCCTTCGAGATAAAACATATAGGCAAGTTAACGAGAGTTGGCACGCGCAACACATTGCCACATTGTGCATATACCTCTTGTTTTCATTTTTACAGAGATTTCAGATCTCCACCCAACAGATTTCATAAACATTGCGAAATTGGTTAAAATATAAGCATTTTTTTAACTACTGTATATCAAAAATACATTAGTGTGAGTACTGTGAACGTGCCCCAACTTTACTTAACTAACCTGTAGTAATCAATATATATTATAGTTTCTATATGTTACGCAAGTAAATCCCATTGAGTTAAAATAACAATCGTCTTATAATTAGCGTCAAATTAATTTTCCTTTGCTAAGTAACTGTTGACTACATTCTCGTACCAATTGCAAACACGTTACAACAAATTATAACCACCTCGTCACATTAATATTAATATAGCCTCATTTTGGATTCCCGCGTAATATCTAGTCTAAAGCGTATTTACATAGTATACATACAATTTACATAGTATGTATACAATATAATAGTGGTACAATAATGTTTCTATATAAAGTTGTTAATGATTTATGATATCAAATTATTCTGCGGTGCACGATGCGTATAGCGGTCAATTTGTTTTGATAGCGCTAAATAGATTCCCTTTGAATTTGTAGATAATATTATAAATTGAATTATTAATTATTAATATTTGTAAGATCCGGCAATTTATTATTAAATAGGTAATAAAACATTTAAAAACAGCCAAAAATATATGTTAGTATATTAGTTTGTATGGTTTACTGACGATTCGGACATAAAATATTCGGACACATGTCCGAGATGTCAGTTTTTATTTTTAATATATTTTTCTCTGACAATTCTGACACCAACAAAATAAAAGGTGTTGTGTACAGTCAGATAAGGTTTTTTTTTTAAATATTTTAGCAGAAAAGAGCCTTACCATAATTGACTATTTTAGGATAGTATGAAACGCCATTTTTAAGTAATAAATATTGTTCGGTAGAATTGTATTAATGACACTACATTAGAATATTAGTTTACTCATTTTAGTTTAAAATTTCGTTGTAAATCAAAATAAGAACGAAAACGCTTCCGCTTTTGATTTAAGCCCTCTTTATAGACTATATCAATATCGTTAGCGGTGAATTTTCGTATTCAAAATGCTAATTTGTAATTATTTACATGACTCGAACATGAGACTTGTACTGTTCTGAGATAGGCTTTATTTATGACTTCTCGCGAAAGGACAAAATCTCGGATTCCAAAATCTCATTTCAAAATCATTATAATTTGACATTTGGTTAGACAATGGCAACTTAGAAACGTGATGTGTTTTAAAGGATACTCATGAGGATACTTCTATGGGCGGTTTTCATGTTGAAAATCAATATTTTTTCAATTTTTTTAAAAATTTGAAATAATTAAGAACCGTATTAAAATAATAAAAAAATAAATTAAATCAAAATAGGTATAATACACGAAAAAAAAATGTACTTATTCTATTTGGTTATTCTATTCTGATTTGGCTACCTAGCAAAAACTACTGGACCGATTTTGAAAATTCTTTTACCTATAGAAAGTTATATTACCAGCCGATTCCCTATTAGCTCCTTATTCCTTATTCTTTATCTTATCAAGGTCGAGAGCACACTTTTGCTAATGTCATAGTTAACAGTAGCAACTTACCTTACTATCAATTATTATTATTATTATTAATAAAAAATGCATCGACATGTTTTCTGCCGACCTTTACATAATATAAAAAATAAGTTGTACATTTTAAAGAAATTATTAACCAAAGTATTTAAAACAAAGCGCCCACAGAAAGTGTGTTTTAAAAAATTCCGCTCTTCGTGTACATAGTCACTAAGTATAGTACAATGTACAATTTCATTATATTTTGAGATAAAATTTTCCCAGTTTCCCAGTTAGATACAGTTATGTAGGTACTAGAATATGTAAATTTTAATATTATGAAAAGGACTCGCTACACTTGTGCATAGCTACGAGTGTTTTAAATTATAACCAGAACACAATTATTACATAAAACTTTCAAAAAATACAAATATTGGAATAAGAATACAGAAAAACATCGAAAATAAATGTGAACTTAAGATCAGCTTTTTCGTCACTGATTTTCTTGAGAAAAAGTTGAGGAATGTGTTTGTTATACAATGAAGAGCAAATGACATTCTGACGGTCTACTTAGAAGTTGAGACAGATTAGGTAAACTTTAGTAGCAATTAAGGCCGTGGTTGGTGATTTTCGCAAGAATTTAACACAAAAAATAGCATTACTTCATATAATTGCAAGTCACTTTATTTTTTATGCCTATCTGCCGGTCTACTGGTAGTATTTGGCCACCATAGCCATAGCATATAGATGATAATATAAGGGTATACTTAGAGAAACACTCAAATATAATTAAAAAAAAAACTAATATAATAAATCTGAACAGTTTGTTTGATTGTAAATTGTTGATTTTAAAAATTCTTTTTACGTTTGATTGTCCCTATGACCCTTAGAAATTGAGGCGGGCGAAATCGCGAGACATTGTTAGTATGTACATATAATTAAGTACAGTCCGTTTTTCTACATTTCTTTTTTTTGAAACACTTAAAAATTTAAAATAAAACCATCAAAACTTAATATTTATTTATTTACGTAAATAGTGATCTTTTTTCTATCTTTTTTTTCAATCCCTACATTAGACATGAGAACTGTACCTCTACAAATAAGATAGTATAATTAACATAATTAAATAAAAAAATAAATGTGAAATTGAACTATTAAATAGTAAGCCTGTTTTTTTTATGTTATTAAATATTATAACGCAATTTAATAAAGAAAATTATATATAAACAAAATAGACAAAGCGAGTGGCGGCGCGCCAGCTCGCCACAATATGCCTGTAATTTATGTGAGTAGGCTCTAGATGTAATCTCCCTGAATCCCATATATCCCTACGGGTAACCGTCTGCTTCCCGCGCCAACATACACTACTCCACTTGTAATGCTGTCCGGGGAGACTTGGAATTTTAACTCTTAACAAATTTCTAGCACTTAACCTATAGAGTGTTTTACATAGATTGTTATAGATTGACTAGCTGGTGCCCACGACTTCGTCCGCGTTGAAAAGCAACAGTGGCACTAAATTTTTTATATTTTACACCTTCTCTCGAGAACCTAACATTTTCAAGATAAAAAACATCATACATGTTAATTTAGGTAGGTACTATCTGTATGCAATAAACTATCTGGCTTCATACATCCATCCATCGTCACAAATTTTCGCATTTATGATATTAGTAGAATTATTACAGCTTATTTCTTTAGAGAATAAATCAAAATGAAGGATGCGACACTTTTGTCGGGACGGTGGTTGCGCTAAAATCATGATAATGCAACAAAATTTTGTTGCCATACAAAGAATTATGTTAACTTACTATCTTACTTTTAATTTTTGTTATTTAAAATAAAATATTATTTTACTCTTATAAGACAATTAGAAACATCTAGTAAAGTAGTTTTTTTATAATATTACTTATGGTGAGTTATTAGTCAACTCGCCCACAATAGGTAATTTTTACCACTAAGGTAAAAAATACGATTTTTTAACAAACAATCTTAATAGCTTTCTTAGTTCTCAGCGGAGTTAATGGACTAGGTACTCGCCCAAATTTATCGCGCCATTTATAAATATAAACTCTCAATAAGAATAACGTATCAATTGTAAATATTACTTAAGTACAATTTATTTGAATAAACATCAAACTAACATTAAGAATATTGTATTTTATACATTTTTTAGTATAGAAACGATCGTTGGTAGCCGTCTCGTACTGAGGGACTATTTGTTCATGTTTTTGTTCACTTGTTGGTTTTGTCGAGTGAAGAAATTGACGTCTCCATCGCGATTCGTCACGGTTCGCCTCTGGATGACGACGCGATTTTTTCCGCTATAAAATCGAATAGATCCACCCTGGAGCAATCGAATGTGGGCTTTATGTGCGAGGCGATTGGGTATATATTCTATTAAGTAGCTGTAACCGTAAAACGCATTAAGACCCCTTGTAGAGCCGCGTGATGGCTTAATTTGAGACGTCCATTTGCTATGGGTGCAGGATTGCATATCTTGGTTCTCGACTCGTTACGATTATAACCTGCGCGAGCGCACATTCGATTTTTGTAATTATGCACGCGTTGAATTTACAATAAATAACAAGTTGTACTGTGATATTTTTAGCAAACCGTAAGTATCTATACACGAACATATCATACACATTAATATCGTACATACAGATCAATACATCGTACTTACATACAGATACATACATTTTATTTTGATATGAAAGCGTCTTTAAATTTGCTCCCTATGAGATAACAGTATAAAAAAGTAGTGATAACAAAATCGGGAGATCCAATAATCAGCTATCATCTACATCCAAAATTTAATTACACCACTCGATAGCTCAAGGATCAAAGAATTTTTGGTATATCATATATGGTATATTCAAGTTCGTTGGATATATAACGTAACAAGTATCAGGGAAAATACAAAGGCCGTGTCCACCACACAGACACACCCCATTTTTTTATGACAGAAAATATGACTGTTCACTTAATGGTAGGTAGCTACCGAGGCCTATTATACAAAAAGCATTGCCGATTTTACTTCATCTTAATAGGATTAAGGATAAGGATAGAAAGGGCTCTGCCATCCCTTACTCACTCACCGAAACAACTATACAATACAAACTATACTTATTTATAAAAACTATTGATTCTCTTATTTAATTGGTTTATTTCACTGTTTACAGATAACTAGTAAAAACAGTCCATTGACTTGTCTTGACTGTGGCACCGTAACTAAAGTTGTCACGTATTTTGTCGACATCTTCAAAGTGTTTCCACTGAGAAATTAAAATTATTTGTGTCTTTTAAAATTACCCTTGAAGTAAACTCGGAGACCAGCAAAAAAAAAAACAACTTCCTTTTTACTAAAAGTATAAGCAAGTGCGTACAAAAATAGCTGAATTTATTTTGGCCAGTGTATTGCGATGAAAAGTTATTGCAGAAAGTGTCTTTGGACCATACGAGTAGAGGTGATCTGAGTGTTTCAGATGGAAGCGGTCTCCTACTTTGCGGTAGGTTGTGCCGCAAAAGAGAGGGGTGCTTCATAGGTGAAGCCTATCGCCGGAGAGTTTGGGCGGCTTGGCTGCTTCGTCCAGGGGCGGCGCCCAATTTTTATATTTTAGACGATTCCTAATTAACCCAGCATTTTTCTAGGATAAAAAGTATCCTATACTTACATATGTTAATTCACGTAATAAACTAATCTGTGTGCCAAATTTCATCCAAATCCGTTAAGATGTTTTTGCGTGAAAGAGTAATAAACACATACCTCCTATACATCCATCCTCACAAACTTTCGCATTTATAATATTAGTAGAATTTCCGATATTACCAATTGTTAATACTCTGAAATATATAGGTAATAGATGATAATTAAATTAGGTATGTAAAGTTGGAAATAAAGACGAGTCGTGACTTTGCAATGAGCGAGTGTAGGGCGCGCGCAGTTCTCATGGGGCCACGAAGGAACACTTCACTTTAATATTTATCTTTTGTTAGTTAACAATTTCATTGTGTTTGCGTTCGTTACTCAACATTTAAATCTCGTTTGTTTAGTAGGATAACTTGTTTTGAGCCGAGGCAAATGAATGTGGATTGAGACGTCACTCGAACCGTGCACCGTCTTGTAAAAGCCCTTGTTTCTTTCCTTTTTTACCCGTATCCGCAACTCCTAATGAGTATTTTTAAAATTTAAATCTGTTAACAGAAACAAAACGATGCGATGACAGGTTTTTTTATGATTTTTTCGTCATTATTTGTATTCACTACGTACGTGAATACTTACCTATGTTTTTGTCTAATACTTTAGAAATTCTAATATCGCAATATAGGTGTGAAATAACTTAAATAAACTATAAAAAATCGGCTTAGGTATAATGTATACCTATAATTTTATAGATTACTAGCTGACCCGGCAAACGTTGTTTTGCCAAAAAAAAATTATGGGGTGGAATTATTACCACCCTTAACATTTAGGGGTATGGAAAATAGATGTTGGCCGATTCTCAGACCTACCCGATAAGCACACAAAACATCAAAATCGGTCCAGCCGTTTCGGAGGAGTTTGGCAACAAACACCGCGACACGAGAATTTTATATATTAGATAAAATTAACTGTAAACTAAAATTAGATTAAAAAAAATAACTCATGTTAATTGTTAGGTACTGAAATTGAAATAAACTATAAGAGACAGAATGTGTATTTTTAAAGTAAAATTTCGTGGTGATTAATAAATTTAATAAAAAGCGCAAGTTTTTATATAAGGGCGTACTTATATATAGTTTATCGAGCAGTTCGAATCAGATATCTCGTTTAAAAGTTAGTGTAAGCCGGCCAATTGCGCCGTGGTGCGGTTTTAATTAAAGGACAGTTTATATAAAAATAAGTTGTTATAATACTAGTAAATATTAAAACTTTATTTACACATGAAAGCTTGAGCGTTGAAGAGATCACTCATATGAAGAAGCCTTATACAAATTCAAAGACAATGCTATAAGAAAACGTAATCGAAAAGCGATAACGATCAATAAAACCATTAAACAACGAAGGCGAAACATTTTTTTGGACACAAACCAGGCGTGTTGCTATCAAACGTCGTGATTAAGACATTCGATTTGAGAAAAAAAAAACTATAAAAGCTGAGGGGGGCGGTTGCGCCCGCGGGTGTAAGGTATATAGTAATTATTGTTAGACAAGCGGCGAACAACTTAAAAACGCCGACAAAACCCAACACATTTACACATACGCTACACATATAAAACTTCAACACAAGATACAACCAATTATTAACACACACAAATGTACAACACAACGCCGCCGACGGCGTGTACGCATTGGCCCTCGATCCACGCACACACGCTCATGTTTTATTCGCGCATCGTTAGGGCTGGCACACACACGTTCCTCTGAGCTTAACATCATAATTACGAGGGCCGGTGGCGTGCGTCGAGCTGTAACGAGCTTAAACAAAATGGCCGCTAATTTTATTTATACACCACGAAGGTGTGCGTTTAATAAGTTGAAATTTGAATTATGGACATCGTACATAGAGATACGTGTTAAACATTGGATAGCCAGACACTATTAAAAAGCTTTTATACTTACTCTATATACTCAATTACAATTATAAACTAACCCCCGACTTCCTATTGAGCCCAAACACGCTATATCTGCTTTAAGTCGCTGAAGAGTCGAGTGTTCCGCAGGATAACATCGAAGTTACAGTATACCAAATTTCACACCAATCGAACATGTGGAAGTTAGTGAAATCCCTTTATTAACTAGTAAATGGGCTGATGGTCTTCAAACAGTCCGGATCATGTCAACTTTCAAACAAAAAAACGGATTAAAATCGGTCCATCCGTTTAGGAGTTCCAATGCCACAGACAGATACACAGATAAACATATACACTACACATACACACGTCAAATATATAACATCTCCGTTTTTGCGTTGGGCTTCTGGGGTTAAAATATTTCTCAAGTTTTTAAAAAACCGAATACAGATGCTCGCATTGTTTTTGATAGTGATTTGTGCCTTTCGCTTGGCAAGCAGTGTGCCGGATTGAGCCAAGTGGGACATATAGTAGATAAAAACGCTGTTAAAATACTAATAAAAATTACAACTCAGTTTATTAAACTTCAAGTAACAATGGAGGGAATAAAAGGTAGAAAAAAAACAACACCCGCGTCAACCCACGCCAAGCCCTGTTATATGATAATGAACTCTTTATGAATTAAATTCGTTTGGGCATTCGTAATTTTCATCCAGTAGCAGGTAACATTTAAATATAAGTTAGTGGGTGATTAATATTTATTACCAAACTAAGCACGGTAGGCCTTTTCAAATAAGCTTGCGCAATGGCAGTGAAGATGTAAATTTTGTGAATGAATTTCTTGGTTTCTTTAACTGTGAGTAAGAACTTTGAACCTTTTGTTTTTTACTTGCTCTAAACAAAAATAGAAATTACATGAAAAAATTTAGCAGATAAAATTAAAACTTTTACATGGATAAACTATCAAAAGAATATGGGGATTTTTAGCCCATATTCTTTTACATCGATTGAAAAACAATGAATTGACTGCTCCAAAGTATCATTTATTAGAATTATTCAGTATTGTAATGTATTAGGTATGTGGTTTAGAGAGAGAATTTAAAAAAATAAACGTGTGAATACTATCTTTACAATTTAGAACACAAAATCTTTATTGAATTGGACCAATTTTTTTAATATAAATCATCATTTTTTTACTAATTTTAACAAGTACAACTATACAGCTAAAGCAAAGTATTAAACTAACAAAACAGAGTTTACAATTAAACAATTTCAAATCAATGATGACTTTGTTATACAAAATAAGTGGTTGAAAATTTAAAATATTTTTCCAACGAGACAGAAAGAAACACTTTCTAGAAATACACTCGCGGCGGATTCGTCGTCAGATAACAGTAGCGAAGAAAAATCACGTGAATTAAACATCCCAAAAAGAGTTGTCAAGCCACCAAATTAAGGTCCAACACCAGGAAAAAAATAACCTACAAATAGACGTTATCAAGATTGAGGGAAGAAAAAGAAGTGAGTAATTATTAAAACAAGATTATTATCAAAATCACTATAAGTCTTGTAATTTCAAAACAAGTTCCCTACAGATTAATAATGGAGAGGCCGGTCATTAACGCTTCTAACAGTAATTGCCTGGCACTATTATGATGTTCACTTTTTGTTGGCATTTTCTCACCGATTACTTTTTTAAACACTCTTTCTGCTTAGAGGGATTATCTTCCTAAAATCACCGTTACTCGTTTATTTCTGCCATCATTATGGGAATCGTTAGCCTCCTTATTTCAATAGTTAGCTTCAATATTATCCAGTATTTGTATGTTAGCATCTGTGAAAGGAAGGCGAGACAAATTAGAGTCGCCGGAATATCCTTCATAATATGATAATGTCGCTCTCGGCGAGTAAATAAAATATCCTTTTCGTGAAAGCTAATTTGTTTATGAATCCCAACAAAGTCACAAAAGAACTTAAAGCGCCGTCTTATTTAAATGAAGCACTAAAATAAATACAGTCCGTTCAGTTGGCTAGAATTGTCGAGAGTTTTTACAATTGCCGCCGAACGCTCTCAACTAAATTGTATTATTTTGCATTAATTTTTTGACAAAGTATACTTTTAGTTTGCCTGTTGATAAAAATGCGTTGTTTTGCAAAAATGCAGTCGCAGCGAGACAAACAATTCCAGCCAAAGGAAATTCGTTTTGTAGTTAAGTTTAAAAATACTATTTTTTTCAAAAGAAAGGTATTGTTATCAAGTATTCCTGACTGATATATAGGTAATATTAAAAATTCAAATCGAAATAGAGTAATAGAAATAAATAGTTCAACTAATTAATAATAATAATAAGCGGCTGGATGCAAAGGACTGAAAACCGTGCATAGTACATCCAGCAGAGGAGAGACACAGGCTAATTAAGATGAAGTAAGAAAGTACTAAGTACTTATAATAAACTTCTTAAGTTCATAAAATTGTAATCAAAGATTAATTAAAACTTCAACTGATGTGTTTCATTAAAGATTTTGAATTAAATACATGATATTATTTTCGATTCATGACATTGATGACATCATATTAGCAATTTATAATACAGGTGTGGTCTCGATCGAGTGTAAAAATTAAATAAAGATATATAAGCTAACCAAATCCAAAGCGATAAATAGTTATAAAAGTAGAGTGTTAATTTAAAAGCTGTCAAGAATCACGAGTTGAACACAAAATTATTTATTAACATATTCGATGTAATGTAGATCGGATAACGAGTTAAGCATGAAGTACTTTACTCCGAAACAACAGCATCGGTTCTCATTGAAAAAAAAGTTAATTAAAAACGGTAGCAATATTAAAATAATAACTCGCCGTCGGACCGTCGTTCAGTATACTTTTAATACAAAATACAAGAAACTGGCGTCGCATGCACCACGGATTACACTAAGAAATGAGTCGTCAAAGATTCAGATCTCTGAAATTACACATCATTAATTGAAACGTCAACGTTTGCACGAACAAAAAAAGAATAGAGCTGTCCCCATACTAATTTAGATATCAAGCCAACAAGACCGACAAATTGTTAACCATTCGTTTTGGTTTCGCGGAATTAAGACATTGGTCGGACGCTTTGTCCGTTTGTCCCGAACAGTTATTTTTAGTGAGCGTACGTTTCAATCGAATATGGTTGAGAGTTGAAGCTTGGCGGTTTTTGTTATAGAATAGTTTCGAAGTTAGGAAACCTAGTTGGTAAAATCCGTAACAGATCTAAGCGGGAATCTGGGTAGGTGAACTTCCAAATTGGATTTCGCTTACATTGTTTAACTTGATATTAGTCGTGGACTGACAAACTTAGAAGTACAACTCCACTAATTTATACATAAATTGTTGTTATTTGCAATATACTTAGTATTGAAATTCACGTTCATTGTCCTTTTTTTAAGCGAGTTTAGTTGACGAGAATTTTAAGTATTGGATTTGTTTGATAATTTAATGTGCGTTCTTTTCTCAAACCTGAATCAAAGTAATATCCCAGGTAACACGTAATCTGTATAGTCACTGAAGTAAAGACTGATTTACGTTTTAAAGTCAGACTATCAGTTTAAATCAGTTTTGAGTTAGTTTAAATGCTTTTGAGTAGAATGTGGTAAAATTAATATTGCATGAAGCTATTGTATGGTCTAAAAAATTAAGTTAAACAGCTTATAATCATACTAAAACATCAATTACTTTTAATATACAGCACCTTAAACAGCATTTACACTAACACAAAGGTTAAAACCTTATATTAGTAAATAAGAAAACCTTATACTTTAAATAAACATTGACCAAATATTTTATAGGGAATTTAGCTGTATTACCACATTTTTAAGATTAAACGCATCTTTATGATCTTTTCTTATGCTTATTTACTGCTAAGCATTAGCCAAACATTTACTAAAGTTTTAGCTCTGTTACCTTCGCATTTTATTGTTACTTTAAAGCGTTCAGCACTATATATGTCAATAAAAATGTTATTTTATTACTATATGTCATAATTTGGCCGTAAAACCATAAGTCATATGATTATTTTCATTTTATGCGTTAGTACTCATTTGTAAATTTATGTTGCACGTGTCACGTTGTTGTCATGAATAAACAGTGGAAAAAGACTAAGAGGACAGGTGGAGTAAAGAGAAAGATAAAAACGGAATATTTAAAGTAATGAAATAAGTATTCCAAACAATGATACTCTTGATACACAAAATACAGAACAATCGATAGTTGTGTATGAGCCAAGCACTAGTCAAGAAGTTCCATCAAGTGGTTCCGTAGTACATTCAAGTTTAGAAAATGAAAATTATTTTGCGGAAGTGTTATCAGAAGGTACTATACTTTCATTTAACAAATAATAAATTAAAATAATCAATATATAATTACATATATATTTTTTTGGCCCTCCCATACAAATTGACCCGGCCGGCCAACACACTAAGTATGGGAGGGCCAAATTTTTTTTTTTCGTATTTCGACCTATGTCCCTTAGGGAAAGTTGTTCAGTTTCATGGACTGGTTCACCCCTTAAAATATTTGCAGTTGATTTTTTTACACCTTATATATTCATAAATGAAAATAATATAGCACTGTGAGTGCAAAATAAACCATAGTACCTTATATATTTAAACTTTGTTATTTTTTGAGTAAGAAATATTGTTTATTTCGGTGTTTTAGTAAGTATTTCGTTACGATTGGTCAAATTATATAAGTTTACAGAATCTTTTAATTTGAATGTCACCCTGATATTTTTAGGTGATAGCTCTACTGATGAAGAAGAAATTTGTACAGAATACATGAAAAATATGATTTTAAAAGATAAAATAAGAGAATGGGCTCTTGTTAAAAATATACCTCAAAGTGCTTTAAAAGATTTATTAACAATATTAAATGATAGATATCCGGATAGTTTGCCCAATGATCCGAGAACAATACTTAAAACCCCGAGGGAAGTACACATTGAAGTGGTGGAACCTGGTCTATACTGGCACAATGGCATGATAGTTCCACTTAAAAGAATATTGGCGTCCGAAACTCTTGAGCAGATAACTCTGAATATAAATATGGATGGTTTGCCGATTTTCAATAGTTCAAAGACAGAATTTTGGCCAATATTGTGTATAATTCACGAATTAAATGAACAACCTTTTGTAATAGGTTTATATTATGGAGAACAAAAGCCGAAAAATTTAAATGACTACCTAAGACATTTTGTAAGGGATGTAAATTTATTGATAAAAGATGGTATTATGATTGGTCGTAAAGTAATTCAGGTGGCTATTAGATGTTTTGTTTGTGACTCACCTGCCAGAGCTTATATAAAGGGTAAGTTAGTAAATAATTCGTGCTTTTTCCTATAGGATCACTTCGTTGTCCGTCTGTCTGTCTGTTTGTCTGTCAAGATCCTTTTTCTTAGGAACGCGTAAAGATGTTAAGTTGAAATTTATATCAAATTTTATCTTTACAGGAGTCTGCAATTTCAATGGTAAACACGGCTGCTTGAAGTGCGTAACTGTTGGGGAATATTCGCATCTGTCTCATACCGTTGTTTTTCCTGACAGTAGATGTCCGAAAAGAACGGATGATCATTTTCGCAAGAAATTGTACGGGTCGCATCAAAAAGTAGATTCTCCATTACTGCAGCTACCCATAGATATTGTTGAAGATGTTCCAGTGGGTGACTCCTTACATTTAATAGATCTAGGTATAATGAAGAGGCTTTTGGTTGGATGGCGTGATGGCAATTTCGGTAAAAAAAATACCAAGTTGTGTTCACGCGATATACAAATGGTATCGGCTTTTTTGAATGAAACTCGTTTGCCTTCAGAAATACACCGAACTATGAGAGGTTTGAATCATCTTGCTCACTGGAAGGCATCCGAATTCAGAACGTTTTTTTATTATTTGAGCATAATTATTTTGCCACAAGTTTTGAACGCCGAAGCGTTTTCCCATTTCCTTTTTTTATATTGTGGTATAACTATATGTTCCCATGAAATGTATAAAACACTTTTACATTTAGCACAGGAACTTTTACTTTATTTTGTTGAAAATTATAAACATCATTATGGAGCTGATTATGTCACAAGCAATGTGCATAATTTAGTTCACGTGGTCGATGAAGTTCAACGATTTGGACCACTCCACACATTTAGTGCTTACCCCTTTGAAAACAAGCTATACTTAATTAAGAGAATGCTGAGAGAAGGGAAGAACCCATTGGCCCAGGTAGCGAAGAGACTAGGTGAATTAGATGGAATACAGACAACCACAAACAAGAACAAAAAAAGCCATTCTGTTATAATAAAAAGTAAAAAAGAATGCTTTGAGATACACTTTAAAGATTTCAAACTGTCTACTAAAAACAAAGATAAGTATTTTATGAGCAAAGATAATGAAATTATCGAATTGAAAGAAATTTATGAAAATGACAAAGAAATTGAATTGCGTGGATTTCAAATTACGGAGCTTGTAAATGTGTTTGAAAAACCTCTGAAATCCAGTCATTTTCATATATATAGATCAAAAATAAACCAAAGTGTGCGAAATATTAAATGTTATAGACCAGAAGATGTAAAATTCAAATATGTTTGTACTAAATACCATCATGAGCTCTATTTTGTACCCTTATTACACACTTTAATGACCAGTTAGTAATAGCAAATAAAGGACAATGGGCAAAAATGTATGGAGTTTGGTCCAAATTTCCACCACCAATGAGACTCATGTCATGAAATGGTTCATTTCATACAGACAGATTCATGAAATGGTTCATTCAATCATATTATGAAGACGGCAACCAAAAATATCTACTCAGTAAGAAGTTATGGTATTATGAAAAAGTGGCGATTTTTACTAATGTTCTTCTATTTACATATCTTTATCCCACTATATCTTTTCAACTACTCTACCGAATAGTTGAAAAGATATAGTGGATATGAAGAAGTATGAGGAAGTTATAGGCCTTGAAAAGATCTACATTTCAGATGATAAATAAAAAATAAAAAAAATTTACAGCTGTCAAACTAAAACTTGTTAATCTCGGAAACTATACATGCTAGACTATCAGTTTCTTAGAGGAAGTTGTAGGCCTTGTTGAGATCTACATTTCAGATGACAGCTGTCAAACTAAAAACTTGTTTACAGCTGTCATCTGAAATGTAGATCGCATCAAGACCTATAACTTCCTCTAAGAAACTGATAGTCTATCATGCATGGTTTCCGAGATAAATGAGTTTTTAGATTGACAGCTGTCATTTGAGATATAGATCTCGTCAAGACCTAGAACTACATTTTGCCACTTTGACATTTTACAAATATGTCATTTCGTCACTGACATTATGTCACTGTACTTTAGGTTGCCAGGAAGATATTGCCTTTTAACAATAAGGCCGCCTATATGCATTTAAGTCTCTAATGTTTTGTATTTGTTTCTTTAGTATGCATTATTGGTGTGGACTTAGATAATGATTTGAGCGCTTTATGTATTTTTAATAATAGCCATAACTTTTTACTGAGTGAAGATATTTTAACCGCCTAGTAGTAAAAATTGTTCGTTATTAAGTGGACTTTAAGCGTACATAACTCTCAACCTTGGTGGAAATTTGGACCACTTCTGCTCATTGTCCTTTAAGATTAAATGATTGTATCAGACAACGGTAAAACTAATGGCCGCACTCGAACAAGTGACAGTAAATTTCACTAAAATTTTAAGTGTCACATAAATATTTATCTGCCGTTCAATTAATTCCCAAGCTGTACTTTAAAATTACACAAAAAAATGACACATTAGTGACTTCTCTGAGTGTGGCCGTAAGCAAATTAATTAATATTAGCTACGAGGTATGCTTAATCATTTATTGTAAATAAAAGAAATTTTGCATAATCAGAGTATATTTATTTTGTACTTGTCACAATCTTTTCAGATTTAAGTATAACAGTAATAGGCTTGGATTTGTCGTTCTTTACTAATGCAGACTCATTAGTTTTTTTTGGATATCGCAATTGACCTTGATTTTCCCATTCGCTTGGAACAATGAATAGTTTATTTGCTCCCCTTTCGGTCGTTTGCACTATTTTAAAAGGCATCTGAAAAAAAGAAACAAGCTTATTTAGAACTTAATAGAGTAGGTACTATACCTGAAAATTTAATAGGTACCTAGCCGTAAAACGCGTTTAAACGAATTCGTAAAAAGTTCCGATAAATACTACGATTACAATTTGCGAAAAATAAGATGGTTATATCGTGCTTCAATTCAATAGAAACGAGGAATCTACCTTATTATTATTTTCCTATACACATAGATAGGTATCGTGATCACGCTGGTGTTTATTTTAATTTAAAAATAAAATACGCAATATTTAGCCAATAAGCGCGCGTCGTCATCATAGCGACAGGAATCAAGTAACACTAAGGAATAAAATCAGGGCTGCGCAGCGTAATCGCTCAACTCACTAACACTATCCTTCTCACTCCCACCCACATAGGGTATCTTGACGTTTCTGTCGCACGTCCCGTTCGTTCTGTTCTGTCACATGATTCGGGGAATTCCCCAACTCATTCATTGCTTTTATGATTTTATACGAGTACTTAGATACATTTGTCAAATTACTTTACTGTAAACGTTATAAAATATGATGAAATAAATGGAGTAAGGTATCATGTGATAAAGGGATTCTAAACTATTATTTCGGTACCCTGATTAACACTACAGCAATTCATTTTTATGCCATTTAAGGGTAATGAACATTATAACATGTCTAGAAAGTGTTACAATAATGCTAAAGATATCACTTAGGTCTGTTATATGTAGGTTTAAGGACTTTAGATATATCTAAAGTATATTTTTTTACTATAATAAGACTGACAACATTAAAAGATACTAGTTGAAAGTTTAAAACATTAATAATATCTGACGCCATTTGCTTTTTGTTTCTCTAAAATAAAACTGAAATTATGATACATGTATGATTGTATTACATACTTATTATGTTTTTATTTTAAGCAAAGTATTGATACAAGCAATTTCGTACGTTAAAATTAATGAAATCGTTGAAAAGTTACAAAAGGTGTCATGTGTCGATTCTAAATTTGTCCCTATTTTTATTAAAAAAGCATTTTTGTGAGGGCGCGTGAATTATAAACCACAAACATATATATATATTCTCATAAAACTAATATCCGCAGCTCATTTGCATTCAAAACAAAATAAATCTGTTACTTACCTTATGATAATTATTTTTAACGAAGACACATTACAACATCTCCGCACAACATCCAAATGCACTGCAAACACTAAACGAAATAATAACAAATCAGACATAAAACATGGATAAGTTTTTTCAAATACTTTTATATAAAGAACATAAAACGTTCAGCCTAACAACCTAACGTAATTTTGCAATTGTAATTCAAAAACCTGTTTAAAAGCTGTACTAAAGTCTAAAAAAATGCTTTACACATTAGAACATGCTGTCTAACAACTTTACTAATGTCAGTCTTCAATAACATTATAAGCGCTGGTTAGCAGCACTAATAATATTTAATAGTGCTCAACGCTGTATTATTTGGGGCCCAAATTGCGCTTAAAAGACACTTATAAACTTTAATACGGCTAATATAGTGCTACATATGGTGCTCATATACTGCTTTGCACGTAACTTCATGCTGTTCTACGCTTTTTATAATGCTGTTTGGTGTTACTTGGGATATTATTACAGTATATATAATATATTGCATTATCTTTTTTTCTATTATATTTTTTTAATTAGGCATGTAAAATCGTTTTTAGTTATTTTATACAGCAACATTAGTATATTATTTTTATTATATTAATTGTATTGTTTTAATTTAAATCAAAATTGCAGGAAATGAAATAAAAAATTTTCATTAATAATTACAGACACTATAAGCAAGTATAAAAGAAACAATAAAAATGATTCTAATCACGCTCACAAATCTTTAAAACAAATCTAAATAACCTACAAGACCGAAAATGAGGCACAAACAAACTGAGTTCTAAATTATTGTTCCATTTTTATGGTCATTATATTAAATTCAAACATTATAATAAATTCCGGTTTAAAATTGCTTCCATCACGTCCGAGCTCATTACATACTTTGATGAGATCGGTCGCTCTGTGCACAGTAGATAGATTTGTTAACGAATAATAACAATATTTACAAGCAATATTTGTGGCGTTACATAAATTGGCTAGTTCTTTGGCTGAGATGACAAAGAAAATATGTTGAATTTCGAATATTTATACTAAAGATTTCAAACGAATAGTTGCAGGAATTAATGTGTATATGTTCATTTGGAGATAAAATTTGTGTCTGACCTTCTTAATGAAATATTATAAACTGCTAAGAGAAGATAAAAAAAAAAGCTGCGCCTCAGTTAAATACAACGTCAAAACCATTAATCGAAACGGACTCAAATTTCCACCTCGTGGTCGTGGCGTAGACCAAAAAAAATAACGATCTACATTCAAACGATCCTAATTTATGACTTCGAAATGTATTAATATGTAAATCCACACACGGACAAGGGTTAATTGATGTAAACAATAAATAACACGAAGAAATATTAAGTATTGAATGAAAAAGCAATTTTACACCTGCGTTAATGGGATCAATAATTGGAAAATCGATTTCTATTTGATTGGTGATGTTGCGATTACAAATTGATGTGAACGGAACGCAAATGACTTTAGAGGCAACAGCATTCAACGAAATTAAAATACAACAAATCTACCTTGATGGCAAAATTATGGAAATTCAGCAAACATTCTCGTTTGCCGTTACAAATTTATCGTATTATGACAATGCTTTCGGATTAAAATAGATAATTCCCGTTTCGAATGATAAATTGACAATAATTATAAGGTATATTGAAGTTTGTTTTGTTACATTACACTTTTTTTTTCGGTCGATTAATTAAGCATGAAAGCTTATGCTTAAATTTTAATATAACTTGGTAAAGTTAATAAAGTTATTTGTAAGCCAATATATTATATGGAATGGTTAGTAATGTCTTAAACGCTTAATTTATCCGTATCGTATCATGCTACAAAGATTTTTAAAGTTATATAATATTGCATTTTACAGGCATATCAGTGTTTTGAGAATAATTAAATCAAATATCTAAGTAAGTATTTTTCTACCTAGGTAGAAAGCAAACCATGTATACTACCTATGCATTAGCTGTGTCAGCTTCTACTTACACATTTCAATGTGAGCCGGGGTTCATTATCCTATTCTCTCACAGAAAAAAACCCCGGCTAAGAAAAAAAAAATGTTCAAAGTTGGTACTGCCAATTTAAAAAATAAAGCTGCCTCTGCCAAATTCAAAAAACTATCACAACGGTGGACAAACTCAAAAGACTGTTAAAAGTCCAGTTAACAACCCACTGCTTTAGTCATGATTCTAGAGCATGCTAAATACTAAAAATATACATACACAAAATGACGCCATTACTGATACACTACCTTCTTCCCTAGCAATTTCTACTTCACTTTAACCGATCTATCGCATAACTAGTCAGCTATTACATCCGTTCGCACAACGACTTTCCAGTTCTCGTGATGTCTTCATCGCCGTCTTAATTAACTGTGTAAAATACAGTAGAAACCGTCTCCCACTTTAAAGGGAAACGTTTAATTCAAATATACCTCTATAACTCATTGGTTGTTGTTCATTTACCATTTTTGTTATTTTTTTTTTACAGTAATATTGCGGTAGTCTGGCTGAGGGTAAAACTGATGATGGTATATTGCTATCGTTGCATTAGAATACAAGCAACTGCTAACCACGTAATACAAGTACGCTACTGACCAATCCAAGAACTAATCCATCAGTTTTAGAGTGTACGGAATTAAGTTAGGATCTGACCTGACATTCTGATTGACGCACTGAAACATTTGCTCTTATTTTATGACTTCTTTAAGATCATAGTTTCTGCCTCTAGACTTCATTAGAATGAACTGCTTTAGAGGAAACGAATCAAATACACTAAATTAATTAAAATGAGTCAAACTTTTGGAGTTGACAACTAAATACAAAATGTATTGTAATTTTATTTTAAGTTTATTTTGACCTATTGGAAAATTATGGGGGATGCCTATCACCAGTAGTGGACGTCCTATACCGCTGAGATGACAATGATGATTATTAGCAATAGAAAATTGATATTAAAGGGCGTTTTGGTGATAAAATACTCTTGAATCCCTTTTTAAGTTATATAAGCTAAAAAAAAATAATTTATAAACGCGCTTCAATTTAACGCATGCATACAACTTTATAGAAGCTTGTTGCACATTTCCTCGAAATGCAATTCATTAGCCTTGATTTCTTGGAACATTAAGAGCATCCTGTAAAAAGTTATAGCTTTTGTGCGGAGACTTCACTATAGCTTTTCGGAGAAATCTAGTTCGAATTGTTCAATTATTTTCATATCTACATTTATATAAATTCAAAAGGGTATTTCGTACGTAAATTAGTATCCTACTTTATTCGCATAGTAACTAAGTAAGTTTGGTGTGCAGTTAAATATTCCCCGAACAAAAATTGAAAATAATTTCATTAAATCAATTCCAAATTACGAGCACATACATGTACGAGTATAAAGAGCAGTTTTCATACGCTCCAGTACAAAACACAATTTTCTGGGACGTTACATTCCTAAATTCGTACGAGCGGAGCAAGCCTTATTAACATATCCTTCGGATTAAGTCCACTGAAATAAACTAGATGACTAGTAATAATGCAAATAAAATGCCAGAATCACATTGTATGAAGACAGGCACTATTTTGTCTATTTTATTTATGCTTCTACTCTTTGTATGAAGCGAACGTGATTGCGCATTTATCTCGACGATATTATTGGGTTTTGTGTTAAAGGTATAAAAATGAATGAATTATTACACAGTTGATAGAGTAAATATTTATGAGCCTTTTCATTGTTGCGTTCTTTTTTTGTTAAAAAATAAAGTTTATTTATTTATTTTATAGTTATTTGTTTTGTTAACATGGTCAGATCGACTAATGATCTGCATAAAAAACATTAAATTTTAATAAGACTCATGGATTCTTTGGAGAAATTAATTAATTTTAATGAACACATATTTGGATGTGTCTGATATTATGTGAATTACAATAGTATAATAGTATACGTATTTTTAAAAATCCCACAGAAACTTAACATTTTTCCAAGATAAAAAGTATCCTATATGTTAATCCAGGTAATCTTCAATACATTCGCATTGCATGCGGTGAAAACCGCATTTAAATCGGTCAAGCTTGTGACATATTTATTGCTAATATTACTTTTGCCAGTAGATTTTTTTTATATATTTAGATGATCCATAGGGAACAGTACTTTTTTCTGGACGAAAGGTAGGTACCCTATATTCTTTCCTGTATTCCTGACAACGTGTACGCAAAATTTCATCATGACCAGTTAAGGCGTGATAAACTAAACAGATAGATTTACTTTCACGTTTATAATATTATATTATGAAATTATGGATATATTAATTTATTTGTAGTTATATAAGTTTCTAATGAATATTCGGGCACGATATAATTTTGTTACAATTATTCAATGACAATAAAAAAATATAAAAGAAGTATTAATGATATTTATTAGTGACATCCGGAGCGTTGATAAAGAAATTAACGGAACAGGTTGTGTCGTGATTAAAATTAAAAAAGAAATTGCGTGACTAAATATGTAAATAGTTGGAGCGAAGCCATACGTTTTGAAGGCATTAGTTCTTGTAATACAAGTAGATTAATAGATGATGCTATTACTTAAGCTGTAACATTAAGCGTATAAGTGATAGTTAAACCAGTGAGCGCGTTGTAACTTACTCCATTAGCGTAGTGTGAACGTACTGTGACTCCAAATTATGTGACTCCATGACTTTTTATCTTGACTTGACTATATTAAGGTAAGTATAGCAACAAACATATAACTTAAAAAATAATAATGAGAAACTGTTATCTATAGGCAGGCCTGCAAACCGAAACTTTATAAGTTTTAGGTGACTACCGTCGCCTTTAACAAAAGCAACGCCATAGGAGCTACAACTGCGCTGCCGAACATAGAACGATTAAGGATCAGGGTTAATGAAGGGATGGATAATGGACTCTGACATCCGTTACTCGCTCACCGAAACACAACAGCACGTATGCTGTTATTTCACGTTGGTATTCTGTAAGGCGTGGTTACTGCCACCAGGCGGGCTGCCCAAATGACGGCGAAACGCAGTGTGCTTTGCCACTACTAAGAGATACTGCTCTACTGTTCTGTATGACTATAGATATAATACATATAGCAATATATATAGTAGTCACAACGCGTCAGTAGGCTTCAAAGGCCTCATTAGAAGTCACCAATCGTTAAATATTATATTCATGTAAGGTGATCAAAGCTAATGCTACAAGACATTAATGTCCGGGTGTTCGTTTATGAGCTGACTGCATTAATAACGATTAATCATTACGAGACGTTAATAATAAAGGTGCGACAGGGGAGACTTATTCTTCACATTTTATTCTAAACTAGTATTTGATTGTATACAGGATGTCCCAAACAAAAGGTTTAATTTTTATCTAAAAACATTTTTTAAATTCTTTAAACACCATTTTAAAATTATTTGATATAATAAAGTTACTTGTGTTAAAATAGTTTTTTTTTATTACAATAATTCGCGTCTAGCTGAACTTAGATTGTTTGTTATGAAAATTTACAACTTTTTCATTTTTGGATATAATTTGCTTAAGAAGAGACACTCATCAATGTTTCCTCGTATTTTATGCTGTAAATAAGACTCGTCAGTTGTTTTGATTGAATATTGGAGCGATTTAGAAATGATTTTGATTTTTTTTTATCAATTTATAAAACAATATTATCCTTAAGTATAAATATTTCTTTTTTTAAAGTGTATTTCCACTAGTTCAATTAGGAGTTCAATTGATTGAACTATATAATCCAAAAATTTAAAATGTTATCGCTATTGTAATGCTAATATTCTTGGTTTTGCTGTAGGATTTTTGTTCAAATATAAATAAATAATTATTTAATAATATACCTGCCGATTATGCGGACGTACACAGGACGTACATATAAAATAAATTAGACAGATATGTTCATATTACAAAATAAAAGTTAACGAGGGAGTTATAAAATGTTTAATAACGCCTCACTTTTATAATAAAGACACATCCATAACCGCTGGTCGTAACATAAATAATGTAGAGTATCACTTTACAGGTCTTGGCGACGTGTGAAATATTGTTGTCGATAATAAAACTGAATTTCAACACGACTCTTATTGAGAAATTTGAGTAACACCATGTATAAAATAAAAATAAAAATATTCGCCTTCACTGAATAAATTGTAGTAATGTAAAGTATGATGAACGATGTAAGTATTGTAATGAAACGGTATGAGGCATACAACCCAACGTAACATTACCGAAATCCGTCAATTCGTTCATGCGAAAAATGTCTTTATTCAATGGAGGTTACAGACCGAAATGGCTTATGAAACTATTTTGATAAATCACATACTTGTGCGGTGTTCTGTACGGACGCCTCACATCGAGCTCAGCGGGTGGCTCCGACAAGTAAACTAGTATCTTACATTCAGGGTAACGTAATAATCTATGTAGAACATGACCGATTTGAATGGGCACCTCAACGTGGGATGGGGCGTGTAATATTGTAACGTTAGCGAACCCCTTTACTGGTGGCAATGTACACTGGCCACGTAATAATACTTGTTCAATGAGTAATTATAATTCAAATGATTATGATGTTACGAACAATAATTAAAGTTTTGACATTTTGAGAGCAAAGGTCGTTTGTTCAATAGAGTCACGATTGAAGACAAAGTGAAACTTACATACATATTTATTTGTTAGTAATAATTTGTTAATTTTTTTTATTATAGATACTTGAAATTTTATTAAAAAATAAATAAATAATAGGTGTATGAGGCGCCACCCAGGTTAATAAGGCTCAGGTTGACGGTCTACTTGATGGTAGTGGCTACTGTTGCCTATAACACAGGCTTATATGCCTATAAACCCGTCTGGAGGCAGTAATCATTCGCTGCCTTATTATCTAACAGCAGACGACTTGCGCTCGCGTGTGCTGCCATACAGAAATGATGCACTTTAATTTTAATTGTTGTCCGTAAGAGGCCTTATCGCAAACCACACCTTTGTTATGAATTACGTGATACCAAAAACACGATTTAGATTGATAGAAAATTTTCACCTGTCGCAAGTTGGTCGCAAGTCGTCTGCTGTTAGATAATAAGGCTGCCGCTTACAGAAGGCAACCGTGAGATACTGTTGTATTTCGATGAGTGAATAAGGGATGCCAGAGCCCATCCCTATCGCAATTGGAACAAAAGCAACGCCACAGGTGCTCCGTGGCGCTGCGGATTTGCCTGTGTTATAGGCGACGGTAGCCACTACTATTAAGTGGACTGTCGGCATGTCCGACGACCTTAACTTAAAAAAGACAGAGGCATTGGAGTGTTATAAAGTTATTAGTATATTATTTAAGTCTTATTTTGGTTTAATAAAGATGCGAGCTTAAAATATACCTCGTTCCTCGCGGAGCTAATGGTAGCTGGTTACCGTTACCACAAACAACAATAAGATACGGTTAAGTACTTGGGAACTTATTTTTCGTTGGGAAAACTCTCAAGTCAAGCAGCGAATGTTGGCCGTTGAGACACTATGATGTTTCTGCAACCTGTATTTGCATTTGCTTATGTTAATAGTTGAGAATTGTTATAACAACATCAAAGTATGTATATGTAAATGGTATAATCGCATTAGAGGTAATTTGCATTCCGTTTTAATCTAAAATTCCTCTTACGATGCCGAACTAAGTTATATCTTGGCTTTAATTGAGTGCACATAAACTAGTTCTCGAGTTTCGCATGCAGATGGAACTAGAAGAGGGTACGAGATTATACGGAATTGGTTCTAGACTACTAGTGCATTAAAATAGAAAGTTTCTCATGGTTTCCTGCTTTTGAAAACTTCAGAAATATGTTTAAGAATGCGATTGTATTAACAAAATGAATGTATATCTCTTCTTTTCTATGTTTAAGTACGTTGTCAATGTTTAAAACGTTTATCAATACTACTGTATAATATTTTTTTGAATTTCCGAACAGTGGGAATATCTGTAAAAGTTTCTCTACCAGTGGAGATATATTTAGTAGGTATAGGTGGAACGGGCGTAATAACCTAGTCGACAAATATAAATATCTTCACACATTCCACACATCACCATCTAGTTCCAAAGTAAGCAAGTAATGCTTGTATTATGGATACCAGACAGTTGATATACTACATATATTACTTTTTTTTTTTTGTAAAAACATATTATAAATACAAACATCCATGACTCAGGTACAAAGGTAAAATGTTAACACATAAACATTTGCCCCTAGCGGAATTCGAACCCGCGACCGTTTGGTTAACAGCTAGGGTTAACTAGTCTACTAGCCACTAGACCAAACGTGTCATCTTTGGTGGAAGAGACACTAAATCGTGGACAAGACTCTAAATTTCCAGCCAGGAAACACGTGACATATTATTATGGCGCTGAAACGTGGTCTCTAACTGTGGGCCTCGTAAGAACGCTCAATGTTGTTCAACGAGCTAAAGAGAGGGAAATCAAGATAGAAGAGATCCGTAGACGTACGAAAGTTACCTACATAAGCCGGCGGATCAGTAACTTGAAGTGGCAGTGGACAGGACACATAGTACGGTGAGTCGACGGCCGCTGGGGCCGGAAGCTTTTCGAGTGGAGACCACGGACCGGTAAGCGCAGCGCAGTACGTCCACCCACAAGGTGGACAGACGAGCCTATAAGGACCACGGGTCGGAGATGGATCCAGGCTGCTTCTGATCGGAGAGGTGGAAAATTATGGGGAGGTCTTTGTCCACGTCCTGTGGCTGAAATGATGATTATGAACAATTCATTAGCGCGGCAATTCATTGTTTGATAATACCAAGCACTTGTTAAAAGATACACGAATATATTATCGTGAACATACCACCCGTGAAGAGCGACCACATCGCAACCATCTAGTTTACTAAGTACGTTTTTTCTTCACAACTTCTTTAACTCGGCAGTTCTTTGTAATCTGCCTTTTAAGCCGAGCTCCGTAAATGAACTTGGGGTTTTAGTATTCATTGCACCAAGCTTCTCGGGATTGTTATTGCAATAATACATATGAGAGACGGTAGACGGCAGGTGATAAAAACTGTCATGAATGCCATCATTGTTTTTGCCTCAAACCAGTTCTGTATGCGAAATAAAACAGTGCAGATTACGAGCGAGTAAGCGATATGGAACGATTGTCATTGTCGTTTTAGCTGTGAATTAATGTAAAATAAGAAATAGGCTGAATATAATACATATTTTTATATCAACACTACTTTAGTATTAAACTAATATTATAAAGAGTATAATATTATATTTGTATGTTTCTTTTTAAGGAGGTAATTTTCGAAACTAGTCATCGGATTTAAAAAATCTTTTAGCAGTAGAATAGAATTTCATAAGATCCAACGTCTTGGCAAAAGTATAATCTCAGGCATCAGTGTATGTCAGGCACTAGTGGTGTTTTATAAACTTTCAAATACAATTCGTATACAATAAAATGGCCCTGACTATACCATTTCTTTATTCAGTCGAGATCGAGTAGTGCTTATCATAAAATAATAAAAAAATTAGGGCTGGCTAGATTTGGGGCTATCAGGAACCACCCAGAGTAGAGGTATGAATATAAATTGTATAAAATATGATCTGATTATTTATTGATATAAATTGTAATAATTACCTTTCACTTAATAACCTCTATATTTTCTAATCAAATAATGAAACTCTAGAAATATATTTCAGTATAAGGAGATACTTAAATCGTCTCCCAGCTACCTTATAACACAATTCCAGTGGAAACATATCTCGTTAACCGTATAGTTCGCGTGCCGATGTTCTAATTTATGGCTCTACAACTTTATTATCCTTTATTACAAGCCTTCCAGTTTTCGCAATGGCTCGCGTGACTATCGATAAGCAACATTGTTGAGTTGTCTCTTGTGAAATAAGACTTATAAATGTTGGGATAATGTACACATTACAACATACTATACATGACTTTATGTCTCAATAAGCAATTTCATTGCAATCTCTTATCTTCATATCAACAACATTTGATGTAAACGCGAAAGTGAGTTTGTTTTTTACGCTTTCACGCCTTAACTACTCAACTGATTGTCATGAAATTTTGCATACCCGTTATCCGGGGTGCAGAAAAGGACTTTTTTAATAGAGATGGGTTTGCTCTTGGCCAGCATACAGCCATGTAGCAAAGATGAGGCGTATGATGGAGCGAATTTACTCAGAAGATGCCTTTTCACTAGAACTTTGAAAAGACTTGGGTTATATGAGCATGGAAACACAGTCAGGGAGGGCAGGGAGTTCCAAACCTTGGCTGTGCGCTAAAAAAGGATGTTTTAAAGCGCTTGGTCAGAAAAAAAGGTATTTTGACAAAATGAGGAAGGTAATCAGCCGTACGTCTGAATGTCTGATGGAAGACATATGGTACTTTTCATACAAAAAAAGTAATGTTCCCGAGGGATCATCTAAAATATAAAATAAAAAAAATCACCGCCTAACAAAAACATATATGAGCAATGAATATTGAAGAAAATCTTTTAACACCTAAGAAAAAAGGCCACGGACGAAGTCGCAGGCAAAAGCTAGTAATTAATAAGAAGTGAATAGGCGATGTTCCATATATAAATGGGGTGGTTACTGCCGCCAGACTGATAATTTATATTTCTCGGTTGTCTCAGTTTAATTTTAATTCTAAATTTTAAATCTATTACTTATATTACATATTATTTTAATGTGAAAAATTCAAAACTTTGTGCCTATAGATTTTCAAACTTGGCTTGAACTGTTGCAAAGAAGGTTTAACTTTCACTGGGGTAAAGCTGCTGGCAAAATTGAGTATTGTTTAATTGCTATTGACGTTTCACCTCGGCTTGAAAAAGTTAAAATGATCAATAATATAAACGAGCTTATTTGAAAATGTTAATTAAAAATATTTCCGTAGACTTGTGAGATAATATTAATATTGCCCATTAAGAATGCGAGTGTAATAACTGTGTGCATGCCGGGCGAATTGATGATATCATTAAATGCATATTCGATAATCGTCCTTATTAACATATTAAAAGATAATGTTATAATACTTTATAGGGTAATAGTGATTGCGATTGCGACGAGAGATAAGTTTCTTTTTTCTTATCTTATGTTTATAATGTGTATTTTTATATACGTTATTATTTTCTTAATATTCTTCATTAAAATGCCTTATTTTATGCATTGGTTTGACGAATTTTGTTTATTATATTTTATTATATTGTATGTTATAACCTAAGGATAAGGTTGTGCCTTCTAAGGATAAGGGATAAGTCCTTATCTTTAATCCTTCTATGGTCGGCAACGCATTGTTATAGGCGACGGTAGCCACTACCATCAAGTGGACCGTCAGCCTGACTGTCGATTTTAACATTTAAAAAATATCCAGTTTAGGGATACTCAGGACATCCTGTATAACTGTGATGTTATCGATTACACAGATTTATTTTTGAATTTTAAATGCTTATTAACTTTTAGTAATTTCGGTATCTTTTTATGAAGAAGACAGAAGAGCAAGTGGTCCAAGGTAATTTAAGGCATCTATGATAGATAATATATATCATTTGAAAGGTATTGTTATGGACATCAAGAGAGCAAAAGAGAGACTGTCTTGAAATGTATACAGAAATAAAATCAACTAGTCAACACAATTAACTCTTTCCCTCATAAATTGACTTCACTCAAAACAAACTTACTCGAATGTAAAAAT
This sequence comes from Synanthedon andrenaeformis, assembly GCA_936446665.2. Taxonomy (NCBI): domain Eukaryota; kingdom Metazoa; phylum Arthropoda; class Insecta; order Lepidoptera; family Sesiidae; genus Synanthedon; species Synanthedon andrenaeformis. The sequence continues at coordinate 9,330,283 of OW387793.2, forward strand.
TTCTCAACGAAAAACTTTCATATTGTACATTTGTTTCCAATTAGGGCGTTGAAATATACACTGAGAATCGTTATGTCACATGTCTGTCTGTTAATTAATATCTCCTGAACGTTTCACTCAACACATGTGAGCTCGTGTTACAGATTTATTGAGTAATTATATTTTATTCCTGTTAAGTGGTTTATAGTTAGAACTATTAGCTTTGTTGATAAATAATTATCAAGGCAACATTATATAGAAATAGAAAGATAAAGGAAACGATATAATGCATGGCATTACTGCATTATTTGATGAAGGTACTTTAATTAAGGGGCCCAAATATTAGCTACCTACAATTTAAATAAATAGAAATATAACATCTTATCTTCAAGAAAAAATCTTAAAATTGGTCTGAATCTGGAAAGTAATAGCGGAGACAGTAGTTTGACAGAACCTTTAAATAAAAAAATGGAAGTTCAAGGACGACAGAAATGAAATGTGGCATTCCTTACTTACAACATAAAAAAGGCGCTGATAAGTATTTCAAGGTGATCTTCTCTATGGGGGAAGAGATTCCTATGATCAGTATTCGTCAGAATTTTACTTCATTTTCATACTTACATAATATTACTCAAGAATTGAGAAATTGTTATAAAAATACAGTTTTTTTTAAATATAATAATGCCCCCATAAGAAAAAACAATAATATTTCCAATCTTTTGAAAACGTTGTACCAATTTCGAACAATTAAAAACTGGACAGGGACTTGAGTAAATATTAATTTTACCGCAACGGCCATTTTTGATTATGAAACGGACGCACCTTTTAATATCAGTATAAAAATACAAACAGAGGCGGTAAAACAAACTCGGGTTTTGGTTTGGGGAAGCGACATATCGTACGTTATCGTTGGCTACGCCGCCGCGCCGGCGACACGCATCCAAAGATAATGACCAGTCAATATTTGAAAACCCATCAACGACATAGGGCGGTATGACTTCTTCACTTTACCGAACAACTATAAAACGTGAACTGGAAATTCAAATTTCATCCTTCCCACCGTGGAGATAAAGATCAAAATTAATTTTGTCCGGTGACCGGTCACATAAGGGATCTATTAGGCAACTCTTGCTTTAAAAAATAGAGGAAATATTAACCCACCTCTAAAATTGTGGTGATGTTGAATTTCGAAGTGAAGAATTTGTATACATACACTTTTATAGAACTTGCCATATAAAGTACTAGCTGTTGCATGTGACTTCGCCCGCGTAACTATAAAATATTAATGAAGCTTTCTATAGGTGATAGAATTTTCAAAATCGGTCAAAATCGATTTTCAAGAGTAGGTAAAAAAAATAACCTACTCGTAAAACACATTTGTATCATGAACTGCTTTAAGAGTCGTACAATAAATCGCACAACAAAATTGTGCTTACTAAGTAAGGAAAGATTAAAGGATTTTATCAATTCGCGATCCGAACTTGTTTAACATTAAGTTACCGTGGGTTGTTTTGTGCATTATGGCTTAAATTAACTGTGCAAAAGGGGAAGAACAAAACCATCGAAATTTATTCTACTTTAAAAAACAATATTTACTTAAAGTAAATAATTTTATTTATTATAATACAGTTTATGTAAATATGCATTTTAAACAGAGTCTAAGACTTACAAGTTTCCAATGAACAAGTTATTAAATATGTGTTCTACTCGTATTTCTAAATCTATACATATCTATATCTACACAACAAATATATATCTGCAGACTATACATATATTATAAAATTCAATCGCTCTCCGCTTTTATCTTTTTCTCCGCTAATTTCTTCTTTTACCCCAACGGATTTTGAAAAAGTTTTTACAAATGGAAAGAGTGATACACGAAGAATATTTGAGTATATATTTTAAAGAAAAAGTTCCCCGAAGTGATGCTCGAAGCCTAGTGGGTCGCTAGTGCTTGTTATACAATGAAGACGTCCCTGGCTACCTTTTTGCAGTTTCTCTGTTAACTTCTTCCAAACCAACCAACAGATTTTGATACGGTTTTTACTAATAGAAAGAGCGTTAAACGATGAGGTTTGATTAACCAACCAGTGATTCATTTTATTTACCTTAGTCATTTGTTGCAGTAATATTGAGAGTAAAATATTTATTTGGCTATGTTATCATATTTTAATCAAATTCATAAAACAATAAACAAGTAACATGTGTTTGGTATACGCAATATTATATTTGATATTCAAAAAAATTGTACGATCGACCGACTAAATTGAAAGTCGTGAAATAAAATATTGGTAACATCTATTTAGCTATAATATAAAATATTTGGTCTGAAATTAACTTTGAAGGCGTTTATAAATCTTTATGGCATAGAATAAAAAGGAAAATAGGTTCATTTCTACAATACTTTATGAAACACAATTTGGTGAGCATTTATCCATTTTGGCAGGTATTTCGAATTTTTTGGTAGTAAAATAGGTACTTTACTGGTACTTTAAACATTGTGCTTTTGTATATTATGTATATACATATAGTTTGCTAAAAAATTGCATCCGTGTGAAGCCGTAGGCGGGTAGCTAGTACATCAATGAAAAAGCTATTACAATAAACTTATAAATAGAGTCATTTCGTGTTAGAAATTTAAGCTTTCTTGTACCCTTATCTTGTACATTAAAAATTGACAGTGCATTAGTATTAAAACGATATTACATTTTGAATGTGTGCGTAGGTGTGGGATCAAAGGAGCTTTTCGGTTTACCAAGCCAAGATAAAAACGCGTTATGGAGACGCCTATGCTCTATGGTGAAAGATTATATTTTTATTTACTACTCAAAAACGTTTGATAATCCATGTCTTAATTAACTAAGCGAGGCAGGCCGGTACCACGAAAACCTTTTTCTAAACTATTGACTCATTCGTAACATTCATTGTACAGTTTAAATTTTATCTTAATTCTATAAAGCTTAGAGTACAAATTTCAAATCACAACACAAGCGTTAAGACACTTGCTGTATACATAAATCGAAGTAATCTATTATTAAAAGTTACAACCTAGATTCGTTAGTACTGGGTGCTTTACATATGTTTTGTCGGCAACTCACATCCATTTGCCTCGGACCAATTTGATTAGAAGTTATTTTTAGTAAAATAGTTCAAAAACACATTTATTGTGTGAAGTGTTGATTATACTTAAATTAAAATTCCCCCAACTTTGGATGCACCGGACCTCCGTAACCATTGAGAAAGGTATCGTAAAACACGAAGTGGATTTACAGAGATAAGTTTTCTTTTTAATAAGCTCCTTTATCTTAACTCGGATCTGATCGTAAATCTACGTAAACATTTGACAAACGACGCTGTGTTTCCTTAACAAAAAAAAAGCTGTGTGGAGAGAGTTGAATCAAGTTTAGAAGGTATAATCCATCAGGGCCATAAACAATCTTAGACAAATGCCGATAAAGCAACCTTTACGAGCTGCCACCTCGTTTATTACTGAAACGCAACGAAGCAAAACAAAAGCAAGGGAATACCGCATTAACAAAATGGACCGCACTCAACAATATTGTCGGTCACACTTACAAATTTACGATTATTCGTAGCAATATAATCGTATCGGGGTATCGAATGTCATATAAATGTTCTATCACTATCGCCCAATAGTCTCCTTTAGATTTATTTACGGTTGAACGTTAGAATAAGAGCCTATGTTGTATTTTCCTCAGTGACTTATTTATTGTATTATATGAGAGACAATGGTCTGTTGAGTTGTGGAGTTATTTAAATTTCTTTTTTATGTAACAAAAATTATATAACATATTATATTATAAGATTTATTAATGACTAGGTGGTGCCCACGACTTCGTCCGTGTTGAAAAATATTAAATAGCAAGTTTCATGAAAATCAGTTAATTTGTTTCAGTTATGGAGGAACATAGATACGTACATACATACATAGAGAATAAAATTATAAAAATCGTCAATTTACTTTCAGTATCATGTATAGAGCCTATAAACACGATATCTCTGAAAACAAAGACAATGACCGTCCCTTACAGATTTATTATTAGTATTGATAAAAAAAATTACTCAAACACTTTACAACTCAACAAATTTACAAGTTCAAAGTGAGTTTTGAAATTCATTCTCAATGTTCACATCATTGAAAAAAACACTTGAATTGAGGTAATTAGAATAAATGTTTAATTTTTTTTTTTTTTTTTTATTTTTTTTTTTTTTTTATAACATAAAGGTGGCAGACAGGCAGGCGGCCCACTTGATGGTAGGTGGTTACCGTCGCCTAAGGACACAAGCAACACCAAGGGGAGTGCTAGTGCGCTGCCTACCCTGAAGATATTTGTTAACCCCTCGCTTGAAGAAGCCCATATTGTAGCTAGGTGGAAACACCTCAGAAGGGAGATTGTTCCAAAGTTCGCGCGTCCGCGGAATAAAGTTTCTACCCAACCGGACTGTGCGTAGTGGCACCTTATCCAAGTAATGCGGATGAACTCCACATCTATGACGCGCAGTACGGTGGTAAAAACTTGGGGTAGGCATTAGTTGGAACAACTCATCAGAGCACTCACCATTGTACAGCCGGTAGAACACACAAAGAGAGGCTACATCCCTTCTTAAACTAAGGGGTTCTAACCGTTTTTGTGTGAGCGTTGGATCATTGACAATTCGAATAATTCGACGTTGTAAGGCGTCAAATGGATCTAGCTGGTATTTTGGCGCGCCAGCCCAGAGATGAGAGCAGTATTCCATATGGGGCCTAATCTGGGCCTTGTAGAGAACAAGGCGCTGCTCCGGTGTGAAATACCGCTTTGCTCTGTTTAACACGCCCATTTTTTTGGAAGCTAGAGTAGCCTTTTCTTTCAGGTGACACCTGAACTCGACTGTGTTCGAAATGTCCACACCAAGGATACCAATGCTCTTGGATATTTCGAGCGGAGTGCCCTGAAATTTAGGTGTCGTTACAAATGGGGCCTTTTTTGCGGTGAATGCACAGACTTGCGTCTTACAGGGGTTGAATTGCACAAGGTTCGAGCAACCCCAATTTGAGACCTCAGATAATAATGTCTCAATCGAAGACACAAGTCTGTCGCGGCTCTCCTGCAAGTCTGAGAGAGGAATATTAGCGCGGCCTTTGTAATAAGCTTCCCCAGTGCTGTCATCTGCATAGCAATGAATACTGTTGACTTGTAACAGATCATTGATATGCAAAAGAAAGAGTGTTGGGGAAAGCACAGAGCCTTGCGGGACACCGGCGTTAACTGTCATGTTGTCGGAGCAACATCCGTCAACCACGACTCTGATACTCCGACCAGTCAAAAAGTCGGCGACCCAATCGCACAATCCCTCGGGCAACCCGTAAGATGGAAGCTTGGAGAGAAGAGCTCGATGCCAGACCCGGTCAAACGCTTTTGCTATGTCCAGACCCACCGCCAAAACCTCCCCCCTGTTTGCCACAATTTTGGCCCAGCGGTGTGTAAAGTAAATGAGAAGATCACCAGTCGAGCGGCCGTGCCGAAATCCATATTGGCGGTCGCTGATCAGCTGATGATCCTCCAGATACCTCAGGAGCTGCTTATTAATAATGCGCTCCATCACTTTGGAAAGGAGGGAAGTAATAGCGATCGGTCTGTAATTGGCCGGATCCGTGTGGTCACCCTTTTTGGGCAAAGGGTGGACGTGAGCAACTTTCCAAGCTTTCGGGAAGCGCTTGCTTAAATAGGAAAGTTCGAAGAGCCGCGAAAGCACGGGAGACAACTCAGGTGCGCAAATCTTTAGAACCACTGCTGGAATACCATCTGGCCCACTCGACTTGCGAACGTCAAGGGAAGCCAGTTCCCGCCGAACCTCACGTTGAGTGAAGCGTACTTCCGGCATGGAGCTGTCACAACGCGGAATTGTCGGCGGAATGGCATTCTGGTCGTCCAAAGTCGATTAGTAAGAGATTGAGTCATTAGTAAGAGAAACTTATACAAGAGATCTTTAATTTCACGCGTGTTAAGTTAAAATGTGTCATGAATATTCCATATTATGTTGGTTGAAGTGTTCGTTAACATATGTGACCTCAGAGTTATTGACGTTTGATTCATATGCTTAACGGTGACTAGGCCGATTCCATTTCGCTATGAACGCCAGCAAATAACAAGAAAACACAATTTGGTCCTTAAAAATTCAACAAATACGATTTAATATCAAATAAACTTAAGTGTCTGAGTGTTTGGTAACTGCAAACGTGGAGTTGTGGTTCTAAAATTGTAAGCATAACGTCATGAATCATAATATTAAATCTAAGAAAGCAAAGGTTTATTTCAATGTATTTAATATTAAGAATCAATTCTATTATAAGACTTTGTTAATATGATTGATGTCTGATTGATTGGATATCAAGATTTATGGCGTTTCTGCTAAGTTTATTGATATTTTAGTAAGGTATTCCTAGACGTGTTGTAACATGGTTGTAACTTACAGATCTAACCCTATTCATATGGTTAAAATTTTTAAATATTACAGAACAGCTTGTGTTTATAAATCAAATTGTCCTAGTGGCACATTTTTTAAAGTCAATCCTGATGATTTTGTGATATTGGACAAAAATAACTCATCATTTAAAGGGAAAATGTACAGTAAAAAGTAAATAGCATATTTTATTGGAAATTATTTTAAAATATTTTAAAATGATAGGTTTCATTTCATTTCATACAACCAAAAATTATCTTAACTTTCTTAACTTAACTTTAGGCTAAATCTTTAAATGTCATGTATACATTTAAAATATTACATAATATTTTGGACTTATTTAGGTAAAAATATTTTAAGTAATAAAATAACATTAATAAATTCGTTGGTTAAATTAGTGTAGGTACCATGTCTCCGTCAGTAAAAAAGTGAAACATCGAAGCTTCAGATAAAGACATAAGAATGACATCCGACTCACGATTCAAATCGGAATCTGTGGCTGTCATGGGACGAGCGCAGGGTGAATTGAAGGCTGACAGGGTCACAAGTTATGTTCGCCTCAAAGATTGATTTGATAGGTGTACAGTTATTGGGAGCGTTCTCGGATATTTTTGTTGAAGTTAACAAAGGCTTTTTTAGCAACACAATTACGAGTATAACACAATCACAACGTACGAGTATAATTTTTAACTTTTTAAGCATTCTAATGGCTTAAATGATAGAAAATGAAATCTAAATAATTTCTGATATAATTACTCCAACAAAAAATCCCTCAAAATCGGTACTGTCATTTGTGATACCAGAAACCATCATCTTCTGATGACCTCTGATGACTGATGATAATTCAGACCATCGACAAAAAACGTCATACAGACCTCATTATACTTATATTACTACAGACCATCAGGCCATCAGATTACTATAGAACATCGTCAAAACAAAATAAAAATATTTTTAACGCCGTTTTTATCAAATTATCCATAAACAAAATATATTTTTTTGTGGATAAAAAGATAAACGCAAATAACTTTTTTATTCTACCTAAAGATTTATATTTCAATTTATAAATAAAATTGAATATAAAAAGGTACAAACGAAAGGCCTCATTAAATAAGACTCGTAAATTGTAAAGAACCGAACTCATTGTTTAGTACCGTTCCTTCGAACAAAATAATTCTTTAACATGCTTCAAATGGTAAGCAATCATCACAATTACTGTGAAAGCTTTTGATCGAATTGTTAGTGTTTTCCGAAAGTCCATTAGGAAAATTGCTTGTTACATCTGACAAATGGTAAATAAATGTGAGACTGTGAAATCTTTAAGCGTATGTGTTGGGTTCCGTTGAATTACACACTTGATTCTCTTTATGGTTAAGCATGGTTTGATTATATACATATAATTGGATTACCATATATTAATTAATAATATTCATAGATTAACTAACTACAAATGAATGCCCTTGTCAGGTGACATACTTTGTACTGTAACTGCTGTAGTGCTGTATATAAAATTAAGACTATATAGGCATCTCTTTGCAAATGAAGATTTGTTTATGTATTTACTTATAATTACAATTATTTTGATCTCCAGAATTTGTCATCAGTATCTGTTAAAAATACAAATTGTGTAGCAATTATTTCGAATCTGTATTTAATTTATTGATTAGGATAACTGGTAAATGCTAACCTACACGCTTTTAAGCCGTTTAAGGACGCTTTTAAAACACAGTCCTTCTTCAAAAATTTGCCTATCACCGACGCTTAGGTTGTCAGCGACCTATGTATACTGTCCAATCAAACCAAATTGTTTTGTTATGTTGTCGGATATAAAAGAACCTCATAAATAATTTGTTCACAGAGAACCCTAAAAACAACTCCGTGAGCAACAAAATGAAGAAATTAACTCAGAATCGGTGAAATAGCTCGAAGATAACTTAATCGCCTTAAAACCGGTATTTTTTCAAGTTAGGTCAGAATGAGCCGGTTTCATCAACAGTGGAGGTGTGATGCAGTAAGTGTTCTTAAAAATATATTATAAATTTTACTCTACATCAAATGCCCAAATAAAGGACACAATATTCACTGCCTCTCCAACTAATGAAGGTTGGCGTTCACCCTGGAACAGTCCTTTCTAATATTTGTTCATCGGATCACCTCAACTGAGGACACTCTCTGAAGTTTTTCAGCCACGGCTTCTTTCTTTTCTACCCATCAACATTAGCTGAAGCAGGTCGTGTCGCTCATATCTGAGAATATGACCCAGGTAGGTGTAAACTTACATAAATATTTAGGTAATAACGAAACCAAAATGAGCGTGCAAAAACTTTATTGCTGAGACACAGATTGGCGAAATACAATTACCGATTTTTATGATCGTATTTTTTCTTCTATTTATAAATTATTAAACTAATATTTCAATAGAAATTCGAACGGAACTAAATGTGAACAACTAGGTGGACAAACAGGTGAATGCAGAGCGAGACATTGTTATGATAATATCTTCAGCATTAAAAGGAAATTATAATTGATTTTTTTTTTATATGAATATGACAAATCGTCATATCCTATCAAGAAATCATTTATATTATAAAATATAACGGAAGCATCTATTTATCGTATCTTGTAAAATAATCTTAGGTCATGAAGTATGCTATATCTATAATTTAGTCTTTTTGAATAGAGACATAGTTTGATTACTGCAACTGCAACTACAGTGCGGTTGTTTGTAAAGCCAACGGCGATTATTGTTCCTGACTAAGACGGGAGAAGTTGTAATTTTATTTTGTTTTAAAACTTTCTTACAACAAATTTAAAAATAACGTGACTAGGTAACCGTACAAGCTAACATTACAGTGTGTATCTACTGTACTGACAAGAAAATATGCAAGAAAAAAAATTTAAAATTAGTCAATATGGGAAAATCCAACTAATAATATTTTTGACAAGTTAAACCAAAGAATTAAATCTTTGAGTTAAACTCATAAAAATCGTCATCGTGAAAGTAGAAATTCTAAAAAATACATGTGCTAAAGTAACCACTGGAAAAAGTTTCTTTTGTAAGATAAGTGACCCGTATACTTAAGATGTATCCATAACAAGGTCGTTTAACTGCTTTTAAGATTGAAGCTAATAATAGGATGGCAAATTGTTCCTGTTTTTAAGTAATGAATATATAATACCTGTGTGCTTAACATAATCACGGCGACCGTGACCCATTATGGCGGCCCGTAATTTAATATTATAGAATAAAAAAGTCGCTGTCCGCCTCTGTTTCTCCCCTAACTTTTAAATCATCGATTTTTGTGTCTGTCTTTATGTCTGAGCATCATAAATCTCAGAGACGGCTTAACGGATTTGGATGAAATTTGGCACACATATGGTTTATAAACTGGATTAACATATAGGATACTTTTTATCCTGAAAAAATATTGAAATTTTCAAAAAAATGAACTACAGTGCATACGTACTCGCGGGCACAGCTAGTTTATAATATGATGATTGCGATTAAAATAATATGTAATTATCTCATACATATTTAAGTGAAAAGGCATCGATGTGTAATAAACTTTAATTCAATCCGACTTGATATTATTTAAAAAGGCGTTTCTTTCTGTCAACGGCCCCGAATTTATGTTAATCACGAGATAATATCTGTTAACTTTCACGGTCGGCCGACTGCAGCTTTTGTTTAAATTCATGTTTAAAACCCGCCCGAATTTTAATTGTTATATTAATACTCTTATCGTTTTTACACAGTTATGATGGATATGCTATTTACTCTTTGTTGACAGCCCTGACAAAACCCAAACGTATTAAGAGGACGGCGCGCAACAAAATTTGTAGTAATTAATTAAGAATAAATTTAAAAAAATAATGAGCATCGTTTTAAGACTAGCTGGTGACCGCGAATTTTCGTGCGCTTGTATACCCTGCAACTGATTATCAGCTAAACTTTATTAATAGTTAAACAGGTACTACAATATGATTTCTTATTGATTGTTACGAACCAGTACGCTATGATATTTATTATTATTTTTTTGTATTCATATTATCATCTATACATATAAATAAAATTGGAGTGTCTGTTTGTAATATTGAAATAACCGTTTTTTACTACATGCATATGAATATATATACGGTACATACACCAAAATAACATTTTTTACAATTTTTGTCTGTCTGTCTGTTTGTTCCGGCTAATCTCTGAAATGGCTGGACCAATTTTGACGGGACTTTTATTGGCAGGTAGCTGATGTAATAAGGAGTAACTTAGGCTACGTTTATTTTAGAAAAATTCTTTTATTAGAAAAAATACACCCCGGGCGAAGCCGGGAGCGGGCCGCTAGTCTATAATATAAAAATGAATCCCTAAATGTGTTGCTAAGCGCAAAACTCGAGAACAGGTGGACCAATTTTAATTCTGTCTTCACTCATGGATAGAGGGATAATCAGGGATGGTTTTTACGTAAAAAAAATGCACCCCGGGCGAAGCCGGGAGCGGACCGCTAGTATTCAATAAGGACATATGATTAGAAAAAAGTATTTATCTGTATTTATGTAAATTTGTTCTGTATTTTAATAAATTTAAAATATAGATTAAAATTTTACCCATTCATAGGATGAAGCATGTCTTCTTCACATTGCAAGCCGCAGAAATCGTAGACCTTAATAAAATTGGTCTCCCAAGATTTACATGATCATAAAAATATATAATAGTGTTATAACAATGATTCAGTAGTCTTATTACAAAAGAAAGTCAAAACACTATGACGCATGGTGTTCCCCCTGCTTCGTCACCACTTCACCAGTGCGATAACAGAACCCGATCAATCAAAACGCTATCTCATCCCACGTGTCCCAACTAATCAATTACATCCTTCCAGTTAATAAAGTTCTGTCGCGCCTTATTTACAAAATTGATAAAATACACGATAAACCAGGTAACTGCTACCGAGGTGAGAATTCAGCACTTGAGGGGCCATTAAAAGAGCGGGCAGAACTAAAAAGGTGGTACATTATGATGATAAAAGAAAATTACAGAATTTGATTTCTCTTTTTATTCTAAATAGTATAAAACAAAATCGCTTAAATGCCTTTGTCTGTTTCTCCTTTTACTAAAAATACGCAACTGTTTTTGATGTGATTATTTTCACTCTTCGGAAAAGGAATAAACGACAAAGGCTTTATGAATATAAAATTTAATTTATACGAAGACGGTTCGGGTTACTAATTAGTTTTTTTAATTAATTATGACGTGTATGATAAAATGAATTAAGAAATTAAGATAATTTTAAAATTAAGAATGGCAACAGATATTAATTGTTACAAAAATAAATTACATGTTTTATACCTATTTCTTTAAAATTTAAATTAATTCTCATTTTAATGATTAATTATCGTATAAAGTAGGTACAATTCAAACTATCAAGTAGCAATATTATATATAAATAATATATTTGTTTATTTAGTTATTCGTCATTTTTTTAAATATCATCTTATAAGATTTATTCGTCTGTGAAATCTTTGGGATCACATATGTGACATTTTGTAATCCCAAAGAATTTCAAAAGGTTAAATTAATTCCAGATGTACATCTGGATTATGTGAATATGTTGCTTTCTTTTCTACACAGTTCTAATAATTCTAACGGTCAATTAGTCAAATAGTAGGCACCAGCTAGTAATAATAGATATGAATAAATAAATGATATAAACGCTCGCAACGTGGCCCAACATGATAAGCCATAACATGTATGACGAGACGGCGACATGGTTTTCAAGATGGCTGCCAAGTTGTGAATGGCGCCAACAATGAACTACTCGTTTTAAACGTAAAATATCCTAGTTGATTATATAACAACAATATTCTACGGTAGGTTTCAGTCGAGATTACATTAGTGGATATCCATATACTTTGAGCTCATATATTTACTTACTTTACTGCTACTTTAAGCTATCATACTAATTTTATAAATGCTAAAGTTTATGAGGATGAATGTATGGATATTTACTCTTTCACAGAAAGTTACTCAGTGGATTTTGACGAAACTTTACAGTAGCTAATATAGTTTATATATCACAAAAATCGCGGACGAAATCGTGGGCTTATTATACTTTATAATAAGCGCGAAATTTTGTTTCGTCACTTTTTCACTGAATGTTGAATGTTCACGAATGTTTGTTAATTTTTCACTGAAAAATTACGTAATGAACTTAAAAAAATACAGTTTATACATCAAAATAACAAATCGGTTTAAATTTTAAGATAGGCGGGCGAAATCGCAGACATAAGCCAGTAAGTAGGTACCTATTATTGAAAAACTACTCAACGGATACTGAAATAACTTTATAGTAATATAATTTATGCATCAGAATGAAATAAAAGCTATAATTTAATAAAATACGCCGACAAGGTCGCCGGAAAAAGTTAATATAATTAAATTATCCAATAACACACTTATTAAGTTATACGAATTGTAATTACAATAACATATTACTTGGAATTTAGCACAGGGTTGACCTTTGTTCCCTTGTTTAAATTTTCGAGGTATTATCGACTGTTAATAAATTTTAGTATTGCGTGTTTATGTGTTTATTATAACCCAGTTTTTAGCAGATAGGTTCTACTTCAATGTTTTCAAATATAAGCTATGCGAGTTTTCTCGGATACGTAGTTTGCTAATAATGTTTTCCTTAACTTAATATTTATTTATATAATTTACTTCAAACTTGGGGTCTTTAAGGACACGGACGTAGTAAGTCCATAGGGACTGTCGCTTCTTTACGCGATAAAGGATAAGTAAAAAAGAAGGGATCTTTTTCCTGGGCTTTGGCATCTCTTAGTCATTCACTGAAACTCATTCACAAGCTCACGTGATGTTATTTCACGGTTGTGGTTACTGCCGCCAAACGGGCTGCCAACTTTATGACTGTAAAAGACAATGTGCCTTTGCCCTGTGACTACTAAGTATCAATGTACAATACAAACATATTAAAAAAATTTTTTTTTTTTATGTTAAGGTCGACAGCAATGCTGATGGTCCACTTGATGGTCGGTGGCTACCGTCGCCTATAAAACAAGCAACGCCATAGGTCATGTGTGTTTCTTCTTACACTTTAGTGTACATGTTTCAATCGCGATTTAGAAGTTGAATGATTAAATAAATATTGTCGAGGCTGGTGTATTCCCCTTTTGCTTTAACGTTGGAAAATCTTCTTAGATACCCGGAAGCGTAGGGGACCTTAACCTCAACGAAAAAAGACTGCCTTGAATATTAGAAAAATTAATTTACCTAGTAATAAAGGGTAAGTCTTCTGTATTGTAAAAGATCACTGAAGCGGACTGCATATTTCTTTTCAAGCAATTATCTAGCAGAGCTATTGGATTGCAAAGATCTTGAAATACCCGTTCCCAATGCGATAATTACAGCTAAAGGCATTTCAATGCCCAATTTAGTGTTGCGCCGCACTTTATCGACATTATTCATCATAAACGCTAAACATTAATACGGTAAATTGCAATTGTGCGCAATATTGCTGACAATTATTCGTGCTTTTAGTTGAATTATCATTCGACTAGTAAAGTACATACAGGGATTAATTTTAAAATATTTATAACTAGCTGTTGCAAGCGACTTTGCCCGCGTAACTTAATAAAATATAGCCCATGTTACTCGCTGATATAGGAGAAATACTTAGGTGGAAGAATTTTTAACATCGGTCCAGTAGTTTTTGAATTTATACATTACAAACATACAAATCTTCTCCGTTTATAATATTAGTATTTAAGTAAGATAAGGCAAACACCAAAACCACTATGATTGAAAAAAATGTCAATCAAAATTACTTGGTATGATCAAGTAGGTACTAGCTTTTTAGTATAATTCTTTTGATAATACTATGTTTTGCCCATGGCTTTTCTAGTGTAATAAAATTGTAAATTTTAGTAAAAAAATTTTAATAAAATTTTATTTTTCTATTATTCGAAATTTACTGTGGGTCTCAGAGGTACTCAGATTTATTACAGATTTCCAAATGAATATTTACGGTATAATAAAGTATTTAACTACTATTTTTAAAAATTAACAAGATTATCAAATACAAAAACGACCTAAAATAAAATTATAGAAGATAAAAATTCAATATTCAAAAATAGCTGTAAATACAAACATGTCAAAAACTCTATTCCTCTCCTCTTATTAATACTCTAATACCAAAGATGTTGAAAAGAATAGCCATTGTCACGCACCTAACAGATATAAAGTGGCAGAGAAACGAACTGGGAATTATCCATTTGGTCTGTCCGTCCCGAGGCCTCGGCACTAAAGGACGATAAAAAAGATATCGAGTCTCTCCCATCCCTACCGCACTTGTGTAGAAAAATAAAAGTGTAAAATAAAATGAGAATATTGTCGCGGTTGTTTTAAGGTAAATACCCACTAAATTATCAGACAATCTTAAGCTATATTATACATATTTTGTGTGGTCACATCTGCTACTGTTAAACACTTCGGCTAGAAAATCACAGATACATACTTAACTTTTATAAAAAAAAATCAGATCAATTAAAATACAGGGTGAAATTTAATAGTTAACACATTTTTCACATTATTATGTTAAGGTCGTCAGACAGGCTGACGGTCCACTTGATGGTAGGTGACTAGGACATTTTAAGCCACGGGTTAACGTCGCCTATAACACAAGCAACACTACAGGCTCTGCAACATTACAGGCTCTGCAACATTACAAGCTCTGCAACATTACAGGCTCTGCAACATTACAGGCTCTGCAACATTACAGACTCTGCAACACTACAGACTCTGCAACATTACAGGCTCTGCAACATTACAAGCTCTGCAACATTACAGGCTCTGCAACATTACAGACTCTGCAACACTACAGACTCTGCAACATTACAGATTCTGCAACATTACAGCTCTGCAACATTACAGGCTCTGCAACATTACAGGCTCTGCAACATTACAGGCTCTGCAACATTACAGGCTCTGTAACATTATAGGCTCTGCAACATTACAGGCTCTGCAACATTACAGCCTCTGCAACATTACAGGCTCTGCAACATTACAGCCTCTGCAACATTATAGGCTCTGCAACATTACAGGCTCCGCAAGTGCGCTGCCGATATAAAATGACTATTAGGAGATTAGGAAGGCGTAGGGTAATGGGCTCTGACATCTTTTATTCGCTCACCCAGTACAGAAAAAGTAACCCAAAAAGGGGTTACAACAAGTCAGTGTAGGTGCAATACACAAAATCATGTATACCTACACAATACCCATTTCTATAACACACATACACTTAGAAACCTTAATTATTTCTTAACTTTTAAGATTTAAATTTTAGATAATGAATTTTATACATATAGGTACTACTTATAATTTATAAAGATGGGAGTTTCCTGACACAGGCTCTTTAAACTTAAAAGGAAGCTCCAGCCAATGTATAATGTATTTTTGAGAAATAAATAAATATTATACAGGGTACTTTTTATTAGCTTTACTGTACCGGTAATAATTTACAATGAGTATACCTCTATAAAAGCAGATGTCGACAGTTGGTACATTATTTGTGTTACTCTATTTGATCAGACATGAATTACAAATATTGAGGCAAATGTTTGAAGTAACGTAACAATTTCAAAATAAAACAATCCAATAGATGTGAATAGTATTTGGATAAGAAAGGGAAAGACTTGATTACAAATAAGTAGGATGTTTTAAGTAAAAAATCATAAATTGTGATTAATAAAATATTGGTTCATGTGTAAAATTATATAATATTGATATCAAACACTAGTAAATCTTTCAAATTTTTTTAATAAGTGAAGTGGACACAACAAAAATCCTTAATATTGACTACTTTTTAGCCCCTTTATAATATTTTTTTTTTCAAAAGGTAAAAAGAATACACATAGAATTTTTTTTTCTTAATACAGTTGTTTTTTTTAATATACTTTTTTTAAAATCGGTTCAGATTTTCAGTGAATACTAAAACTTAAATTTTCTATTTTTTTTTTTTTTAAATATAGTCAGCCTAAGCAGCTGTCTCATTCGAGTATTTTAGGCACGTCAAGAACAATAAATTGTGTGTCATACTTTTTTTCAGATGTTGAAACTACCAAGTTTTAAGAGTGAATTATCGATAACCGTTAAAAGGTATAAACAACAAACAGCAGCGTGTGGCAACACGAAACAGCATAAGTGTATTTTTATTGCATTAAGCTATGTATGCAGGCAAAACTAGCAATTATCTAGTTGGAACGTTCTGGTATTTTTTATGTCACCGTCAGTCCCCTTATGATAAAAATACTTCGAAGTCAATGATCTCTTTATATCTAACCATGTGGAAACGGTCGTCCGAAATTCCGCGATTGATATTGAAGTTGATAGTCGCAGAGCTAACAACAATTTGTAGTCTTCTTTTTAATTTTGATTTATGTGTATATTATATATTAGAACATTGTTCATATAAAAGGTTGGTAGTTTAAGAGTAACTAACAGTTGACCTTATTATTAATGAAATTACAATTTTTATATGCCACACTAACTTACAGCCCTTTATTTTTATATGAATTCTTTTATTTTATTTTTATTTAACTAGCAACCCGCTCCCGGCTTAGTTCGGATCCAATTGTGAAAGCCATATCAAAATCCGTTATTTGGTTAAGAAGCAGTTAGCGGAGAGAAGCCCATAGGATTAACTCGTGCGAATCGAGATCAAAGAATAAAATAACAGTTTTGCTAACATGGCTCAAAATATTTTAGATTTTGCTTTATGAAGACGTCTTCAGAATTTCATAGAGCGTCTAGTATCATCAAGTTATCGTTTACTTGCTTAAATCAGTAATGGAATACATAATTATATTACAGATACTTACTTAATATATTATGACTTATATTTATGTTTGATATTTTACTTATATATCTTACTCGCTTTTGCACGCGACTTCACCTGCGTAACTTTATAAATGTTACTTGTTAATAATGTAGCTTTCTATAGGTGAAAGAATTTTCAAAATCGATCTATTAGTTTTTGAGTTTATTCATTACAAACATACAAATCTTCTTTCTTTATAATATTAGTATAGATATATATGTATAGACACTGTATGTATAGATAATGCATAAAATATGGTCAATTATTGATGTTGAAAAAATAAGAGATCGACTCCGAGACTATAACGCATCACATGCGAAACAAATTGTCAAGGCGGGGTATCGTACGTCACATTTTTTCCTGTCTATTCAATCCCTGTTCACCTCGTTGACATATTGATGCATGATCTGCTAGCAGTTATGAAAGGAACGATCGGCACGGGCAGTTCTCATCCAGGTATGGATGAACGCATTTTTTGCTAAGGCGACGTAACATTGTCATGTGGGAAGGTGTACCTTGTTTCCTGTTTTGCAAAGTATAAAGGTTTTCGGTGTCAAAAATAAAATGTGTTTAGAAATCGTTTTTAGATTACGACGCAAGCTTCCATTTTCAAAATATCATTGTTCAGTTGTAACTGTAGGTATAGTTGAATTCTTGAATACTATTCTTTAAATATCTAGTACAATAGTTTTTTTAACTATTTTTAATTTATCTATACCTAAAATCAGACATAAGTTACCGTTGCATATATGTATATAAAACTAGTTGTTGTACGCGACTTCATCCGCGTTTTTTTATAAAATATAGCCTATGTTACTCGCTGATAAGGTAGCTTTCTATAGGTGTAAGAATTTTTAAAATCGGTCCAGTAGTTTCGGAGCCTATTCAATGCAAACAAACCAGTGATATGTTAAACTAGTAACATATCACTGAAACAAACAAACAAACAATCAAATCTTTCCTCTTTAAAATTTTATTATAAATTACTAATAATAGTCAATTAAATTTTTATGTAACACAATAATGTAACACTAAAATTATCTAAACACGAATTACAATAACGCACATCACTAAAAATAACTTATAAATAATAATAATAACCACACATATAGATAAGAAAAAAAAATAAAAAAAAATATGTGAAATTATATCTATGTATATTACTAATTGAAATAATTTCAACAAAATCAGTTTTCGGAGGTCTTCTGCTTACAGAAAAAAAGGTTTTTTAGGAAAAATGTAAAAAATATATAGCATGAAATCCAATAGGAAATATCCATTAGTCTTAGAGCAAACATCAAAAAAGTATTTAAAGTTTAAGAAAAGCAATTGCTGAACTAATTGCCTTCCTTAGCAATCATTTTAAAGCATCAATTAGGAGAATCTTTAAAGGGGCACTTGAAACTCGATAAAAACAAGCAATAGATCCATAAATCATACTTAAATAGAAGCTGCTTGTTACAAGTGGCCAAACTGGAGGAATCGCAATATACAAGCCCCTAATGGTTCCACTTAAGTACTTACCAAATTCCACCGTTCGAGAATATTTATAGTTATTTCAAATAGTACTTTGTTTTCGAACTTTTTATTTTAATTAAATTCTTTTCAACATCGACGATATCCTTATCTTTACATAGTATAAAACAATGGCAAACAGCGGCACGTGTTTCAGCACAACATATTCATACACATTTTTACATGTATACACACATTGTCATCTATACACATATACAGGCCTACACACTATACGTTTATTGTGTAATATAATATTGCAGCCGGAACAAACAGTAACACTGTCGTCCATACAGCAAACGACACAAGAAATGTATTGATGTCAATCAAAAGAATTGTAGATAAAAAAGGGATTGGCAAGAAAAAAATAAAGATGAACTAAAACCTTATAACCGTATCGGAACTGTTCCTAATCGTGTGTCATTTATTTATTGTGACGAATAAAATCGAACACAAACCCCTATGTATTTATTGTTATTTGTCAAAAAAAACTTTGGGAATACACATAAAATTCCGCCGACTTCCGGACTATTGTAGTTGTCATAATAGCACAGTAGTTGCGTCCGAGGTATCAGACCGCAAACATTCACGTTAAAGAAACTTTGGACATATAGTTATAACGTTTTGTGCTTTGACTTTTAAAAAAAAGAAAATAAACACTGTAATAAACTTTAATCTAGAAAGAACTTACATGGTGGGTATATATATACTAATAATATTGAATGTGGACCCTCCACATACATACGATAACTTTCAGTATTATATGTCCGTGGTTCTGACATTTTATTTATTTATTGCTGACATTGTAATGTGACATTATCTCTATAGACTGCTTGTTTTTGTTTACTAAAATCAATTAATATTCTTTTTTTTCTCTCTTTCAGCTGTAGTTTGATATTACTTAGCAATTTCATAGAAATTTGATGGTACCTTGATTTAAGCATATTTTTTTATTTTCATATAACGTCAAATCAAAATCTCAGTTATATTTAATTTTATTATCAAGTTTTAATTTTTAATAAAATTATATCTAGATTTGTATAGGAATATGTGTATAAAAATTTAGTTACAATAAAAAATTAACAATAATAATTATCATACTCCTAGTTCCGGATGCAGATTCAAAAGAAATTAATAATATTAACTCTATAAAAAACCCTATATAGTTTAGTTAGATAATGTATTACAATGATTTGAAATATTATTGAAATTATTATAGAATTATTTTAAACTTCCCGAGTAAAATTGATGAAAATATTTTGTTGAATAAAACGGTTCCATATGACAAAAAGAATTTGTTGCTAAATAAATCTATATTAATATAATAATTCCACCAACATACGTGTTTGTTATTATTAAAAGGAACGTATATTATTGTATTGTATTTAGGAGCAAACAAGTTTTGCGAAATATGATCCTCTCTTCGGCTTCGATTTTTGTCAAAACAAAATCAGAATAGCCTTTTGTTAGCAATCCACTTCTGTGGGTATCATATTTAGAGGAGGGATGGAAGTGGTACTGGTTGCAGAAGAATCCTACTAATATTAACTATAAATGTTAAAGTTTGTGGATGTATAGATGTATGTATCTATATGTAAAAACTGCTGAACGGATTTGTGTGAAATTCGGCACACAAATAGTTCACTACTTGGATGAACTTATTATCACTTTTTACCCTAAAAAAATGTTAGGTTCCCGACGGATCGTTTAAAAATATAAAAAGTTTGGCGCCACAGTCGTCACACTGACGACACATTTGGTCTAGTAGCTAGTAACCCTAGCTGTTAACCAAACGGTCGCGGGTTCGAATCCCGCTAGGGGCAAATGTTTATGTGTTAACATTTACCTTTGTACCTGAGTCATGGATGTTTGTATTTATAATATGTATGTATTTACAAAAAAAAGTAATCTATGTATATTATATCAACTGTCTGGTATCCATAGTACAAGCATTAAGTTGCTTAGTGTGGAACTAGATAGTGCTGTGTGGAATGTGTGGAGATATTTATTTATTTATATTATTTATTTATATCATTTATTTATATTATTTATTTATAGATAAATATCATGCGTTATATTACTCTTATATATTTTCTTTTTCAAAGCGTACGAAGTCGCTTTGTTTTCAATAAAGCTAAAATGATATTTATTTATATATTATTTATATATAGATAAATATCATGCGTTATATTACTCTTATATATTTTCTTTTTCAAAGCGTACGAAGTCGCGATGCACCAGCTAGTAATATAATTATATATAGTCTGTTTCTAAATAAACTAGGTTTTAAATGCAATATTAAAATGTATCACTATTTATTACCTTACATTACCAACTTTAAACAAGAAATGAAATATTTATTTAAGAACTAGCGGCCCGCTCCTGGCTTCGCTCGGGGTGCATTTTTTTACGTAAAAACCTTCCCTGATTATTCCTCTATTCATGAGTGAAGACAGAATTAAAATCGGTCCAGCCGTTATCGAGTTTTGCACTTAGCAACACATTTAGTGATCTATAAGTCGATGTCTTAGAAAACATGTGGTATTTGCGAAAAAGTTAATTTAAAGTTAATTAATTAAGTTAATTAATCTGGTCTATTAGTGAACTTACCTCACACGAGTTATTAGTTAATTCTAAACGTACCTATATCGATACGGCATGGTATTATTAAAATTTATGTTACAAGGTTTTCACTTATAGAGGTTGATAAATGAGAAATTTTGTGTACATATATAATATATAATTCCCAGAAAAAAATGCATTGGTGCTAAGCCTGGTCTGTCCTGGTCCTGGTCATAATATATGGGAAATATGATATTTTGTTATGAAATATTGCTCTTTGACTGTCAATCAACAAAAGAGTATGAAAGTTTTCTGCAAAATAAAACAACTTTCTTTTTCACACCATACAAGACTTTCATGTGAAAAACGAGGATAAAAGATAGTGTTACACCCTGTGGCAAACAAACGGCATGATATTGTGGAATCGAGTTACATAATACGGTGGGTATAATACTCATATTTTCAACCCCTTTATGAACCTATGAAACATTACATGTATACTGTGTCGGATATTATTTTGACAATATTTTCTTCAGTCTCGACCGGCACTGGTCTATTTATATCATAGCTTTTGCCAGCGAGTTCGCCGCTGTCTTTTTTCTTGAAAAATAAAAAAAATCAAGGGCTTACAAAAATGTGTAATAATTTATTCCTATTAAGCCTTTATTGCTCATATATGTTTGTCAGGTATTTTTTTCTATTTTTAGATGATTTCTCAGGAATACTTAGTACTTCTTTCCTGGATAAAATGTTCCTTTATCTCTGACAACGTTTATGCAAAATTTCACGATGATCTATTAAGTAGCAAAGGCATGAAAGCGTAATAAACAAACAAAGAAATTCACTTTCAGATTTACAATATTAGGATATTTTTTAAACATTTTTTTTTAATTCGTAGTTTGAACCATTCTATCTCCTTTCAACGTCTCAAAAGTTTTCATACACACGAATCTTAGAAGCTTAACAAAAGGCGGTGGTGTCGAATTCCCTTGCTTCACACTTTACAATCACATACACACATTTTTCATGTCATATTTTTAATATTTATTTTGACATATTATCATGTGATTCATGTGAAAACAACAATACATTCAAACTTGCAACCGCGAAGACACATGAACATGCTTTTAGATTTAGAGATTAATGCATCATACCTTGTTTAAACAATGTAGATTTAAACAAAAAAGGAGCAATCTGTGCCTAGTATTTTTAATGCTAAATTAAGTCTGCCTGCCTGTTAGTATTTCATAGCCTAACTAATTGATTGAGCTGACTTTTAATTCTTTAAGCCTAGGTAACGAAGCGGCGTTCAAACGCTAGTTTATTTACTAATGGACAAATCACCTACCTACGTGAAATTTCTAAAGAGTTGTAGGTTTAATAGTTTTCCGAGAATATTTAATTAAAAGCAGAAAAATATTTAACATAAGTAAATATACATAATAATTTTAAGTCGTACCTATATTCCACAACCCACATTCACCAACAAATCTTTTCAAACGTTTGCCTGGTCATGAGAAACAAGAAAATTCTCTTTTTATACTAAATCAAAGGGGTTTCGTTGCAAACTGATTTACCGTGAAAGCGAATTTAACCCCCCAAACAGGTTCAAAGGACAGGCCGCGAATAAAAAACACGTGGTTACCTGATATTCGAGCAACTCAGGGTTGTCACATTCACACTAAAAATATTCATCGCTCAAAAAGTTACATTAAATAATATTTTGTTTTAACGTGTTATATTCAAAACTTATTATGAAGTAATTATTTCATAATAATGAGTGAGTTAATTCTAAAAAAGTAGTGTTCCTGAAGGATTACCTAAAAATAATAATAAAATTCAACGCCTGACAAAAATATATGAGCAATAAAGATGGCAACAGTTTCTAATTCTATGAAAAAAAGCTTTTTAATTATTTAATTAATACTCCAAAATTTAATATAGATCGTATACTTACTAATTAAAATTAACATTACATAATTAAAATTAATTAAATTTTTCATTATTTTTTTCCATATGAATATTATCTAAACTATTACTTTTCAGAATTTAATTTTTTTTAAAGTAAAATATACACTTTTGAGTTCATTGCTAACAAAAGGGACTTTATACCGTTTACTAAGACAAACCTTAATAAAATAATCTATCAATACGCCAATTCCAAACAAATTAATTGTCAACTAATAACAATAAACAATATGATAACATTATTCAACACTGCCGACCACCAAAATACTTAGTCGAAGATGTAGCAAAAAACTTGAGTATAATAATAATAATAAAAAAAAACATCAATAAATATATGATTTATTAATGTTTTTTTACTATTGACTCAGTGACAACCCTAAATGAATTATTTCACCTACGATTAAAATCTCATAGCAGGTGATAGGTACGATACGGAGTTTTTAAAGATCCTTAAAGATTTTTAGTAACTTAATTCCTTTGTATTTACCTTCAATAAAACGTCGCTAATCTTCGTATCGGATTATTTTTTCGTCGCTCGATTTACCTTATTGAATAGGTAGTATCTTTTTTTATTCATAATTGTTTGTAGCGATTCTTTATTGACACTTTTTTATTATTTTATCCTATTGTACTTACTGCTTTAAACCAGAACTAACTCAATGACTGCTTTTTTTTATGATAAAAGTCCGCAAGCTAGCTAACGGAGTAGTCATTTTTAGGTGACTATTATCGTAACCTAGGAACACAATCCTAGGACTATCACTTGTTTGTAACTGGTTACCGTTAGGAATAAGAATTTGTCTTCTATCATGGGGTGGTTATTGCCGCCAGTTGGAGTTACTATTTATTACTAGAATAGAACTTAAGACTACTACTACAACAAAGGGTAGAGCATAAGGTCGGCATAGGGAATATACTCTGCTATCCTTTACTCACGCAAGAAAATACTTCGGCAACTGTTATGTACATCAAAATCAATCAATTGTTATGTACTGTTATGTCACCTAACATCAAATGACATACCAATAAATACCAATAAAACGGATCTAGTCAGGGACGGATTACCGTTTTATTGGTATGTCATAGTAGGTATGACGAAGAAGCAATACAGGAGACATCGTCACCTGAAGACCTGTACAACATTATATAGGAATCAAAGCCACGTTGTCGATCGCCAATGAAATGACTTTAGAATCTTTAAATAATATTGGAATGGGAAATTTTAAGGGGACAAAGAATTTTACAACTCTCGGGTCACAATTTGAAATTCCTGGATTGTCGAAAAGTCTCGTTTCTAGTAAAGGAGGTTTAGGATGCACAAATTTGCGATGACAAACTGTTGGGTTCTAAAATACGAGATACAATAACAAGAAAAAAAAATGTAGAAAACAGACTTACGAATGTAAAACCATTCAAAACAAATTCATTACTCAAACGAAACTAATAACATAAATCAAAAACGTCACACGGTGAGACAAAACGCTGTAACAAAGGGGAAATCCATGACGGGAATGATCACGATTGTACTCCCACCCTTACAGTACAGAAATACAGATCGTGATAAACTAACTGTGGTACAGTCACGAGGTGAATTTATTAACAAGGAGAGTTCCTTTATAAATCAACAGTTAAAATGCATTTATTGCTGATACAGTTTTATTATGGATCCGAGTAGATTGCTTTATTGAAGTCGCCTTCTGTCACACCGTTAGCGCAGAATAATGAATAATACACGAAATTTGTTTATGTGGTAGACGGGTGGAAGTATTAGACGACTTATATTATTTTTTTATGTATTTATTATATCATCAACAATCATTTTATAATGACTAATAATAAATAATGATTTAAGACATACATTTTCTACTTCTATACGTAATTCATGTAATTTGCAAAAATAATTAAGATGAAAAAATAATCCACAGGTTTAATAAAATTTGTAAATAATGACATTTAATAATACTATTTTAAATTTTTGTAAAAATTTCAAATTCAAAAATTCATGACCAAGACTTAAGATATGCCCTAATAATGTAACGTTCATTTACTTAAAAAGTAAGTTTAGATTTCTCTTCATATAAATAAACAACCGAGAGAGATCAATTTAAAAATTCCACCGTTACTTTCGTTGTAATAGGCATTCTTCAACAATTCAGTACACATGTCAAATAAATAACGGTGTCAATACATTCCAAATCTATGTTGACCACTCGCTGAGTACTGTCTGAACCTCCATTGTGTTAAGACATAACATTTACATCTCTTAATAAAACTTAAAAAGCATATACACGTCTGTTAGATTGCTTGCTTAGTCCTTCAACTAAGAAAAAAATCAGAAAAATGCTATGCTATTAGGACTATAATTTATACATTTTTTAGAATATATACTAAACATAAATAAATATACTAGACGTACTAGTATATATACTAAACGTATAAGATAAATAAGGAAAGTCTTTACTGTTTTAAATGTAAATACTTTTTAAATGTAAGACATTAATAGAATTTAACAAAAAATAACGATTGATGATATCATCTGGCTTCAACCTCAGATGATATCATCAAATTGGAAAAGAACTATTTATTTATCTAAAAAAAAAAAAAAAAAATAATACCTCATTCCTTCTAACTAAACCAAGGTAAATCAAACATTTTTAAAGCACGTAGATACGTATAGGGTATATTAATCTCACAAATCAAAGTAAGTATCCCAAAAGTTTGTAGTGAATACTAATAAACCAATGGGGTTCAACCCCAAAGGGTTTGAGTACCTACTTACTAAACCGATACAATATAGAATGAGAAAACAGTAGTGCCTCTTAGCCAAAATAGCATATTTGAAATTCGACGTAGAGACTGAATTAGTCTTGTGATAGGTACTCTTTGGGATTATAGTTGGATAAATCAGATAAATTCAAATAATTGTTTTTCAGTATCAGCAGGAAATTCCTACTAATATTATAAATGCGAAAGTGAGTGTTTGATTATTACGCTTTTACACCTAACTACTCGAACGTTCACCATGAAATTTTACAAACGTTGTCAGAGGTACAAAAAAAAAGACAGAGGGTTTCTCTTACCTAGAAACAAAGTAGTGTCCCCGAAGGATCATCTAAAAATATAGAGAAAAAATTTAAAACCCTAGAAAAATAAATTCTAATCTATACACACAAATACCCCAGGTCCCTCCCCCATTGTTTAGATTTTAGATTTAAGAGAATTAGTAACTAACTTAGGTAATAAATTTTAAAGTTTTTTAAGTCCTACATAATGAAACCCTGTAACTGGCAATGTAAGTAATAATACTGTGTCTATTGTATGTTATTTTGTTTTGCTGTAGGGTTTATGTTCATAAATAAATAAATCTATCTACGATGCAGACGACGTCGCAAACACTAGCTAGTTGAAAATAATGCAAGGTTTCCTGGCAAGGTTTGCAATTATTGTTGTTTTATTTTTAGTAATGTATTTCTTTCTAAAGTGACGTATGTAAGATATGCCCCTGCGCATACCAAGGTGTACTAGAAACCAGTAATTTTGTGGTTGTAACAGTAAATGATGCCAACATTAATTTATCAATGCTGTATAATGTTAATATCAATATTAGGAATGAATATTATTACCCAGTTTTGTGCGAAGAATATTTTTAATGTAACTCAGTAATGTACAATATACAAGGTCACCTCCAAGTAAAGAAATAAGTATATGTAGGTTTTTCTAACTTCTCTTATAACTAAGAAAGTATATTATAGTACCTAAGTATTTTATTATCTACCAATAATAATAAATTAAATTTGAAATCAACAAGTCAAAAATAATCGATATATAGAAAAATAATACGTCAAATAATCAAAAATTAAATTTGCAATCAATATTATATCCGTTAACATAAAAATTTATATATTCACTTACTTTCTTCTGTAACTAATAAATTACAAAAATTACATTCAAAATGAGCAGCATTAACAAAATAAATAAATACATGAAAGAAGATAATAAAATTGATTCCCATTTTAAATGTGGAATATTGAAAAGTTCGCTTATCTCGCCAACTGTACTATAATCGTGATGCAATCTCGATTATCGTTGATCGAGAGATACCGACCGCGGCTCGGACAGTAATGTCTTCATTACCCGCCGCTCGATTGATTCACATCGAGTCCTACAGCTATTACAAATAAAATACAGTATGGCATCTCTACTTGTAATTACATTAGATACTAGTGTTTATTTTAAGAAGCCAGATGACGATTATTCTTCTTTAAGATCATGGCCAAGACCATCATGGCTATCTTCCCTTGGAAGCTGTTACACGAAAGAGGGTTTTCATTCGTACAGAAAGCAATAAAAGGCATCCTCGTTTATTGCTCTGCATGTGTGTGCATTAAAAATGCATCCGTCGCTAGTTATACTAATATAAAAATGAAGTAATGTTTACTTAAACCTACTTTATTTGTGAGAAAAAAAAAGTAAGCAATACTCTTGGTATATACCGCGATAAAATTAATAACAGGTATTTACTCTAGGAGAGGGTCTATCCAAGTGCCAAGTTACGTTAAAATCTTACTGAAAGATATCAGCTGTTGCGCTTTTACTGATTGCCATTTGAGAATTAAATTTAAAAGTCCCATAGGATTATGGAAACACAAAAAAGAAAAAAGTTATTCTAGACATGCTTTCTCTATTTGTGTGCGATTGAATGAATATTATCAATCCTTATCAATACTCACCCTAATGTTCCATCCATACAATTCCTAGTTAATGGTTTTTTTTTGGCATTATTGTTAGATTATGCTTACTTTTATCTATAAAGAAGTAAGTTATTATCTTTGTTTTTTTTTTATGTACAAATTATATTTAAAAATATTTAATTTTTAAAAAAGAGAAGTTGCCTTACTTAATATTCAATTGACGTGATTTTTACACAGGCTAATAGTTATTTCGTGTTAGACCAGGATTGAGGATTCTTTGTAGAGCTAGAGAACACTAGGTTGATGATTTCTTTTTGTGTTCTGCTCTAAGAAGCTTGGAATATTACAATAATGTTTTCTCCTATCTTTATTGTAGTAATCATTAGTTTTTTTTCCCTAAAAAAACGTTAGTGATCATAATATAGGGTTTGTAAAATATGGAGTTCATAAAACATAATGTAGATAATTAAAAAGTTTTCGACGGCGTTCCTTACAGGATTTATATAGGCATTTTAAGAATATTATTCATGTTCTACAAAAATGACATCACTTATTTAATACACAAAATGATTTCACATATCCACTAAGAACCAAATAAATAACTCAAAAGTTTACCGGCTCACTTATACACAGATACACTACACAAATTTAGTATTCGACGTACACACAAGCGTGTCAAGTATGAATATATATTGGAATTCTATACAAAACATTAACAGATCCTATTAATATGCTGTCAGTGTCTAGTGCCTACATGAAATTAGACAATTCATTAGTTGTAATTGTTTGGGATGAGTCAGCGTTTTGTCTAAATAATGACACGGTACACTCGAAAGATTGAAGTTATGCGTGTGGTATTTCCTGCATTTGAAATGGTACGAATTATATTTTTGAAGTCATTAAATGTTTAATATATATATATATATATATATATGTATGTATGTATGTATGTATGTATGTATGTATGTATGTATGTATGTATGTATGTATGTATGTATGTATGTATGTATGTATGTATGTATACTAGTGACCCGCTCCCGGCTTCGCACGGGTGCAATCTGTTAGATTGTCATGGAACTCACAGATAATTTTAACAAATAATTGCTGGATTGAATAGGTCTCAACAGAAGGCGCTATGTTAATAATATTATATAATTTGCAAAAAAATAATAAACAAAATGAGATATAAACTATCCTATCTTTTAAGTTGGACCAAATAACATATACTTATGAAGTTTGATCAAAGTCGGTTCAGTAGTTTCAGAGTTTATCGCGAACATACATCGTGACACGAGATTTATATATATATAGATTTATATGTAATTGAGATTTTAGTGAATAATTGATCGCTGGTCTGAATAATACTAATCCATGGACTTGCTTGGTCTTTTCGAATTTCAAGTTTCCTATCCTTATCCTCAATTAATTCAAAGTTATATGATAATTTTGACAGTTCTACCGTGTATTTTTAAATGAACGTCCTGTAAAAATTATTATAATAACTAGCTGGTGCCCACGACTTCGTCCGCGTTGAAAAATATTAAGTAGCCTATCCTGTGTCCCGTACGTCCAAATGTTTATCTACCAAGTTTCATGAAAATCAGTTAATTCGTTTCAGAGTTATGGAGGAACATACATACATACGTACATATATACATACATACAGAAAAAAATTCTAAAAATCGTCAATTTAGTTTCAGTATCATGTATAGAGCCTATAAACACGATATCTCTGAAAACAAAGTAACTTACTCCATGACCGACCCTTACAGATTTATTATTAGTATTGATATCTAACCTCTAAATATAAAAAATGTTCGTTAATGCGGAATAGAATAGATACTATGTATAAAACAAAATGTCTGTCCTCTTCTTCTGATCTAATTTGTCGCGCCTCCGTAATCTATAAAACTGGTAAAACTGTCTAGAAATACCTACTATTATTTATCCTTTTTGGGCATTGCAGGCGTGAGGACAGATTTTTTTATGAAGGCAATTTTCAAATAAGGGGGAGAAAATATTTTTAACACGTCAGAAACGTTTTCGACATTTAAAGCAACTGTCAACAGGTTGATAAATAGCTTCTTAAACCAAAGTAGGGGCCCTCAAAAACTGGATCCAAGTAAAATGCAAATCAACTCATACCTTTTTCAATTCAGTGAGCGTTAACTTTCGACACGAGCTAAACGAGTGCTCCTCTTATTGAGTTAGTATTTAAGGCTAGAGATTTATTCAAAACAGTACCTACAGCCGTTTAAGGGGTGAGGTCGTACATATAAATGAAGCGAAATGAGCTTGTCCGGTCTTGGTACATGAGATTTTGTATATTAATCGTTTGGAGTTACCTACATATCCTATTTCATTATTTTTATAGATAACTGGTGCATAAGATGTCAATGTTTTCTTAATATATTTTAAAATTTTATCTTATTTTTGTATAAAAGTTGTAGAGCTAAATTGAATGTGACCAATAAAGTTGTAGGTAAGTTTGTATGTTTGTTACTCAATTACGTAAAAACTACTGAACGGTTTCGGATGAAATTTGGAACACAGATAGTTTGCTACTTGGATTAACATATATGATATTTTTTATCATGGAAAAATGTCAAGCTCCTGAGGGATCGTCTAAAGATATAAAAAATTGTGGCAGCGCCACCGGCAAAAATGTTAGATAATC
This sequence comes from Synanthedon andrenaeformis, assembly GCA_936446665.2. Lineage (NCBI taxonomy): Eukaryota > Metazoa > Arthropoda > Insecta > Lepidoptera > Sesiidae > Synanthedon > Synanthedon andrenaeformis. The sequence goes on from OW387793.2 coordinate 9,361,032, forward strand.
GCGGGTATTATACCTATATTTTATTTTTCAACGCGGAAAAATAGCATCAGTTTTAACTACAAAATTTTTTCATCAATTAAAATCACGCTGGAGTCAAAATTTATGATTTCAGTAGTTTCAGATGTTTTAGTTTGCAGATAAGATGTTAACGTCATATTATTTGTAGTTGTATAATCTAGTAAATAGCTGAAAAATATTTTAAAGTGAATTTTCATTAGAACATTTTTAAACAGCCCTTTTTTTAAACTAGCGGTCGACGGCCTATGCAGATAAATATACAAGTTATTAAAAAAATTATAACACAATCTTTTAGAACATTAATGACTGAGCATACTAGGTCCAAGAAAAACAGAAATATCTCAAATTTGATCCTAAAATAACACGTTTAATATCACGAAAAATTACTAAAAGTGACACTTTTGATTATACTTTTCTTGAATGAAAATTTACAGAAATCGTATGTTTTTTTTCGACTATTATCTAATAAATGATATGAATTTTTGGAAAATCAATATTTTTATAATTTGTCGCATATAATTTTACTAATATCTCGCTTCTGCGTCGACCGTCGACCGCTAATTTAAAAAAAGGGTTGCTTAAAATCTGTTCTAATGAGAAAAGTGTCCCAATATTTTAAAATATTTTTCGACTATTATCTAGATTATAAAACTACAAATAATATGACGTTAATATCTTATCTGCAAACTAAACACATCATGGCATTATGATCCGCCGGGAATCATAAATTTTTGATTCTAACTCTGGAACGGCCTTAAGCAAAGTGAAATGTTTTCTTCCAATGTAGAATATTCAAAATAATACCAAAATATGTAGTCTGACCATCTTTGTGCGTAAGTGCCGCTTCCAGGGCCAATTCTCCACAGCCGACGCGACCTTTCAAAATGAACGTTTAGTATTCAAAGAGCACATGCTTCATAATTCCGTTGCTGCTTAATACAGCCTCATACTCGACCACCGAGGTTCGGAAACCAAATAGGAAGATCCCACCTCGTCCCGTTCGGTTCATGCAAAGCCACGGGTTCAGAATGTGTGTACGATAATTCTATGGACCATGCGTCGCTGGACGCTTTATCTCATACTTGCCCTCATCTCTTTGTTTCACGAAAACGTGATATAAAAGATTAACTTATTAGTATTCGGGGGGCAGACAGAGATCGGCCGATGACGCGGCGTGAGAAACGGACAAAGTTGATGACCATATCTTATTGTTATTACTCTATGTAGCTGAACAAAAGTTTAAATTTGTGGAAATTTTGAACTGTTCAGTATAGTTGGAAAGATGATCTGAATATCTAAATATTTTTAGAAATATTCAGACATCTTTGTAAATAGATTTTTTTTTAAGATGCGAAAACTCCTGTCAACCTGCTGTGGCTTGGAAAGTTGGAAAGTAGCTCATACTACCAGTGCCTAAGAGTGGGACATAATCTATCTACATGTATCTACAGTACATATTATAAAATAAAGTTGCTATCGACTTTGTCAGCTTCTTCGTTAACTTCTAAACTACCCAAACGGATTTTGACAAGGTTTTTGCAAATGGAAAGATAGTCAATCAAAACACGTGTAGAATCTAAAGATCATCACAATCATATCATGATATTACTCAATCCCTATCCAACTAAATTTAATTCACATATAAATAATATAAGGAGGACATAAGTCTTATGTAAAAAAAAAACATAAAAAAACACCTATAGAATGAATTTTGGTTATAATGTCAATTGAAATCCTCAATTTTATAACGTCAACGAATCGTCTAGACTAGATAGAAGAAAGGTGAGACTCTGACGCCACTGAACTGGAGTTTTTAATTCAATTAACACTCTCGGTAAAGTGCTACGGACAACCAAAGTTCTGAACGTATTTCCCAAAGAAACTATTAGTAAGAGAGAGCAAGTTTGTTGGTCATAAATAAAACGGGTAAGCGGAATCGCGATGTAATGAAAGAAATAAAGTACCTTAATTGCTTCTCAAAGATGAACGCGTAGATTCTCCCTAGCAACCCTCAACAGAATCTCTTCCATTAGCCTTTTGAGGCACTCGTTATTTCTGATAAAGGTATTCATAAAGTTGTCTGATGCCTTGGATGGTATCAAATTATTTCTAACTCTATTAGTAATAAATCCGACTTGTTAACCCACTGTTAATAAATTCTCTATTATGTTTAACTTTGGTTGCCACTAATTTTAATTTGCACAGTATAATTAATTATTAATTACTGCGTTGTTTCGGTCAAAAAATAACTAGAAAAATTCAACATTTATTTTTATTTCATCACTGAAAGTTCTCTATTTATTTTCAGCGAAATAACTGTTAAAAACATGTTAAAAATTCAAAGCTACATTTTGGTCGGGAAAGCTCGACTTCTTTTTGTGAATTCACATAAACATTAAATTATTTACATATTGTGTATGTATATTTTCATTATAAACATTTCTGCATTAAAGATCTGTTCAAGTTGTTTAGCGTTTGCCGTTTACACTATAATCTCAAATAACACCTTCACTCTTTTGAGTTAAATCTCATCACGTTCAAGCCAAAAGTCGGCATCAGATACACCGTAAACATCGGCGAGAGCCGCCGGCAAAAGTTAACTTATAAAGCAAGCGTAGATGTCTAAAGTGTCTAGATATGTCCAAATCGGGCGCACGGATAGGGAAGCAACGTGAATAATTTCATAGGCCATTACAAGTCCGCTTTGATCGCCAGAAGCGGCAAGCGCAAGTATTTCGTCACGACTGAACACAGATATACTGTAACTTGTAATGACAATGTTCTTATTGTAAACACAGTTTTTTTTTAAAAGAATTTTTGACTACTGTAGGAATTAGAGTATTTGCAATAAGTAATTTTTAGTATATTACCTTAGTTATTAATTAGTGATTAATTACTAAGTATTTAAGACAGTGCAATTTATTGCGACCTAAGATGTATTCAGTGACTGGCAGCTAATCAGACCCATTCAGTTGCCAAACCGCTTGAACGGTAATCAATTTTTAAATTTTTGACGCAATGATCTGCCTCTCCTGCTTGAAGATGTTGACTTAGAGGAGCGCAGAAGCATGGTACTGCAGTGTGATAGTGCACCATTGGAAGTAAGAAACCATTTGAACCGAAAATTCAATCAAAAATGTGTGGTCGTTGTGGCCGCAGTGACGCCTGCCTGATAGTCTGGCCTCCAAGGTCACCCGACCTGAACCCAATAGACTTTTTTCTTTTGGGGATACTACAAAAGTATTGTTTAAGCAAGAGAATTCCGCAATTTGGAGGAGTTAAAAAGAAAATTGAGAGTAGCAGAAGAAACTTAAAAATAATAGGATGGCGTTCAGGCGATTCATTGAAAGATGTCTCCGGCGATGTCGTATAATATGTATTGAGCAACAGGGCGGACATTTTGAAAACTTTTTGCTATAGTTATTACCTAATAAACACTTTTTGATTTGTTTTGCATTGTTTTAAGTAACTTTAGGTACTTTTGATTTTAAATTTTACTACAAGTAAATCTACTACTATTGGAAAGTAAGATTCCAATAGAAGTTGATTATTAAAAATTAATTAATATTAATTTAAGAGTATTTAATTAAGTAATATTGAATTTTGTTAATATTAATTTAATGTAGTACTTTAATACTACATAATAGTAGTAAACTAATTATAACTAACTATAAATATTAATTTAATAGTAGTAAAACTAATGCTATAGTGTATGATATATAAGTATATATAAGTACTAGCGGCCCGCTCCCGGCTTCGCCCGGGGTGCATTTTTTTTTACGTAAAAACCTTCCCTGATTATCCCTCTATCCATGAGTGAAGACAGAATTAAAATCGGTCCACCCTTTCTCGAGTTTTGCGCTTAGCAACACATTTAGGGATTCATTTTTATATTATAGACTAGCGGCCCGCTCCCGGCTTCGCCCGGGGTGCATTTTTTCCCCTGATTATCCCTCTATCCATGAGTGAAGACAGAATTACAATCGGCTCAGCCGTTCTCGAGTTTTGCGCTTAGCAACACATTTAGGGTTTCATTTTTATATTATAGAAGATAACCACATTCTTCTGGAAGTTATACATTGAATAAACCTTAGTACCTTTTTGTGCCCTGAATTTGGTGCTTACTCTTACAATTATATACTTACACAGTTTTATAAATAAATTTTGTTAAAAGTCAAAATTATTATCACGAAAGCTCGGAGCACGTTTTAAATTTCACAAAGCGATAACTATGTATTTATTTATTACCATTGAACTGTCTACCTGTCTAGTTTTATGGCAGCCTTAAAAACATTCAAATTCAAATCATTTATTTGCCTGTACATCAAAATAACAGGTCGGTATGACAATCACTATTATTTAGTTTGCAATTGTTTTAAAATTATTTTAAAACTTACCTCTTTATCTCGTAATCCAGGCATCTGTAACAAAATGTCATATTGAGTCATTATTCCTAGCCTTGAGATTACATTACTTAGATTATGATTAGACTTAGATCTTTAGGTCGATAGTATTATATACCTAACTGATAATGATCTATGATGAATATTTCAATAAGGAAGACGTTATTCAATTTTTTCGGTACATCAACATACTATTTAATTGCGTACATAAACTCAGAAATAATTAAGGTAACATCAGAAATTTAAAATCACCTGTATTATCTAAAACATTATTAGGCAAAATTCTATTCACAGAACCGGTTCGTAAAATCCATAATTACATTAGTTAGATCATTAAAATTTGACCTTTGATAGTTCAATAAACTTTTATGTGTTTAAAGAATAAAGAGAGGAACGCTGGAAAGATTCTTATCAACACTGATATTAACTTTTTTAATTATTGAAATTTGATAGTCTGTGATTCTGTTTCTAAGATTCAACGGCTTTATATCAAACAATTTATTAATATGGGTTTTGAAATTTATGATATACACATAATAATATAATATTCTTGGTAACCATTTTTATATTATTTGAGACATAATAGTGTATGCTAATTTTTTTTTTTTAATTATATTTGTGATTCATTTGGATATTTTGGATGTGTGTGAGCAAAAATATAAATCATTATTGTAATAACATATTTTTCTTTTAAATTTTAGTGACGTGTATACTGTTAACACTTTCAAATCTTTAAAGTAAATAATATATTACTTAATATTAATAAGTATATTTGGGTAAATGCGGAGGTTGTAGTGGCGGGACTTACTGAGTTTTGTAGACAATTCGCAGTCTGTTATATGAGTTTAAAATCTCTTTAAAGTACGACTGAATAGGCATTTTCTAGGTTAGCTCGCTTCATTGTCGGCCTCGTCTTTTCTGCACAGCTAGATGCTGGCTAAGAAAAAACCCATTATTAACAAAAATAATCCTTTATCCCAGCTGTAATAGGCGCCTGTAGCCACCTCTAGCCATCTAGCAAACCATCAGCGTGCCTGCACTTTATATAAAAACCAAAACAGGTTCTTCTTTGGTTCAATGAAGATCTGGATTAATTCTTAAAAAAAAAAGCTTGAACAATTCAGTTTTGATAGTAAGAATTATTAATTCTGCTGCAACTGGCTTCAAAATATCTTTAGAGGAATTTTTTACGGTTTGACTTTTGCAATAATTTAAGTCGTCTAAATCTTCAGGCACTTGTGAACTAGTATATCTAACTAAATTATCTATTAAAGGAATAAATATCAGCTTCCTATTTCTAATTCAAAATGACAGTTTAATTTTTTTTTCTGAAGCAAAACTTTCTTAAGGTTTTTTTTTAATAAAAAAAATCGTAAGTATATATGAAAATGTAACTAAACGGTTGAAAGATATTGGAACAGATAACCTCCGCAATTTACTTAAGTCTTAATACTACATAAAGGAAATTCAGTGAGAACTTGAGAAACAAAAAAGGGACCGACAATAGGCTCGTCGATACATTTCGTTTCAGCAAATATCCTCATTAGGTATTCGATCGTTCTAGTAAATAAGAATTGGAATAATAGCTCCAGAAGGTTGTGTTAAACTGATTGTATCTTTAGTGGAAACCAATTTTGTAGTATGTACTTACTTATTTTTGAAAAGGTCCTTAAGTCTCGATGATAAATTAATGTAAGAGGTAAATTAATAAAATTATCAAAAATTTCAACAGTCCGATAAGGTCAGTGAGGTGATCTGAAATACTTGAATATATTTCGCATTTTTAATAAATATTATTGCACTAGATATTATGCGTATAAGAGAAAATGAGGTGACAGTTACACACGTTTGGTCTAGTGGCTAGTAACCCTAGCTATTAACCAAACGGTCGCGGGTTCGAATCCCGCTAGGGGCAAATGTTTATGTGTTAACATTTACCTTTGTACCTGAGTCATGGATGTTTGTATTTATAATATGTATGTATTTACAAAAAAAAAGTAATCTATGTATTATATCAACTGTCTGGTATCCATAATACAAGCATTAAGTTGCTTAGTGTGGAACTAGATGGTGCTGTGTGGAATGTGTGGAGATATTTATATATATTTATTTATATATTTATTTTACGAAAAGTTCTAAAAAAGATTTAAAAAAATATTACAGGTATCATGTGATACCTTTAAACTTTAAATAAGTAAAAAAAAAATGTTCTGGAAATTATCGATAGATGGCGCTTTCTTATGTTAAGGTCAGGTCAGCTGGACGGTTCACATGATGTTTTTTTTTACCTAGGCTACCGTTGCCTAGGTATAACACAAGCAATGCCATATCGTGCCGCTGCCGACCGTGGAAGGATTAAAGTTAAGGGATAAGGAAGGGATGGGGGGTAATGGGCTTGGCATCCCTTACTCACTCACCGAACATTATGCCAGTTATTTCAGTATTCTATAAGGGGTGGTTTAAGGTGATTGTGAGGACATAGAGTAATATCACAATGGATTTTTTTTTAATATATTTTTACGCAATTAATACTTTCATTACAACATTTTCTATCAAATACGAGTATTACGGGAAGGAGAAGATAACGGTTGCCCGTCGTGATGCGGGCTTTGTTGGCGAGTTGTTAATTGAATTTGAGGTTTGTATGTATGTAGGTACCTACCGTATGTGCTTAAACTATAAAAGAACAGTTAAATAAAGAGTATAAATTACTTCACAAACGGACTCTAACAAAAAGATTATTAGAGCTCTTAAATAAACGTTATTTCCTCTAACATTGCGCTGAGTACCTACAGTAGATACACTTTCTAAAATTTCCTACCTAAAATTTCTTTATCGATGAAACAATTATTTAATTTTCTGTGGTGCTGAAAGTGTGTTCAAGTGTTTAAAATGCTTTGTTGTGTTAGGCTCAATGTAACCTACTGTTGTTTTAGAATCAAGGCTTTTGTACCGCGAATTTGAGAGTTGACATATATTTCGAAAGATATTTGAAGGTTTTGCTTTGCCCGCTACTTCCTTCGTGCTCATTTTTCTTAAATGTTAAAAAATATATATTCAGTCTTTATTGCTCACATATCGTATTTTTGTCAGGCGATGATTTTAGTTTTATTTTTACATGATGACTCGGGAACATTACCCACTTATTATCTTATGTGTTTTACTGTATCCTTGACAACGTGTAATGCAAAATTTCATAATGTTCAGTTGAAACGAACATAGGGTACCTTTCAATCGGAAGAAAAATATAGTTCAAAAATAAAACAAAACAAAAACAAAAAAATACAAAACCTCACAAACATTGAACAAATGTTTTCATACCTAAGAAAAAGATCGCAGGTGAAGTCGTGGCTAAAAGCTTGTACAAACATAAAAAAGAAATCCAAAGACTACTAAATCAAAGAAATCAAGCACAGGAGCAGAGAGGCAGATAGAGGGAAATTTATTTTGCAAGGCGTACGCTAACATTAAATTACGCCAAGAATGAACTCATTAAAACTTAAGAAGTTAGTGTAAATTATGAAAATTATCTAAACACAACCCTGGGGGTCGTAAATTACTGAGGCCAACTTTTGCTAAACCTCTTAAATGATAATAAAACAAATGGAATAGGCGAGACACGTCAAGTACCTCTATTGTGTTGGATAACCATTGTAAACTTGAAATTCATTGAACATGAACATAGCATTTGTAAGTATCTGTAGAACAATTCGCCCTTCGCTCGCATTCAGATTTCAATTAATTATGGTTTTAAAATCGGGCTTAAAAAGAATTTCTATTTTACTAGGTATTGTCTTTCAACAATTCCTAGTTCCAAAAGTGCATGAGATCTTTTAATAGATGCCTGTTTTTATTATGTTATTCTATGACTATAGAAATAGAAATTGGTATAGGTATAGAAATAGGTAAACAAAACTGTGCAGTAGTACCTACTATTTTCTCATTTGCGATTCTATTTAGTAAATCGTTACCTTTTTTTTTTTGCTAATCCGACACGTGAAAAAAATATGCTCCATTTCGTAAAAATAAGTCATTTAAATGTTCCCAAAATGTTTTAAAATTATACATTTTTTAAAATATTTTTATCGTTATCTAACAGACTAACACATACCTCCACTTAACCAGTGTTTAAGTGGTTAGTTAATATACATCCTGCCATAAATTATCTCATTTTAATTTTGTAACTTTCATGTATTTTCAGACTGAATCCAGATTTTTCCGCGCTAAAAGATTCGGGTGACGAAAATATTTTAATATAAGAAGAGATTGGCATCGTCGGAGAAACTTGTGACGTACTCTGTGGTGACAAGATGGGGAAAGTTTTTTAATAAAATATGTACTCAGGGAACAGAAGGCGTTTCTTTTATGAGGTCCTTAAGATCTTGTTAGATTGAACCTATGTACAATGAATCAGTAAATCGTAGACGGTTCTTATAATAATTTATTAGATTCTTTGTAAATTAATTGAAATGTTATGTGTAAAATTAAGAGATAATACACCAAAGTAATAAATTAATGCCCCTTAGATTGTAAATTGTTCTGGTAAAAATGTAGATATTTGAAGATTTTGAAGTAGTTATATTTTAGTTAGAAATATTTCTCATTTATCGCTCTTTAAATTAGTAAAAAACGTACCAAAATCCGTTGGGTTGTTTAGACGAAGTTAGCGAAGAAACAGACAGAAGTGGAGGCGACTTTATTTTAAAATAAGCTGTTGCACACGATTTCGCCCGCGTAAATTTATAAAATATAGCCTATGTTACTCGATGATAATGTAGCTTTCTATAGGCGAAAAAATTTCCAAAATAGGTCCAGTAGTTTTTGAGTTAATTCATTACAAACATACAAATCTTCTCTCTTTATAATATTAATATAGTATAGATGTGTATAAAGATACATAGAAATAAATAGTCACGCATACAGAAATGCATTAATTTGTATATAGATAATTATAAACAAATTAATTATTTAATAAATTTTTTTTTGGAAAGTTACGTGAAAAATCATTATGTAAGACAAAGTTCTATCCATCTTATTAATAAATAAATTAATATATTAATATTATTTATGTTTACCGCCATTTCATTATATATAATCGTGTTTACATTTCTTGTAGAACATTAACATAAAATAAACAGTCTTTCTGGGAGTGCCGACAGAAGTGAAAACTTGAAGAATTACGTGTTTATTTTTTGAATATATTTTTTGAAAGTATGAAGCATACTTATATACAGAGGTGTCGGTTACGGTAACAGTGTCGCGAGTTCAATGGTTTTTTCCAATCTCAATAAATGCCAACATGCATGTGTATCTATGTACATACATACACAATATATGTACACACCTACTTATATAAAGAGGTGTCGGTTACGGTAACAGTGTCGCGAGTTCAATGGTTTTTTCCAATCTCAAAAAATGCCAACATGCTTGTGTATCTATGTACGTACATACACAATGTATGTACATACTTATATACAGAGGTGTCGGTTATGGTAACAGTGTGGTAACAGTGTCGCGAGTTCAATGGTTTTTTCCAATCTCAAAAAATGCCAACATGCTTGTGTATCTATGTACGTACATACACAATGTATGTACATACTTATATACAGAGGTGTCGGTTACGGTAACAGTGTGGTAACAGTGTCGCGAGTTCAATGGTTTTTTCCCATCTCAAATTTGTCCAACGCGCTAAAGAAGTTTTCACTTGAAAAAAAAAAGAAATATTGAATGTACATAAATGACATGTTGCTAAATGATTATTAAGACTTATGAATTTTAAAATAAAACATAATCCCCATAACGTACTGTCATGATTGTCCATTATTAAGTCGAAAGTCTCTAACTTTATTTATGGTGGCTATAATTTCATCAGTATTGAAATATTATGGCGCGGAAAGACGAGATAGAGGGAGCCGTAAACTGACGTTTACGACAAAATTAGTTCAATATTTGTATCATAAATCAATGCCGTGATCTGTTTTTGTGAAGCGGAAGTTTTAAACTATGCTCATCACATTACCAACAAAAGTACGTAAGCTAGTCGACGATGAATACAAAAATAGGCTTTTATCGCATTTAAATTATTAACTATAATGAAGAAGATTTGTAGGAAGACCTAATAATAATATGGAGGAAAGGTGTGATTTTTTTTATATTGTCTGTAACTTTCATAAATCTTTAAATATAATAAAACAAAGTCACCCGGACGCGTCTGTCTGTCTGTATGTTCGCGATAATCTCAAAAAATACTGAACGGATTTTCATGCGGTTTTCACTATATAATGTAAAAAGCGTTAATCGATTTTTATATGTAATGTGTGTCTCATCGTCTCACACAAATATTAATTCCTTGCGTGTGAAACGAAACCTTCAGAAAATCGTAGTAGGCGATTGGCACACATTTTAAAGAAATAGTGTTACTACCTTTTATATAGAAAATAAAGTACTATTGGCGAGAAACTGGACCGGTGTCGAGGGCAACAGCTAGTCTCTTATATACATATTTTTAAAATATCTTTCCAAAATAAGAATACCTCGTATTAAATGAGCTCTTGTTCAAATAAAGTTTTTCGTACCATTAGGTATATGTGACGAATTTAATCCTGTTAAAAGCAAAGGTAATTAAAACAAAATGGATGACGTTTTAACTAATTGATCGTTAGCACAATTCGGTTAGGTTGACTATTAACTACTTGGTAATTAATTTTAATATGTTCACGAAGGACAGATTAACGTCGATTAGCGAATTGATCAAAATAGGATATTATGATATGTGAATTCCAATTAATGGCTCTCTCTAAACTTGGTAAGAAGACACTAAAGAATTTGGGAATACAAAAACACTATTTAACACAGCTATTTTTTATTTATTGAATACATTAAATAATTTATGGTCTAGACAGGTTGTATTTTTGCAAAAACCATTCGTTTTAAGTATCTCGACATAGTGTAGAGGCCAATAACTGAACTAAAGAGTTTTTCTTTTAATGTTTAAATTAAACTGTTTTAATTAAATTGAAATGTTAATAATAATAACTGATAACTTTTTTTAATGCAAAAAAAAATCCGAGTGGAAACTTGCAAATACCTAAATAATACACGATTAAAAATCTTCTAGAAGACTGTCAATCCATATTATCAGGCTAGTCACAAATGGGCTAGTCCACCTGGCGGCAGTAGGTACCTACTCAACTCACCACCGTGAAAAAACAGCACTTGTGCTGTTGTTTTTTTATGATAGAGTAAGGGATGCTAGAGGCTATTAACCTATCCTAATTCATTACTCTTACACTACTAAGGTCAGAAACACATTTGCAGGCCTAAAGGAAATTATTAGTGTAACTAATTGATGGTATCCACTTACCATCAAATCAGTGCATTTGATGGTAAACGGCTTCAGACCACGTGCCAAGTTTTAAATAATAATAATAATACAAACACTAAGAGGCACTAAGACATATCATCAATACAAGATTTTAGAATTTGTTTCTGTATGCATGTGTGTATGTATGTATGTATGTATGTTCCTCCATAACTCTGAAACGAATTAACTGATTTTCATGAAACTTGGTAGATAAACATTTGGACGTTCATGAACGTTTCATGAAAAGAAAAAAGTAGGCTATCCTGTGTCCCGTACACAGGATAGGCTACTTTTTTCTTTTTCAACGCGGACAAATTTGTTTTTATTATCTGTAGTTCCACAAAAATCTAACAGATGGCGGTGTACGGCGCACGGGTACAGTAATTACTCATATATTTTCTTTTTCAAAGCGGACGAAGTCGCGGGCACCAGCTAGTTAATACATAATCATGAAGAGACATCGCGACAACAGTGTATCATTTTATTAAAGCCGTACAACATAATTATAAATATGTTTTATTCTAAAAGCAAGCAATTTCTCATACACCTTCCATATTTCATAACAAACACGTTAAAGTTTTATGGCCGGAAAACTTAAAGTATATTTATTATGACATGTAAATGTTGGTCCAGTTTATTTAACATGTTAGTGTAAACATCGTTTTACTGGAAAAGTTTCGCAATGTTTGCGGCGCTCCTAACGTTACGTTACAGACACGCTAACATTATTTAAAACTATACTTCACTTCGCGTCCATTTCATTATGCGAATCAAACTTTCAAGTACACATGTTCAAACTAATATTCAATATTATATTTACTTATTACGGCTATCATTACGGGGCTACCCAAGATGATAGCATAATCATTCTTATCTATTTATAAAACAACTAGAACCGTGCATTTTTTTCCCGCAAATTAAATATAAAAGCCTTCCTCTTTTAATGCTCTTTCCATTAATGAAAACCGCATTAAAATCCGTTGCCCAGTTTAAAAGATCTAAGCGTGCATACAGAGGGACAGACCACGGGAAGTGACTTCATTTTATACTATACTAGCTGTTATACGCGACTTCGCCAGCGTCCCGAAAACAAAATGTACCCAAAATTGTCCCAAATGTCTTCACGAATTTCAGACTGACAAGAGTCTCGAATAAAGCACAATATATTTTCATATAATTAGGTTCAGAAATAGACAGAACTAAGAACTATGTTTTTTTTTTTCACACAAGGAATTTACGGGAATACGGAATATTGTTAATGAAATGAATGTTCCAACACGATATTCAAACTTTATACAATAAAATTGAATCAAATAATTTGATGACAGTTATAGTTAATGATCGAAAGTATGATGCATAGACAATAAAACGTTCCGAATTGGACTGAGCCCAACACATTTTGCACACATTTAACGAGTCTGAATCTGCTGATGGTGGCAATCACCGCTCGGATCTCGCTAATGAGTGGGCCGAACCAGTTTCGCATCATTATCTTCAAGTGCTACTATCCATTCAAATGGACGATGCACACATGTCTTTAATCGCATACGGCTTTGCTATTGCTCCCACTCTACACTTGAATAATGCTTTACATTATTTACATGGACCGCCTTAACCATTATTATCAAATTTTGTTCTTCTATGTCCTAAAGGTTTTTTAAAGGTGCGTCCAAATTAAATAACATGTTATACAACTTTGTTGTTAGCACGTCCACATTATCGAACTTTGTTGTATAGCATTGCTACATAAAACAAGACTACACATCAAAATAACAGTGCAAATAACAATGTTATCTGGACATGTCTACAATAATTTGTCTCGGTCGCATCATGAGTTCGCGTAACTCATGTGCAAATGTTATTTGTTCTAAAACAAATATCGTCCACACGTATAAATATTCCATAATACTTAACTATGATTTATAACATATTTTGTTATATATTTTGGCGACTCAAGTTTAGAACTTATTGTTGAAACATAATAATATCCAATATGAAAGATCCATAATATCGAACTGTTTTGACGAATTCGTTGGATGAGTGGTCTTAACTTAAACTTAAATAGCACTAAAATGTTTCCACGTATAGAAATAATAATAAAAATAATAATGATTTTTGGATAGGCTATATTATAATCTAAAGAAATTTAAATAACGAAAACAATAACAATGACGCAAGGAAATAAGCTAAAATTAAAAACTCTCCAAGGATATACATACACATTTAAGCAAATTCACATCGATACAGTCCAATGCGGCCTGATATGAAATTTAAATTCTTTAAACTATTCCAAGACCTATAGATCTAACTTTCTGCAAGGTATTTCCCAACGAAATCTACTCTTAGCTATTACCAAGTTAAAATATATTCAAGTTGGATTTATATGGAGTTGCGTTACTGTCTGGAGTCGTGAAAGATCTCCCAGTTAGGATAAATGTAGCGACACATTTAGAATAACATTAAGTTACTTATTTCGAACTCGGCTAGATCGAGTCCGATTATTATGGCTCGGTGAGAATACGAATCTGATAACGGGCACGTGAAATATTTCTCCTTCTAAACGACCATCGACGATTTGATTTATCCGGTTGCCTTGGCTTTTATTTATTTACTCTTTGAGACAACTATCTGGGAAACCTTGTTATATTTTTCCACAAACAACTTTTTTTCTAACTGAAACTTGTCGATTTCTTGTCTGTTTTCTCTTACGTTTGTCTGGCTCGAGGAACTTGCCAATGTTTGGCCTGTTCTGAGCCTGTGATTTGACTTAGGAGAGAGTTGAATGTAATTTCACAGATTGTGTCATCCCAGGTCCTCTGACAATTTGGGTGAGATGGGAAATCCTTGCTCGGACAGGCAACTGACCAAGCCTTTCTGGCTTTTTAATATGTGAATTTCTTGACTTGTTTATCACATTGATTTATTTTAAACTAGCGACAAACCCTCGGCTTTGCGTGGATGCATATTTTTTTCTGAAAATATATCCTTCCTCGCATATAGCTTATTCCATTAGTGAAAACCGTGTCAAAATTCGTTGAAGATTTTTTTTATAATATCTATATAATATAGATATAGGATACATATATTGAATTCATAACTTTTTTTAATATAATATTTATTATGTAATTCTTACTTAGGTATTTCATCACTGTATCCTTAAGTAAATATGAAAATGTTGCACCATAGATTAAAATATTTGTATATTAACACATATAGTTAATTACAAACAAGCTAAATGAGTATTGGATATCACAAATGTTAAAAAACAAACCCCACAGCATTTTCTTTCTAAAAGACTTTGTCAATATTGAACTTCGCCGCGGAGCTTAGTATATAAATCGTCACCGCACAAATTCTATAAAAAAAAGTACCGCTACAAGCTCCCTCAGAAGCTTCCTAAAGCCCCTTTTATTTATTTTTCATTTTTCATCCACCAAACTCTAATGATCTTTAATGAAAAGAAACCGATACAGCCGCCGCTTTTTTCGCTTTGGCATCCGTTGTACTTTGTGTAGAGAAGTTTCATCTCAACATGGCCGCCCATTATTTATAGTTGAACGGCTCTGAATAAATTATCAAGAAATTCCCTGTGAGACTAGAAGTTTTTTTTTTCTGTTAACGAAACAATCATACTTGTAACTTTGTAAATAAAAAACTTGAGGAACAAACATTGGGGAATAAAAAGCTGTTTGTTTTGATCGTTTCGTTTGAAATGAACTCGAGAATTATTGTAAACACTTCCTGATTTAAAATTTATTAAATAACTAACCGTGCCCGGTGAATTCGAAGACACTGTAGTAAGTTTTTTGAAATTCTCACAGAAACCAAACATTTTTCCCGGATAAAAAGTATCTTATATATTAATCCACGTAATAAACTATGCGTGTGCCAAGTTTAATCTAAATAAGTTCAGCCGTTTTTGCGGGATTTAGTAACAAAAATCCAAAATACAAACTAATAGCGTGATTTAGTATACAAACTTTCGCATATTTATAATATTAGCTGTTGCAGGCGTCTTCGCACGCGTAACTTAATAAAATATAGCCTATGTTACTTGCTGATAATGTTTTATATGTGAAAGAATTTTCAAAATTCGTCCAGTAATTTTGAGTTTATTCATTACAAACATACACAAATCTTCTCTCTTTATAATATTAGTATAGATGTTTTGATTATTCAGCACGGTTGAATGTAGCTAATATTATTTTCAAGTTTGATTTCAGCGCATAAATTGAACACATTTCGTGCAAACTGTCACAGAGGTGATTAGAAATTTGGACGGACTGGTGGCGTGTGAGCGATTGGCTAATTTAGGTCTCGATTTTAATTGGCTTATATAGATTTCAAATTTAAACTGTAGGTATAGTTTTTAATGAGAATTTTGATTGGAAGGGCTTTAAGATAAATTAAATATATATTTTCTGACGACACGTTTGTTCTAGTGGCTAGTAACCCTAGCTGTTAACCAAACTGTCGTGGGTTCGAATCCCGCTAGAGGCAAATGTTCATGTTTTAATATTTATCTTTGTACCTGAGTCATGGATGTTTTGTATTTATAACATGTATATATTTACAAAAAAAAAAGTAATTTAAGTTATACTATATCATGCAAGATATTATAAAAAAATATATTATGAGTAGTAGTGGCAGGGCACAATGCGTTTAGCGTTTGCTAAATGAACGCATGGCGACAGTCACCACCCTGAAATAAGAGCGCTTGTGCTGGTTGTGTTTCAGTGAGTGAGTAATTGATTGCCAGATAGGTACCATTTCCCTAATATACCCTCATAGTCTCTTATCTCTTACACTAATAGGGTTGGCAATGCACTTGAGCATTTATGACGTCAATGAGTAAGGGTTGTCAAATCCCATTAGCCTATCCCTTATCCTTAATCCCAGTAAGGTCATCAGCGCACTTGCAACGTATGTGGACGTTGCTTCTGTTATAGTCAACCAGCCATTTATATAATCAAGTGGACTGTCAGCCTGTCTGACGCCCTTTACATAAAAACAAATAAAAAATATACATTATTTAATATCTATTATACCAATATTACATCGCGTTTTTTATTTCGATATACCTAATTAAGCCTAAGCTTCGACATTTTATATACCTAATTACTTTACAGACTCCAAGGCGTTTCATCTTCGTTGCCATTACTCAAATCATGTTAGCCGCACGTAGTGAATTAAATAGGGCAACAAAATGCTTCGTAAAATTAACAATGACTGATCATGTGTTAGAAAAAAAAAATTGTAACATCCACAGACGTGTCTGTTACATGCTCCGGTGCGGAGTTAAAAAAAATAATAAAAGTTAACAATGTCAGTTAAAAAAATAACATTACTACTTATACGTAACATTGATAGAGCGGCAGAACGAGGCCGCTACATCCATCAAACTTAGAATGTCGGTCATCCGTGTTGAGAAAGCACTACATTTGTAAGTGAATTGTTCGGTAAAATCGAAGGGATGCCAATGGTGATGAATCTACCAACTATTCAAAACCCTTTTATCACTGGAACTTAGTGTAGATAACATTCCTAAAGTAGACAGTTAAGAAATATTATTGAGTGGTGCTTAAGAAATATATAAAAAAAGAAGGCATAGATGTTTTGGAGAAACCATTTTGTTTTGCTTATTTTTCAACGTCTTTGTATGTGTAAAAGTCGGCAGACAGGTTAATGGTCCATTTGATGGTAGATGGCTACCGTCGCCTATAACACAAGCACAGGGAAATGAGCTCTGATATCAATTAAAATTAATTAAATATAGTTATATAATCTTTATATATAATAATCAATCGCTGTGCGTTAGTCTCGAAATAACTCAAGAATGGCTAGACCGATTATAATTCGGTTATCACTTATCGATAAAGGGATAAGCGAGGAAGGTTTGTATTATATGGTTTTTTTGTTATGTTATAGAAAGTAGGTACCTATCTATACTTACTGTTAAACAAGTCAAAGTTACCTAACCATTCCACAAACTTTATCAGACAAGCTTGTACAAATATACTGTTGACTTATTTGTGCGTCAGTCTTGAAGTGAAATGTTAGAATTCCAACTTGAACGACACAAACAAAATTACGCTTGACAGCTCAACAAGGATCATTCGAAATTAAAGTTGGGTAAGTAGGTAGGTACTTACTTGTTTTGAATTTTCTCATGCGAAATAAATTTTCTCGTTTTCCGTTGAAACACTTGACACTAATGTTGAATATACCTAAGTCATTCATTGGTAAGTAAGCACTGACATAATTTTAAGTATACGCTTTCTCTCCTAAGTTAGTTACTCTGTAAGTAAATTGTGGTTTCTGTTAGGTAAGGTACTTGCCGGATCGTTGGTCATGAGTGGGCGTAATGGGATCTGTTGAGACCGATATAATGGTTTTCAAATTCGCAATACCCTGTTCTATTCTACTCCAAATGCGTTTCTCCTTATTTGAATTCCTTAACAATAGGAAAATTATACAATACTAGCGACCCACTCTTGGCTTCGCCCGGGATGCAATTTTTTTTTATTAAACACAAACCTTCTTCGTTTATCCCTCTTTCCATTAGTGAAAACCGCATCAAAATCTGTTCATTAAAGGATTAGTTAACGGAGTTCATAGAAGTAGTTAATGGAGAAACAGACAGACGCGCAGTTTCGGCATATTGTTGCGAAATAGGTATATTGTTTTTTTTTTTTACTTACATAAAGTTTCATGAAAAATTATTTATCTAAAGGTGAAAACCGCATCAAAATCGGTTGCGCGGTTTAGGAGTTAGCAACCAGACAGACAGACGCGGAGAGCGACTTCAAATTATACTATGTAAAGATAATAATATGCAATCAGATATATTCTAAATAGATTTTCTCTGTATACCTAATTCTTATAGGAATCTGCTTACCTATTCATCCGGCTTATTCATCCCTCGTATTTTTTTTAAATACCTATATTAGCCTATGTTACTCGCTGATAATGTAGCTTTCTATAGGTGAAAGAATTTTTAAAATCGGCCCACTAGTTTTTGAGTTTTTTCATTACAAAAAAAAATCTCCTTATACTAATAATAAGTAACTATAGATAAAGAGTCGAAGTTGAAACAAACATTAATATTACGCTTCATCGAATCAATATTAATTCAATATATTATTGTAATGTTTAGTTATTGTCCTGCCCACGGAAACAATTTCCTACTCGTGTATAATATAAATAGAAGTAATTACTAACAACAAAAAAAAAATTATAGTCCGATCACAAACAATGCAACTATTGTTAATGAATTGTTTTGTTACAACGAAAACAGCCCGTTCATCGTTAGCTTTTAATCCGCCCACGTGTGTATGATAAAAATAATACATCACAAATTAAATAGCTTATCTTATCTTTTTCATCGGAAATAATTTGTATTTGGGAATCGATTGTTACTGCATTGAATTATATTATTAAGTCAACAATGAATATGTTTTAATTTGATTAAATCAATACTTAACTATAATAAAATTGTTAGAGCTGTGTCTGTTAATTAAATGTTTTTCAAAAAAAAAAAAATTATACACGCTGTACTTGTTACCGAGGTCAAAAAATTTTTTTTTTGTCCATTTGTGCACGCTAATTACAGAAATGGCTTGACTTATTTGTATAAAATTTTGCATACATATAGTTTATTAAGGAACTGGTTAACATATAACTTTTTATCCTGGAAAAGTGTTTTAGTGCGAACTACATCGCGTACGAAGTTTAGTTAGGGCACAGCTAGTTTATAAAGTACTAGTGCTCATAAAAAAACTTAAGTAATTTTTATTATATATCATAATATTATGTATATTATTCCGTGAAAATTTATCTAACTGATGGTGAAAACTGAATAATACTATGTAAAGATATTTCTCACGCTGTACCTAAATAATGTTTGCGATTGCTAAAACACGAAGTCATAACAGCAGTAAGTAACTAAATTATTTCATGTTTCCTGTCAGTTGAAACTTGTGCATTACTCGGTTCATTAAAAGCATGTCAGTCGTCAAACTACGCTAATATAATCATCTGACACATGTGTGTTTATTTTACTCGTACAGATCTCATTACGTCAACATCCGTAGCTGCAATTGCAACATCAAAACTGACCATCGAATCCGACCACATACACTTCAAGAATTCAGCAAAATGTCCGCAAATCGCACTCAGTTGGCTCACATCACAGTCACAAATCCTTGTCGCCAGTTAGGGTTTTTAGGTCGCACTATCTCAGTACAAACATCCCTATACAAACAACATGCACCGGTGCGATGTTACGAACGCTCTTTAGCAATCCACCGACGATACGCCTGCTCCGGTGTCCGGAGAGAGACTGGTTAAGTTGTGTTTAGCTGCGAGGCACACCGGCTATTGCATCCGAGCTTAAACGAAAATGACCGAATGGTGTTTTGAGGTGTAAAGGAGAGGGCTGATTAACGCATATGGGTGGAAAGGGATGGATGCGCAGGTGGGGTGGGAATCTCGGCTGCACCGAGGGTTTTGTCTATGCAGGTCGGAGAGTGCATAGCATTGGATTCGACCGTTGTGAAGTTTGGTCTGGTCACCCTGTCAGTAGAATTGTTAGTCGGGCAAGAAAGCTTAATTAGAATCAATTTATTATTGCAAACGTTAATGGTGATTAAAGTCTAATCTAAGCGTCTAATCAAACAAGATATTTTATTGAAACGAATTGTCTCTTGTGTTTTATCATATTAAGTAGTTACTTTTCTTTATTAAAACTTACAAAAGTCTGAGAGTTAGAGATCTATGTAGTTAGATAGAGTATAGTTTTGTAGATAGGGAAAGAATCTGTGTTATCAGTAAAAAAAATAGATGCAATTAGTTTTTTTCCCCAAGTTCGAAAATAATTATATGTTCAAATTTGAACCAGTGGGCTAACATTAGTTCTATAGTTATTATGGTGAAAACTGCATCAAAATACTTTGCATAGGAAAACAGGATGTACGGCTATCGAATTTTGCCTTTCTTCTTTTTTTTATAAATATCTTCAAAATAAATTCCAATGACCTATGAATAAAAGAAATTCTATCATTTGAGGATTATTATAGAAAAATTTGTTAGGATGATTTTCAAACTTCCTATTAAATTTGCCTACTTTTAATTCTGTACAAACGCGCACCAGTTTCCTGCAATTTTTATTGAATGTCTACTTGGTGCTGAGTATGAATACTGGCTGAAGTGAATTTAAAACAATAAAAACTAGGCCAGCCTATATTTCAGTTATTCACAGAAAAATTGTGCATTCATAAGCTAATCAGAAGTCATCAGAAAAAAAAAATACATTTTTTTCGTTTCTGCCACTACTTTACTACATACTTATTTATTTAATATATTTATTTATTTATTTTATTTTCAACATAAACTCTACAGCAAAACAAAATAACATACAATAGATACAGTATTACTACCTAAATTGCCAATTACAGGGTTTCATTGTGTAGGACTTAAATAAATAGACTTTAAATATTATAGATTACCTAAGATTACCATACATCAATCAAATCAAAATATTTAGTCATCAATTAGTCTTTTCCAATAAACTCTTTTGATTGTCATAATAAATTTAAATTTATCAGGGTTCCGAAAAAAACCCGATGATGACGACCTTGAGAAGAAACCCCGAAAAAATTCAGGATACCATTTTTTGTCATCTTTAAAAAACAATTACAATTATTTCAATAATTTATACACAAAGTCAAAGTATATACAATACTAAACAAAGTATGAGCTCAAAATCGCTCAAATCCAGGCTTCAAGGTACCTATAAAAATAAAAATGAACCATTACAGAAGTGATTAGCACAGATCGTAGTGTATGTAGAATTTTAAAGGAAGCTATGTAGTATACATAGAGGTCGATGCTTGATATGACTGCACATTGAAGATTTCATTACAATTAAAAAAAAAATAATAATAATATTTTCACACATTCCACACAGCACCATCTAGTTCCAAAGTAAGCAACTAATGCTTGTATTATGGATACCACAGTTGATATACTACATAGATTCCTTTTTTTTTGTAAATACATACATATTATAAATACAAAACATCCATGACTCAGGTACAAAGGTTGTTAACACATTAACATTTGCCCCTAGCGGGATTCGAACCCGCGACCGTTTGGTTAACAGCCAGGGTTACTAGCCAAACGTGTCGCCAATAAGACACATTGTCGTCTTTGTGCTAAACAAATTCATATACTTTTAATTTAAGTCGATTTATTTGCACAGTGTAACTCAGCCTTTATAATATGGACTACTCGAAAATAGTATCTGCGTGTTGCTAGCAATTAACTTACTTGTCTTTTATAAAATTTATGGGCTATTTTGCGATGTCCACGCCGAGATACATGTTATGAGGCACTTTGAAAGCGAACGAATAATAATATATTTGACAGACCACCAGCCCTTTCAAATATATTATCATGTTCTTGAAGCTGCATGCATGTAATTTGACACTTAATATGTAGATATGCATCTGTGGGATGATCAATCTTAATTTATTGATCAAGTTCATTAAGTTGTGTAAATAAAATGATTAATGTTTGTGATCAAATTTATATAAAACGCAATGGCATGGATTATTTTTGAAATTCGTATGTGTTTTCTTCATGTGTCCTTGATTCTCCGATGTAGTTATTACATTTTTGGGCTATCTGCTGTTATTTACATTGACAGTACCTAATGTATCAAGAGCAATTATTGTGTACAAATGTCAGTTTATGTATAATAATTATAATTGAATGAACTGAACTTAGTACGAATTAGAAAGAAGTTTCAAGGTTACAAAGACTGAAAACAAATAATTCATAAATTACAAAATTATTTTGAAACAATAAATAATGTTTTTAAAAATATATTTCTTTTTATAAAGGTCGATAGATATCCTGACGGTCTACTTGATGGTATGATGGCTACCGTCGCCTACAACACAAGCTACGATGAAGGATAAGAGCAACCTTAAACCCTCACCGAAACACAACATGCTGTTATTTCACTGTGATCTTTCGTTTGAAAAAAATATTAAATAAAAAACACGAGAAATGTTACCTGTCACTGTCTCAAGTTTTAACAGATAGCAACAGTAATTTCAACTAGTGCTCGACTCGGCGAGAATCTCGACAAACTCTTAAATTTATTAATAAACTAGCTGGTGCCCACGACTTCGTCCGCGTTGAAAAATATTAAGTAGCCTATCCTGTGTCCCGTACGTCCAAATGTTTACCTATCAAGTTTAATGAAAATCAGTTAATTCGTTTCAGAGTTATGGAGGAAGAGGAACATACATAGGAACATCAATTTAGTTTCAGTATCATGTATAGAGCCTATAAACACAATATCTCTGAAAACAAAGTAACTTACTCCATGACCGACCCTTACAGATTTATTATTAGTATTGATAACTTTTGAAATAACTAGTTTATTCGCACGTAACTATAATAATAACCAATTAAAGCAATCAGTCGATCGCATTCGAAATAATCATTCACTTCAGTGAATGGTAACTGTTGAACCTAATTAAAGAGGAGTACCTATATAAATATAAATATATACAGGCACAGATAAAATAAGTTACTATCGTAATACAGGTATATTTCTAACTAGTTACAGAACAGAATATACAGAGAATTTGTAATTAAAATCGAATTAAAATTCAGTCTATTTGGGATTCAGGTGTATTCACATTTCAAGTAATTTGGGATTAGTTTGTAATGTACCGGATGCATCAAGTGGACATTATGATACGTACGGAGTATGACTAAAATGAAAAAAAAAAAAAAATAGAAACACATGCCTATAGGATCATAATTTAGACATAGTAGTTCTAGTACAAATTAGGTATGTTCTAAGGGCATGCAAATATTTGTGGTCAATCCTAATACTAATACTAATAATAAATCTGTAAGGGTCGGTCATGGAGTGTTACTTTGTTTTCAGAGATATCGTGTTTATAGGCTCTATACATGATACTGAAACTAAATTAACGATTTTTAGAATTTTTTCTGTATGTATGTATATATGTACGTATGTATGTATGTTCCTCCATAACTCTGAAACTAATTAACTGATTTTCATCAAACTTGGTAGATAAACATTTGGACGTACGAGACACAGGATAGGCTACTTTTTCTTTTTCAACGCGGACTAAGTCGCGGGCACCAGCTAGTAATTAATATAAATGTAAAAGTTTGTATCTCAATAACGCAAAAACATCTAAAAATATTTAATAAATCGGCTCCACTGTCGTCAACAGTGGCGCGTACGAAGTCGGCAGCTTAGTAAATCAAATTTAAATATATTGTAATCTAATTTAATAATCCATTGCAAATTCATTATTTTTCTAATAACTAAATATGTATTATTGTAAGAAACAAATGAATTTATTACAGTAAAACATAAAATATTTAGTGTTTAATAAAATTATACAAAAATGTTTACCGTTCGAAGGCCCGAAGGGCATACTTTTGGACGTTTGCTTTGAACAAAGCCAAAATAATTAAAATGTTATATAAATAATCTCAAGTATGCAGAACAAGATTATTTGCAACGCGAAAAGATAATAAAAGTCGAAAAGCGAGACAAGCATAAGGCCATAAGCAGATCAGCTCCGAAATTAAGACAAGAACACACTCTTGTGTATTTTAAGTATTATTTACTAAGTAAGGGAATGTTAAGGATAGTTTTGAAATGTGTTTCATAGCCGTGCAATAACATTAGTACCATAACACGAGGGCACCATGCTCAAAACTTGAGAACGACTGGACTAATTCAGTAAAATCCGAGGAAAGTTTTAAAGAAGGGGAAAATTAGAAAAGCCGGGGTTAGTATTAAATAAACATTGATTTGCTATAATCTTAATTTTTTATTTTAAATTTTAAGTTCAAGTGTGTAAACGAACCTTAAGACGCATTGGTCACAGACGGATTTTAAGTCGCATTAAGATTGACGTGGCCATAAAGACAGCTTGAAAGATATCATTGGCATGTGACGTATAAATTTGTTTAATTCCCTTTTATTCTCTTTGCGATCTGTCATCGGCTTCCTGGTGATTATAAATTGTTAAGGTTGGTGCACACTGTACGTATTAGGTATAATAACAACCAAATGTAAACCCGCGGATTTGCATGTCATAAATTTATATTGATATTGTCCGGTAACTCTAGATGTGACAGAGCCCACAAAGTCTTTGCAAATAGCAACATTTCAATCTCTTGTGTTAATTCCACTTATATAACTAAAATTTTTTTTGAATTTTAAATGATAGCAGGCAAGCTGATAGTCCACAAGTTTATAAATGGTCATTTAAGGCGAGGACTCCCTGCTGTGTCTCCAAACTCATACAAACCCAAATCTTTTCAAAGTTCGAGTGAATAAGTAGGTATTTGCTGGGTGAGCTCGTTCCATCATCTTCGTCACACGGCTAGGATTCTGGCCAAGAGAAAACCCATCTCCAATATAAAAAAAAATATTTAGCAGGAAAGCTATATTTTCGTTGCCTAATTTGACTTCTTAGTTACAGTTAAAATAAATAAAAAAACTAATACAGTTTTAAATATGTATTTATAACTCAACTAATTTTTAAAACAGTTTAAATCGGACAGATTGAGAAAAAAAAGTTCTATTTTCTGAGAAACAAATTATACAATTAAAGAAATAAATGTTTAGAGTAATTTTTTTTTTAATTTTTTAGACAATGGACTTATGAATTTCTTTCTAATGAGAAAAATCCAATTTGTTTATTTTTTTATTATATTTTTAAATTGTTTAAATACGCTACAAAATTATATATCTAAATTTGCTACCAAGTAATCATTTATTTTCTCAAGTAATAAGTGGGTAATTATTTATTGTCAAGTAGCAGAATGGGAATGGTTTACAAGCTAATAGGATTACAATCCTTCTATGACGAATATTATCCTGAATTTAAATAAAGAATGCATTGCACGCTAAAACATACTGCTGTTCACTTTTATTATTATAGATTTGAACAGGAAACCAACAAGAGAACTTTTAAGTACATATCAAAGTCCGCAATAAAATGCCTGACCGTATCCTACAGAGCTAGAGGACATGTGCTTTAAAAACTTATAAAGTTCGCCCTCCATGATCAGCGAAAATAAATATCTATTCATAGTTTCCTAATCTTGAGGCGCGACTCTATGTATTTATTCATCAGGATTATTGCGGATATTTGCGTCCGTATCTACAAATGTGGAACATCTGCTTCGATTTAGCATCCGCAACCGTATCCACATCCGCAACCGTATTCACATCGGTAATAATCAATGAGAAACTTTTGCGGATGCGGATATATACTAGTCCTAAATATGGCACTTATGGCACAATATGGACTTCTCCTGGGTGAATTTATGATATTGTTTCAGTTTTTTAATTTAAACTGTTTCTATTTTGTACTAAAGCCTGATTTTTCATAAGAAATTATATAAAATATAAATTTCAATCATTAATTAATTTTGCATTAAAAATTAAATCTATTGAAAATTCGCATCTGCATTAGCATTCGCGGATGTGATACTCTTAAAATAAAAATCACAATAACCCTTCAATCATCCAATGTGAAATTTAATACCTACCAGATCTAGCCGATTGAAAATTTCGCGATAGCAATATTAAAGGCCTGCATATGTTTTATTTTTCAATATTATATTGTATTATAGCTTTCAGTGTACAGTGGGTTTTATGCCGCCCACGCAGCAGTTTACTGCATCGAGACATGTTCGCACGAGAGGGACATATGCGACCGTGGGCGCGATCCTCATTTTATTGCTTTTCCTTACTTACCCAACTTTATTAGTCATTTTATACATTTTTGTATCAAAACATTGACAGCGATTACAATTATGTGCAAGCTGTAAACCCTTGTTTACAACCGAGAGGGGCGAACTTAAACGGTAGAACATGGATTACCCACATACACGCTATTTTGGTTAGTTCAATGTAGGTTTTTAAAAAGAACAACAAGTTTTAGAATAAATGTAAAACAGTTATATTTTACAATATAAATTCTACGTTATTATTTACATTAATAACGTAAAATTTATATTCTGTGACTTTTGTCTGTGTAACTGAAGAACTTAGATACAATTTGAACTATTATGAATATATCTATTCTATATTGTATGTTTGTTTCTATGTAAAAATCTCCGGAACCACTGCACCTTGAAAAATTTGTAGAATGAGCGAACTCAAGTAGTAATGGGTAGATCGAAAAAACCACAGCACTGACTTGACGATGTATGGTTTGAAGTAATTTGATGATACACCAAAAGTAGTAGCAGTAAATTTACGCGAGTAGCAACAAAAGGTGCCTTTAATGGTCTATGGAAGAATGTATGATATACAATAATTTATTATCATCATCACCAAGTCATCACTCATCATCATACCATCGCCATCTTGTCGAAATCTCTCTTTTTCGGACCAAGCGATTTATAACATCCACAGTCAAGTGCGCCTCTGCTCACTTGAATTGGAACTCCCTGCCGGGCGGCGTCTGTGTCTATCCGAGCTCATACAACCCAAATCTTTTTAAAGTTCGAGTGAAAAGACATCTTCTGGGAGAGATTGCCAAGAGGCCAGATGCTGGCCAAGAGCAAACCCATCTTTAAAAAAGTTAGCAGGGTCCACTGTGCGTTCGGCATTCCAACTATGTAGATTATAATAATATATTATGTTGGTCAGTATTCAACTTTATACAACAATACGTTATGAAATAAGATGTGTTGATTGTGCCTAAATATTTTTTTATTTTATCTTATTCGTGTAAATAGTGGCACAGCGTACATGGATTGCATTTCGACGTGATAAATTTGCAGTTCTTTTGGAGGCACGCCCTTACAAAGATCTTCAAGAAATATCAGAATATTTTATGTTTATTTGAGGGGCGAAAGGAGCCTATTTCACTATCCACTCCTTTATCCTACTAGGTCTAAGGCGCATTTGTAGCACCTATAACGTTGCTATAATGGACGACGGTAGCTGCCTTTTAAGTAGACCGTCACCTTACCTGCCGACCTTTAAGTATAAGTTTACTTGTTACTCGTGTAGAATTTGTTTATGGAAAGAAACTTTTAGTAAGCACATAAGGGTTAATCTTATTTGTATAAATGTTCTCGTTACCCAACTATCGAAGTTGGCGACTCAACAATGTAAATATATTATAGTGATAAAAAGATACAATCAGTTAGTTGATTAAAGTATTTCATGCAACCTACTGGTTTGTGAAGCGGCTATTATTAACCGGTGGAACGCACATTGTATGTGGTACAAACTATTGTATACAAAGTCTGCCACAGTGAACGCTAATAGAAAGAGTATAGACTATCGTTAACACTGACTTTGGACTTCACACAACTAAATGTACAGTCGAGTTCATTAATATACTTAGAAGTTAGTAAAATATCCCATTTCAATTAAATAAAGCCCCGTATAACCTACGTAATAAATAAATAAATAAAATACTTATAAAATTGTGTTATTAAATTGTTTAGTTTTATTGAACGTGACTGTACCTATATGTTGAGTACGCGAGATTAATTATATTTGTAGATCGTGATAGAGATTTATGTAATATTTTTTATATTCTTATTACTTAACATAAATGTTATGAGAATAATGAGACTAAATGTGTATCGTAATGAATTCAGCGATAAATTCCGAGTGAAGATGATGAGCTTAGATGAAACTGCAAAATGACTTATAAGTTAGCTGTTAATAAAGTTTGAATGTAATACGCTGTGAATTATTATGCTTGGGTTCTGTTAAATTTAAAGAAGATAGTAAGGCTACAATCGATATGTTTTTCAAAATTAATTGCTATTAAATCTAAAACATATTGCCACGTGTTCCAATGTGTTAAGGTCCAAAAAATGTTTCCAAAGGATTCTTTTGATAATTTCGGCCTCTAGATCAATCAATCAATTCATTTAGAGGAAGAAACTGGAAAAATTAGCGAGCACAGTGTCGGGCGATAAACAGTGTAATTTCTCTAATTATATGACTTCATATAAGGATTGTAGAAAGAGTGTATTCATTTCGAGTTTACATGCTTTCTCTTAGTACTGTGTTGCCGGGCCGGTCGTCATAACTCGGCGGTCCGTTGCATTGCGTCGTAAATATTAGGCTTTGCGACGACGGCCACAGATGAAAGTCTCCAGCATTCTCATGCGGCGAGCTGCAACTAAAGGAGTTGTCGACGTGCCTACCTTGCAGTGAGTTGTGTGGCTCTTTAGTGCTCTTGAGATATTTGAAGGAGTTTTGAGGAGTTCTTAGGTCGTTCTAGCGATTGATTTGTGTTTCACTACAAACAATTACGACGAGCTTTCCAAGGATAGTGTATCGTTTGCCACATTTATTTTTTGTCTAAGAGCCACTACTCAGATTAAAAATACCCCAACTTTTAATATTCCCAATGGAGTTTAAAAACTTTGTCACGGTTAATTTTATTTTTTTTATTTTCTCCAATAATAATTTGTACTTAATTCTAATTCTTGGATTCTACACACCACAGAAAGGTTCTGCGTCCCAACGCAGCACATATTTGTTACACTGTTACGTATAATTTAATATATTTAACTATTTTTAACTCCAGTAAATTATATCTTGAGACAATATTTTTGTATGTCTATACCGATACAATATGACCAAAAGATGGATAAAGGCCTCTCCTAAATGTCAGGTATGATAGATTCTTGGACTATCTACTAGCTTTTTTGTATCTTAGAATATCCTCTTTCCTGCTTTCTTCTCAATGAAAGACGAAGGAAATTCTTAACATTAAGAGAAATTGTTCTTTAATTCATGAAATAGAAAATCATGCCGAGATGCAGCCATGACTGGGATTCGAATCGTCGCTTATCGTTTGATCTAGGAGATAAGGGTTTCCAATATCTATGGATCTAGGTGTCTTGCTTATTATATGTTAGGCAAAGAGAATACTAGAATTATTTTATATTATATGGACTTAACACAATTTATGAATAATTAAGATGTAGGAAAAGTCATACGAAAAATCTAGAATTAGAAATCTACTGTGAAAACGTAGATTTACTGGAAAACAAACCGAAAACGAAAATGGACCTTCGAGTATTTTTATAGAGAGTTAAATATTCGAAAAATTAGATTTCTTTAAAATTGTATCTAAAGCTTATAACTTAAACCACACACTAAGATAGTGTCGGAAGTTGTTGTTTATGGGCCCGACTGTACCGTCCACGCGTCGGCACGTTCTGAAATTACAACTTAACGACAATGTTCATTGTTTACAATACTGAATTCGATTTAAGTATTTGTCATGCGTTATGTTTTTAAATTGTTTTGTTTAAACAGTTATGAATTATTTTAATTTTAATAAGTGTATATGTACAGGTCCATATGTACACTATAGAAGAACAAAAACCATTCTAAATATGGTCCCAAGCAGGCAGGCTGGATATCCAGCGGCATATTCAAATAATTGAAATTTGAACCACGAAAAAGTATTTTTTTTTATCAATATAAATATTAAATAATTATCTATTTCTTTTTAGTTTCTTTGGAATACAGGTTTCTGGTTAAACTAGATTCTCAATAAACTCAGTGATAAGATTTTCACTAATGAAGAGAGCGATAAAAAGAAAAAATGTATCCGTGAAAAGCCGGGGGCAAGTCGATAGTATACCATAAGTAGGTATTTATGTCGATAAAGTAGTATAACTTCACATTAGACATAATTTATATAAAATAAATTAAAATTAAAAATTCAAAAATATATGTCTACTGATTTCGTAACAGGACGCCTACTTTTATTATATAAATAGAACCTGAAATTACTCTAATGGAAGTTTCTCTTTCGCAGATTTCTTTGAATTCAAAAGAGAGAGATATAAAACTACTAATGCTACTAAACATCTTATTCTGATGCATGTGAAGAATATTTTTAATGCAGTAAAATCAAGTTAGAGGAGTGGGCATCAAGAAAACAAAGTCGTCGACAGAAGCTTCTTCGACTATAACTTATCAAAAGATATTCCCATAAGGTAATCTTGCTTCATTCAACATACAATACTTCATATTGACATTTTTACGCCTCCAAGACAATGAGTGACTCAATATATTGTGCAATCAGAAATGTGCTTTCGAAAATATTCAGTTTCTACCATATGTCTGTTAGAATAAGAGTATTTTTTGAATGTATCAACTGAAGGAGTAGTTGGTTTGAATGCAAGCAATTTGAAAAGAACAGAAGTTTATGAGGTGAGCGGTAATTTAAGAGTGCGATTATTGCTTGTTGTTACCCTAAGAAATATTTTTGTCTTCCAATATATTATACTTGTATACTTATTTATATAAATACTAGCTACACGCTCCTGGTTTCGTCCGGGTTCAAAATAAAAACCAAATTACACATAGTTACGAAGTTTTATCAAAATCGGTTCAGTAGTTTAGGAGTTCATTGGCGTCAAACGACGTGACACGTAATATATATATATATATATATATATATATATATATATATATGTATATTATTTACAACTTATTATATACTTATTATATATAAAGTATATTATACTAGTATACTTAAAATTGTAAATGAGCCGTGTGTGTACATTAAATTTTTTTTTCAAAAAACAATTATTTATTTACCGAGGTCAAAAAATTAGTTTTTAAATTTTTTGTCTGTTTGTCTGTGTAATCTAAACTCAGAAACGGCTTAACGGGTTTGGATGAAAATTGGCACACAAGGATACTTTTAATACTGAAAAAATGTTAGGTTACTGTGGGATTTTCAAAAATTCAGTGCGACCAGTGAATATTCACTGGTCGATGTTGGTACAGTATTAATTTCGAATGTGGGTAAAAAACTGTTTCATATTTTTTTATTGATTAAACTAAAGCTATCACATTGATTAAACTAACAACGAATACTTAATGTACATCAATCGGTTCACAAATGAATAAGAAAAAAGTTATTGAAGTGTTTTCTCGTTACCTATTTTTATTCTGAAGTGGATTCATGGTTTTTTTTTTAAATTTGCCACCAGTATTATTAAAAAAAATCATAAAAATACGTTACTTAGTAAAATCAATAGAAGAATTAGAGAACGCAGTAAATCGTTGCAATCATTTTATTTGTGTCTTCTGGAAACAAAACTAAATGCAGTTTATCTCAACTAATAAAGTCAATAACATTAATGAAAGAGCAATGTAATTAGTTAGTGGGTATCAATTATTTATACCCAGAAACCTACGGAGGTTACATCCTAAATAATAGATAAGGTCCACTGTCAAGGGATCCCGTGATCCGGATTTTGGCCGGATAAAAGTGGATTACGGCCGCTGTTATTAACTTCGTTTCGGATTCGCTTTTGGTTATTATTAAGACTTTTAGTTACTTATATGT
The DNA here is from genome assembly GCA_936446665.2 of Synanthedon andrenaeformis. Classification (NCBI taxonomy): domain Eukaryota; kingdom Metazoa; phylum Arthropoda; class Insecta; order Lepidoptera; family Sesiidae; genus Synanthedon; species Synanthedon andrenaeformis. The sequence continues at coordinate 9,393,248 of OW387793.2, forward strand.
AACTATTAATGCTTTAGATTGCTTTAGAAATTAGACACGTTGTTCTAAATTTCGTCATTACTATCTATTCGCAAAATTTCGAACTTAATTTAAAACTATTATATACTTAGGTATGGTATATAATAGTTTTAAATTTTAAATAATAAGTATGATAGGTATAGTATTTATAGCATTATTAATAATATACTAGCGACTCGCTCCCGACTTCGCACGGCTGCAACTTGATATTGAGGTCAATAATTGAGATAAAAAACTATCCTATCTTTTAAGTGAAACCAAATTACAGATAATTGCGAAATTTGATCAAAATTGGTTCAGTAGTTTCGGAGTTTATCGCGCACAAACACGAGACACGACATTTTTATATATTAGATAGACTAGCTACACGCTCCCGGCTTCGCTCGGGTTCAAAATAAAAACTATCCCATCTTTTAAGTTGGACCAAATTACACGTAGTTACGAAGTTTTATCAAAATCGATTCAGTTGTTTAGGAGTTCATTGGCGTCATATAAGATATACTATTTGATGTTTAATTCATTTCCACGTATTCCGATAAAGGATACAAAATACAATGTTACCAGTAATTTGAAACAGCTGATGACGTAAAGCGGCAACAATTTTTCTTTAATACCCTTATCTAATTGCAAACGCTTATGTTAATTCTATGAATTTCGTTAACAATGTAATGCCGTAACTCTACACGACATAAGTTATTACGTATTTAAATAATTCGTTTTTGAATAACTTTTCGGAATATACAAATGTGTGTTAGTTATGCATTAAACATTAAAAAAATATTTTAGAATTTTTTTTTAAGAAAAATTTTCAAAATTAACAAAACGGGGTAGGAAATTAATTACTTAAGTAAAATTATCAGGTTATATTGAGCTATATGTAATATTAAGATTTTTTTATGAGAAAATGAGACATGCAGGCTGACATATCAACAGCCTACCTTCAGATCTATGTAACAATATATCGATTAAAAATATTAAATTTAAGTTAAAGCAATATTTTTTAAATTGTAATTAATAGTAGGTATATAGTTAGAATTATTAATAACTACAAATGGTAACACGAGATTAAACCTCAATGGTTTTTAGGGTTATCATTTTATATGTTATTTTATATATTAGCCCTTAAAAATTGTTAAAATCTATACATATAAATAAAATTGGAGTGTCTGTTTGTAATATTGAAATAACCGTTTTTTACTAGATGCATATGAATATATATACGGTACATACACCAAAATAACATTTTTAAAATTTTTGTCTGTCTGTTTGTTCCGGCTAATCTCTGAAATGGCTGGACCGATTTTGACGGGACTTTTATTGGCAGGTAGCTCATGTAATAAGGAGTAACTTAGGCTACGTTTATTTAAAAAAAAAAATACACCCCGGGCGAAGCCGAGAGCGGGCCGCTAGTTATAAATAAAAAAAGTCTTCATGAATGGTATTGTACTCTTTAATACTAAGAATCTTGACAAAATTATTCTGGTAATATTGATATTGTACTGCTTGGCGTTTTATAATAAATCAACAAAAACATTTCGAGCCTTTGTTAATGCCTCTTTGTTAACGATACCAATAATTTTGATTAGCTATCACTCCCGACATTCCTTATGGGGTTTGTTGATAATTTATTTTTTGTTAGAATTCATCAATGAATTAAACATTAATAATACGTTTGATTGCCATTAACTTGAATAAATTGGTTGCTATTCTCAGTCGAGGTCACACATATTATTATTATTATTCTCTTTATTCATCTTTTTTCTTAACATTAAATTTTTTACAATATAAATATTAAAAAAAAACAATATATATTATAAAAAATTTAAAATTAGTATGCCGCAAGTAGCGGGCCAAGGTCCAAGCTACCGGTGGTTAGGGCTGCAGAGTGAGGAACCTCCTGACAATTCGTGCCGTGTCCAGAAGTACCGCCTTCTGTATCTGACCCTTGATCCATCCATCTAGCGAGAGACTCTTAAGATGTTGGTCGAGGCTCTTCGCTATAAGTATAAAATTGCAAAGTTACTTAAAGTGTGACATTACTAAATCGCATTAGTTCCCAAACATGCATTGTGCACCATAAATTTTTTTAGAAACTTAAAAATTTTCTTTGAATTGTGTAGATAGCCAAGTAAGTCGTACGTCTGCCTGCCATTACAGGGTACGAAGGTTCAAATTTCAGTTGGGACAGCATTTAGAAATAATAATTACTAACTCTATCGAAGATAAATCAATGTGAAAAAATCTATAAGTTCAAAAGGCTATACCTAGTTATTTCGAAAACATGTGAAGTGCTAGGCTAGAGTAAGCTAACTCACGTAGAGAAGAGACCTTTTCCCAGCAGTGTACGGGAATCCTGTGTGTACGCGGGAAGACTAAACAGTCTTGGAAGATATATATAAACAATACGTGGTCTTCTGATTGATACTCCTAGTAACCTTCTCACTTTAAACCCTTTTCTGCCCCTAGTGGTTCGCTCTGTAAAATTGTTTAGGCTAAGTTAGCATACATATGTTACTTTCTTAGTTTTGTTTATAAGTACTGAGCACTTCAAATTCGCTTCCGGACAACTATTCATATCGACTAAAATGCTAGTTAGACTGTACCTTTTAAACAGTTGGTCAAACGGGACATACAAAAGACTAGCGGGTCAAAACGGGTCAAATAGGGTCAGAACTTGTGGGTCCAAAGGGTCTGAAGCCGTCGCTTTTAAGGTCCTCGTACTAAAAGCTCGAGAAAACAAACACTTTTATTTCCTCAGTTCATTTACGAAACCAATTCCACAGTGTACCTACTAGATTCGTTCTAATAATGTTTGTACCCACTCAGGAACTACGGTACCTATGCCTTCATACTATTATATTATCAGATATCAGATAGAGACGGTGGTGTAGTGTGAAATAAACAAACGAACATAATTAAGCGATCACTTCTGCTCCACTTGGGACCATAAGAAACACCTCTCCAGTTTTGCTGGACACACACAATGGGGTATTTACATTACAAGTGGCATCTTCCGGATAAGGCATCCTCAAGGCATTCTTAAGGCTGTATAATGTGAAAACCTTTTGTTGGGAGCAAACGGGCTTAGGCTACAGTATTACTGGAAGGGCTAAGGAATATAGTTTGAAAAATAAATTTAGTTAATGGAGGATAAAAGACGGGAAATATATTTAAGAGTGCAGTGAAATATTAAAACGTGTGCATTGCCTTAGTCGCCTTTTTTAAATTTTTTTTTGTAATATCTCTATTGAAATAAAAAAAAACACTTGCAAAATGATAAGACCATCTGTAGGATTTTTAATATTATAGAGACGTAAAATGTGTAGTACGAGTATTTACGAGTTTTCTCTAAAATTAGTGAATCAATCAAAAACTCTTAATCTTAGGACAATACTTGCTTTCAAAGAAATTTGCTTTAAAATGGCAACTTGACATCCTGTAAGAGATAAACTTGATTTTTTTTTCCATTATTCACAGACGGTTGTAATTAAAAATTTATTTGAATGAATTATTGAATTTGAGGACGATTTGAACAAATCATTATAGATTCGTTTCTTTCAATGCCTAGGTTATAATATAGCCACGATATTATTTCCTGACATGAGCTAAGGCTCGCATTTTTAATTCCATAAAAAACCAAAATATTAGTACATGGATTTTAAAGTTTGGACATAGATTATGATTATAATATCCAGCAACTAATATTTTGAATGGGCCTTTATATTAGGCATATACATTGTAAAGACATATTAATATATATTTCATATTAGGTATATACCCGTATCAAGGTTTTATTATATGAAAGACGAAGCAACAGAAAAAATATGTTAGATGAATATAATATTGACACATCCAGTAATCGGAAGTATATCGGATAACCCCTTTGTTGCGACGACGGCTCTTTGTTACCATAACCACAATGAGAGTGTTAAATGTCGACCTGATGCAAGAGATTTTGCCAAGAGCCCTCAGAGACTGACCCTGCCACAGATTTCTTTGAAGAATTACGAGATTTCACACGGGACTATTTTCCTGCTTTAATTTCTATACAATTCACTGCTCTGCTCTTTTGAAACGCTTTCAAGTGATTGTTGGCAACAATTCGCGAGTAAAATTATAGAGACCTTTTTAATGAAAGAAAATTTGAAAGCTTGCTATAGTCGAGATTAATTTATGTGTGTAGAAATATTTTTTTGGTATTTTTAATTTTATCTACTTATAATCTAATTAGACTAAAAATATGTAATGATTACTGTTATAATTGTCTATTTTAATTAAATAGTATTATTTGTCGTCAATTGATAATTAACAATCAGTTCTTATATTATTTAAAAAATGCATTTTTTTTTCGTTTAATTACTTATTTTATTCATGCCCCATCTCTTAAGTTAGAACACTGGATAAGGATATTCAAGGGCGTACAAAGGTTTTTCATATTATTTTCCAAATTTGTAACATCTATTACATTTCTAATATATGTATTTAGCTTGAAAATATATTTATATAAAATGTTTAGATCTTCTTTGAATACAATCCAACGCAAATAATTTTAAAGAATCAATTTAATATATCCGCTGAAAATCTTCTTTTTATTTAGAACTTTACATTTATGAGTGTTCAAAAAAATCATATTATTTACTTAATTTTTTTCATTTCATTTCAAAGAAAGATTAGTTGTGTTGCTTAAGCATACATGAGTTGAACTTAATAAAGACAGAATTGTATAAGAATATAGATTCATGTGGGGTATTGAGGAGAGTTTGAATTTCGTGGCAATTTTTCATCGCCAAGCTATTAAATAAATAATCGTGAGTAAGCGTTTTCGAGAGCATTAAGAGGGAGCATAAAGGGCATTGGGGATATCATACACAAACAATTTTCGTGCAGAACAGGAACATCATTTGTATAGCAATGATAAATGATTTAAAATCGGTCCGACGATTTGTAAAGAAGCCTGGAGTAAAGTATGTAAAGAGAGCTAACTTTTCTCAAGATAATTAATCTGAAGACTCTCAATGACGATCTAAATAATATAGTAGAAAAACAAGATTGTCCAGAGTTTTTCGGAAATTTAAGTTAGCAGAGGGCGTTTTACATCAAGTATAACTAATATTTTGACGATGTACTTACATATTTTTCAATATCTCGTGTTTTTATATTTTCCTTTATCTAACTACTGCAACCGATTAAAAAAAACTTCCATATCCTATATACTCGTACATACAATACTATATTTTACTGTGTCTAAGTAAAACAGGCTTTATTCGAGTCAAATATTAAATTCATAAATACTCGTATAAGGAGCTACCAATCAAATTTGAAAATATATTTGCTTTAGTTAGAGAATTAGATTCATATTTAAGGTGGGTTTAAGATAAAAAATGTAAAATAGAGACGGGACACACTGAGTTCCGTAATCATAAACTTGGAGGGGCAGTCTAGTGCAGTAACCGCCCTCTTACAGAAAAGGCCAGAGAGTCTAATGCAGTAACAGCAAGTAAGTTGCTCTTATATTTCGTCAAACGACTGAGTGATATTAACCAAACTTTACATCTCGTCTTGTAGTTTAACCTTTATTGTGTTCACAGGCGACAGGGCCACCTACCATTGTCAAACTATGTAACTATTCTAGTATATAATGTTAGTAATTGTAAAATAATGTTAATAAATAACTTTGGTTATAGAACTTAGTCTGTCATCTTCTATATATTTTTCTATAAACCAAAGATGATACTGTGTAGGTACTTTCTTCTTCGCGATGATCTTTGTTGAGGGCAAAAATTACCTAAGACATTTACATAACAAAATAACTAAGTTATTGTTTATTAAAATAATTAATTTAAATGATCATAATTTTTTTTTGTTATAATATTATGTAAGTACTTCATTGCGAATTTTATACAAGTGATATGTTTTTTGTTCATCTTTTGTTTTAGTTTTTTCTTAAAATATATTAAAATGTATTCAATTACTATTAATCAAATATTAATTGAACTGACTAAATGCTTCAATGGTATTTATATAAAAGACTAGCTGGTGCCTGCGACTTCGTCCGACTTGAAAACTAAAAGCCTATGTTCATCCTGAAATCTAACCATTCCGATGAGTAGTTTCGAAGGTTACAACCTGAAATTACATACGAACAAACATACTTCTTGACAAATAAACTCTACTTCTTGACAATATAAGTATTGGATAAAAGTAAGTAATATGACTAAATATTGTTACCGAAATGGGCTCGTATAAAGTAAATCATTTGACTTAGTTACAAAAAAAAATAGTAGTAGAGATCAATGATAAACTATGATGGCTTTAATTATGGACGGTATCTAACTTGTTCATCTGTTTCCCTTATACAGTGGGGCTTGTTTCAGTTAAAGGCAAATAGAATTACAGCTATTGCGAACAATATAAGTACTAATATCAATTTTAATATTTCAAAGGGAACAGCAACAAATTGTCGTTGTAAATACAAATAAAGTTTCCTTTAGTAGTTCTACTTATTTGAATAGCCACTGTCGGGCAGTCCGTAAAACCGCGTTCACATTTGTAAAAAATTTTTTTCTGTAGATCAAGTATATTTTATCGTAACTTGATATATGGTAAATTTAATCTACATCGTGAAGAGACATGTATATTAATTACAATAAGTAAAGCGTGCTAAAATGTTGGGTCATCGAACGATCCGTTTCGTTTCCATGGCGATTAGTATAAGTGAGGAAATTATGAATATAAAGCCTCAACGAAACTTGCTTCTAGATAAATGCTGACTAGTTTGTGACTGTAGAACGCAGTGTGCTTTGCCATTACTTTTGAATTCATAAAATATACAATTTCTATATATTTTTTAGACTATAATTACAATATATAGCCAGATATAAATCTCGCTAAACCTGGCTTTTATGTTAATCAATAATATAAGCTTTTCTAACGATCACTCATGATTGTATGTAGTTATAACTATATTTTGTTTATTTAATCTACTAACAATATGGAGTTTAAAATAATTCGATTTTGGTATATGGAGTAATAATATTAATATTAATTAGTATATTAATATTAGGCTTATATTATATTATATTATATTATATTATATTATATTATATTATATTATATTATATTATATTATATTATATTATATTATATTATATTATATTATATTATATTATATTATATTATATTATATTATATTATATTATATTATATTATATTATATTATATTATATTATATTACATTATATTATATTATATTACATTATATTATATTATATTAATAATATTAAGCTCCAGTAAGAACGCACCTTAAGGATGTAGTAATAAAATGGTTTCCAAACTTGCCGTTTGTTGCCGGACAGTCGTAGGGTAACAACGTATTGAGGCGGAAAGGTCTGGACCTGCTACGGGCAATATTAACTGAACGATTTAAATAGGATGTCCAAAAGGTCCGCTTTTTGTGGTATAAACTTTAGTAAAGGTCTCAAAAGGCTTATATTAAAATTGTCTGAAAACGTTTAGAAATGTTTGTTTGTTATAAAAAAAAACCCTTTCCGCCTGTATTCCTAGTAATCATGTAAAACGTGTATGACTATAACGAAATATGATTTTTTCCTTAACATTTAAAACTACTGAACAATTTCTAATATTGTTAATAACTAGTTATTGACTAATTACCTACAGAGGATGTATGATATCGAATTAGATACTTAAATATCGTAGTTAAGTTATTACTTATTAGTAATTTACTTACTTACTTACTTAGTATACTAAAGTTTTGCGTATATATATACAAAATTTTACTTTTTTAACTTTTGATATTTTTTTTTCTAATTATCAAATAAATTAGTAAATTTGGTTTTAACTTATTGAAGAGAATTAATATGTCAACTGAACTGAACTAGCATCCGTTTGGGAGCTTCGATGCCACAACCAGACACACAGATACACAGACGCAGAAATACACACATACACAGGTCACACTTATAACACCCCTCTTTTGCGTCGGGCGTTAAAAATATATAATTTGATGTTATATATATTTAATTGAAAATTTTAATCACATTGGTCCCAAACGGCGTTGGTAATACTTTCTTAAATTGTTATTTCAAATTAGTCAACACCATCTCGCTTGTACGATCACACGAAAATACAATGTAGAAGTTGTAAATTCTGCTACTTATTAATTATAACAAAATTTACACACGACGTCTATATAACGAGGAGCCTCATAAACTGAACAAAGTATTTTTTATTGATCATAAGAACAGTATCCAAAGGGAAAACTTAATATCGTATAATGTTAAACATACTGCGTCGTAATTTATAATAGATTTGCTCGTTTTGGTATTTAAAAGGTAGACTTATAGATTAGTCATGACTTGCAGACTATAAGAAAACTGTTAGCCTATTGGAAATATAACTTAGGTTGCTAGGGAAACCGCTCTCAGTGCTCGGGATTTTTCTGCAAGACACAATCCGTAACGAAAACGTCTGTAGAAGAAACGTTACTTAGAATTTATAGGCTACATTTCTCGTAGACGAGTCTTGGTGAAAACCACGTAGACCATGGGCCAACCACCTGCTCGCTGGACCAAAGATCTCCTATATCAAGCAGTGGACGCTTATGGGCTCCTAATACGGTAAACTGTAGTGGTTTACTTACCTAAAGATGCCACATTGGGTGGTATCCATTAGGCGAAACTTCATTTATTCATAACTAGCGACTTGGCTATAGCACAAGCAACGCCACGGATGCTGCAAGTGCAAGGATCAAGGGATTGAGAAGAGATAAGAAAGTGGGCTCAAACAACCCTTACTCACTCACCAAAACACGTGCTGTTATATCATGGTGCTCTTCTGTAAGGAGGTGGTTACTGCCGCCAGACGGACTACCTTAATAAGATTTTACTGCGAAACGCAGTGTGCCTTGCCGCTACTTAAAAGTGGCAATACTTTAAAATGGCTATGAACCATTTTACTAGAAGCCAAAGTTATAAGAAGCTTCTTATGGCTCTTTGCTGATTGGAATGTGGTAAGATCTGCATAAGTTGTTAAAACCTATATATTTGGAAATATCTACTATAAAAATCTATTCCAAGTAGGAGAATACAACCGGTCGCATTACAAAGTGCTCTTGATAACGAGTTCAAAATACACAGCTCTGTTTACTGTTGCAATACTTATCATTAAGTTGGACATGAAATTATTTAATAAAAACTGAAATACAGTGATTATATATTTCTCGAGCGTCGCTTGGTGTTGCTGGTCTCCGGTTATACAAGCGATGTAGCGCATTACGTCAAAAATAACACCTTACAGCGAAGTTACGCTGGACTACGATGACTAGCGCTGCAGGCGGTTAGTTGTACAGGGTGTTCGGGAAATTTATGGTTATTATTGCGGCTAGTTTGTAGCCGACGTGTAGACGCGATAATAACACAAACATTGCTGTTTGTATATACATGAAAATGGTGGGCATTGGTAAGTGAAACTTAACTCGTCTATAAATTATTCCATAACTCGTTCTAACTTCTTAGCCTCCGATCGAAAAGAATTTTCTTAATGTGGTAGAATTAAAACAGTATTACACATGAGATTTTTTTAAATATTTTAAGCACGCTGTAGGTACAATATGTTTTAATATTATGTAAAATAGCATCTCATATTCAAAGTTACTTTTGTTGGGATAGTATTCAGGCTATTAGTGATATATTCCTACTTTCGTATTAACTGGTAATACCGCTACTTCCTTACATCCTTACATTACATATTATAAAACAAAGTCTTCCGCCGCGTTTGTCTGTCTATTCGCGATAAACTCAAAAACTACTGCACCGATTTTCATGCTTTTTTCACCAATTGATAGAGGAAGGTTTTAGTATATAATTTGTTAAGTTTTTGTTTACATTTTTGTATACATTAAGGAGGTGTCGGAAAAAAATAAGTCGTCTGGGAGCTTTCAACGAAAACGCTGCCTAAACCCTTTGAGATATAACAAAATAATGTACGAGTATGGTGGAATTGTGTATCTTATATATGCCTACAAAAAAGTCCGCGATGGAATTTACAATTTCTCGTAAAAATAGCGTTTGGAATGACAATTAATAAAGCGCAGGGTCAAACATTAAAATTTGCGGGAGTAGACTTAAGCACACAGTGCTTTTCCCAGGGGCAATTGTATGTTGCCCTATATTTTCTGTAAAGAACCCGTGGGAAGCCGGAGCGGGTTGCTAGTATATAATAAAAATGTTATTTTGTACAGACGGAATGACACTTCAGCTTTCAAAGCTATTGTAGTATAAAAATTCTGCGTGAAATAGGCTGGAGCCTTTTGTTAGTCTATTTATTATTTACATTAATCTAAGACAGCCTCAAATATATTTTTTTACTATCGTAACTTTTTAATTTTAATATTATAAATGAAAAATTTAAATTTATGTAAGTTTGTTTGTTTGTTACCCCTTTACGCCTAAACTACGCAATCGATCACCACAAGATTTTGCATAAACATAAAAAGATACAGAAAACAACATATATTATATATCTATCTATCTATATATATAAAAAGCTCGTGTCACGATGTATGTTCGCGATAAACTCTGAAACTACTGAACCGACTTTGATCAAACTTCATAAGTATCTGTTATTTGGTACAACTTAAAAGATAGGATAGTTTATATCTCATTTTGTTTATTATTATTTTTTTAAATTATATAATATTATTAACATAGCGCCATCTGTTGATACTAATTCAATACAGCAATTATTTATCTGTGAGTTCCATAAGGTTCTCACAGATGGCGGTTTAAAGTAATTTATAGGCTGGATTGCAAAAAAGCACCCCGGGCGAAGCCGGGAGCGGGCCACTAGTATATATATAAAAATTACCACAAATATGACGTAGAACAAACATCACTTGAGAATGGCACGACCGATTTTGCTGCTTTATGTGTTTTTTGTTGTTTTCGTAATTGTCAGGACAAGGTTTGTAATGCTACTGCTACACCTGCGTTAATGTTAACGTTAGTGTTAATGTCCAACTACGCGTTAATTAAGGCATTAAAAATACGCTTTGGCTACATTAAGGTTCTAACGCCGTTAAAAGCTAATTCATCCCGTTAACGCGCTAATACAAAATGGAAGTTGAAGCAGCTGCACTAGTTGCAGCAATGAGTGTAATTAATGATTATATGCATTTATGCAATTTAATAAAAAAGAAAAAACAAAAAAGAAGAAGATGGTGGATGATTCAAATGCATCGTCGTTGAACTCGGTCCTGCGGAATGAGACGATATTAAGCCGTTAATGTAGCCAACATCGCGTTAAGCGTTAAATTACGCGTTAAAACCCTTTGATGTGTCAAAAAAACCGACACCCGAGCTATCGCTTAACGTCTAATGCCATTAGTATTGCCGTTAGCATTTTAACGCGTTAAAATCTTGGCCACATCTGCGTAATGCCTTATTTAACGCGCTAATTAACGCGTTAAGACGCAGGTGTGGCCGTAGCATAAGAAAGAAAACTTCTGGAAAATCATAAGCTTATTTAAAATTGTATTTAATTTGAATTTTTTTTTTAAAAAAAAGGCCACAATATAATAACATGCTGTATTTTAAACTAGTCAGAATATGAAGAAGCGAACGATTGGCCGATAAAGTTGAGATGTAAGCGATTTTATTCAGAGCTCACCACTTGATTTATATCTTTATTGTGAGAGCTTTACCTATAATGCATACTCGGACTGGTTCTAAACTAGATTCCGAACGTAATACCCTATAGATAAGCAATTATTATTGCAAACATGTTTTATAACTTATTTTTTGTTAGGCACTAGTGTTTTTATTAGTGCAACATACATTGCAGGGCTTATGGAATCATAAGGATATTGGAATACTGTTTCTTTTTTTTTTATTTTCATTTTTAAAATATATTTTATAGTGAATACTCGAAGCCTATGTATATATATAATATGTACCTATGCTGCATCCAAGTGCTGGGTAAAGGTCTCCCCACTGTAAACTGATATAGGGTGATATACCGAAGCACATCAAAGTAAGCTCAAAGTTTTATGTTATGTTATGTTCTTGATGCTTCTTTCATGTTTCATAACAAATATAAAATAACATTTCTGCCTATACTTTAATGAAAACACTAAGAGGGGCCGCAAACTAAAAAAAGTCAGTGGATATAACAGCACTTTGACAAGTTTATGACGTTCCAAGTTTCTTAAGTAGGCATATTTAATAGCGATATATTTTGATATTAATTTTAATATTGATCATATATAATAATCAGTTGTCACAATGTTCGTTCACGCTTATCTCCGAAACCGCTCAACCGGTCGTGATAAAATTTTGTTAATATAATATTGTTTGTTACATACGATATCATAATCCTAATAGATTATAAATGCAAAAGTTTGTATGTTTGGATGTTTGTTCCTTAATAACGCAAAAACGGCTAAACGAATTTGGATAAAATTTGGCACACAGACTGTTTATTTCCTTGACCAAAATTTATGATACTTTTTATCCTAGAAAAATGTTAGGTTCCCGAGGGATAGACTAAAAATATAATACATAATATTTTTTTAATATTTATATTATAAAAAAAATAAGAGGGTAAATTATAATAAAATAATATAAAATATTTATTATAAAACGACATTTTAAGCTATTCTATCCTGTAAACATGATTGTATTACTATATGAAACTGTGTTTCGTTGAAGAATTTGTAGAACAATTTTCAATCAAAGTAAGACAACAAAGTTTTGTATTGGAAAAATCCAATAAAAGACGTTCATGCGACCTGTACACTTTTGTTATAACTCACAAACCGAACATTTGATTAAATTTTGACCTACATCAGTTAAGCTATACTGTTTTCAATTTTACCGATCATATTTTTAAAAGTTTTACAATTAATAATAATCAAAATTAATTAAAAAATAACTTCACCTAAACCACGTAACGGATTTAGGGATAACCGAGGAAAAAAATGCAACTGGACGAGTCAGAAGCATATTATACTAGGATATTCACCTATAGAAAGCTACATCGTCAGCAAGTAACATAGGCTATATATTATAAAATATATATAGTGCAAAGTCGCGTGCAACAGCTAGTATAAAATAAATCAAATAAAAATCGGCAAAAATCTATTGCAGCTTAAATTTCGCTAAAATTTACCGCCCACAGTTGTTGCAAAGTTTAATAATAGCTGACAGCAAGTTCGAATATACTAAATTGTATTTTAGATAATATTTAATCAATCTACAAAATAAAACCTTCTGTAGGATTTAGGGCCAGTTTTATAAACGACATACCTTTTTCCCGTTCGTTACAGTGCTGGTAACCGAACGGTTAACGGTCCGTCAATAACGTTTACTGACGGTGGTTCTATAAAAGAAATTAAACATTCGGTAGCTGCCCGTAAAAAATACGCCGAAATTTATGAATATTGTCGATGATTTCGTTGTAGTCTGTCAAGAACTGTCAAGTGTCGCGTCACAAACACATTTATTTACAAAAATAACAAAATAAACGATACGTAAGATAAACCGACCCTATCATAGTCAGTAACGAGCCAGTAAACTCTAGCTGTCAAATAATACTGTTGACTAATGAACAGTTGTTTATAGTACACTATATTATACTATTAGATCATTTTTTCGTCTATTTGATATAAAATTTAACTAACGGATCGTTATAAAACTGGCCCTTAATGTATTTTTTCCAAACAAACTTTTTCCCTTGCCCGGACTATGAGGATTATTTCATCATTACCAAAAACAAAATATACTCCAGTCCAGTAGGTAGAGTGTGGAAAAACCAGTGCTCTCTCGCTGTCCCCATTATCAGATCGATATCGTTCTGATTAATAGCAACTGCCGGTATCGCGATGTCGATTTACTAATTAATTGGACAACGTTTTGCTTCCTTAAGAGCTAACGATTAAATTCTTATTTTAAGCAATTGGGGAGGGAATCGGAAATTAATTTCTGAGTAATTTCGGCTAATAAAGCTTTTCGGATAAACTAAGTAACTAATTTATAAGAATAGATAACCTCAATGTGGTTGAATTATAGTATAAATTCATAAAATATTTTCACTATTTAGGAGCCTTTTTTTGCTTAAATGAATCTATATACTGAGTGGGAAAGCTGTTCCGAGTGGGGTGTGATAAAAGCCTTTTCGAGGGTTTGGCAACGTCGGGAAAACCTAATATACCCTATGTTACTCGCTAATAACATAGCTTTATAATGTGTGAAAGAATTTTTAAAATCGGTCCAGTAGTTTTGGAACATTAAAAACATTAAAAAATCGTTTCTCTTTATAACATTAGTATAGAATTAATATCTTTTGAAACAAAGATCAGTATCAATAGTGGCCGGGCACATAATATTTGGGCAGCCCGTCTGGTGACAGTAACCACGTCACAGAAGATCAAGGTGAAAAAGCAGTATGTGTGCTATAGTGTTTCGGTAAGTGAGTAAGGGATGTCAGACCTTATTTCCCTGTCTGTCCCTAGTCGATAACTTATCCTTAATCCTAATGTAGTCGGTAGTGAACTTACAGGATCTGTGGTGTTGCTTGTGTTAAAGGCCACCTACCATCATGTGGACCGTCAGCCTTTTACTAATCTAATCAACTTTGATTTTTTATCTAATCAAAGTGTTGACCTGGTGTTGACACTTTGATTAGATAAAAAATAAAAATTTCATGTCTGTATTTTTTTTAATTGCTAAAGAAAACGTGCATATAATTGCAAGTGAAACGAAACAAGTAAGGCAATCGTTTCAAACAAGATGAGTTAATTAAAAACCGGAAAAGAATGGATACACTTGAATTAAGTTACACAGTTTAAGCAATTTAAAACAGGTTGCGTACTTGACTGCAAAATGTTCCAGAGTAAATTAAATCTTTTTTTTTATGACAAGACGTATTTCAGGCTCACAGACTTCGGTTATAAGTGTAGTTTAAACCCGAAGCTATCAGTAAACGAAAAAAAAAGAAAAAGAAAATAAACCTGTAACATATTTAAAAAAAAAATGAAAATAGAAGCAATAAAGAGAAAAGTTTTTAGATTAGAAAATATTATGTATAATTTTTTTTATTTGTAATTTTTTTATTACTCTAATAGCTGTGCCCGCGACTTCGTACGCGCTTTTTTCTTTTTAAAAATTCCACAGGAATCTAACATTTTTCTAAGATAAAAAGTATCCTATATCTTAATCCAGGTAATAAACTATTTGTATGCCAAATTTCATCCAAATACGTTTAGACGTTTCAGTGTGGTTGAGTAACAAACATCCACATACAAACTTTCGCATTTATAACACCATTAGGATTAGAATTAGGATGATGAAGCATTCATATACTTACTAAATCCATTTTTGTAAACAGACAAGAACAAAAGGACAGCCGCTTCTAATTAAAAACTTAAGTTTAATTACTCTGTGACCATTTGGGTTAAAAAAAAAACTCTCACCAAAAAGATCGCTGTCGATATGCTAAAATTTCAATTTTACCTCCTACGCGAGCGGTCCAAAGGTTTTATGCAAAAATTTAAGAAGTGGGACCTCATTAGCATCGTTTTAGGTCCGTTTTAATGTCTTAATTTGAATTCGATTCGAGTAAAAAAACTCTACATGGCCAGTGTCATTTAAGTTTTTAAGATAAGGATTTTATTTCAATTAAAAAAGTTTGTGCTCGCCGAATTTAATGTATGGGTGGTTTAATTCACAGACTTCGTAAAAATTGCACACGAAACAATATGCGTTTGGAATATTTTTTTATATATATTAATATATAAAGGTCGGCAGACAGTCCGACGGTCTACTTGTTGGTAGGTGGCTACCGTCGCCTATAACACAAGCAACGCCACAGGTGTTGCACGTGCGCTGTCAACTACAGTCGGAAATGGATTGATTAATAATAAATCAATCAAACTATTAAAATATGATGCATTTTGACACAAAATGCTTCATATTTTAATAGCTCTTTAAGCTATGAAGTTTTAATGACTCATAAAGCCATTATATAAAATAAACATGTCAATAAAAATTATGTCCTAGAGACCTGTTATTGGAAGAAGTCCGTACTTAAATTTGTTATAAATTAATAGATAATACAGACAAGTTCTCAACATAAAAAAGCGCAATAGTACATAACACAATTTAAACAAAACAA
This sequence comes from Synanthedon andrenaeformis, assembly GCA_936446665.2. Lineage (NCBI taxonomy): Eukaryota > Metazoa > Arthropoda > Insecta > Lepidoptera > Sesiidae > Synanthedon > Synanthedon andrenaeformis. Next base: position 9,409,454 of record OW387793.2, read on the forward strand.
AACAAAATTAAATAGTAAAGTAAGTGACATGAAACCACGAGGCAACCAGGTGTCATGTCAGTGGAGATATGTTTTGGATCTATGTATCGAATCTTAGAAATTGTATAATTATAAGGAATGTGAGGCCAGTTTCCACAGAATTAATAGTTCTTAAGTGTATCAAGTTAGAGAGGTTTAATTTGCAAGATTCCTTCAATATTTGCTAGCAAATCCTCCGTAGCTCTAAGTCCCCAAGCGCCTCTCGATTATGTATTCTATTCGAACGAGCGATGCAACTCGATAACGGTAATCGAATCGATGTTAAATTTATTCGTACCAAGCTGCGGTATTCCGACTGTGCTCGACTATTTCTTAAAAATTTGTATATTGAAAGGCGTTCAGATTTTCTGATTAACTGTGATTTGTTTTAAATAATAGAAAAATGTAAATAACAGCAATAAGTGTTAGAAATTTATCCCTACAGTATTTTTTTTTAAATTGGCAGGCAGGCTGAAGTTTCACCTGTTGTTAGGTGCCCTGTTGTTGTTGTTAGATAATAAATTGGGAGAGGGTAAGAAATGGTATCTTAATAATCGGATCTATCTATCTGATCTTCGTAATGCCATGTTTCCAGCCACTACTCTATAAAATTTCCAACTTTACAGATAGTATGCAGTGCCAGTCAGTGTGTATGTATGTACGTTCATTATTAAATATGATTGTCAAACATATTCGTATACAAATCGCATGCTAAGGTTTTGTTTATATTAATAGCAACATCCGACGCGTGTATGAATTATGAGTGCAACCATAAACGGTCATAAGTCTTGTCATGTTGTATGCGCAGGCACTGCTTGAGTACAGCTGAGTGTACACGGATATAACAATACGCCACCAGAATATATTTAAAAGAAATAAAAAAAAAGAATAATAAAATCTCTAACTGCTGTTTTAAAAATTATTAAAAAAAAATATATATTATAATGCGAAAGAAATAATTTCTGATGGTCTATAACGTTATGATACTCTCTGAACAAAATACAGTTTTTTTTTCACCATTCTAATTAATCTAAATTGAAATTTCTGACTGATTTTATATAAAACCTTTCACACTGATAAGTTATGTATGTACAGTATCACCTTATAATTTTTATGGGATTTTTTTAAATTTAATATATAAAAGCGTTGATAGAATAAATGCAAACATTAGTGACTATTCGCTCATAGATCTTACTCCAATGAACAATCATTCGATATCACAAAAGATACTTGTGGATACACGTACTGTTGATACGAATTTGTAATTTTATCACCCAGTCTTTTGTCTACTATTTTGACGCCTTTATAAAATGTTTGTTGTAAAATTTTAATTTACTTATTTAGCTTTTTAATAGTTTAGCAAGATTTAGTTCCATCTTTGTGTACTTGCACTTATGAACGTGTTTAGTGAAGCTCGGTCGGTTAGCCACCTACATCGAAACAGATACACATGTGAATGAGTACTAATGAAAATTACTCAATCAACCCTTCCATTTGCATTCGAACTGAAGTTTTTAAATACAATCCAGTGGTACGTTTTTATTTATTAAAATCAGAAAATATACGCAGAATTAAATTTCTCTTAATGATCTAGCTTATATTGAAAATAATATCGTGTTTCTTGACTTGAGTAATTAAAATATAATATAATTGGTTCTTTAACAATATGAGTCACTATGATAAAAATATTACAATAATATGCAATAAAATTGGATTTTCGAATTAATAAATAGACCATTGAAAGATTTTAAATAAAATAATAAAAATATAAACTTTTGAGCACAGAACAAAAATAAAATTATCTAGAGCAAATGCCTGTTGGAGTAAACTTTGCGGCGTTCGTACGCTGAAAATATTACTTTTACGGAAAAGAGTTACTACAATAAATTATTCTGAAATATTCTGATGACGTATGGTGCTATAACGTGGCCTCTCATGGCAGGACTGATACACAAGTTTGGGGTCGCTCAGCGTGCTATGGACCGAGTTTCTTTGGTGGATAGGATCAGAAATTCTGAATTCTGATTCTGATTAACAATAAATTTTTGCTTTGAATGCTTTGAAATCCTCTTATATGAATTATCTGTATACAATACAGAGATTCTTACTGGTAAACTAAGTATTTCATCTTTGGTTACTTTAGTCCCCAATCTTTGTACTGTAGACGGTCCACTTGATGGTAGGTGGCTACCGTTGCCTATAACACAAGTAAAGCCATAGGTGCTTCAAGTGCACTGCCGATCATGCAAAGATTAAGGATAAGGGATAAGGAAGGGATGAGGTAATGGGCTCTGGCATTCCTTACTCACTCATCGAAACAAAACAGCACATAAGTGGTCTTCTGTAAGGAGGTGGTTACTGCCACCAGACGGACTGCCCAAATAACTGCGAAACGCAGTATGCCCACTACTAGTGTGATCTTAGTCCAGTTCAAGTTATTAATATTCCTCGACATTCAAGTTTTCTCACGGAGTTAGAATTCATAGCGCAACACAGATCATGCAGCATCCGACTCTGAGGTACTGTTCGGCCGGAAACCCGATTGAGCGCATGCTTTGAATCTCTATCAATTCGAACCTTTGTTACTTTTTTGCACTAATACATTGCAATGAAAAATATGTTAATGTTGTTTACATGACAGAACTAGTAGGAGGAAATCAACGAGCCAGAGTTAGTAGGCAATTAGGCACTATATATTTTATGACTACTTTTTAAGTCTGCTATAGGGAGAAAATAAACAGTGACGTCAATGTTGCGTAATATTTATTTAAAACTTTTATTTAAAAGATTTTTCTACCATGTTATCGTTCGCCCATTGTACACATTGTTTGTAAATAATTTTATCAACAGTCGAAGTAAAATGATTTCCAGTTACACCCAAATTCTGCCCCCACTGTAACCTTTATCTGGAATCTTCTTATAAAGGGCAAGTTTGTTTTAAAAAGTTTCAGATTTTCTCCTATCTGTTTTAGTTAAAAATTCAATCAAGAAACTGTATTCTTCTTTAAGAAGTTTATTAATTTTGTATCGTGATAGTAGCACTACCTACACACTGTGTTCTTGTTTCATTAACTGCTGTGCGAAATGAGAGCACGACGTGTACTGGTGTGTTTCTATGCAAGATTCCATTCTTTGACCTTATTTTATACCTTTGGATCGTTTGGATAATCATTTATACTATTGGAACACGTTCATCCTAGTGGAACCTTCTCATGCCTACGCATCTCCAAGTTCGGGCGTTTTGACTTACATTTCAGTATCGAATGCTCTAATTAGCGACGTTCGGAAAGCTTTTGCGCTATTATACCATCAATATTTTTTTTAGTGGCAACAGTTGTGAGTTAAATGTTGTTGTGGGAGTGTTAGACTATATATTATGTTTTGCTTAAGTGCAACGTGAACCTTAACCACTTTACTTAACATGAGTATTAGAGGAACGCGCCACTGATTCAAGAATGCAGCGAAATTTCTTAGATTTGACAACGGAGCCGCTATACCTACCCCACAAATACATTTTTTTTATTAACCCTTATTCATTTATTTATACTGTACATAGAATAACTTTATACCTTCTTTTTTAAAAACTATAGATTTTTGTGTAAATACTGTAAAATTCTTTTTGTCATCTTTATTATAAAAATATTTTAAGTTTTCAATAATGGTACCGTTTGTAAAAATTTAAGTAATTAGTTTTATTTATAACCCCCTAAGTATTAAAAAAATATGTAATTGATATGTTTTTTAAATAAATTTAACTCTGCACAAATTTCTTATATAAACATTAATAAGTAAATGATTTTATATAGGTACCTATACAATTCCATAGTTCACAGTCAGTCATAGGGATCATAAACTTATGTCATAAAAAAGAATGGTTCAATGAAGCTAGTACAAGTTTATACATGACATACAACTTTAAGTACTTATTATGTCGATGTAATTTTTAACTAACCCTTAAGAAAGCATCGTAAGTTAAAACGGTACAGATAAGGGGTTTGCACTGCGAGCGCAGTTTTTTATATATATGTTCATATATTATGTAAAGCACATGTTTCAAACGCGGCGGTATTGAAAACGCATTGGTGGGCCAAGACCGGTTCCCATTATACCATCTCTGTTGCCCTGTGCGCTTACCCACCGCGTGTCACGTAAAGACAGCAGAAAAATACTCAAGAATTTTATTGTTAGACTTTAAAAAATTCAAAAAATACTTCAATAAAACTTCAAAAAAACTTCAAAAAATACTCAAGAATTTTATTGTTAGACTTTAAAAAATTCAAAAAATACTTCAATAAAACTTCAAAAAAACTTCAAAAAATACTCAAGAATTTTATTGTTAGACTTTAAAAAAATCAAAAAATACTTCAATAAAACTTCAAAAATACTTCAAAAAATACTCAAGAATTTTTTTGTTAGACTTCAATAAATACTTCACAATCGTCCTAACCGACTATATTTTGCTTCACTTTTATTAACCTTGACTAGCTTTTGCCAATGACTCACTCGTGTAATTCACTCTAGTAATTCACATATTCAGATATATAACTTGAACTTAGGTGTAGGTCATTGAAGAAAAATTTATTTGTTTTTTTTTATTTTTTAACTTAAAAAAAAAGATTTGAATTGATATGGAATCTTCAAAATACAGTTTTTCAAACTCAAAACTTTAAAAAAAATCGTCTTGGAAGAAAATTTTAAGAACGTAAGTATCTTGTACCTTTGCAACCTTGTAATCTTTTGAATTTTTTCAGTTTTTTGAATCATGAAATTCCTTGAAATACTATTACACATGGTTGCATTTTATTTGTGTAAATATTATAAATATTACGTACCACAAAAATGTATTGCTTTTTTCAAACTGTACCAAAACAGAGATATCCGTCGCGATTCTCGATGAAATAAAACTTGAGCTTTTAAGGTTCCTGACCTTAACCCACTCGCTAAATTCAATAATCATACATTAACCTTATCTAAGGCACCTCACTTTCGTATTGAATTTAATAAAATGGTAAATATATTGTTATGTTCCTTAATATGCAGTGTGTGAAACTTGAAAATAAAATGTATTTTCGATTTGATGCGCAAATAAAGAGCGCAAGGTATCACGTCGTTTGTAACGTATATAATGTAGGAACATCAACACCATCACAGGTATAATTTTATTTTAAGAAAATAAGTTCTTCTTTTTTTTGGTATGCGAAAAAATGCAACAAAATTATCTAATAAAAATTTGAATAATAAAAAAAATTAAATATTATTTAATTACATACCGCAATCTTCTTTCTGTAAACTTGATGTTTTCAGAAAAAGAGGTTGCGTTTTCATTTGTCAACTAGCTTTTTCTTCTTAAAATTATTCGAGTTCAATCTCTCATACTACTTGGACTGGAGAATTTTATTTCAGTGTATTCTGTATAGTTTTTTAATAAAACACATTATTTTTTAATAAATAAATAAGAAAAATTACATTTTATTAAAAGCATTTATTTATCGTTAGAACATACTATGTACTGTAACTGCCGTCATATTAATTAATATTCTGTAAGTATACATGTGTTCGTAGAAATAAAGGTGGAAACGAATAAGGTCGTTTATTTGGATTATAATTTTCCGGAATCGTAACAAGCTGTACTTAAATTAATGTGTATTCCATGAAATTTCTATCCTAACTCAAACGACTGTCATCAAATGTCCACAAAATACTCGTATACTAAATTATTGTGGGAATGATTTTAATATCTGAATTCATTGGAATTTTGAGTATTAAATTTGCATTATCTCCGATTTCAATTCAAGACTTAATACTAATTGGTTGTATCGATTTAAATCCATTTGACTAAATTAACATCTTTATTTCATTATTAGATTATCAGCTTTTATTTTATTAAAACGTAACAATTTAAACTGTCAGAAAGCTTTATTTCGCAGAAAATGGCTATTCCGTCCAGATTTATGTAACCTACAATAATGTTGATTTCATTAAAGTCCTCTGCTTTAGTTTTGTATAATTCATTCCATCTGACTGAAGACGAATTTGAAACAATTGTAATGATACTAGCCTTATTTCGCGGTTACAGTTGTCATGTACAAACAGACAAACAAGTCCACAAACCCGATATTTTAACAAGCGGCCCACTTTAAATTTATAATGCACTACCAACACTCAATGGCAATTTTGTTCATGCGCATAACTGATAAGCAGCATGGTAGAAGTAAAAAACAGTATAGCCTAGTATGCGACTAAATAACTAAAAATATCAATATTAGAAGCTTTATTTATTCGTGTCTATATCTATGTTAATATAAAGTTAATATTTTGTGGTTATACATAAATTTATACAAAAGTGCAGGGAAAGAGGAGGTCAGGTAGAAGGAAAATTTAATTGATTCAGAAACATCAGAGCATTAAAACCGTTGAATAACTCTTCTTTTTGGCAATGGACAGAGGAAGGTTTAAGAGTTTGACTAAGTGGCACTGAAGGAAGAAGATATCTATGTTTTTGTACTATTTTATTGCCTGCCTCGTTGGAGGCCTTGTATAATAAAATAAAATAAATGAAATGTCTATATCCACAGCATCAATACAGATGTAAAGGATAATATAAATGCAATATTTTTTTGTAAACAAGTTAAAGATTAAAGACTTATAAGTCATTTGAATGGCAACTACAACTATTGACGAAAATCAAGTAAAATAGTATTAAATGGTTCATCGTATCAATATGTCACAAAAAACTTTCTTCCGAAACTTTTTCCTAAACTATTTCATATAGTAAATCTAAAATACAATCGACTGTTTTTAAGATAATGATGCAGTTTGGTGATATTTATGATGGACATGATGTTATATCTATTTATGTAGCAAAAGTTAGCTCATTTATTTTATTGGCCTAAATATCATTCATTCCATCAGACTATATGTTCTGACGTTATCTTTAGTTCTTTAGTTAATTTCAAAAATTTTAAATGTTATCTACTTCTACCACAAATAATTTATAAATATATATCAAGAATGTACTATATAACAACAGGTATATAGTTAGAGGCTTTTTCAATAGTAATTTATTATTTGACACAACCTTTTCTGGATCACCTACTGGTTCAATAATGTAAACCGGTGTGTAGACAATTGTGTAAATGCAGCAGCCGTAACGCGTGGTAGCGATTCGAGTCCTACTCATGTTGTTTTTTGCTCATGTTTAAGTCCTAGATTTATTTTTCTTTATACGTCTGGATTCTTGTTGGGCCAAGCTGTGAACAAATCTTTACATTTAGATTTTTTTTTATTTTACCAATTCTTACTACTATATTATCATGAATAAAATTCATGTGCTAATTATAAGTATTTTTAAAGCAATCGCTAATTCAGAGAACTGTTTTTAATTATTGTTTTATTGAATTATTAAGTATACCTACAATTAAAACTAACTTAGAACTTAGATTATTAAGTAAACTATTAAATGTTAATTTCAGTTAAATCTTTAGTTTCAGTTTTAGGATGGTAATTTTTCTGTTCAAGCATTCTACCTTTTTTATATTATGTAAAAGTCGTCCGACAAGCTGTCGGTCTATTTGATGGTAGTTGGCTACCGTCGCCTATAACACAAGCAACGCCACCACAAGAATGGTGGCAGTAACCATAATAATGGCTACTGTCACCAGACGGGCTGCTCAAGTGACTTCGATATGCCCTACCACTACTTGCCATATCGATATCAGAGCCAATTATGAAACGTTCATTTCCAAAATTGGCTCCTATGTGAGATTTTTCTTACCTTTATGAGTTAAGTGTAGCAACATCTCTAGACAGAAACCTTAATTCCCGTACCTAAAGATGTTTTGCCTTTTGAAAACAGTTTTGAATTCCCCTGACTGCGATTTCTCTTTATCGGATCTCAAGTAAGTCGGTCGCGATCATAAAAGAAACGACTTATAAAACATAAATAATAATCACAAGCCAATATTTACCATATTAGAACGGCTGTAAACAATTTCAAAGTGTATCTTAACAAACTTTATATCAAGCCGTGAAAACAATTGAGCAAACATTCGCGCCTGCAAAATGCATATAAAGCCTACCATACACGGGCATTAAGCCACCAAACAAATCACAGTATTATATTGCAAGCACTGGAAGAAACAGTAGGGTGATATTGAAATACATCGAAAATATTCCAGCTTTGAAAATTCCCGATATCTTCGATTTCATTTGTTGTAAAATGTATCTATTTCTTATATGTTGCGATGAAAACAATAACATTTATGATGCGAAGAAGAGTCAAATAAACTGGTGACATTTTGTTGGCTGTTCCCTATTTTTAAGGGGTTTCAGTTGAACTACTGTTTCTTATATGTACATTAAATATATTGAAAGGCTTAATATAAACCCGGCGGCGCGCATGCGTTTTTATAAATCAACTTATTCGTTACGCCCCAGACCACATTGTCCTCGCCTCGCGAGCAGAGAAAAGAAAAATCTTTTTTTTTTTTCAAAAATCGCAAACGTCAGAATATATTCCATCGAATCTCGATCGGCAGTGGCGTGGATTCGGATGCGTGGACTTGTAGCGAGTGCTACAATGGCATCAAAATTTGTGACCTTTCCCATACGCTCAAAAATTTTCCAAAATTGAACTCTTCTTTACCGAAGATTCATGCTTAATGTTTGCTACATAAAAATAACTTGAACGATTCTACTAAGTATTAAATATCACAAAGCACGTGACATTTGCTAAGGGAGCTTTTTTGTATCTAAGCAATTGTAAACATAAGGTTTTTAAACGTTTAATGTTAATTAAAGGAGTTTAAAAAAAGAGCTTAAAAAGGACTTTAAAAAGGAGTTTCTTCCAAAGAACATGGATAAGAATTATCCGCGATATTATTTCGAGGGATAAGTATTAACCAATTCGTTCCGTGCTTCGTATCCTATAGTAATGAGGATATATTGCGCGTCTATGGTGGTAGTAACGCATTTTAAGTGGAACAATCCATCAGATCATCATTAGTAATATTATCATTAGTAATTATTCTGCGACTTAAATCTAATATAGTAAACTACTAAATCGTTGTAAATTTTATTGAAATATCAAACAGATTTGATGTAATCTCGACTGGTAAAACTATATAAAGTTGTAATGGGTTGTTTCCCAGATACAAATAGAACATAATATATTTAGGTATTTAAAATGTCAAAGTAAGAAAAATAATAATGCTAAAAATTGTGTGACCACTGTAGCTATCCTTTAAATAACAAGCAATGACGGCGGCCACAGAACAATGGCCTCGGTGAGTATCGATGGCACTTGTCAAAAAATAAAAACGCCGATGCCTGGGCCGCCGCCACGCGATAAGGGCCACAACTCGTTTTGTACGCTTTGCATCAAAGCCAGCGATTTTTGTTATCGAAATTCGTCGACTTTACCACCATGTGAGTGGCTACACACGTTCAAATTTAATCTAAAACCAGAATATAATTATTAAAGTAACAAACCCAAAGGTATTGGTTGGTATTGGTCTATAAATCACATAAAATCAGCTACATACTAGTACAAAGTTACTAATAGGCGGTGTTTTAACATGGTTTATTTGCCAATGATATTATCAAACAACTGTTTATTATTATATTTAGATCATACAAGTATCAAAGGACATCAAGTATCAAGGAAAAGTAAAAGCCCTATACACTCGGGCCCCACCAAAGTGTTTTGAAAATTGAAATGTGTTGTTCAACGGACATGACAAACGTCATTAACAAAATTTCTAATTTTCACATGAAAAAAAAGACTCTTTAGGTGTAGGCTTAAACAGAATTTGAAGGTGCTCCTGTCTGATCGATATCACTGTTGTATTGGCGTGTTATTTGTAAAATAGTTCTATTGTGGTTACTAAGAAATCTAATAAAATAAGTACCAAGGTTCTTTATGAGGCAGTTACCTAATTACAACAACGTGTGGCTTCACCAACAATGCCAAGTATTTTCCATAAATAGCAGCCGCTACTGTGTTATGTTCTTACAATCTTTGGAATTCCAAAAAGATGCTTTTTTTATGAACCTATTCTCCCAACTCTTTGTGCAAAGACCGCGTGAACAATTTGTGTTATTCCGTAGTTTTTCCACTAACAATAGCGTTCGAACTTAATCTAGAATGTTCTGTAACACCTAGGCTGCGAATAATAATTCAGTGTTCCTTGTATGGTAGCAGATGGTGCGTTGAACATTGTTCCTACCATATTAGGAATAAGTTGAATATTTTGAATTAATCCAGAAGCTTATAGTGCTAAATAAACAGAACATTATTAACACGTTTTTACTTAAAGGAAGACTAAGACTTTACTTAAAGACTTAGAGGCCGGCTGACAGTCCGATTAATTGTAGGTGGTAACCGTCGTAAATTGACACAAACAACGTGTGCAACGTAAAATGGGAGGCAAGAACGCTACCGAAATTTATATATTTATTTAGTAAATGAATGCCCGCGCTTGTACAGCTTGTCCTTAAAGCCTGGTATAGACGGGGTCAGTAACAAGACAGTACAGTAACCCAGTCCAGCGCTGACTTGCTACTGGACTTCTATAGACACTAGTTTCAAGTCAGTCCAGTGCTGACTTCGCGCCCTCAAGTCAGTCCAGTTGACTAGCCTTTTTTTTTAACGTTGGGAAATCCTCTTGGATACCCGGCAGTGTAGGGGACACTGCGGGGTTATGCCGGATTCCTACTGGCTAAAACCCAACGACTTTCTTTCGATCGCGGCCGTTGATGGGCGGGGTCGTGGGGACGTTATTAAACGACTTCGGCGCCCCGCCACGGCTATCCAGCGCGGGGAGGCCTGTGCTCCCTATTAGAACCTGGGCGTACCCGAAAGTGGAGGTACGCCGGCCATCTCGGGGGACCTTACAACGGGCGGCAGTCTCCCCCAAGACCACCGCCAAGGTCCCGGTTAGGGTGGAAGGCGGCGAACATAGGCCAGCCTGACTATTTTCGGGCCCAGTAGCTGTCACGTAAATTAAATGACTTACTGGCGATCCCGTCCACATTATAACAGTAACTGGGTCCGAAAATTCGAGTCACTGGGCCCAGTCACTGCCATCGTCTAAACCAGGCTTAACTTCCAGTAAACTCCTGGATGTCTCCTAACTACAATTTTCTCTTTCACACATCGCCTCTCTTCTCTTTCACCTTCCGAATCGTTTTGGTAATTGCATTTACAAATTATCTATTCACCAAAGTGAGTCTTAGTTATGATAAATGCAACGTAAATGAGCAAATGTATTTTTAACTAAAATGTATACTTATATTCACATCTACTTACTCTAGCTCCATTTGTCTTGTCCTTATGTAATTACTAAAATGGATACCATTCGAGTTCATAGGGCTGCTCTCCATTAATCAAGGCGCAATCAACAACTGGGATCAATAGACCGAGGTGGGAACATGATTGTACTGGATTGTTATTACTTAGATACATCTAGCTACGTATAAGACAATATAGAATAATCTTAACCAACATCTGTAACATCCTGTGATGTGACGTATTACATCAATATATGTAAATAAATATGAATCGCTGAATGTGTTGCTAAGCACAAAACTCTAGAACGGCTGAATGAATTTGGCAACTAAAATAAAGTTCCAATGAAGAGAAAAGGAGGCGGATCGCTAGTATATATATATATATATATATATATATTAGTACCCACTGCTGGGCACTTAATCTCACTCAATGTGATGATGTTTAGGCTGTTAGTCCACCACTTTATGCAAATTGGCTTGAGATGCCTTCGAAAACTGATAGGACATGGAGGTTTTTAACTCGGAAAAGCCATATTCCAGGCGGTTCGACTCTCTTCCTGATATGAAACCTCATTTTTTAAAAGATTTTTCCAATGTGGCATGCACTGAAGAGAGGAAGGCCGGTAAGGCAACACTAGAAATTTTTCGTATCTCTAGCCCACCGAAACGAACTGGTAGGGATGCTTGAGTCCAGGACTGCTCCTTTAAATTTATATTATATTATATGAAATTTATATTTAAATTTATATTTTACCAAATCATCTATTTTATTGAATAAATTTTGACATTTCCAAATAGGAGATGAGCGGAGAGGCGAGAGTTGTAAAAAAGAATATACAATATAATAGAAGAATATAAATAAAAATATAATATAAAGTATTTACACAAATTAAAACATGTTTTTTTTTCTTTTATTACTATTACATATTTATTGTGGTTGCACTCAACCACAATAATGGTGTGTTTACTTTTATAATATTATTTAGCGACGAGACCTTGTCAAATTACATCAAAACTAAAAAGTCGTCCTTTATTTATTTTTGTAGTTTTAATTTAAGTCCAGTACTTACTCAAAATAACTATCACTAAGCTGTGCCTATAAGATCTTCAACTTTTCACTCTATACAAAAGTCAATAATAATGGACGCTAATAATTTATCTATTGCTAAGTTATTATTTGCATTGTTCAGACTACACTATCCAAGTTCCATTGAACGAGAAGCTATTAACTTATTGTTCTTATTTTACATCTCTCAAACCTTCACATGATGATCGATTGTTGCAGATTCAAGTAGCTTTAAAGCATTACTCACTGTATCATCTACTTCATCTCTTGTGCCTTAAGTAAATGCAACTATAACTGTATGTCGTTAAGATTCAAATTCATCTGTTATTATAAAGTGGAATTCTACACTTCGAGCCGTTGACAACTCTATGGCTGATTCCTCATTCGTGATAAACGTTATTGCAGTTATGGTTTTAGAGCTGTTGATATTTTTCAATGATTTAATGGAGACTGTATAACGATTGCTTGAGATCCGCTTTTGAGAAAGTTTTCTTTGTGAAAATCTAGTTAATATAACAATTTAATTGGGATTTTTTTTAAATTACGAGTTTGAAAATAAGTTTTTTAATTTAAGATCAATTCTTTATTTTACCAAGCTTCTCATTTTATGTATCAATATTTTTCTTAGTAATCAGTATATATTTTAAAAGGATTTAAATTTTGTTTCAAAAGTGAAAAATAGGCGTGAAAATGCAAGAGTTTTCATTCCGATTTTACATTATCACAGTAGCGATAGATGGAACATAGTATAAATACAGAGATTAGGTCCTTTAAACTACGCAAAGGATTTTAATGCGGTTTTCACAAATAGGAAGAGTTTTAAACCAGAAAAGTTTTATATTATGATTTGCAGGTCGCTAGTAGAATATAATCAGCCTTACCTATAAACGTTACTTAAATTTTAAGTAATACTTAGGAACCACTTAAGAAAATTTTTAACTTATAAACGTTGCTTAACTTTAATTTGTTGCTTAGCAATGTCTTAATGAACTGTCAAACACTACTTAAGAAGATAAGTAGTGATTAGTTAATACGATGCTAAGAAGATGATTAGTGATTAGTTAATACGATGCTAAGAAGATGATTAGTCGATTTTTATAAGTAAGACAGAATATGTTTAAAAAGAGGACAGCTCGATTTTCGATTCTGTTCTCTATTAAACTAATTGCTAATAATTAACCGTTTCACTTTATGCGATAACGTTAATTATGTCATTTACATTGGCACGCCAACATGTTATTGTACTCAGTTATTATGAGCGTAACGAGGTAATATATATTGGCTGTGCGCGACGCGTTGTGCGTACTCCGTTCAAGAGTTACAAGAATTAACTAGAACTACACCTTAAGCGGTATAGACTATAGAAAATCTTCAGATAAAACTACGTCTTTTTCCCGCGAAAAAGACGTAGTTTTTCTTAGGTGTTAAAACATTTATTCAATCTTTATCGCTCATACGTTTTTGTCAGGCTTTGATGTTTTTATTTTTAGACTAGTGACCCGCTCCCGGGTTCACCTGGGGTGAAATTTTTATATATATACAAACTTTCCCCGTTTATCCCTCGTTCCATAAGTGAAAACCGCATTAATATCGGCCTACCCATTCCTGAGTAACGCACGGCGATTGATTTTTATATATGAAGAAGTAGATCCCTCGGGAACAGTATTTTTTTTCTTGATAAAAGGACATAGGGTTCCTTTGTCAATCCTAAACTTAATAATATTATAAATTTGTATATTTGGATGTTTGTTACTCAATCACGCAAAAACGGCTATACGGATTTAGATAAAATTTGGCACACAGATAGTTTATTAACTGAATTAATATATAGGATACTTTTTATTATGGAAAACCTGTGGGAATTTCCAAAAATGAACTACAACGCGTACGAAGTCGCGGGCACAGCTAGTATTGATACATAACATGAAAGCAGTTTTGAAGATGAACATATAATGTACTGTATTTACTGTAAAATTATGTTCAAAAAAACACCTTTCTTTCTTTCTTTCTTATCTTATCTTTCTTAGCTGTATCCAATCTAAATATTGTCATTAGACAATAATTTCTTTTCATTTATTAGTAAAAATACAATTAATTTCACATAAAATAAAAATTATGTTAGAGGATTATTGTGGGATATGTTAGAGGAATTGACAGATTCAAAAATAAGCTTTTCTTTTTGTTACCTTTGACTTCTATTATTGGACTCTGTTTCCCTTGTGGCTCTGTTGGGCACGCCACCTTGCGTGTATTCCAACGTAATTAGTTTCGACCTCTCTTCAAACAAGTTCTAATTGATATTGCTTCGGTATTACGGAATCTTGCGAATCGAAATAGCAATATAAACTCTTGCCTTGGAGAATACAAATAAAATATACAATAATAAGTATTGTCGTGTATCATCTGCTGAACACACAAATAATATGTTGATACATAATGTCTTTGCTGATCTTCTGGCTGCCAAATACATAGTTCTCAATAAAGAAGTGTGTTTAATATTAAGTATACTAATAAATCTTGTGTCATGGCTTTGTCTATTACAACCTCATTATAATCCTCGACAATGACAACTTCAATTAATTAATTAAATCCTAATATATTGTAAATGCGTTTGTTTATAAGTTTATAACACTCTCTGAAAATTGAAAATATATTCGTAAGAGTTTTTATGAGCAAGTAAAGAAAAATAATTTTGAAGTGTTACATAAAATACATATAATATACTACAGTGGTTAAATAAATATTTCATCTAGATGTTTCTGAACTTAGAATAGAGGCAAAAACGTAGCGATCAGCCGATTGCTGTTTTAAGATCTTATGCAAATAACTACGAAGGAGGCAGAAGTTTGTTGCCGTGGCTGTGAGAACATGGAGCCATTATTAGATGCGGCATTCTTCAATTATACCTACTTATTAAAACCAAGTCAATGTCATAATTTAGATGACTGTACGTACACAAATATAAGTGAGCTTGAAACGTATTGTATTAAAAAAAAACTTATTGTTTGGTTTTTGGACTACGTGATAGACGTCTTTCAGTTTGGACTACGTACTTGTATTTTTGTAATGAATAAACTCAAAAAATACTAGGCCGATTTTCAAAATTCTTTCACCTATAGAAAGCTACGTTATCAGCGAGTAACATAGGATATCTATAATATAAAAATGAATCCCTAAATGTGTTGCTAAGCGCAAAACTCGAGAACGGCTGGGCCGATTTTAATTCTGTCTTCACTCATGGACAGAGGGATAATCAGGGAAGGTTTTTACGTAAAAAAAATGCACCCCGGGCGAAGCCGGGAGCGGACCGCTAGTATTTTATAAAGTTACGAGGGCGAAATCCCGTGAAAAAGCCAGTGTTATATAAAATTAAAAATACCAATTTAGGGCATTCGCAGTCATAACTGATAGTTTACTTGATGAAATTTCGTAAAAAAAAATTACAGCAGCAATTTAAGTATTCGAGTATGAGTCACAATACCATATCAAAGTAATTTGTTGATAACAGAAACACTTCCGAAATCCACGTCCGAACGACTGCGTCTCCAAAGTTTATCTCGGAATATTTTTGCAGATTTATAGAGTGATCTTAACTTGTATTGCTCACTCACTCACTCCACTCCTCGAGATAAGTACTAAGTGAGATGTTCCCTGTTAAATGCAAAATAGTTACACAAATATATAGTATGGCTGGAAATACTTTCACGAATTATTTAAAGGGGGCAGCTACAAATTTTAATTTTCTGTATATGTTTGTATTTAATCATAAATAGCAAAAACTACATTTGATAAGTTTCAAAAACGTGTCTAATTTCACTCCATAACCTTAGAGTATCAGATCACGTGGCGTTACGTAACTATAAAATTGGTACCCAGTCTGTTAACAATAATAACTACCAATTTACAAAAGATCATTCTAAAATGTGCCTTTCTATCTCGATGAGTGAAGGTGATATACCAGAGCCCAATTCAATATTCTTGACTGTTTAGTCTCAACCTATTTTTATTCTTAACATTTCCACGTAATAACCAGTTTTTGAAGCATCTTTAAAAACAAGCCTTATTAGACCTTATTCGTATATGAATTTCAGATTTTTAACCAGAGTCTAGGCAAAAAAAGCTGAGTAGCACGAATGGCGACAGTGACACTTCTCTTTTGTTTTCTGTGCTCGGGTGATGATTACCAGTGCCTTTGTCCTTTATCTATTTATCCATACATTCATAACGCTTGTCATTGTCAGCAATATTTAGACCTGGCAGTGTTAAAAAATAAAGAAATCTGGCAGTGCGTCCAAGAGTTTCTGGAGTTGGTGATTAAATCAAAAGAGGTAAATGAAAAAGCGAACTTGTAGGGCTAACACAGTACTATCGTTTAGGCTTTAATGGCGGGTACATGGATAACTGGGAGACAGGAGAAGTTTTAGCCGGTAGAAGTCCGGCACCACTTAAATGTTTAGTCAGGTTTAATGAAGGATTTTCTTTCCTTAGAAAAAAAAATGCACCTCACTGCATTTACCTGCATTCATACATAATTATCATAAGTTCAGCCACATCCAGTTGGATTTTGTAAACTCAGCCTGATCTCATTGTGGATCTTACCTCATTTGCATTTAATTACAGTTCATGCGTTGGATAATACTTGAGTTTTATATAAACCTGTTGAGTAGGCTGAAATGAACGGCGGAGATTGTTTACTTGCGCGTAGTTAAGTAGCTAAGTAATTAGTTTTGAGACCTATACAAACATGAGAGGCCGTATGACCTTATCAATTTAAATAAGTAGGTACTCACCCAGCAAGCTTTTCATTATATTCCATTCAGGAGTTCATTTGCGAATCGAGAAGTAGGTCTTCTCTTTAAGTATATTTTAAATTCACATTTTAGAATTGAGTTTAGATTTTAGAATAAACGTTGAGATTAATAAAATTAGCGACCCGCCCCGGTTTCGCACCGGTGGACATTTATTTATATTTATATTAATTTATTAAAATTAAAATGTCTAGGTAACTTATTAGTCTTAGTCTATTGACTAAGAGGGAGATTTTTACGAGAGAGACGTAGGGCTTTTTTTTTACTTTTAGCATTTATTTAGGAAATGCACGATATTTTAAGACTTTTAAACTGAAATATCTATGAAACACGATATTTTCCCAGAAAAATCTATGATTCCTTCTAGGCTGACCTCCATACAAGGCTGGTTGATCTCCTTTACATCAGATCATATAAGTATAATAGTTATATTATAAAATGAAATATTATACTAACAGTCTAACGCCACTTTTTAAAGATTATCTTGCTTTTCAGCATAGGCTTCTGCAAGAAACTAAATTTATTAACTATTTTAAATTTAACTAAATCAACTATTTTAAATCTAGAAGTATGCAATCTACCAATATACTTATATTATTATAGTCTTTGTATGCAATTCCATTGAATGGGAAGACGATATCAAAAAGCTAGCAATCAAAAATTAGATGGGAAAGGCCCGTGATCTCAAAATGTAAAAACTATAGGAGAGTTTTTATTGGTAGATTGCATACTTCTAGATTTAAAATAGTTGATTTAGTTAAATTTAAAATAGTTAATAAATTTATTTTCTTGCAGTAACGAAATATTATTATATTACTTATCAAATATTGTTAATACAACGGTTACATAGTAGTGGTCATTCAGCATGGATTTCTCACCTGAATAGCTGCATACATTTAAATACATCTTCAGTTTGTTTGCCAAAAATATTGTTTATTTCTGGAATGTGTGACACATCGCAATGGCACTCAACTCACATCTCAACAGAGTGGCAAGAGTGAAAATCCGATTGTTAAATTCATAATATCATCTTAATACGTTTACTTTTAAATAAATGACATTAAAGTGCAAATGTAATCCAATATATTTGAGAAAATAGGTGAAACTTAAGATAGATTTTATTAAATGCAATAATTCTTGTCATTCTTTAGAATCTTGGAAACTGCTCTTGTCTATTTAAAGCCGGCTATTAAGGCAACGTATTCACTAGCGGATTTATAAATGTCGTACAGACATTAGAATACTCTGTATTCTATCGCGAATTCTATTCTTATTACATGATTAACGAATGCTCAAAATTAATACTGGCAGGAAATTTTGTGTTCTGCAAAAAAAAAAATTAAAAAAGAATAGAATGGTTCACAATACTTCACACAGAGCTACTATGCAATATCAGCATGTGTGTGGTTGTGTTTGAAAGCATAAAGTATGTAAGAGTAATTACTCATTCTGTAAGGAATTAATTGTAAGGAGTAATTACTGTAAGGAAATTTCCTTATCCTCAACTTTTTTTACTACTGTTATATTATAGGTAAGCGTTATTTTGCCTTTATTAAATTATTGTTTGTATTCTTAGGCGACAGTATCGCCCTCTTAAAATTACAGTTAAAAATATTAATAGTACATTTTAATTCGTTAATCTGCGTTTTCATTCTTACTAATTTTTTTTAAATCAAATTAGCTTTTGTTTCCAGTTCTAGTGCGATTCACAGCAAGGGTTTTACAATAATAATAAAAAATGTACGTAGTATACGTTTTAATATTAAGTGTGAATACATCTCCTAACGAGGACAAAGAAAGACCTGTAATGAATAGGGGGAGCGTAAATTGGCCGCCCATCTGTACTCAGCCTTACTTCAAACGATGTGTCAACTGCAAGTAAATGTCGAGCGGGGCGTACGAGCTCTGATTTATTTTATTGTACCGATAAATGAGCGCTTAGTGCTGCCTGAAATATATGGTGAAGACGGAATGGGTTAACGTTGAATTCTGTGCTGATAATTACCTCTCTGCAAGGTCTATTGTTTGGTATTTTTTATGTTGAAGTGTCGCGGACAGACATTTCACTTTTTTATGTTAAGGTCGGCAGACAGGAATATATGTATTTTTTAATATTTAACGCACAGGCTCTTTTATGATTTTATTATATGTGTAGATGACATCTGAACCTTAGGATAGAGGATTTAGTTCCGAGAGTATCAGGAATACTTTACCCTGTCGATTAGTATAGATAGACTGTAAGCGTTTCCATTGATCTCATAGTTAAGTGTTTCCTTAGCTCTCTGTCTGAAGGATTCTATTCTTTTCCTGAATAGACAAACTTTTCACAATTTATTCAGTTTTGTTTCAAGACTATTGTCTAGTTTTAATACTATTGTAGTCCAGTGTTTATTCGCGTTTTAAGGTCTGCAAAGAAAAGTAAAAGTACTTAATAAGGTTAAATTCACACTAAATGTAAAGGTCGGATAGCAGGCTGATGACGGCCCACTTGATGTTAGGTCGCCTACTGTCGTCCACTAATATAAAAAAGTTATTGAATATCGAATTGGGTTAATAAGACACGTTTGGTCTAGTGGTTAGCAACCTTAGCTGTCGCGGTCGCGGGTTCGAATCCCGCTAGGGGCAAATGTTTATGTGTAACATTTTATCTTTGTACCTGAGTCACGGATGTTTGTATCTATAATATGTACATATGTATTTACAAAAAAGTAATCTATGTAGTATATCAACTGTGTGGTATCCATAATACAAGCTTATAGTTGCTTAATTTAGAACTAGATGTTGCTGTGTGGAATGTGTGTAAATAAAAAAAAGTTAATAATAATTAATAATAAATTTATAACCCCTATATACTCTCGCTTAATATCGCATTATTTTTTATGTTAGAGGGTGACGGGCACGCTAATAGTCCGCTTCAGGTACGGGTAAAGAAGTGCCCTTGTATCTTTTATTACGCATCTATCTATCTAGCATTATCAAATTACCTCATATCACAAGTGATAGCCAAGTTGGTCCAGCGCACGGCTTTGCATCCCGTGCGTAGCCCGGATCGGGCGATTAGGTTAAAAGTTCGAGCACCAATTAATACTTCATAAAACTGCATAAATTAAAAATTAAAAAAATATTAGCTGGTAATAATTTCTTTTGAATATATCTGCAGCTGTTATTACCCCATGCGACGCCATCATATGCAGTAAAATATTTGTTTACTTAAAGCATCGTATTTTAAAACCGAAACTAGTAGACGCATTAACGGACCTATTTGCGTTTCACCTCGGCTTAAGTGACGTGTAATGTGTAGTGTAGTTTGAGAACTATGGGATATATAATGAATTATTATTATTTTTCAATTTTATTATTTTTGTTCTGTTCATACTTATTAAGTAGTGGCAAGTCAGACTGCTTTACGCAGTCATTTGGGCAGCGACTTTGAACTTGTGGACCAGCCCTGCCATGAGAAGCAACGTTTCGGTACCATATGTCATCATTAGCAAGATGCACTGATGATAGACCAAGGTCTATAATCAGTAATGACATATAATAACATATAGACCTCGACTAATCCTGGTGAGCAGATAGGCAGCAACGTCTTCTATGAAACTTTATACACATTGCGATCATCAACCCTGCCTGCCATGGCTGTATGTCAGGTGTGGTGATTATGGCTATCACCTTCCAATGGTACGAACAATAATATGTTTATTTTATTTTATTAATTCCAATCACGTAAAATGATTTATTATCTGAAGTTTGCCTTACCTACTGGTAAGTTATGATCAAAGGTGTTATTAAAATAATTAATCATTAATCATCATTAGCCTGTGTCTCTACACTGCTGGATGTAGACCTCTCCCAAGGCTCGCCACCATGCACGGTCTTCTGTCCTTCGCATCCAGCCGCTTCCTACGAAGCCTTTTAGCACCTGGAGGAAGGGCGTCCCACGCTGCGCTTTCCAATAAAAATAATTTAAAAGGAATTAATACATGGCTTTATACGCAGTTTTATCTGTGTACCAAATTATTCATTATTATTGTGTAACAAATATGCCAAATCGGTATAAACATTTTCGGGATTGAATAACAAATTTTAATATCTACACAATCATTCTAATTTTTTATATTGTGGAGATTTCTCTGCTTTCGAACCTACTCTGTACTCGTAATGGACTACTTATTAATCGGGTACATTATGGACCGCCATCTATGCGCCCCCGTTTCTGGCCTTTTGATCTCCCATCGCTTTGACTAATCTATGATTATTTATGAAAATCTGTGGGTGGTAGCTTGATGGAGAAAACAGTGAAGTAGGATTAAAGCGTCTTAATGCAACTTTGTAAACGTCGATTTGTATAATTTTGTGACGATAATATTAGATGTATCTCTAATTTTACGATTGTCAATACAAATAATGTATGAAATAGAATCTTTTTATGAATTTGTCGTGTCTGTTGGGATGGCTGAGCGGAGGTAATTCCTCTGGCCTATCGATGCTTCGTATTATGCTATGACTATTATTATAATTGAAGAGATATCTCCATTCAGGAGTTTCTCTTATGGAAATTTATCTATG
This sequence comes from Synanthedon andrenaeformis, assembly GCA_936446665.2. Taxonomy (NCBI): domain Eukaryota; kingdom Metazoa; phylum Arthropoda; class Insecta; order Lepidoptera; family Sesiidae; genus Synanthedon; species Synanthedon andrenaeformis. The sequence continues at coordinate 9,431,204 of OW387793.2, forward strand.
GCAAAAAAATATCGTGCGTGAACTGGAAGAATTTATTGAACACACTTAATACAGCGTCAAAGAGTTCGAATTGTTGACGATCCATCACAACAGCGGATCGCACCCTTTTATCATTATTCCTGTCGGCATAACACTTGCAGCACATTTGGCATGCTTGTGTTATAGGCGACGGTAGCCACCTACCATCACAAGTGGACCGTCAGCCTGTCTGACGGCCTCAACATAAAATATCTAAATTTGTGGTAATAAAATTATTTAGTCATATTATGAAAGATAATTAAAAAAACTGTAATTAGCAATAAGCTGCATTGTATTAAAATATTTTGTCTAAATTAATAGCCCTGTAAATTTTTTTGTTAAATTGCCATACAGATTGCCATACCCAATGCATGATATATACTAAAGTAACTAAAAAGACTAGCCTTCTAAAAGCGTTCCTAATTAAAACCAGACCGAAACCTGCCATAAAGGAAATGGAAAAGAATCTGAAACCATTCGCTTAATTAAGTGTAAACAAGCCATCAGTTTGGCCAATCTATTTTCAATCCGCTACAATCGGACTCAATCCCGGCGACCGTAAAAATAGAGAAGTACATCCTATCCACTCGAAATTTCAACAAAGGGGACACGTTAAAAGAACTCTAGGCGGCTCCTAATAAAAGAATCGACTCTATCTATCATTGGAAAAGTAAAAAGAGACCGAAATCAGCGCAGTCGCGCCGTTCCGGGGTTAGGACGTGCCTCGCATGTTGCGTCTTATAGGAGGACCGAGAGAGAAGCGGTAGCGTAATGGATCTGACGTTCTGATATAGCGATCATTGACAGCACTTTTCTTGAATCACTCTTCTTGAATCACTCTTCTTGCATCACTCTACGTGAATTTGTGTAGGTACCAGAATTAGCTCTGGTAAACAACATAACCAAATGACAGGAGAACTGTGTATATATATTATTAACAAAAAATAATGACAGCATGTGACAATATGTGTTATTTTGGAAGACTTAAACTGTTGTAGCTTTCTTTGTATTTGTATACATACACAAAATATAATAAATAAAATATATTAATAATAATAATTCATTAGAAAAATGTAATTAAATGGTTAAATTATAATAAATAAAAATTATGTGCAAGTAATGATGTTGTTCGTTAGATGATAGAATTGATTGATTTGATTTTGTGACTAATGCTTTATGAAAATCGCAATTATCACACTTTTCTCCAGAGCATCAAAACCTTTATGATAGTATTTATATTCTTAATTAATTTTATAACGGGAAAATCGCAAACGAACCATCTAAAATTTTCAAACCTAAAGTGTACAGAAACATAAAATATCGGTGGTTTCAGATTCTTCAATTTTGCTGTTAACTTATTGATCTCTTATCTAGTCTACTGGACATGGAATCTCTAAAATAGTGGTAACTATCAGGTGAGCCGATGTTTTATTTGTTCTAAAATTGCACCAAATTGCACACTTCACGCTTACCACTCCTCACTTAAGTATACAGATGCTCTGCTTAAGACGTAACTTGACACGTTTTTGCAAAGTAAATACAGAATGAAATTCCTCCTTAAATGAATAAAGTTAATCGAATTTTTGTTCCCCTCTTCATTTTACTAAATCTTGTTCGTACGTAAGGATGGTTCAAATTAATGGAATAACATTTGAGAGACGTCATAATGAATTGATTGCAAGAACTTCCGAATCAATTGTCTATACATTCTTTTTTTAAATTTTATTTTGTGGTCAATAGCGACTGTCTCCATGTCTCGTTTTAAAGTCTACCCCTGTTATTATTCAATTAATTGTGACTATCGGCCCGCACAAAAATTATACAAGTACTTATTTAGTAATTTGTGGTTATTTATTAAACGAGTGCTGTTTAGATGGTTATCATTTGTTTATTCTTGTATCTAAATATGTGTTTAGAGGACATGCGGACAGGCTGACATTTGATGCCCAGAAATTTTACAAGAATTACAAATGGGCTGCTAAATTTTGGATAATGGATAAATATTGTAAGAAAGAGAAACACAAAAGCGTGTGCCTGTTTTCGTTCTTGGGGTCTTCTATATTGTAGTTGCTTAACATTTTCTTTTTTATGATTTATTTATTTATTTATTTAAACTACATTCGAACGGTCAAATTATTTTAAAATGTCTTCTTTTCAAAGTGTCTTGACCTTTGTGCTTTGTTCACATATCTTCGAACAATGCATTAATTCATGGACTCATAGGTGTACTTATTATTTCTTCTTTCACTATAAGCATGTTATAATTATTTCAAATAACTGTTGGCCTACCTAGATCCGGTACCTACCCTGACGGCAGCTTAGTGAAATACTTAACACTAGGATATTACAGCTGTTTTCTCAAACATCTCAACTTTTACAAACATTATGTAGAAAGTTTGCCATAATATATACTAGGTTAGATAAATTTGGGTCATATTAAACTAGAATACGTGTCATTGTATTTTTTTTAAATTCCGTCATTTTATCGTTGTTAAATTTAATTACGATATTATACTTATTACTAGCGGCCCGCTCCCGGCTTCGCCCGGGGTGTATTTTTCCTAAAATAAACGTAGCCTAAGTTACTCCTTATTACATCAGCTACCTGCCAATAAAAGTCCCGTCAAAATCGGTCCAGCCATTTCAGAGATTAGCCGGAACAAACAGACAGACAGACAAAAATTGTAAAAATGTTATTTTGGTGTATATACCGTATATACAGGGTGGAATTTTGTAATGCCACCTGAAGGGAAAGTACTCTTAATACTGTAGATAGAAAATTTTACTCAAAGAAAACATTCCTTTATTTTTGAAACGAAAGAAAACTGCATTCAAAGATTTTCGAAAATTTGCTTGCCACACCCGGGAATCGAACCGACTAAAATCTGTAAAAATTACACCCTGTACTTTTATTGCATTGATCGTTAGGGTCAATTATAAGGATGAAATCTCTCTAACAAACTTGATAAATTAAATGAAAGGAAAACCATGAAATCTGGACTTATAAATTCAATGAGTCAAGTTAAAGCTCTTTAACTCAAAGATTCATCTGTTTACTTATGTTAGTAATTAATAATTATCATTAACGTCATTTATCCATGTGAAAATCATGTAAAAGAAGGTAATCAATGTTAAAAATCAAATTTACATTATCTTATGTGAATGTAAACAAGTTGAGAGTTGAAGTTCAAAATTTAAGATTTCATGGTTTTCCTTTCATTTAATTTATCAAGTTTGTTAAAGAGATTTCATCCTTATAATTGACCCTAATGATCGATGCAATAAAAGTACAGGCTGTAATTTTTACAGATTTTAGTCGGTTCGATTCCCGGGTGTGGCAAGCAAATTTTCGAAAATCTTTGAATGCAGTTTTCTTTCGTTTCAAAAATAAAGGAATGTTTTCTTTGAGTAAAATTTTCTATCTACAGTATTAAGAGTACTTTCCCTTCAGGTGGCATTACAAAATTCCACCCTGTATATTCATATGCATGTAGTAAAAAACGGTTATTTCAATATTACAAACAGACACTACGATTTTATTTATTAGTATAGATTGGAAAAATTGCATTGTGTAGTTGTTGAACATGGCCACTCTGGATGCACAGTCAGATGTTAAATTAAAATTTTTTTCAAAATAAAATCATGTAAGTATATAAAACAAAATTAAAGATAATATCAGCGAAATATAAACAGTTACATCCTAGTTCCCTGCTTACGGAAGCATTGCTACCTATTCCCGGTCCGGACACGCCACCTGGGGGGCTTTTTTAGCCTGTATCATTCATATGCTAATGCCCCCTGAATATTTGCTATAGAAAACCTTTATATCGATCGTTAGATACCAATGCCAATGGGGTGGAAGAGGTTTTTTGAAACTCAATAAGATGACTTTTGCTTTATGGTATTGCGTAAAATTTATATTTTATTTATGTTATGTGAATACGTTACGTATGTATACTGACGTTGAAAATTAGCTGAAAATATAGTTGAGGTTAAAAAAAAGGTTGCAAAATAGTTCAATAATATAGTAAAGTTGTTCTGAACTTTATTATTCTAATTGTAATCAAATCAATCAATGTTTGATATGAAAATGGGTGTTTGGCTATGATTATTTTAAATAAAAACATTATGTATTGTCCATTTGAATGAGAGGTATATTATTTATATTTGAAAAACATCCATTCAAGCAAATAATATTCAAATAAGTGCTTCTCATCGAAAACTTTTTTTTATAATTAATTTGTTTTTCATTTGTACTTTACACCTGTTGTGACTGAACTAAATACTGTTTATCTACTTTTGCACAAAAAAAAAGTTATGGTATTGAAGAGATTGATTTGAATGTTTTAATATGAAGAGCTTGAAAACAGCTTGAACTAAAAATATCTAATTTAAAAATAAAACAATAATAAAAAGAAATATCGGGCCTCAAAGTGTTAAAAGCGATAATCACTGTTTCAAAGGGATAACTTAAAAATTTACTTCAAAATAATTTGGTAAAATAAGTATAAATTGTTACAACTGTTAATTGAATAATCTAATCATTCAACAAGAAGCTCTTGCTATCGGTTATTATCTTAATATAAATTGTATTCCAGATACCTTTAAATTGGTTTGATGTGATGCAGTTCCAGAGTATAGCCAATTTTGTGAGCCGCAAAGCGCCTGAGGCCAGGCAGGCGAACTGGTTAATTGAATATTGGATCTAAACCTGAGTTGACCCCGATAGCAAGACAGTGTATACAGAAATGAGATTATTGGAAACTTTTGTATTTTATTGTACTTACATACTCAACAAAAATCTGAATCAGTAACTCGAATTCGTAGTCAAATTAAGGTTACTCCGAATATCGTAGACTCATCATTACACCAACGAGATAATTCTTGAAAAATTTGAAATTTAGAAAACAAATTAGAAGAAGACGAAGAAATCTTGTAAGTTTAAAAAGTATGGTTGTGCTGTATCAATAGCTCCAATTCACGAGACCGTTCTTTAATGCTAAACAGCTTAACTAAAGCTAACTAATGTACATATAACATTCTAAATATTACTGTGTAATCACACACACACTTATTGTTTTTTTTTTTTTTTTTATTTTTTTTTTTTTTTTTTTATTTAATATTGTGTTCATAGCTATTTTTATAGTAAAATAAGAAGTCTGTAAAATAAGAATAATGGCAATAGGATTTAAGCCTATATACTTATTTTTTCTTATATTATTGTTGTATATTAACTGCTGTGTGACTGTGCTTATATATAAAAAAAAGCAATTAAGCAATTACACCTAAAGTGATCACTAAGCTTAGGCAAAACGTCATTAGGAGAGAATTGTGCTTCGAGAACTGCCCTTTCAAAGAACATACGCTTTTAAGAAAAAGAACAATAATCGAATATTAAATTGGTTACTTCTGTTTATAACTTAAAACAGGTTGAGGTTAAAATTTCAAGTGTTAACGTTCATTTGTGTTCAATAAACTATTTTTAATTATGTTTTTCTGGTAAGATAAGCTGAAATAAGACACACAAAAAACACTACAAAAATCACTTATTTTATTGGACATTGACAGATCTCATGTTAAGTCTGTAAAGATAGCAATGATCGACGATTTTCCTCAGTCACAAAAGGCAGGTTAATTACCTTTGTTAAAAAGGAAGTGTATTTTCGATCTAAGATCTAGCCAATTTCACAGTTGGCTCTGAAAAGGTCAGCATAAACGAGTAGCATGGAGAGGAACTGACGTCAGTAGCACAAATACGCAGTTGAGTGGTTCCTTTTCTAATAAAAATCCATTGTTTGCTCTCTACCGTTTCTCGAGTGCACATGATGTATGAAATAATTTAAAGAGAATTTTGGATATGGTAATGATTAATACTTTCAGACTAATAAAAGCAAACGTTCAAAACAAATATACTGCTATTACATAGGGTTTTATTTTACACTAGCTGGTGCCCACGACTTCGTCCGCGTTGAAAAATATTAAGTAGCCTATCCTGAGTCTCGTACGTCCAAATGTTTATCTACCAAGTTTCATGAAAATCAGTTAATTGGTTTCAGAGTTATGGAGGAACATACATACATACAGAAAAAAATTCTAAAAATCGTCAATTTAGTTTCAGTATCATGTATACAGCCTATAAACACGATATCTCTGAAAACAAAGTAACTTACTCCATGACCGACCCTTACAGATTTATTATTAGTATTGATAAAGTTTAGGAAGACATTTCAATTGATGGTGGCTACCGTCGTCGTTAACACAAGTAACGCCACAGGTGTTGCAAGTGCAATCCTCTCTTATCTTATTTAGGATCTCTGTCTTATCTTATTATGAAGGGACAACCAGTCAACTAACTATCTCAGATTAACCCAAAAGTAATTACAATTTCACTCGATGTAAATATATTATAAAAAACGTCATTTACAAGCTTATTTAATACAGGAAATTAATAAAATATATATCAAATAATATCAAAATTTATATACGTACCTACATTAAAATACCGTATCCATAATAAAGTAATATACAAAGAAACGAGCATTCTTGAACAAACTATTTTCAATGGTAGTTGAACTTATTGTGACAGCCAGCGTAATGACCGACTTATTCAAATATTCGGGAAATGTGAATATAATTGGTGAAGTCATTACTATTTATTTACTGTACCTTAACATTACGAGTTATGAAGCGTAATTTACGAGTTGATGACCGAATTATTTTCGAATAAATTAAATTTTATTTATTTGTTTTACGTAGTTTATATTGTCTAATTTTTAAAGTTAATGTCGACAGACTGGCGGTCCACTTAATGGTTCAGTAGCCACATAATGGTCACTTAATGGTCACACAAGCAACGCCACAGGTGCTGCAAGTGACTACAGTACGATAAGTGATTGGGAAGAGATAGGGATAGGGAAAATGGGCTCTGATGGCATCCCTTACTCACTCACCGAAACACAACAGCACACGTGCTGCTATTTCACGGTGGTTAGTGCCTGCCACTAATTTCCAAATCCGCACCAGAAACAACTTTGAAAAGTTAATTTTCATAGTTGACCTTGCCGGAATCGAACCCAGGACTCTTGAGACAGAGCGTTAAGGCTGATACCCTAACCAGGCTTCATTAACGCTTAAATAATCAGCGATTCTAAAATAAATTTTCGAGCAGGCTTTTGTTTTTACTAAACTTGTATTATTCCAAGGAATTCTTACAAAGTAATGAGTGTCTTAAAAAATATTATATGACTAAAATATAATATATATCACCGTTATATCGCCGTCATACTCATAACAGTTAGTTGGTGTCGACGCAGCGCTTGTTAGTGACTACAATACCGACATCGTTTCCAGTAACTTTGAACGTTTGTGGTGTGTGCGATTATACTGAAAGCCAGATCACGCTTTTGCATCAAGTAAAGTCAAACGACATGTCTTTAAATGATGACATCAATAATGTTTTTAACCTTTTAACTTCATTAAAGGTTCCATACCCAAAATGCAGACATCCTGAAAGATTTTGGTGAGATCCAAAATTCCAGTTTCTATCAAAGTAAGTCACTTGAATTATTGATTGAAAGTGTATCTCTGTATTCATCAGCGTTATACAACTTCACTTGAAGTCGTCTACAATGAACATTTAATTATTAAGTGCATTTAATCCTTTAATTTATATGAAAACGAAGTATTTTATACACGCGGATGGCGCGATACAAACGCGAAACTATAGATTAATAATCTGATTTTTATGTTAATATATAGTAATAGTTTAAAGTCATGTTCATTGTTAACGATTGATTTTATAAGTAGATATTCCCCAATGTTAAACACAAGCCAATCCTCTGTGTAAAGAGTCATGCACTAATAGTCTACCATGATGGTTTTTTTGCAAAATATCAGAGCTTCATTTATCTTCTTTTATAGTTAGAACAAGTGAGTTTTGAGCAATAATACCTACATAATAGGTACTCCTGGGTATTGGCTTCACAGGCTTTGTGTAAGCAGACGAACGTTTTATTGGAGTACCATGTTCTACTGTTTTAATAATAATCACGCAATTTAAAATGAAAGTAGCGAGTTATGAGTTCTCATAAGAAAAACGCCATCTATATGCTATGAAATAAAATAGCACGCATTTTTGTCATTACACTAGAGTTGTTGAATGAAATGGATAACCATGGGAACAATTTTAATGCTATAATTGAATATCACCAATTTACTATTGTTGGTTTTTTCACTATTGTTATATTTACTATTGCATCATAATATTAAGCTCTCTATGATTCTTAGTCTCGGGTACTTATTCCGTATTTTTTTTTCGAATAAAATATGTTTTTTGTATTTTTTATATATATTTTTGTGTTAATATTCTCCTTTAAAATGTTTATCGATTATTATTTTTGTCTGAACTTTTAATTATGTTTGTTCATTCTAATAACATATTATATTTAATAGGCACGATATTTTAACAATATCCAAAGAATAAGAACAATAAGACCGTCTTAACTATTTTTATGGGTTATAAAAATACATCAGGCAATTTTACGAGTTTTTATTAGTGGAAGGCAAACCCTGAAGTTACATCATCTATGTTTTAAAAAAAAATCACTATTAGAAGGTACATTATTTGAGATTGACACAAGTATATAATGTATACATACTACCTCCATTGCATCCAGACGAAGTCAGGGCACAATGGACTAGTTTTATAAAATAAAAATTAATGTTACTTGTCTTGGTTGACACGATCCTAACAATAGCTGATCAAGCATTAATAACTTTCTTACAATAATACAGAGAAAAGGAGATTATACATATCATATTTAGTCATTATTAAGTGAGAATAATTTAAGCTCAAGCAAAAACTCGAGTTCACAATAAATATTAAAAGGTGTCTGATGTAATTATAAAGGTGCGTATCAGTTAGGGCGGTCACTAGAGCGAGACGATTGATTGGATTGTGTGAAAGATTATGTTTATTCACTTCACTAACTTCTATGACAATACTCTTAAGTATTGGTGTCGTAATATTTGGCATTTTTCAATGTGGAACAATGACGTGTCTACAAACACAAACTACATTAAGGGGAAGAATGCATAGGATAAAAAGTAAGGGAGAACGCCGGTGAAGGAAATAGGCTCTGATAGTAAATGCGCTTGTGCTTTGTCACAACTAAAAATAGGCTAAACTAAAACTAAAAATAATATAATATAATATATAATAATATATCTTCACACATTCCACACAGCACCACCTAGTTCCACACTAAGTAACTTAATGCTTGTATTATGGATACGAGACAGTTGATATAATACATAGATTACTTTTTTTTTTGTAAATACATACATATTATAAATACAAAACATCCATGACTCAGGTACAAAGGTAAAATGTTAACACATAAACATTTGCCCCTAGCGGGATTCGAACCAGCGACCGTTTGGTTAACAGCTAGGGTTACTAACCACTAGACCAAACGTGTCGTCAACGTCTTACGTCAGTACCTTTAATTATCATCAAACACGTCAAATGAAATTTAATATTAGCATCTTCGAATAAATATTTTAGTGGCCAATACGTTTCGTAAGAGCTACAGTGATTGATCCATTATTGATAAGAAATGCTCTTATTTCGAATGTAATTGATCGACGGGAAGATATGCTCAGCGCGTTAATATTGTTTTTTGTTTATTGTTATTTTTTTATTACTTGTTGTTTTGTTTGGACATGCAATATCTTTGGACTAGCAACTTGATGCGGATGTACCTGTGGTTTTTTTTGTTATTCCATATCTATCTATCTATATATATAAAAATCTCGCGTCACGATGTATGTTCGTGATAAACTCTGAAACTACTGAACCGACTTTGATCAAACTTCATAAGTATCTGTTATTTGGTCCAACTTAAAAGATAGGATAGTTTATATCACATTTTGTTTATTATTATTTTTTTATTATATAATATTATTAAAATAGCGCCATCTGTTGATACTTATTCTATACAGCAATTATTTATCTGTGAGTTCCATAAGGTTCTCACGGCGGTTTAAAGTAATTTATAGGCTGGATTGCAAAAAAGCACCCCGGGCGAAGCCGGGAGCGGGCCTCTAGTATAAATATATATTTTTAAAAAATACGGTTTTTATTACATACTTAATTGCTACAGGGTTCTATTACTTTCAAAGGTGCCCTTTTCTCATTCTTAAAAATTATTGCTTTATTGAAGAAGTGGCTAATAATGATATATTTTAAAGTGAAAATTACATAAAAGGGATTCCGATTTAAGAGATTAACATATTAAATTTATGTTTAATATGTTTACAATTGTTATAACTCAGGTTATAACTATTGACCATCGCTCCGAGTATGATTCTGTAATACAACCGTATCTACTCGTATCTAAATCCGTTGGGTACGTATACAAACATATAATTTATATATTTTTTATAATGTGTTATAACTTTATATTATTATAGTAAATACAATTATTATTGATTGCCAATCTACACAGAATATATTTATTTATTTATTTACTTCCTGTGTTAATATTTTATAGACAATTATATAGATATTAATCAAAAAATATATATTGAAACAAACATAAAGTTAAATACAGGCCTGCTATTAAAATAACAACCGGTAACCGATGCCATTAACAATTATCAGTTTAAACATCTTTGTTTTCTGCTATGAGTCGGCATTTTTGTTTTATAGTCACTCCTCTCTATGAACATTTTATGTCAGAAACACTATCATAGCTGACAGACATACGCTTGCTATTATTATACGAGTTAAAGCAAAGTATGTCTAATGCTTTTTTTTTAAATATATTTATGTATTATTAAACCAGTAGAATTACAGCGAAAATAATGTATTACTCAATGCACTTCCAGAGTCGCGATCAAGTTATCATATTATTAATAACTAGCTGGTGCCCACGACTTCGTCCGCGTTGAAAAATATTAAGTAGCCTATCCTGTGTCCCGTACGTCCAAATGTTTATCTACCAAGTTTCATAAAAATCAGTTAATTCGTTTCAGTTATGGAGGAACATACATACATACATACAGAAAAAAATTCTAAAAATCGTCAATTTAGTTTCAGTATCATGTATACAGCCTATAAACACGATATCTCTGAAAACAAAGTAACTTACTCCATGACCGACCCTTACAGATTTATTATTAGTATATTGTTTAATTTGATACTTTCTAAAGGTCACCGTAGTAAATTCTCATTAGATCCATTTGATCATCTCAGCCGCAAGACGTCTACTGTTATACATAGTAGGCTTCCTTCATAAATTTCCAATGTGACCGTTCTTAAGCAGCCTGGATTCTGTCTCTCGTCTGTCAGCTCTGGACTCGTCTGTCCACCTTGTGGGTGGACTCCACTCGAGAACCTTCCTGGCCCAGCGGCCGTCGGCTCTCCGTACTCTGTGTCCTGCCCACTGCCACTTCAACTTACAGATCAACTTATTTAAATGTTTGGTCTGATAAGAAAAAAAAGCTCCCGAGATCCATTGTGAACCTGACCTAATAATTCACAAATATTTTTATCAGAATTCGGAGCACTTCCTCTTCCGGAGTGGCTCTTAGCTGTTAACATAACGAATTTCAACAGGCACCAAGTGGATAGTCAACATACCTAAAGGTATTTTTATATATTACTAGCTGACCCGGCAAACATTGTTTTGCCATACAAAAAAATATCACTTAGGGGTATGGAAAATAGATGTTGGCCGATTCTCAGACCTACCGGATAAGCACACAAAAATTCATCAAAATCGGTCAAGCCATTTCGGAGGAGTTTGGCAACAAACACCGCGACACGAGAATTTTATATATTAGAGATATAACTTTTAGAAATTGTTAAGTATTTATTAATGATAATGATAAATACTTATGATTTATCATAAACAAACACCAATTTTTAAAAGAATATAAACAGACTCAAGAAGAATACATGAAAAAACGGATAAAATAATAGGATACAAACCGCCAATTGGATACGGTAAGTTCCCCTATGTTCGTATAGGGACCGCAACAAACTAGAAATTCAATTACAATATACACCGCAAAAACCAAGCAACAAAACTACGCCGACCCACCATATTTGGGACGTTTCTAACAAACAAAGTCACAATAAAATATGTAGGGAACACAGGAGCAAATTTATTGGAAACCACTGAACGTTTCCATCGACCGAAGGCTTGCACTCGAAGCGGAGTCTACTATCGGTATTCGATTCAGTACAAACACTGGAAAGGATTATTTAAAACTAGCTGGTGCCCACGACTTCGTCCGCGTTGAAAAAGAAAAAACTAGCCTATCCTGTGTCCTGTACGTCTAAATGTTTATCTACCAAGTTTCATGAAAATCAGTTAATTCGTTTCAGAGTTATGGAGGAATATACATACAATACAGAAAAAAATTCTAAAAATCGTTAATTTAGTTTCAGTATCATGTATAGAGCCTATAAACACGATATCTCTGAAAACAAAGTAACTTACTCCATGACCGACCCTTACAGATTTATTATTAGTATTGATGACACAAAAGTTTAAGTTGAATATTAAAACCATGACACAGTGGAGTTAATGTTTGTTGAATTCAAAAAAAAAAAATTAAATCACAACGTTACGGTAGTACAATACTATTTATACCTAGTATACGATATTTTCTGGCATACACATGCAAGGTACCTTGTCATTAAGACCACGTCTGCATTTTTTCTTTTGTATTTCTTTACTTATCTTAATTATTTGTAAGATAGTTTTAAGTTTTCATACACATTATTAGTCTTCATCATTATCAGCCCACAAGTGTCACATTTACAACTTTATCAAATAAGGCGTATTTAGACACAGATATTTTTGTTCAGATTTGTATCTACTTTAAAAGGTCAGTAAAAAATTAATAAATAAAACGGTAAGTACAGTTAATTTTATTAACCATTTTACCAAAAACACAATAGTAGGGCTCAAAATTAAATACAAGAACACAACGTACGAACTAAGTAGCGCGCCCCGCAAACCCAGACCGTAACTAATTTTGAAAAGTTAGTTTCCAAATTGATCTGAATTCTGAACCGTTCGGAACCAAACTATACGTATACAATATTGGTCATTTAAACTTAAATTCAAAGCAAATGACGTCGTTATTTTCGTTTTAAGGTTTAATTTTCTGTAATGTACGTAATAAGGTCAAATGAACATTTTCTTTTTTATATTTCTACCAATCTTTATAGAAAGAATTATAATTATATATAATGTAAGAAAAAGAAAATAATGAAAAATATTGCTTCTCTAGAAATAGCGCTTAGTTGAAGAGACTTTTTCTTTTTTAGTTTCATCAACTACCCCACGCGAACACATCCAAGACAGGCTATTCCTTTTTCGGTAGAGCAAAATGTTACTTGTATATTAGAACAGTGTGTGCCCCAAAAAATTCAAACCAAACATGAGCAAAGCATTAAAATTTCACACATGGAAAATTCTAGAAACACCGGTGCGCCGTGGTGAAAATAATTAATTTCAGCCAAATCCATTACCGTTGAGTGCTCTGCTGTGAAAATGTTGGGTTAACAGCAAACTGGACACAGGTTTAATATCACAAACGCGTTTGCATCATTCGCTCCCCTATTGCTTTGTTTATTGAAGCACAACATTATGATATTACCTGTTTTAATACTATACCTTTTACCTGTTCATTTTACTGGTGTTTTAGCTGTGATCATTGTCATAATAGAATATATCACAGGCACACGAAGTTGTGAAAACTTAAGACACGGAAAAGCAATATAGATAGCAAAGTAGTGGCAGGGCACACTGCATTTTACAGTCATTTAGGCAGCACGTCGGCAAATCTGCAACGGACACGTATTGGTTTTGTCCAAATGTAGACACCGCAGAACACACGTTGTTTGCCTGCCCAAAATTCTCTCCGGAGAGAGTAGAAATGATTAAGGATCTAAAAGTGCATATAAGCAAGGAGAACATGGTCGAAGTTATGCTGCAAAGCGAAGAGTGCTGGAATCGTATTGCAGCTTACATCACCTCTGTGATGAAAGTGAAGGAGAGGCATGAGCGTGGGATTGAGGCTGAATGCTCTGTTGTCGTCCGAAGAAATAATACATAGTCCCGGACGACTGCATAAGGAGCGGTATTGGAGGAGAGGTTAGCCCGTGAGAGTCGCCCCACACGTCCATAATGGATTTTCCCCTCCTCATGAAAAAGAACAGGTGTTGTTTCGGTGAGAAGATATGCCAGACACCTTTTTCCCTATCCTTTTTAATCCCTCCTCCCTAATCTTTAATCCTACTGAGGTCGGCTGCACAATTGCAGCTTTGCACTGTGGCTTTGCTTGTGTTATAAGCGACGGTAACCACCTACCATCAAGTGGACCGTTAGCCTGTTTGACAACCTTTACATAAATAAGACAAGGCGACTGTAGCATAATCTAGTGTCATAGTGACAGTTTATAGAACTATTTTTCTTATTATGCAAGTCTAGTATACCTACTTTAATAATAAATTTGATAATAAATATACTTTATAATAAAAATAAATAAATGAATAATTGTGTGGCAATTATTCATTTATTTATTTAGTTAATTCTCAATATTTCTAACCATTTTTTGAAAAGGAAAAATATAGACCTAAAATAGTCTAGAGACTTCACCTCGATTGTTCTGGTAGATGAGTAGCTTTGACTTAATAGGTGGGATTAGGAATAAATAGGGTAATGGGCTCTGTTAACTTACTCATCTAAATACAAAATCACATATACTGTTATTTCACAGTGTTTATACTGCCGCTAGACGACCTGACCAATTTATGCTGCGAGACGCAGTGTGCTAACTACTCATTAGAATAATAAATATCTACTGTAGTTTTGATTGCGTAATAGTAATGTATCTTTAATGGTATTATAAGTAGGGTTATGTATATATTATAGGATTATAACCTAGGACTATTATATAGTTAGGAATATTAAAACGTAGAAAACAGTCGGGAACATCAGTTTTATAAAAGTAGAGTACAGGATGTGGAGGCGTCGTGACGCCTTATCAATTCTGGAGATTTTAGAGCAGAATGACTTTGTAAGTTGAAGCACACAGTAGGAATCCATGCGCAGTTCCGAATAGCCCGGGGTGAGCGACTCAAAGAGCTTGATCGCGATAATGCTACCACGAGACAGAGTTCCGTGAACCGGATAATGCAGAGGTGAACCAATTTTGAATTAAAAAAAGTATATAAGTGTGAATATGTTTATTACCTTTTGTACTATTTTTTCCTAGTTTTATTCCGACTACTTCGTCCACATCCCTTTTCTTGGGTGTTAAAACATTTTATTCAATCTTTATTGATCAAATATTTTTGGCAGACGTTTATTTATTTGTTTTTGTTACCCCATGTCCTTTTCTGTATTCCTAACAACGTATGCAAAATTTCATGATGAAAAAATTAATGCTACGAAATAATCAGTTAAGTAGTTAAGGTGTGAAAACACTAACAAAAAAAAACTCGTTTTTTCATGTCAAGGTCGACAGACAGGCTGACGGTCCACTTGATGGACCTTCGCCTATACCAACGCCAAACGTGTTGCAAGTAGGTACGCTACCGACCTTGTAAGGGGGTGGTTATTGTTGCCAGACGGGCCGCCCAAATGACTGCGAAACGCAGGTTGCCCTAAGTACCACTGGTTTTCAGATCAGACGAGAGCCAACTTTGAAAAGTATTTTCAAAGTTGATCCTGCTGGGAGTGTTAAGGTAAGCACCCTAACCACTCATCCAAAGCGCTAGTCCAAGGTCAAAGACCCAAGTCGAAAGTTTTTAATTTATTATAAGGATTATTAGTATAGTATATTAGTATAGAGGCTAATATTAGTATACATATCTGAGACAGGCTTTGAAAAAAATATTTACACATTTCCGACCTTAAAACTTCGACTAACTAATAAATAAATAAATAAAATAATTAACTAGAGAGTTACTTTTATAATCACATGAAAGTCGAAAATGCTTGAAGTATATCCCGCAAGGTATTTGAGCGCGTGCCTATATCTTCTAAAGGCAAGCTTTCTCCGAACTCAGATATGGACAAAAATAATGGACCATGTTATTTTGTATCTATGATAACATGCTTCATCTGCAATAACCATTTCAATTTTCCGCTGACCGTCCTCATACAGCCTAATGGCCTGAGGCTAAATCTTCACATGGTGTTTTGCTGCAACCCAGTCAATAGAACTACTACTCAGTTTTAATCGCAAAAGTGGCCTCGCATTTGCCGGCCGCGTTATCATATAAACATGTCTGTCTACATCTGCATTAATACAAGCTGTTCCTGTGTCTTTGGTCGCATGTAAATAGTTTTTTTTTTAAATTCTGATAACGTCGTTTGTCATCAGCAATTACTATTATGACATTCTGCACTGGCTTCATAGAGGATTACTTATTACTGGTTTAATAACCATTTCTGAAGATATTCCAAATATTTAGACGTTAATATGTATATATCTAAATAGGTAAAGAGAAAACAATTCAGTAAGTTTTTCTCGTTTGTTTGTGAACCGATTTTATTTTTATATATTTCAGAACTTTTACAGAATGGTTTTTAGACTGGACGGCATATTTTTAACTTTTGGAATACGAGAATCTACGAAATATGTGTTTATAAAAGAAAAGGAATAACATACTACTTAGCAGCTGCCTTGACATATTTTTGGAACTGTTCGGAAGACTGGTTTGAATTTGTGTTAAATTTTAATATTTTTTTCCATTAGATAAAAGATATATACATTTTACCTTTACAAATAATGTAAACCTATCAATTAAAAAAAAAAATCTGTTTCTGTAAACGAAACCTACAATGTCGCTTTAGAGTTTAAACAAAATATAGTCATGTAAGCAAATTCCAAACGCTAACTTTCAGCGAAGTTTCCTCGATGGTTCGCTGAAAGCTAATATTAAAGAGAGTTAGTGGAGATCAGCTTTAAAGTTTCAAGCTAAGCAGAGATGTTGAAACGATTCGAACAGGTGGCGACTGTTGTCTTTCTGTGCGATTTATTTTGAAAGAGCTGTAGAAAGTTTAAGTGAAAAATCTGATAAGAAAGAGGTTCGGAATTCTTTTAAAGAACTGGAACGGTAAACCCATTGTAACTATAGGAAGATTTAAAGCACTTGTAAATTCCGTAGCATTTGAGACAAAATTTTTAGATACCCTTAAGCACACCATGTTCAGTTTACAGATACAGAATCATGAAAAATATATAGGTACAGGCAGATTATATACGAGTATATTAATATATACATATAGATATTATTAAAAATATATACAGACAAATATATATATATTTATGCAGACACTTATTATAAAATTATTCTGATTAAGCTTGATTAAACCTTTCGATGACGTCACGAACACTTTCGATTCTTTAGAATTACCCACTTTAGAATTTTAGAATTTCAATCTACGATTATAAATTAATTTTGCTTGTTTATGAATAATTGTACTTAACTTAACGTTAAGTACAATTATTCACTTAGCATCGTTAACTTCTTCTTTGGTTGCGTATGTTTCAGTGACTTAAGTTTTTACAAATCACTACAAGCTAGAGTGCTAACGTATGTCGTATGCCTTCCATTACCAAAATAAACTCTTATTTAATTTTCAATATCATGAATATTTTTAATAGTTAATCTATTCTGTCATAGAGAAATAATGATAAAACCATTTTATCACAAGTTTATTGCAAGAAATTAAGAGTCATTATAAGTCCCAACAGCAAAATGGAAGCATGAAGACCTTTGCTACTGTTCAAATAATTAAATCTCTTCGCTTGATGGATTAGATCAAGCACCGAGTCCATAGTTTCTAGATTGTTTGGAAGAATTTCATCATCTGGCATGATGAAGCCGTAATTACCGCGGTCTCGAAGCTCATAGCAGTACACCAAAGGAACATTGAGGTGCCCCTTCACCCAATCTATACTGCCACCTGTGGCTTCATCTGAAAAACATTTTATAATTGCTGTTGACATTATTTATTAATACGCACGGATCCAATTTTTTATTACAAATGATATTTTAGAACATCATACAGACATACAATGTGGCTTAAATGTCTAGCTTAAATTTAAAACATATTCATTTTAACAAGTTATAATAAGTTGAAATATGTTTTATGGTGGAGGTAGAATTAATTTATTGCTTATTAAGTCAATAGAAAATATGCACAGACTCATTAAGTACAAAAATACAGTACAGACAGAACTCAGAAAAGAACTATAGATAAAGAACATAATATTGATAGTGCATTAGGTTGGCTGGTCCTTTGTCAAAATCTGGTTAAAATGAATTTCGGGCCTGAACACCTCTGTGCACGTTTCATGTGTGGATTAGAAATAATCTTCACACATTTATGAAAAACATTTTAAGTAGATCTGCGTGTGCCAAAATACTTACAAATAACCTCGGCCACATTGCCAGTGACATACTGCGTTCCATATCTCACTGATAATGCTCCCATTGCACGTCGGCCAATGTTCAACTGTAATGAATATTACATTATCACATTAAATTTATTTGTAATTATTGTATAATTGTGCATTTTTTAAGCAAACTCGTTAATTTATCTAGAGTGTTCGTAGCAAGCAGCCCTGTTATTCTATAACGGCCATTTTACACCATCGGCGATAAGGTCATACAACTTTAGATTTGTCTGTGTTAAATTTGCAATTTTCATATTATGTAGCTCCTTTCGGTTCATTGTTGAATCATGACGAGCCAAGTCGAATGGTCAAGGAGCCAAGAACGGGACAGGAATCGGGATCAATGTTGGAAATGAACTTTTCAAACTTGATTCTAGTTGGGTATTTCGGGTTATATTTTGTGGGTTTATGTTTTATGTTCTTTTTTTTGTTTACCCCATGAGGGTTTCTATTTTGGAGGTCAAACAATAAGTTTGTTTGGTCTTGACGATTTATTTATTATCATTGTAATATTCTTTACTAACCGAATTTGATACAAAAAAGATGTCTAATTACCGCATCATCGTAATTTGCGTAGTGTCCTGTTGAGTTCCCAAAAGGAAGTAGAAGCATTTGACTGAAGGAGTGGAATGATAGGTACATGTCGATTTCGTTTCTAATTGTCCTCAAGTATTGTGAGAGAGATCTTGTCTCAATCTCCGAAAAGGGTCCTGGGCCAGCATATATATCTTGAGCTGGATTTGAACTGGCACCTCTTTCTGTAAAAAAAAAATTATGATTAATTTAACAGTGCGTTTGAATTCAACATTGCGTTCTACAGTCATAAACTAGGCAGGCCGTTTTGACGACAGTAACCAGCCCCTTACATAAGAAGACCAATGTGAATGTTGGTCAGTTATGTTGTGAGAATTGTGAGAACACTTGTGAGCGTTTGTGAGAATCAACAGTCTTACTCGTTATTCTTATCCTGTATTTGCTCTTTATCATTTTCTTTATTAATATGCTATATTTATTTTATAAAGATCGGCCTTACACTTGCATAGGCACACTAATTGATGTTTTTTGCTCTTAGGTGGCTAATATCAGCATTAAAATATTAAAAATATGTAAATAAATTCAAATAGCGTTGTTAAGCGTAAAACTTGAAAACGGCTAGACTTTTTTCGAATCTTTGCTGAAGTCCGAAGAAGGACTTTTTCTTATTAAGAGAAAAATTTGACAAATTGGATGGACATTAAGGCAAATCTGGGGGCACTTTTAATATTTATAAATTTAATCAACGTTGGCATTATTAACTATGGAAACCAAGAAGTCTAATAAATTCTTGTTATTAGTTTTCACATACCCAACCAATTGCTATTCCAGTTTCTGTTCAAATCAACTCCAAACGCACTGCCTATAGGACGAGTGTTCTTGCGCCACATTCTGTTCTGGAAATTTTTTAACTTTTGCAATAAATGAGACTACATTTTATGATATGCTTCTTCTCGCATCTTTTAAACGTTAATTAAAGATTATTTTCGAATGGTATTCTTTAGAAAATAACAAATAGTCAGAGAATAGTTGTAAATTAATGAATAGTAAGTGGTACAGTCAGCACCAAACAGCTATCGACCGCTGAAATTGGTTCCGGCGTTTTAAAATTTAATATTTAGTTGAATTTACATATTTTTATTCTAAACTATAATAGATATTTCATTAATAAGATATATTTCATTAATCAAAGTAAAAATGTTCAAAAAAAATTAAAAATACCTTTTCCTAATCATTGAAAGTTCACAAATTCTTAATTTACAAATAAGATATAAAGCCATGTTTTAAAATAATCCCATCTGTCGTTATATATGCTTGAGTATCAAACAAAATTTCTATATAAATAAAACTCAATGTATGTTTGTCCTCTATGGACTCCTCAACCGCTCAACCGATTTTAATTCGGTTTTCATTTATGGAAATAGAGATAAACGAGAAAGGTCTGTATATATATAAAAAATATCCTGAACGAAGCCGGATGCGGGTCCTACTTATATAAATTTTAGTAAATTAAACAACAACACTTACAACAGTATAAGTCCAAACATAACCGTCTGGATTCGTGACAGGGAAAATATACCAATCAAAGTCTCTGGCAGCCGCCATTGTTTCTTCATTATCGCTAGTCAATAGTTCATTGAGTATGAAACAAACTGCTGACGGTGAAATCCACTCTCTTGCATGTAATCCACCTTCGAGAACTATAGCTCTTCTTCCAGCTCCGTGAGACAGTTTCAAGCCTTTAATATCGCGGCCTTCGTACGAAACACCACCGATTATTTCTGTGAGTACTGAAGGATATGTCGCTAGTAAATCGTCTAGCCAATCGTTGATACCGTTAAGTCTGTAGAAACCTTCCCAAGTCATACTTGTAATAACACCTTTTGTATATTCTCTCATTGTTCCATTGTCTATGTAACTAAAATGATTATTATTATTTTTAAATTTCTTTATATCGAATTGATGCTAAATGGCTTCCCATAAGCAATAACATAAGCAATGCCACACAGCGTTGTGAGTGCGACCATAGTAGGAGTAATGGGTTATGGCATCCCTTACTAATTCACCGAAACACAACAGCACATATGTTATTTGACTGTGATTTTCTCTAAGGAGGATTTTCTCTATTTTCTATTATTATTTTCTCTACAATACTGCCGTCAATTGTACTAAAACTAAATATTCAGATATGATGCGTTCTGATTCAAACGGCAAAGGATTAATAGGTAATGAAAAAATATGTTGCTTGCTTTCATAAAACTGTCATTGGCTAATTAATTATGCAAATAAAACTATGATAATTAAATTAAACATTTTTTTATTATTCATTGTGTATATTTTGTTATGTAATGGTGGGAAGGCATGATGACGGTCTTCATAATGGTAGGAAGCTACAATCACACAAACAACGCCATTGCGTTTGCAAATATGCTACCGACTTGGTTAAATTAGATAACTAGGAGATAAAGTAATTAGCTATGTGATTCCATACTCACTCACCAAAACACTATAGAACACTTGTTGACCGTCATTTCATCGTGGTCTACCGAAATAAATTATCATTAATGGGCTGCCTAGCCTAGTAGTAGTATGCCTCTTACCAAAAACATGTAAAATAAGGTAGATTTGTGAACATTAATCTAAAAACTTCATTTTCCTCGCCCCTATTTCTTAAGCTAAAAAATAAATAAAAAACTAACTTGTAATTGCTTGGTAATAGTTGATAATAAAAATAACAATAAAAAATACTTACTCTTGAACGTTAGTAATAGTGGTTTTTGATTCAATGTTATTTTTCTTCAAAAAACTTTCTAATTCGCCCCTATTTTCTTGACTTGACATCACTGTGACGAAATCCGTCGATGGCACTGGGTCGTTCCAAAAATTAAATCTGACATCGTTCTCTTGAAGATTTTTAAGTACATTTATTTCTTCAATATTTCTAGGCACAATTTTATAAACAGCATAGTTGTCATAGCGTACCATTTCTATGGCTACACATGATGTTATTATAACGTATAACACTAAAAATGTTAATTTTAAAATAACAGAAGACGTCATTTTGCAAGCCAATTTTCCCTGAATATTCTATTTTCTACTTCAAGTTGTTTAACCTAAAATGATAATATATTATCGACAAAACACTGGACCAAGATTATAATAATGCTACTTAAGATATCACCATTATCGCTTAATTATTGTTATTAACCCTGCTATAAATTAAACCGATTAATTTTATCATTTCATTTTATAACTCGTCTACACTGTTGGGGATTAACATATACCTGTACAATTTAGCGGACGGCATTTTTTCCATAGGTTTTTATAAAAGTTCATGTTATCCGTATACACTTGTCTTGTGTTCACGTAAAACTCACGCCAGTGACCACGACACATATCAAGACCGTTAATATGACCTAACGTACCAACCAAAGTAGGAGGTTATTTGTTTGGTATCACATAAAATTATTTGCATTACTATCTGGTGCCCGCGACTTCACCCTCGTTGAGAAAATACAAGATATGACGACAATTACGTCGTCTGAAAACACAAAAAGACAAATTGTTACTCTTACGAGTGTTCAGTGCAGACTGATGTGTAATAGAATGATTATTGTTTACAAGAAAACTTCTTAATTTAAACTACGTGCTAAAACAAAAGAGGATAGATAATTATAACCAGAGTTCTTTTACAGTGGGTAGTTTACTTTTATGCCTAGGGTTCATTTATAATTTATTATCCATTGATAGTATACAGCTGACATAACTCGGCTGACATTATATATTACTTTTGCCAAATATTTTATCTTTATTTTCGGACATAGTCCTGAAATTTTAGTCTAACTATTGGCAAAAGATTTTTTTTAAATCGTACAAAAAATCACAATGAAATTATTTTTAAAAAATATTAAAATCTATGTCCGACATAAGTAAGAAAATAAGATCCGATTCTTTAAAATCTTCATAGGAATAGCAATTACGAGTAAACTGTCTAATTATACAACTAAATATATAGTTAATTCAACTGTATTGTATAGTATACTATACAAAATTAATTTAATGTATGCATTTTCTATATCCATTCTATATACAGTGATATGATTAGTTTATAATAATATAATATTTAAGTAATTATATCGAGAGGAATTCTAAAAGAAAACCATTTATATAGAAAACATTTGTAAGTATAAATAAAAACCAATATTAGACGGAGCATCACTTGAGAACGTCACGACTGATTTTCCAGGTGTTTTTTTCATGTGTTCGTAACTGTTACGACAAGGTTTATATGAAAGAAAATTTTTGGAGAATCTACGGGAAAAGTCGGAGATTTGGATGGTGTTTTTATATGAAATTTACAGGTAATGATTGTCGGTTCAGCAAGTTCAATAATATTTAATTATTATTCTTAACAAATAATATACATGAAAAGTGTTATAATAATTGACAACAAAGACAGTTTTGACATTGAAGAACTGTTCATATATCCAAAAGCACGACCTTCTCTGATGAGAGCTAGTACAGAATCCATTATTTCCAAATTGTTTTCTAAAATCTGATCTGCTGGCAATAGATGCCCATTTAGTTCAGGTTTATCTCTCAATTCGTATATGTAAACTAATGGAACTCTCAGTTTTTCTTTAACCCAATCGATGCTTGTGCCAGTTGCGTAATCTGTAAGATTGAAAATGAAAAATATATTAATTTTAAATTTAAGTAAGAATAGTTAACATACATGTATTAACAATATTTAACGATATGTAACGATATATTACCCTCTACTTCGGGTATATTAATTTAAACCACTTTTAATATCCGACCGATATATCAGAACTACAATTCCGTCTATAATACCCCGTTTATATAGCCATTGCCATTGCCGCTCGCGTTGCCGTATTTATTTCCCTAGACACTGCTGTGGCAACGTCAAGGGTAATGAGTGTTTACATTGCCCCTTAACATTTCTTTTCAATTTGACTCTTGGCAATGGAGCACGTGGAAATTATTGCAACATCGGCGCTCTGCCTTTTTAGTTTATTTAATTATATAAAGGTTTAAAAAAAATCCGTAAAAAACGTCGTCGTCATAGGAGATGGTGGATGATACCTATTCATCGTAACAGAACAATGTAAGTACCTAGATAATTAGGGAATCAGATAATTAGATAATTTAGAGAGCAAGTGAGCGAGAGAGCAGCTCTCGCTCTTGCATTACCGACCCTTTAATGTCCGTACGAAAAACCGCCAACTGAAGGATAGCCGAGCAACGCAAGCGGCAACAGCAGCGGCAAGGAAAGCGACCTGTTTACACACTCGCGTTGCCCATTTTATTTCCCATGTTCCTGCTCATTGCCGTGGAAATGGGCTATATGTAAACGGGGTATAAGACGCGCGGACATACGACGATGACCTCCCTCCGCGGACGTGTTCGTTAAAACTGCCAATTACCTTTTAATATCACGCCACACAGTACTTTATATTGAAACAGCACAGAGTACTTTATACTATACTTTCTGCCTTCCACGCTTCGTTTCATACTCACTCTAGTTAGCAGTAATAAATAATATTCAATGAGGAACAATAAACAGATCGCAATTAATTAACTTCAGTCGACATAAATAGCAAACATTAACAATTTATGTAAAAAAAATATAAGTAAACGTGTATTAAAAAATATATATGAAAAAAACTATGTAATTACTTACAAATTGTTTCAGCTGTGTTTCCAGAAACGTAAACGGTGCCATGTCTCGAGGCTAAAGCTCTGCAAGCATTTCTAGCAATCCTTACCTACAAATGAACACCATAATTATTTCATTATACTAGCTTATGATCGCGACTTCGCTCGCGTCCCATTTTCTTAGATGTTAATAAAATATATTTATTCAATTTTTATTGCTCATACCTATATTTTCGTCAAGCATTGATTTTTTTTAATTTTTTTTTAGATGATTACTCGGCAAAAGTGTTAAGCATTTAAGGCGTGAAAGTGTAATAAACAAACAAAATCACTTTAATGTTTATAATATTTATATTAAGTCAGGATTATATGTGTTGAAATAATTTAAACCAACTGGGAAAACATTCTGTTATTAGTTCATACTATAATAAGAATATTATTTTTTTAATATATTTTTTTATATGTTAAAAGAGCTAATTAAAAGTAATTTTCACTCGCACTTACTGCGTCGTAATAATTTTCCAGAGGTTCAGTAGTATTACCGTAAGGTATCATCAGCAACTGTCCGGATGAATGGAAACTAATATACATGTCCATTTCGTTTGAAACGTTTTCTATGAAAGTTGATAGAGATCTAGTTTCAATTTCCGAGAACGGTCCGGATCCAGCATAATTATTACTCGCTGGATTCAAACTGGAGCTCATAACTAAAACAATAAGAAAGTGTTATCTATGAATAAGACCTTTAATAGAAGTTGAAATTGCAAATAAAAGCGAATTAGAATCGCACATAGAATGAATCTTTGTTTCGTCCATTGAATTTGAATAATAAATACTAAATAATCAAATATAAATAGTCTACAAAATAACTAAATGTGTAGTTGTAAAATTATGCTTGAAGAAAATTATGGTGATGATTATGATTGATTTTGTTGAATTTAAATTATTAGATATTATTCCTTTGACTTTTATGATTAACAGAATTTTAAGTAGATACTCTGTTTCTGTCTATATTTTATGTATTTTTAATTTGCCATTGTAAATGCTTATGTGTTGAGTATATGTATCATTATTTTTTTTAATTTTTAACAGAGATAATAATATGTAACAAGGTAAATGTGTTTGTATATACATATTTTGTTGGTATGACTTAGTAGATTTTGCTATGCTGTTGGTGTTTTCATTGAATAAAATAAAATAAAATAAAATAAATCAAAATCGGAATAGTCTTTTTTTTTAAGTAGAATCTAATCTGTGTATAAATCAAACGATATAAAAGAATATTTACCGCCCCAGTTGCTATTCCAATTTCTATTCAAATCAATACCAAATGATCCTCCTACAGGTCTTCGACTTTTGCGCCACAATCTATCCTGAAAATGGAAGAAATATTTTTCAAACTTGAATCTTCATAAGATACCAGACAATTTTGTCTATTATGAGACATTTATACTTTTATAGACAAAAATACTGTAGACCTTACCCCAATAAAAGTCCAAATGTAACCATCTGGGTTAGTTACAGGGAAAATATACCAATCGAAGTCATTAGCAGCAGCCCTAGTTTCAGCATCATCGCTATAAATAAGTTCAGTTATTATATAGTTCGCTGTAGCTGGAGATATCCATTCTCTTGCATGTATACCAGCTTCTATGAAAATATTTCTATTGCCATTCCCATGGGATATCTTTACACCTTTTATGTCATAACCCTCATACGAAGTACCTCCTACTATCACAGAAACAGTTTCAGGATTATCGGAAGCAAGATCGTCTAGCCATGTGTAAATATCTTCTAGAGTATAATACGCATCCCAAGTCATAGACAGAACATTTCCTTGGACATAATTGCCAACAACTTGATTATTGATTACTCTAAAACATAAATAAAAATATATTAACATAGTTAAAAAAAAACAGTAGAAAGACATGAGACACCGGTAGTATTAAACTAGGCACTTTTATAAACCAGAATAAATTACCATTCTGACTCAGAGGTCCAGTACTCGATTTCTGACTTATCAAAGTCAAAGTTCATTTTAGAAATGAACTTATCAAAGTTTGGTCATCTTTTTTTTTTATTAGGGACAGGGCACACTGAGTTTCGTAATCCTAAATTGGGCAGCCCGTCTGGCGGCAGTGACCAACTCCTTACAGAAGACCACCGTTGAATAACAGGATGTATGCTGTTGTGTTTTGATGAGTAAGTAAGTAAGGGATGTCAAAGCTATATACATATATCCCTTCCTAATCCCCCATCTTATCCTTCTAACCACATATCACCAGGTCTGACGACCTTTCCGTGAAAAAGGAACACCTCGCAATAGAACTAAATTCTACGTTTTAATATAATCTATAATAAATTTATAATATGTTCTTACTCTTGAAAATTTTCTATCGGTACTTTTGCATCGAAGTCATTTGTTACCAATATTTGGTCAAAGGTACTTCTAAAATCTGGTGAAGATAGTACTGTAACTAAATTTCCGACTTTAACTGGCTCTTCCAAAAAGTTCAATTCACTATTATCAATCAACGACTGCAGAATGTCCAGTTGTTTCTGATTTTCCGGTATCATGTTGTATAGGGCATAGTTGTCATACTTCACTTCTTGACACAGTGCATTATAGGCGAATAATATTGAAAGAATACACTTTTTCAGTAACATTTTCTAAAAGAAAAATATATTAGTCAGATTTATATATAATGGTGAAAGAATTTTGAGAGTTGAAAAGCGATATCACTTTTGTAAAACTTGTCTTAGGGAAGTACCATCAACTGCCTAAGACAAGTATATTAGTAAAAGATCACGAGCAGACTACTTTAAATTTAGATATAATCTAGACCTATTTAGATATAATCTAGAATTGGCGGATCAACGGAAGGAAAGACGAAGTGTTACGAGTAAAAGCGAGAAGAAGAAGAGCAGAACATTCACCTCAACAATGCCAAGAAGAAATAGATCAATGGCATCTACAAAATTATAAAATTTTCACATACCTTGTATAATATAATAATATAACAAGAAAACGATGAACCTCCAATGAATTTATTTTGAGTACTAAAGAATGTTCACATTGATAACAACTTCTTCGTTTATGATGTGCCATAAATTGAGAAAGATAAGGATAAATTTGGTGATTAGTATAAAACAATAAATAATGTTTAACAATGTATTTTTATTGATCCGTAAGTCATTAGTAAGTCATTAGTCCTTAAGAATCGATTTTCATATGTAAGCCCGGGGGTATGAAAATTTATGGGAGTAAAATCAAATGCGTTTGTTCCGTCTTCAATTCATTTTACTAGTCAAAATTCTAAGAATTATTTATTTCCCTATCCCGTCCTTATTCTTAATCCTGCTAAGGTCGATAGCGCACTTGTAGATTCTGTGGCGTCACTTGTGTTAATAGGTCACGGTAGCCACCAAGTGGACCATAAGCCTATCTGATGACCTTTATATAAAAAATAATAATTCAACACCAATGCATTCATTACAAGGGAACATAATGCAATGTAGTAGTTACTTAAAAACATGAGCTAGAATTTTAAATATATTATATCCTAACTTTTTTTAGACACTAGCTGGTGCCTCGTACGCGCTGTAGTTCGTTTTTTGAAAATCCCACAGGAACCTAACATTTTTAGAGGATAAAAGTATCCTATATTATGTTAATCCAAGTAATCACAAATAAATCAGTGAAAACCGTATTCAAATCGGTTAAGCCGTTTTGAGATTAACGTGCAAAAAGGCAAAAGAATTATTCTAGAATCCCATCAGTCCCATGGGATCCTAGACATGGAAGCCAAGTGGAGGGAGGCCACAAATGCACAGAAAAACAGATAAACAGAAAATAATTCTAAAAACTAATATACTTTTTTGTGCTCGGTAACATAAGTGCAACGTGTACAATTTTTTTTTTTTGGAAAAATATATTATTTAATGTAGGTACACAGATCACTTCTTACAGGCCAGCAACTGCTGTCTCAGTCTCCTCCATAAAAACCTGTTAGAAACACAAAGACCAATCTGCTTTACAAGGTCGCTATATTCACCCTATAGGTATTTTAAAGTGCATAAAGCAAGCGCTAGATCAACTTTTCCCGGAGTAAACAAGTTAGGAATAAACAAATCGATATTTTAATCGTTTTGAAGGTGGAGGAAAATAATTGTTTACAATTTTTTTATTGAAAACACTAGCTCGTCAATAGATACTAAACAAAAAAGGAAATCGGTTCAAAAACAATAGAGATGACTCACAAGAAAGGTAATGAACTGGTTTATCTTTTATACTATTTATACTACAGGTACTATCAACCTGGTTTATGTAACTATTCTTGCTTTATAATACTATACTAGATCGTTTGTGTGTTACTGAAATATTTAGACGACGACTTAGCAGAAAAGCGTTAACTAAATTGATTTCTTAAAGTAAAATTAAAACTTAGATAAAAACATACCTAATAGATTATTAATTTAGAAAAGTTTAAATCGGGATGATTTATACAAAAAAAAAATCAAGAAAAAACTTTTCTCGTCTCGGTAATATAATTTTTAATTTGAGAATTAATAAAAATAAGGGAACAGCTTGATCCTTAATTCAGCAGCTTTAAAAATAACTTTTTTTTATTTCGAAAATTTTATTTAATCACTTCTTAAAGAGCATTTATAAATTGCCCCTCTCTTACGACTGCTAGAACTGAATCGTAAGTTTCTTCACAAGATGGCTCCACTTGTTGCACAGGTAAAATAAAGCCCCATGCACCTTGATCGCGCAATAAATATGTCGCCACGACCGGTGGATTAAAACGATGCTTTACCCAATCAGCCATACTACCAGTATCGCCACCTGTCGAATAAGATTACACTTATTGTTTTTTACAGTATTTTAGGGCCTCTTTCACCATCTCCGAGTCAAGTGTCAAGTAGGCTAACCGCCATTTAAAGTCACCGATAAGAAAGCGTACGAATTTCACCATTTTCGAGTAGCATTACTCAAGGGTAATTTCAATGAAATTGAAACAAGTTACTCGTAACATTTACTCGTTAATTAGCGTTACTATAAAAGTAACTAATGAACACTTTACTTGTAGTTAGTGAAAGAGGCCCTTAATGTACAGTTAACACTGTACTTAATAGTAACTATATTATTATTTACTAGGTGGTGCTTGATATCTATATTGCTGTGATGACAGTGGCGCCGCCACTGACGATCCCTCGTTAATAAGTTGGCCTAAGTCATGCCCAAAGAGCACGACTTAGACCAACTTATTAAGTTATCGTAACATACAACTTACACAACACAACTGGATTATCTAATCCAAATTGTATAAGAGAATAACTTTGAGAGTTTGGTCCTGCTGGGAATCTAACCCGGGACCCTTGAGTCAGAGTTTCTGTAAGGCAGTAACTACTCACTTACAGAAGACCATTGTGAAATAACAGTACGTGTGCTGTTATATTTCGGTGTAGGGTTGCCAGAGCCCATTTTCCTGTCCCTCCCCAATAACTTATCCTTGATCCTATTGTAGTCAACACCCCACTTTTAGCACCTGTGTCGCTGCTTGCGTTATATGTGACGGTAACCACCTACTATCCTACCAATAAAGGGTAGAAAATGATAAAGAGTAAAGGACAAATGATAGTAATAAAGTATAAAAAGGATAGTTTAGCAGAATAGATAATAATAGGCGGGATTACCACCCGCATAGTATGAATGAGGACGAATATAAGAAAGAAAAAGTATGTAGAATGAATGTGCGAGAAGCAAAAATGCGAGAACTGGTATGAAAGGATATTATATACCTAGTAAACATAGGCTACGACCTTGAGTCGGAGGGATTAGAAAATAAAAAAAAAAAAAAAAACCACCTACTATCAAGTTAACGGTCAGCCTGTCTGTAATGTGTTAGGTAAATAATAGATACATTTATTCTTGTAACATCTATTTACTCACTAGAAACTTCAGAAGATGTTCCGACTTGATACTGAGTGTTATATCGTACAGATAACGCTCCCACAGCCCTTCTTCCAATGAACACCTAAGTAAAATAATGTAAGAAAGTATATTTATTAATATTTAATACGTTTATAAGACATCTTATTAATGTTTTCACATGGACAAAAATCGATGAGGATGGCAAGAGACAGGAAATTATGGAAGAAAAGGGGGCAGGGCTACGCCGACGAGGCGACTATATAAAACTAGCAACCAGCTCAATTCCTTCTTCGTTCAGTAATTTTTGAGATAATCTAGAATATACTTACATACAGACAGATTAGATGGGGGACTTTGTTTAAAATATTTGTATAAAATGAAATTAATAACTAATTGATGGCATAAATTTTAAGATGTACGATGTACGAAATAAAATAAAAAGATGTAGGCAGCTTACCATGTCGTTGTAGTTGTACAAGTGGTCAGTGGTGTGGGCAAATGGTATCAGCAATCTTTGTCCGAAAGACTTGAAATTAAGAAATCCAACGATACTCTGCCCTAAACTCTCAATGTAATTCGAGAAGGACCTTGTCTCTGGTTCTGAGAACGGTCCAATACCTACGAAATTGTTGTCTGCAGCTGTAAAACTGGCGCCGTTTACTGAAAAAAGAACTTTTTCGTTTTTGATCTGACACTTTGATACATAAAAACAGCTAATTTCAATTGTATTATATAAATAACTAATTGTATTATGCTGTTAATTATAAAATCAACTGTTTTTTTTTTTTCAAATATTATAGATTACCTCCCCATTGAGAGTTCCAATTTCTTGACAAGTCGACGCCAACTTGTGTAGAAGTAACTGGTCTCCTATTTTTCATCCACGATCGAACCTGTTAATTATATAAACAATTTAATATGATTAACAAAAATATTGTCCCTACTTAAGTTTAAAAAAAGGAAGAGAAATGAGAAAAATTTCATCGTACACAAATAAGAAAATTGTTTATGAATTAATACTTATCCATCCAATCTACTTAAACCATTGAAGAACTCAATTAAATACACACAAAAAATTTCATCAAAATCGGTTCGGTTTAGTTAGGAGTTCACACGCTCAGAAATATTATAAAATTAATAATGTCAGTTATATTTATAAATATTTTTTTTACTAAAGTATATTCGATAATAAATTTTATGAAAAAAATATTTCTTATAAAATATTGGAACAAAACATAATGATTTATTTTACTAATATTATAAAAGAGAAGATTTGTATTTTTGTATTTTTATTTGTGATAAATAAACTCAAAAACTACTGGACAGATTTTGAAAAATATTTTATCTATAGAAACCTACATTATCAGCGAGTAACATAGGCTATATATTACAAAGTTACTCGGACAAAGTCGCGTGCAACAGCTAGTACTTAATATTAAAAACTTATTTCAGAAAGGACATTTTACAGTAATGCATTTTAATATTTATTCTTGTCAACTTTTTCGACATTTTGTCGTTTTCAATATATCTATCCACCCTACCTTTTTTTTTAGTGCATGCGGTGTGTAATTTTTTTAAAAAGTAAATGTATTACATACAAAGCTCTGAGAATATTCCACTCCGTCCACATTGATCGCTGGGAAAATATACCAATCGAAGTCTTGGGTTGCTTGAAGCGCAGACGGATCTTCTCCTTTCACTAGTTGTTCGGCAATATAAGCAACAACTGTTGGTGAAAGCCAGTCAGCACCAATTTCTCCAGCAGTTAGGAAAAATGCCTTCCCGCTAGAGCCTCGAGATACCTTTATTCCAGTTATGTTTCTGCCTGGTAAATAGAAGGAACAAATAAAATGCCTGGTGTTTTTGTGGTAGCTTAGTGAAACGAACGATAAGCTGTAGAAGCAAAGAACGACGACTTTTCGATTTTATGTGTATGTAGTTAAATGATAACTTTCTCTAACGTTTAAAGTCATAGGTTCATAAGATTTGTTTTAGAAGACTAGAAATCTTAGAAGACATGTGAGGTTTTGCAATACTCAGTAATTTAACGAGCCGAGATTTTATTACCAAATTGTATAAGAATTTTGTTAATTCTTGGCTAAATCTCTGAATTTGTTGCTGTTTCACAAAACCGACTACAAGTTGTTAAGTATACGAGTGACTACTACTATTTCAATGATGATAACCGAAGTTTTGCGGAAATAAAAAATTAAAAGTAGCTCCATGAAGTGGCAGTTATTCTATGTGTTAGTTATGAAACAAATCATAGTGTTGACATATAAAATAACATCTATCATATCTTCTCCACACTAAAATTTACCTTCATGAGTTTGACCACCAACGACAACAGTTGCAATGCCGCTATATGCTTGAGTCAAGTACTGAAACCAGTTATAAAGTTCATCTAAAGTATGGTAATTAGTCCAGTACATTTGCCCTCTTGTGTCTCGTTTCTTTCTAGTGTAAAGTTGAGCGTCAAAAGCTCTGGAACATTTCAAATTTAACACATAATTATTTTTTTAAATATAAATACCTTGTGGAACTTTTTCTCTAATGAAAATATCATATAATTTTCTGTACTTCCGACAACGTGTATGCAAAATTTCACGATCGGTCGAGTAGTTAAGGAGTGAAAGCGTAAGCGTAACAAACAATCAAACGAACAAACACTTTCGCATATAAAATATTAGTTAGTCGTGATACAACTTCGCCTGCTCTGAAGCGAAGTAACTCTTATTTAATCTGAGTCTGAAGTACGACAGCGTCGAAGATATTTTCTTCTCCATGGATAGTACATTTTTTTTTTCAAGCGGCTTTCATAGTACACGTGAAAAGGGCATTTAAACCGTTATTTTTACCGACTTCCTTTATAATATCTGTGATAAATTAACAAATATGAAAAGACATTCATGGATTATAACATCAATTATCTTGAGATCCTCAGTCACAATATTCTGATATTAATCCATACATACATACAGATAGAGAAACAGGGATACTTTACAAGTATGCAGTGATTTAAAGGTGTTTTACTATAATTTCAATAGAAGTGTTGCCTAGTGTAAAAATAATTTAAAGCAAAATTAAATAAGTAAAGGTTAGCAATAAACATAGAGTAATAAAGCTTGCTAAAATTCAAACTAAAAAATTATTAACACATTAAAATCTACGAACATCAAGAAAGAGAATTTGAACCATTATAAGACTAGAATTAGACTTGTAAGTTTTAGTTATGGGCTTATGTGCTAAGCAATACATACATTAAGTGGCTTATAAATACTTTACTTACTTACTTTCGCGACTTACAGCTTACGTATGTTAGAAACTTACGTTGTTACCAGCTTACAAAGTTACATTACATTATTAAATTCTTCGTAATTAACTTACGTGAGTAAAAGTTACAAATGTAATTCTAGCCTAGGACAAAATATTACATCAAAAGTACTCACTCTTGTATATTTTCTAAGATGAGATCCGAGTATATACTCCTTTTCGACAAAGAATGTTTCAACTCTTCCTTGAACTCAGGAGGTGATATAACACTTACATATTCTCCAACTTTAGACGGTGACTTCCAGAACTCAAGACCTACGTTTTCTTTTTGCAACTGTTGAAGAAACTGGACATCTTCTTCGTTTTGCGGTTGAATTTTGTATAAAGAATAATTATCATATCGAATCCTCTCGGATGTAGTGAAACCTAGAATCAGTATTGAACTAACAAATATTTTCAGTAACATTTTCTTGACTATCTGTAGCACTGAACGTAGTGTAAAATAATCAAGTTTTATCGATTACAAATAACAGTAGGCAATTTCATATCACTAACGTCATT
The DNA here is from genome assembly GCA_936446665.2 of Synanthedon andrenaeformis. NCBI lineage: Eukaryota > Metazoa > Arthropoda > Insecta > Lepidoptera > Sesiidae > Synanthedon > Synanthedon andrenaeformis. Next base: position 9,465,699 of record OW387793.2, read on the forward strand.
TTTTGATAATGATTACTTACTCGTTAACAAGTGTGTTTGCTTTCGATGTGTAAATGTCTTGTTTCTTATGACATTTATTTCACTGTTAAAAGACTTATTTTACATCGATTTTTTAAATGTTTACTTCGAATTTATTGCTAGTGTACGTTTATTCGTTGGGAGCGTCGATATAAAAGTGGACAAAAACTATGTTATCTATACTTATAATATTTGTATATATACTTATAATACTTATAAAATTTGTATGTTTGTAATGAATAAACCCCAAAAGTACTGGACCGATTTTGAAAATTCTTTCACCTATAGAAAGCTACATTGACAGCGAGTAACATAGGCTACGTTTTATAAAGTTACACGAGCAAAGTCGCGTGCAACAGATATATCAGATATGTAATATATTTCGTTATAAAATCTGGACTCACATTTATGGATTGGAATGATATGAAAAAGAAAATTTTTGGTGCATATTTTTTTAGGAATTCCTAGATTAATTATTAGACTAGGAACATGGCTAGCCTAATCGAAACATAATAATAATTACTTAATGTTTAGCCCATTATCAGTACATCAGTACTTTTGCCTGTACTTTATCATTCTGCAATCAGCAGCTAGGATAAGGATAACCTGCTTTGGTATTTAATATTATTTTTATTTAAATTTATTTTAAATTTAAATAAGGAAAATATTATTTTCCTTATTTAAAATTTTATTACAATATATCGTAGTATTAATATGTGTGTTGTGCATGTTGAAATAAAGTGCTTGGTTTTTAAGAAAATAATTTTTGTTGTGTTAAATTCATCTATATTTATCCCCTCTTCGTCCCTCACTTTATTGATTTTATATATTTATCCATATAAACTTTAAAAGTATTTAAAGTGAATCTTTAAGGTCGACAGCGCACTTTATTATTGATGGTCCTACTTGATGGTGACCACCTACCATCAAGTAGGACAGGATGCGTACCGACCCTAACATTGAAAAAAAAAGGCAACAATATTTAATAAAAATGTCCAAATCATAATATTGTTTGGAGAGCCAAGCTACCTGCTTTAAACTAATAATAAGAATATTGTTTTTTATTCCAATAAAATTTTGCATTATTTATATTTGTTAATTTTATAAAAACGTTAATACATTACATTAAGTAGATAGACTCTTCAATTTCTTTAAAAGATTTAATAAAGTCTTAATACCACAAGCTAAAGATTGATTGCCAGAAACTAATTAGTTAAGGGCCGGTGGTTTTGTGCAGTTCATTTTTAACTGTTGACATTTTGACAGGTGAACTGGCGGCTGTATTTATTTTGTAACGGAAATTAACTCAGTGAAGGAGTTGAGCAATTTCAGACCATTAGACGCGATTAACGGGAAATTGAAGATTGTCTTGAAGAAAATTGGCTCTTCTTGCCGATTAAATAAATAAAATATAAATGTTTCATGTGTAAAGGGAAAAATTATAGAACCTTCTTACAAGACAATGGCAAGTTCACTCCCTTATGGACTAGTAAGGTTCCCATAAGTCTTCCTCAATAAGTCGTATGATTCCCTAATAAAATGCCATATTAGAAATACTAAATATTAGCATTTATATAATAATATATAAGTATTAGCATTTAGTCATTTTCGTAATCCTTCATATTGTATTGTAATGTCATTATTTTCTTAAGTTACTATTTTACATTATAGAAAGGAGAAAGTTATAGGAACTTTAGATTAACGTATATGGAAAATCACTTACCTGCCGCATAAGAGCGTTTAAATTGGTTCAAGTAATATTGGCAACACCGGTGGCGAGAGGAAGGGCTGGTTGCCGGGCGACGGAATAACAGAGAAAAAAGAAAAAGAAAATACGAATAAGAAAACCCGAATTGTATTCTGTTTAAAGAAGTCTAAAATACCTATATGTTGTTTTATCGAGTGAAGTCTTAATATTCTCTTGATTACCTACTAACTGAGTAAAATACAAGTACATTTCAGGTAGAAGATAACATCAGAAGTGACCCTGCACACGCCAAAATGGGCAGGAAAAGGAGGTGTCGAGCTTCGACAAGCTCGTCTAGTAGCTCTGCTAGCTCTGTCATCAGCGAAGGGAGGCCACCTCCACACCGTAAGAGTAAGAAAAAAAAACCGAAAGGCCGAGTCTGTGAGTAAGTTCAACCTGACTTCATAATGTGATGGCGGTGCTCGAACCATTAAAATCTAAATGATAATGTCGTTACATGGGTTAATGTAATTAAATTTCAAGCATCAACGTTTCTCTGTTTCGATAGTATGGTTCGACAATAACGATCAGTATGGTGTAATTCTATGTTACGTAATAGTAGACAGCTCTTGGACAAGTTGCTTGTGGAAGGATTGGAAGAAAAGGGTTTCATCCAAATTCCGGGTTAAAAGATATGTGTTGCTTAAAGAAATCGTAAATACGAAACCAAACGACAATCAATCATTGTATGAGTTTTTTTTTCTGTGAACAAAAATCACGAATTGACAATTTATATTTAAATTTCATAGACTTGACATAATGTCAATTATTTTGGTCAACACAGGGTTGTAATATTTCAATGAACATAGGTGACAAATATTGATTTAGTTGTCATCTCGCATGATTTTATTTCGTACGAAATGTGCGTAAAGCCAACTTTGAATTTAAATATATTTTAGTACCTAGTCGTCTCCGCACATAACACAGTATAAAAATGAAAAGCACAGTATCGTACAAAAGATACCTAAAGGGGAATATTAATAGTATATTTGTTTTAATGTGATAATACACACAAATTGATTGGGAAAAGGGTTATAGTGCGTCAGCTGAAGCGAATAGTTTCAATCCATGGGAAGTTTAGCCGGATTTTTGCATGTTTAGATAAGCAAAATATGTTAAACAATCTGTGTTACGGTACAAGCCGTTATGGTTCACTCAACACACACCTGTAATGTCTTCCAATGTTAGAAAAATTAGTTGCAGTCGTAGAATCGTAAATCTACCGAATGTTTTAGTTGCAGAGGGAATCATAAAAGAATAAATTGCGTGTGAAACGTGAACTTTGTAATAAAAGAGGGCATACGGAATATGTTTCAATCAATAGTACAAATTGTTAACGTCTGCTATTTACGAGTATGTCGACTAAAGTTGATTAGAAAGTGCTGTGTAAAGTTTCAAAAAGAGGTGTTCATTCGTTCAGATTCATTCGTTCAGATTCATTCGATGGTATGATATTGAAAATGTATCAGACAGTTGAACAAACGCGTTCGCGTCGTCGTATGTCCGCACATCTTATATTTGGACTAAACATAAAGTGGCTTAATTAATGTTCCCGAAGTAGAGGGTGCTAACAAAAGGTTGAAAAATTTAAAATCAGAATTCAGAACACAATAATGGTTCAAGAAATAAATTTTTCAAAAACGTACTCAATATTTTAGTAACGATGCATTTATAATCACTGGAAGTAGATGTTTACTGATTTCGTATACCTTGGTCAAGATACTTTCATGGGTAACATTCCCCTTGACTACAGCAGTTACGCTGCAAGGTTTCTTCAAAGAATTCAAAAACTGTCAGGATAATAAATGACATTATATGACGGTTCATTTAAATGTACCTATTGATTCTATTCACGTTAAAGATATCGAGTTTTATGTGTTGAGTGAATTAGTTGGTTGTGACATATTGATTGTGCGAAGTGTAACTGAAAGTTCAGATTGGATGTACTTACATGTTGGAGACATTTTAATTAGACGTCAGATTAAATTAACTTCTGGAATCAGTTGTTTATACCCGAGTTCTAATTTTGCATTAGTTCACGTCATAATAACTTGCAGATACTTATTCGGAAATAAATAGTACTAGCTTTTGTACGCGACTTCGCCTGCGTAATTTTATAAAATATAGCCTATATTACTCGCTGATAACGTGGCTTTCTATAGGTGAAAGATTATTTTTAAATCGGTCTGGTAGTTTTTGAGTTTTAGCTTTCTATAGGTGAAAGATTATTTTTAAATCGGTCTGGTAGTTTTATTCATTACAAACATACAAATCTTCTTTCTTTATAATATTAGTATAGATGTATACAAGAACTAGGTAAAGTTAATAATTGCGAAATGGAAATTAACGTAGGCAAGCGATTCTAAACCTGTTAGGATCGCGATCGTGTTCAATTTAAGCCATATACTCATTCAAACAGACAAATTATGGGAGAATGAACTTAATGAACTTTTAAATAATAAAATCATACGCAAAAGTAATTCCCCTTATGCAGGCCGGTCCAATATTATACGTAAATTTAAAAAAAATCGGAATAAGGGTAGTGTAATAGTTTAGCGTACCCTAAATAAAATTACATTTACCAATTTAAATGCAGGATTCCGAATTAGTGTGTATTCAGTATATTTTGTGGTCAGGAGATAAAGACGCACACAAAAGTATATTTCGTGATTATGGGCGATAAGGTGTATGTACAGGCGAACGGATCACAGTCGTCGGTGGGTAGTATCTGGCAAATCTGCATTTGTTTTTGTATCTGGCAAATCATAAAATTTAATCACGACGACCTTGCTCATGTCGCTTTGGATAAAACATTTGAGGGATATACACTCTTATACTGTTTCCCTAAAACGCGACGCATAGTAAAGGAGTACAGTGGGGGGTACGAAAACCTTTGCCAGTTTTCAAATTCAGTCCTTTATTAAGTAGTAGACTCTTAGTATTTTTTTTTTTTTGAAAAAATATTAAGCAACAATTTTATTGCATTTGAAAGTATACTTATTTGATATGAAGTTCAAAGTTCTTTACGAAGATCAAGTCAAATATGTTCTATTTAATCATAGAGTTACAAACTGTTACTGTTACAACTGAATTTAATAGTCAGGTATGTTACTGTCATGTGTTTTCGCTTATTTTTCTTGCGATCTACAAAAAAAATCGTATTGAATTAAATAGTGCAAAGGAAGTTAAGTTTCCATCAGAGGACTACAATTTGTGATTGATGCGAATGGCGGATATAATATATATTTTCTTTTGGACAAAAACACGTCAATGGTTTAATATCATAATTGATTTCGGGATTAGTCACAGTTCCCTAGTTTTCCTATTAATTTACCTATCAGTGAACTAGCCTATTTCAATTGTCATATTCAATATGTCAATATGCGATATTCTTTTTTGTTTGAAATGAAATGTTGGTATAACTGATAATTGCTCTGGTGCAAGCAAATGTCGACTTACAGGCGTCAAACTTTTTCATATTTCTTAAAAAAATAACTGTTTAAATTATATTTATTATAAAATTGAAGGGTATCGCTATGAGGTTACTGGGCTGCGAGGGTGTAAAAAGAGCAATCAGAGATATACAGGCAGTGCAGCTGCTGAAAATATGTAGCTGTGAGTTAACAGATGGATGAGAAGGGTGATATTTAGTACACATAATAATGTGTTTGAGGTAACAAATCAATGTACTTGTTTTACAGCTTTAGACGGGAAATCTGCTTAAATAAATGGCTTAAACCCATTCTTGTATTTTAAACGTTTTCTTATATCTTACATACTTATTAATCGAAAGGCAGGGAATGCTCGTATTGGCAATGGTATTCTGTGAGTAAAGGTGTGTACCGATATAAGTAATAATTATATGTAACGTCAAGTATTACACATAACATATACATATGTTGTTTTACAAATTTAATGGAACACTTAGCTAGTTATTTTGTGTTTATACATTAATTATAGTATATTAAAATCTTTTTCAAATTATTTCTTCTGTTTGTATGACGTTTTTCTGAGCCGGATAGACCGAAATGGGCCAAAAACTATATGTCAAAATAGTTGGACATGGACAGTCTTACGCCTGGAAAAAACGAATTTTAAAAGTGCCAGTTACAGATGTCAGACCGTTAGCCTGAAGCGTACAGGGACGGATCTAGGGGTGGTCAGGTCACAAAGCGGGATCGTTTGCCTTAACGTTGTAGGGATGGATCTTGGCGTGACCAGGACACAAAGCGGGATCGTTGCCTGAACGTTACAGGGACGCATCTTGGCGTGGCCAGGTCACAAAGCGGGATCGTTTGCCTAAACGTTATGGGGAGGGATCTTGGCGTGGCCAGGTCACAAAAGGGAGATCGTTAACCTGAGCGTTGCGGGGACGGATCTACATGAGTTATTTTGAGTCAATTTAAGAACTGGGAATTGTATTTCAGAATGATAATTTGCGAAAGAAAAGAAGAAATAATTTGAGTCAATGTTGGTCATGAACGGCCGAGTGGTTTGAATATTATAGTTAATAAATCCTAATATGTTATTGTTTTTTGGATAACAGTGGACACTGGCAGTATCCTGCGGATGAGGTTGGAGCACCTGGGGCATGTGCTCGGCAGAATGGCCGTATTGGCAACACCGGTGGCGAGAGGAAGGGCTGGTTGCCGGGCGACGGAATAACAGAGAAAAAAGAAAAAGAAAATACGAATAAGAAAACCCGAATTGTATTCTGTTTAAAGAAGTCTAAAATACCTATATGTTGTTTTATCGAGTGAAGTCTTAATATTCTCTTGATTACCTACTAACTGAGTAAAATACAAGTACATTTCAGGTAGAAGATAACAGTAACTATAAAGGTTTTTTAAGAGTATTTGTTGCATACAGGCAGACGGTCACACAGTTTATGATTACAGAAGCGACTTTGTTTTATACTATGTAAAGATTGGATAAAGAGAAAGAAATGCTTTCTCTTTATCCAAGCTGCGCACGGGTGCAAAATAAAATCTATCCTATCTTTTAAGTTGGACCAAATTACACATAGTTATGAAATTTTATCAAAATCGGTTCAGTAGTTTAGTAGTTCATCGTGCACAAACACGTGACACGAAATTTTTTTATATTAGGTAAATTGAACGAATATAGAACGAGTTATAGAAAATTCGAATCCAAAGTATGGTAATTAGTTTGGGTGCCAGTTATAAATGTTCAACAGGCTCCGCGAAACCGCTGACTATCGTCAAGTTCGTAAAACCGATAGATGGATGCTATGTCAGCAGAAATATTAACACTAATGAACATAGGAAATTCGAGTTCTCAGTAATTGAAATTTTTGACGATAATTTAGACATTAATCAGTCGTTGTTACGAGATTCGTATTACAACTTGTTATTAAATCTAAAGGTGCGCTTACACGGGCAATTTTTTGAGCAATAATTGCACGTCAACAGTAATGGATCAATGTGGAGAGACACGAACTGCCGAACATTTAATGGGTATGGAAATTTACGTCAATTTGTTTTCTATCCCTCTTGCACTTATTTATTCTGTTGTATGACTGCGTCTCGTTTTTACGACGCTAGAGCGCAACGAGGCGTATACACTGCCTGTCTGTTATGAATTGTGCACTTGGTTGATTATAAAATGGTTCATTTTCAGAAAAAGCTACAGGCCGCTGCTGCAAGTAAAACGTCGTCCATAGCAAGCGATAGTTTTTCAACTATGTACTTGCTCGTGTATGAAAGTATTGCCTAGTTTCTTGGAATTTCTCCATATCGCTTAATATTGTGGTTGCAAAACATTTATGCTTGCTGCCGTTGCCATAAATTGCTTGATATTTTGTCACGTCACAATTCATGCGAATTGGCTGGAATTGAGCAATTTTAATTACCCGTGTAAGCGTACCTTAACAATAACAAAAGGATATCTAGCAATGGATTATTGCAATAATGCAATAATCCATTGCTACGGAATATTCAAGAATAGAACGTAATGCGTTACGTTATATTTTTGAATATTTTAGAATATCTGATTTTAGATTGTATTTTATAATTGTTCGTGAGGAGTATTTATAAATGGTCTGTCATTATGAAGTTCATGTTAGATAATTATGTTCTATTTAATTTTCATTGTGTGTTAGTGTTTTATATTTTCTCTTGTATTTGTTGCGTTCAATTATTCGTTCGTTCGTATTTATTAAATTATTTATTTGTCGTTCGTAAGGAGTTCTCCAGTCGTGCATCGGAGCTGACACATTGTTTTTTATGTTAAAGTCGACAGACAGGCTTACGGTCCATTTGATTACTAAACTTTCCATGCAAATTAAATAATTAAATAAATCGAAATATCTAAAGAACCATTTTGCACATTACTTGCTTATAACGAACAAAGACATTTGCTAGTTTAAAATATGAGTACAAAAAATCTTGTCTCTGTTAACAAATATAAAGTCGGCTTCACACGCGCGTCGCGGTGGCTGCGTAGCCATCGCTAATTGTGATTAATGTCCGTTCAGTCGTCGCGACGTCGTTTGTCTTGAGACTACAGCGACAGACAGCTTTAGTCTTTAGAAGAACCATTTGGACGAGCGTTTATTATTTATTGATGAATTTAGAAAATATTTGTCTAATTAATCCGTACAAAGACAGACTAATAATGGATGCGAGAATAATTTGATAATATTAACTTACCTCATATTACTAATATGATCCAGATCCAGATGAAAAGTTAATAGTTTTCAATGTTGGCTCTGGTCTCAATTATTTTCATTTATAATCAAAAATTGGTAGGCCAAAATCTTAAAATTTTTGAATGGCGCAATCAGTATAACCTTAATACTTATTTTAAAACTAGCGATCCGTTCCCGGCTTCGCACGGGTGCAATTGTTTTCTGCAAATTAAACGTAGAAACCTTCCTCGTTTAACGCTCTTCCCATTAATGAAAACAGTATAAAAATCCGTTCCGTAGTTTTTGAGAATCGCAAACATACAGACAGATAGACGCGGCGGGGGGACTTTGTTTTATAATATTAAAAAACGTAAATTTAATAATGTTGTCTGCGTGAGCGAATTGATTTTTGTTTAATTGTGCGTAACTTTGTCTTTTTCCTGTGTATATTAGTTCAACTGAGATAAGAGAACGCAGTTCGGCGAAATTTGGTATATTCTATCTCAAAACTTCGATGATGAATACTAAAGCTGAGTGATGATCGTTAGGCAGAAAAGATAAATGTTTCAACTTATTCGTGTACATAGACTTTTCGAGTTTAATGAGAGTGATGCTTATGTATTAAGATAGCCTCACTCTACTTCCTTCGAAATAAATATAACAAATCACCCATCAGGTTTAACAAATTTTTAAATTTCTAAAAATTTTGACGATGTTCTGAAATTTCAAAAAATCTTATTAAATTATCTGAAAAAGTGAAGAAAGTTTTCATAGAATTTTCTAGAAACTTCTGAAATTTTCTAGAAACTTCTGAAATTTTCGAGAAACTTCTAGAATTTTCGAGAAACTTCTAGAATTTTCTAAAAACTTCTAGTATTTTCTATAAACATCCAGAATTTTCTAGAATATTAGCGAAAAAAAATCCGTTCCTATTAATAATACATAATGAGCGACTCGGCCAAAGAAAAGATATGCCGCAAGGAGAACTCATCGTATTGCATGAACCTTCGTTTCAGTTGTTAACAACAAATGCAACTGTTATGAACGAAAAAAATCTTTTTTTTTTATTGTCACAGGGTTAGTAACTTTTTTTCAGTAAAAGAAAAAATATCGCGTTTGAAAAACTCGAATATATTCCCGTTTTTTATTGTTTATAGCGGCCCGCTCCCGGCTTCGTCCGGGGTGTATTTTTTCTAAAATAAACGTAGCCTAAGTTACTCCTTATTACATCAGCTACCTGCCGATAAAAGTCCCGTCAAAATCGGTCTAGCTATTTCAGAGATTAGTCGGAACAAACAAACAGACAGACAGACAAAAATTGTAAAAATGTTATTTTGGTGTATGTACCGCAATTTACATAAACAAAAAGTAGCCTATGTTACTCCTGACGACCCCCTCTTCATGTCTGCAAAGTTTCATCGAAATCGCTTTAGCCGTTTCTGAGATTACCCCGGACAGACAGACAGACAGACAGACAGACAGACAGACAGACAGACAGACAGACAGACAGACAGACAGACAGACAGACAGACAGACAGACAGACAGACAGACAGACAGACAGACAGACAGACAGACAGACAGACAGACAGACAGACAGACAGACAGACAGACAGACAGACAGACAGACAGACAGACAGACAGACAGACAGACAGACAGACAGACAGACAGACAGACAGACAGACAGACAGACAGACAGACAGACAGACAGACAGACAGACAGACAGACAGACAGACAGACAGACAGACAGACAGACAGACAGACAGACAGACAGACAGACAGACAGACAGACAGACAGACAGACAGACAGACAGACAGACAGACAGACAGACAGACAGACAGACAGACAGACAGACAGACAGACAGACAGACAGACAGACAGACAGACAGACAGACAGACAGACAGACAGACAGACAGACAGACAGACAGACAGACAGACAGACAGACAGACAGACAGACAGACAGACAGACAGACAGACAGACAGACAGACAGACAGACAGACAGACAGACAGACAGACAGACAGACAGACAGACAGACAGACAGACAGACAGACAGACAGACAGACAGACAGACAGACAGACAGACAGACAGACAGACAGACAGACAGACAGACAGACAGACAGACAGACAGACAGACAGACAGACAGACAGACAGACAGACAGACAGACAGACAGACAGACAGACAGACAGACAGACAGACAGACAGACAGACAGACAGACAGACAGACAGACAGACAGACAGACAGACAGACAGACAGACAGACAGACAGACAGACAGACAGACAGACAGACAGACAGACAGACAGACAGACAGACAGACAGACAGACAGACAGACAGACAGACAGACAGACAGACAGACAGACAGACAGACAGACAGACAGACAGACAGACAGACAGACAGACAGACAGACAGACAGACAGACAGACAGACAGACAGACAGACAGACAGACAGACAGACAGACAGACAGACAGACAGACAGACAGACAGACAGACAGACAGACAGACAGACAGACAGACAGACAGACAGACAGACAGACAGACAGACAGACAGACAGACAGACAGACAGACAGACAGACAGACAGACAGACAGACAGACAGACAGACAGACAGACAGACAGACAGACAGACAGACAGACAGACAGACAGACAGACAGACAGACAGACAGACAGACAGACAGACAGACAGACAGACAGACAGACAGACAGACAGACAGACAGACAGACAGACAGACAGACAGACAGACAGACAGACAGACAGACAGACAGACAGACAGACAGACAGACAGACAGACAGACAGACAGACAGACAGACAGACAGACAGACAGACAGACAGACAGACAGACAGACAGACAGACAGACAGACAGACAGACAGACAGACAGACAGACAGACAGACAGACAGACAGACAGACAGACAGACAGACAGACAGACAGACAGACAGACAGACAGACAGACAGACAGACAGACAGACAGACAGACAGACAGACAGACAGACAGACAGACAGACAGACAGACAGACAGACAGACAGACAGACAGACAGACAGACAGACAGACAGACAGACAGACAGACAGACAGACAGACAGACAGACAGACAGACAGACAGACAGACAGACAGACAGACAGACAGACAGACAGACAGACAGACAGACAGACAGACAGACAGACAGACAGACAGACAGACAGACAGACAGACAGACAGACAGACAGACAGACAGACAGACAGACAGACAGACAGACAGACAGACAGACAGACAGACAGACAGACAGACAGACAGACAGACAGACAGACAGACAGACAGACAGACAGACAGACAGACAGACAGACAGACAGACAGACAGACAGACAGACAGACAGACAGACAGACAGACAGACAGACAGACAGACAGACAGACAGACAGACAGACAGACAGACAGACAGACAGACAGACAGACAGACAGACAGACAGACAGACAGACAGACAGACAGACAGACAGACAGACAGACAGACAGACAGACAGACAGACAGACAGACAGACAGACAGACAGACAGACAGACAGACAGACAGACAGACAGACAGACAGACAGACAGACAGACAGACAGACAGACAGACAGACAGACAGACAGACAGACAGACAGACAGACAGACAGACAGACAGACAGACAGACAGACAGACAGACAGACAGACAGACAGACAGACAGACAGACAGACAGACAGACAGACAGACAGACAGACAGACAGACAGACAGACAGACAGACAGACAGACAGACAGACAGACAGACAGACAGACAGACAGACAGACAGACAGACAGACAGACAGACAGACAGACAGACAGACAGACAGACAGACAGACAGACAGACAGACAGACAGACAGACAGACAGACAGACAGACAGACAGACAGACAGACAGACAGACAGACAGACAGACAGACAGACAGACAGACAGACAGACAGACAGACAGACAGACAGACAGACAGACAGACAGACAGACAGACAGACAGACAGACAGACAGACAGACAGACAGACAGACAGACAGACAGACAGACAGACAGACAGACAGACAGACAGACAGACAGACAGACAGACAGACAGACAGACAGACAGACAGACAGACAGACAGACAGACAGACAGACAGACAGACAGACAGACAGACAGACAGACAGACAGACAGACAGACAGACAGACAGACAGACAGACAGACAGACAGACAGACAGACAGACAGACAGACAGACAGACAGACAGACAGACAGACAGACAGACAGACAGACAGACAGACAGACAGACAGACAGACAGACAGACAGACAGACAGACAGACAGACAGACAGACAGACAGACAGACAGACAGACAGACAGACAGACAGACAGACAGACAGACAGACAGACAGACAGACAGACAGACAGACAGACAGACAGACAGACAGACAGACAGACAGACAGACAGACAGACAGACAGACAGACAGACAGACAGACAGACAGACAGACAGACAGACAGACAGACAGACAGACAGACAGACAGACAGACAGACAGACAGACAGACAGACAGACAGACAGACAGACAGACAGACAGACAGACAGACAGACAGACAGACAGACAGACAGACAGACAGACAGACAAAAATTCTAAAAAAGTTATTTACGTTTTAACAGCATGCGAATGACTCTCTAAGCTTAGTTTGAGGCAGTTTTTCGCAAATCACAGACAGACACTCTGATTTTATTTATATAGACTAGCGATCCGTTCCCGGCTTCGCACGGGTGCAATTTTTTTCTGCAAATTAAACGTAGAAACCTTCCTCGTTTAACGCTCTTCCCATTAATGAAAACAGTATAAAAATCCGTTCGGTAGTTTTTGAGAATCGCAAACATATAGACAGACAGACGCAGCGGGGGGACTTTGTTTTATAATATTAAAAAACGTAAATTTAATAATGTTGTCTTCGTGAGCGAATTGATTTTTGTTTAATTGTGCGTTACTTTGTCTTTTTCCTGTGTATATTAGTTCCACTGAGATAAGAGAACGCAGTTCGGCGAAATATGGGTATATTCTATCTCAAAACTTCGATGATGAATACTAAAGCTGTCTATCAAGCTGATAGTGATGATCGTTAGGCAGAAAAGATAAATGTTTCAACTTATTCGTGTACATAGACTTTTCGAGTTTAATGAGAATGATGCTTATGCATTAAGATAGCCTCACTCTACTTCCTTCGAAATAAATATAACAAATCACCCATCAGGTTTAACAAATTTTTAAATTTCTAAAAATTTTGACGATGTTCTGAAATTTCAAAAAATCTTATTAAATTATCTGAAAAAGTGAAGAAAGTTTTCATAGAATTTTCTAGAAACTTCTGGAATTTTCTAGAAACTTCTGAAAATTTTCGAGAAACTTCTAGAATTTTCTAAAAACTTCTAGAATTTTCTATAAACATCTAGAATTTTCTAGAATGTTAGCAAAAAAAAATCCGTTCCTATTAATAATACATAATGAGCGACTTAGCCAAAGAAAAGATATGCCGCAAGGAGAACTCATCGTATTGCATGAACCTTCGTTTCAGTTGTTAACAACAAATGCAATTGTTATGAACGAAAAAATTCTTTTTTTTTATTGTCACAGGGTTAGTAACTTTTTTCAGTAAAAGAAAAAATATCGCGTTTGAAAAAATCGAATATATTGCATAGATCCCGTTTTTTATTGTTTATGACGCTTGGAGAACCCTCTGGAAACTAAAGGAAGGGCGAAGAATGGAAGCAAACAAACAATCTGTGCGAGCAAATTCTAGAACACCTTTTTTAACACGTGTACATAGACTTTTCGAGTTTAATGAGAATGATGCTTATGCATTAAGATAGCCTTACTCTACTTCCTTCGAAATAAATATAATAAATCACCCATCAGGTTTAACAAATTTTTAAATTTCTAAAAATTTTGACGATGTTCTGTAATTTCAAAAAATCTTATTAAATTATCTGAAAAAGTGAAGAAAGTTTTCATATATGCGAGAATTTTCTAGAAACTTCTGAAATTTTCGAGAAACTTATAGAATTTTCGAGAAACTTCTAGAATTTTCTAAAAACTTCTAGAATTTTCTATAAAATTTACATAAACAAAAAGTAGCCTATGTTACTCCTGACGACCCCCTCTTCATGTCTGCAAAGTTTCATCGAAATCGCTTCAGCCGTTTCTGAGATTACCCCGAACAGACAGACAGACAGACAGACAACAATTCTAAAAAAAGTTATTTACGTTTTAACAGCATGCGAATGACTCTCAAAGCTTAGTTTGAGGCAGTTTTTCGCAAATCACAGACAGACACTCTGATTTTATTTATATAGATTAATAGAAACGGATTTTTTTTCGCTAACATTCTAGAAAATTCTAGATGTTTATAGAAAATTCTAGAAGTTTTTAGAAAATTCTAGAAGTTTCTCGAAAATTTCAGAAAATTCTAGAAAATTCCAGAAGTTTCTAGGAAATTCTCGCATATATGAAAACTTTCTTCACTTTTTCAGATAATTTAATAAGATTTTTTGAAATTTCAGAACCTGATGGGTGATTTGTTATATTTATTTCGAAGGAAGTAGAGTGAGGCTATCTTAATGCATAAGCATCATTCTCATTAAACTCGAAAAGTCTATGTACACGAATGCACCCGGGCGAAGCCGGGAACGAGTCGCTAGTCTAAAATAAACGTAGCCTAAGTTACTCCTTATTACATCAGCTACCTGCCAATAGAGTCCCGTCAAAATCGGTCCAGCTATTTCAGAGATTAGCCGGAACAAACAGACAGACAGACAAAAATTGTAAAAAATATTATTTTGGTGTATGTACCGCAATTTACATAAACAAAAAGTAGCCTATGTTACTCCTGACGACCCCCTCTTCATGTCTGCAAAGTTTCATCGAAATCGCTTCAGCCGTTTCTGAGATTACCCCGGACAGACAGACAGACAGACAGACAGACAGACAGACAGACAGACAGACAGACAGACAGACAGACAGACAGACAGACAGACAGACAGACAGACAGACAGACAGACAGACAGACAGACAGACAGACAGACAGACAGACAGACAGACAGACAGACAGACAGACAGACAGACAGACAGACAGACAGACAGACAGACAGACAGACAGACAGACAGACAGACAGACAGACAGACAGACAGACAGACAGACAGACAGACAGACAGACAGACAGACAGACAGACAGACAGACAGACAGACAGACAGACAGACAGACAGACAGACAGACAGACAGACAGACAGACAGACAGACAGACAGACAGACAGACAGACAGACAGACAGACAGACAGACAGACAGACAGACAGACAGACAGACAGACAGACAGACAGACAGACAGACAGACAGACAGACAGACAGACAGACAGACAGACAGACAGACAGACAGACAGACAGACAGACAGACAGACAGACAGACAGACAGACAGACAGACAGACAGACAGACAGACAGACAGACAGACAGACAGACAGACAGACAGACAGACAGACAGACAGACAGACAGACAGACAGACAGACAGACAGACAGACAGACAGACAGACAGACAGACAGACAGACAGACAGACAGACAGACAGACAGACAGACAGACAGACAGACAGACAGACAGACAGACAGACAGACAGACAGACAGACAGACAGACAGACAGACAGACAGACAGACAGACAGACAGACAGACAGACAGACAGACAGACAGACAGACAGACAGACAGACAGACAGACAGACAGACAGACAGACAGACAGACAGACAGACAGACAGACAGACAGACAGACAGACAGACAGACAGACAGACAGACAGACAGACAGACAGACAGACAGACAGACAGACAGACAGACAGACAGACAGACAGACAGACAGACAGACAGACAGACAGACAGACAGACAGACAGACAGACAGACAGACAGACAGACAGACAGACAGACAGACAGACAGACAGACAGACAGACAGACAGACAGACAGACAGACAGACAGACAGACAGACAGACAGACAGACAGACAGACAGACAGACAGACAGACAGACAGACAGACAGACAGACAGACAGACAGACAGACAGACAGACAGACAGACAGACAGACAGACAGACAGACAGACAGACAGACAGACAGACAGACAGACAGACAGACAGACAGACAGACAGACAGACAGACAGACAGACAGACAGACAGACAGACAGACAGACAGACAGACAGACAGACAGACAGACAGACAGACAGACAGACAGACAGACAGACAGACAGACAGACAGACAGACAGACAGACAGACAGACAGACAGACAGACAGACAGACAGACAGACAGACAGACAGACAGACAGACAGACAGACAGACAGACAGACAGACAGACAGACAGACAGACAGACAGACAGACAGACAGACAGACAGACAGACAGACAGACAGACAGACAGACAGACAGACAGACAGACAGACAGACAGACAGACAGACAGACAGACAGACAGACAGACAGACAGACAGACAGACAGACAGACAGACAGACAGACAGACAGACAGACAGACAGACAGACAGACAGACAGACAGACAGACAGACAGACAGACAGACAGACAGACAGACAGACAGACAGACAGACAGACAGACAGACAGACAGACAGACAGACAGACAGACAGACAGACAGACAGACAGACAGACAGACAGACAGACAGACAGACAGACAAAAATTCTAAAAAAGTTATTTACGTTTTAACAGCATGCGAATGACTCTCTAAGCTTAGTTTGAGGCAGTTTTTCGCAAATCACAGACAGACACTCTGATTTTATTTATATAGACTAGCGATCCGTTCCCGGCTTCGCACGGGTGCAATTTTTTTCTGCAAATTAAACGTAGAAACCTTCCTCGTTTAACGCTCTTCCCATTAATGAAAACAGTATAAAAATCCGTTCGGTAGTTTTTGAGAATCGCAAACATATAGACAGACAGACGCAGCGGGGGGACTTTGTTTTATAATATTAAAAAACGTAAATTTAATAATGTTGTCTTCGTGAGCGAATTGATTTTTGTTTAATTGTGCGTTACTTTGTCTTTTTCCTGTGTATATTAGTTCCACTGAGATAAGAGAACGCAGTTCGGCGAAATATGGGTATATTCTATCTCAAAACTTCGATGATGAATACTAAAGCTGTCTATCAAGCTGATAGTGATGATCGTTAGGCAGAAAAGATAAATGTTTCAACTTATTCGTGTACATAGACTTTTCGAGTTTAATGAGAATGATGCTTATGCATTAAGATAGCCTCACTCTACTTCCTTCGAAATAAATATAACAAATCACCCATCAGGTTTAACAAATTTTTAAATTTCTAAAAATTTTGACGATGTTCTGAAATTTCAAAAAATCTTATTAAATTATCTGAAAAAGTGAAGAAAGTTTTCATAGAATTTTCTAGAAACTTCTGGAATTTTCTAGAAACTTCTGAAAATTTTCGAGAAACTTCTAGAATTTTCTAAAAACTTCTAGAATTTTCTATAAACATCTAGAATTTTCTAGAATGTTAGCAAAAAAAAATCCGTTCCTATTAATAATACATAATGAGCGACTTAGCCAAAGAAAAGATATGCCGCAAGGAGAACTCATCGTATTGCATGAACCTTCGTTTCAGTTGTTAACAACAAATGCAATTGTTATGAACGAAAAAATTCTTTTTTTTTATTGTCACAGGGTTAGTAACTTTTTTCAGTAAAAGAAAAAATATCGCGTTTGAAAAAATCGAATATATTGCATAGATCCCGTTTTTTATTGTTTATGACGCTTGGAGAACCCTCTGGAAACTAAAGGAAGGGCGAAGAATGGAAGCAAACAAACAATCTGTGCGAGCAAATTCTAGAACACCTTTTTTAACACGTGTACATAGACTTTTCGAGTTTAATGAGAATGATGCTTATGCATTAAGATAGCCTTACTCTACTTCCTTCGAAATAAATATAATAAATCACCCATCAGGTTTAACAAATTTTTAAATTTCTAAAAATTTTGACGATGTTCTGTAATTTCAAAAAATCTTATTAAATTATCTGAAAAAGTGAAGAAAGTTTTCATATATGCGAGAATTTTCTAGAAACTTCTGAAATTTTCGAGAAACTTATAGAATTTTCGAGAAACTTCTAGAATTTTCTAAAAACTTCTAGAATTTTCTATAAAATTTACATAAACAAAAAGTAGCCTATGTTACTCCTGACGACCCCCTCTTCATGTCTGCAAAGTTTCATCGAAATCGCTTCAGCCGTTTCTGAGATTACCCCGAACAGACAGACAGACAGACAGACAACAATTCTAAAAAAAGTTATTTACGTTTTAACAGCATGCGAATGACTCTCAAAGCTTAGTTTGAGGCAGTTTTTCGCAAATCACAGACAGACACTCTGATTTTATTTATATAGATTAATAGAAACGGATTTTTTTTCGCTAACATTCTAGAAAATTCTAGATGTTTATAGAAAATTCTAGAAGTTTTTAGAAAATTCTAGAAGTTTCTCGAAAATTTCAGAAAATTCTAGAAAATTCCAGAAGTTTCTAGGAAATTCTCGCATATATGAAAACTTTCTTCACTTTTTCAGATAATTTAATAAGATTTTTTGAAATTTCAGAACCTGATGGGTGATTTGTTATATTTATTTCGAAGGAAGTAGAGTGAGGCTATCTTAATGCATAAGCATCATTCTCATTAAACTCGAAAAGTCTATGTACACGAATGCACCCGGGCGAAGCCGGGAACGAGTCGCTAGTCTAAAATAAACGTAGCCTAAGTTACTCCTTATTACATCAGCTACCTGCCAATAGAGTCCCGTCAAAATCGGTCCAGCTATTTCAGAGATTAGCCGGAACAAACAGACAGACAGACAAAAATTGTAAAAAATATTATTTTGGTGTATGTACCGCAATTTACATAAACAAAAAGTAGCCTATGTTACTCCTGACGACCCCCTCTTCATGTCTGCAAAGTTTCATCGAAATCGCTTCAGCCGTTTCTGAGATTACCCCGGACAGACAGACAGACAGACAGACAGACAGACAGACAGACAGACAGACAGACAGACAGACAGACAGACAGACAGACAGACAGACAGACAGACAGACAGACAGACAGACAGACAGACAGACAGACAGACAGACAGACAGACAGACAGACAGACAGACAGACAGACAGACAGACAGACAGACAGACAGACAGACAGACAGACAGACAGACAGACAGACAGACAGACAGACAGACAGACAGACAGACAGACAGACAGACAGACAGACAGACAGACAGACAGACAGACAGACAGACAGACAGACAGACAGACAGACAGACAGACAGACAGACAGACAGACAGACAGACAGACAGACAGACAGACAGACAGACAGACAGACAGACAGACAGACAGACAGACAGACAGACAGACAGACAGACAGACAGACAGACAGACAGACAGACAGACAGACAGACAGACAGACAGACAGACAGACAGACAGACAGACAGACAGACAGACAGACAGACAGACAGACAGACAGACAGACAGACAGACAGACAGACAGACAGACAGACAGACAGACAGACAGACAGACAGACAGACAGACAGACAGACAGACAGACAGACAGACAGACAGACAGACAGACAGACAGACAGACAGACAGACAGACAGACAGACAGACAGACAGACAGACAGACAGACAGACAGACAGACAGACAGACAGACAGACAGACAGACAGACAGACAGACAGACAGACAGACAGACAGACAGACAGACAGACAGACAGACAGACAGACAGACAGACAGACAGACAGACAGACAGACAGACAGACAGACAGACAGACAGACAGACAGACAGACAGACAGACAGACAGACAGACAGACAGACAGACAGACAGACAGACAGACAGACAGACAGACAGACAGACAGACAGACAGACAGACAGACAGACAGACAGACAGACAGACAGACAGACAGACAGACAGACAGACAGACAGACAGACAGACAGACAGACAGACAGACAGACAGACAGACAGACAGACAGACAGACAGACAGACAGACAGACAGACAGACAGACAGACAGACAGACAGACAGACAGACAGACAGACAGACAGACAGACAGACAGACAGACAGACAGACAGACAGACAGACAGACAGACAGACAGACAGACAGACAGACAGACAGACAGACAGACAGACAGACAGACAGACAGACAGACAGACAGACAGACAGACAGACAGACAGACAGACAGACAGACAGACAGACAGACAGACAGACAGACAGACAGACAGACAGACAGACAGACAGACAGACAGACAGACAGACAGACAGACAGACAGACAGACAGACAGACAGACAGACAGACAGACAGACAGACAGACAGACAGACAGACAGACAGACAGACAGACAGACAGACAGACAGACAGACAGACAGACAGACAGACAGACAGACAGACAGACAGACAGACAGACAGACAGACAGACAGACAGACAGACAGACAGACAGACAGACAGACAGACAGACAGACAGACAGACAGACAGACAGACAGACAGACAGACAGACAGACAGACAGACAGACAGACAGACAGACAGACAGACAGACAGACAGACAGACAGACAGACAGACAGACAGACAGACAGACAGACAGACAGACAGACAGACAGACAGACAGACAGACAGACAGACAGACAGACAGACAGACAGACAGACAGACAGACAGACAGACAGACAGACAGACAGACAGACAGACAGACAGACAGACAGACAGACAGACAGACAGACAGACAGACAGACAGACAGACAGACAGACAGACAGACAGACAGACAGACAGACAGACAGACAGACAGACAGACAGACAGACAGACAGACAGACAGACAGACAGACAGACAGACAGACAGACAGACAGACAGACAGACAGACAGACAGACAGACAGACAGACAGACAGACAGACAGACAGACAGACAGACAGACAGACAGACAGACAGACAGACAGACAGACAGACAGACAGACAGACAGACAGACAGACAGACAGACAGACAGACAGACAGACAGACAGACAGACAGACAGACAGACAGACAGACAGACAGACAGACAGACAGACAGACAGACAGACAGACAGACAGACAGACAGACAGACAGACAGACAGACAGACAGACAGACAGACAGACAGACAGACAGACAGACAGACAGACAGACAGACAGACAGACAGACAGACAGACAGACAGACAGACAGACAGACAAAAATTCTAAAAAAAGTTATTTTCGTTTTAACAGCATGCGAATGACTCTCTAAGCTTAGTTTGAGGCTGTTTTTCGCAAATCACAGACAGACACTCTGATTTTATTTATATAGATGACTTGTATACCATTTAACATAAAAATTTAAAATTACGTAATTTAATCCCTGTTTTTATTAATGCCAGTTATTAATAGTTATTTATATGAAGAAAAATACATAGCGTAACAGTAAGCCGTACTAAAATACTCAGTACCCTTAAAAGGTTGTCCAAAGTAATTAAGTAAAATAAGTGTAAAATAAAATAAAATACTGAAAAATATATATGAATGCTCATATTATGATGACAATCGTGATATGAAATTAATAATTAATCCTTCATTTTTCAGTGGATCAATTGACTTATTAAAATCAAACATTATAACACTTACGAGTATTCATATAATCCAGTAATAAAAACCACACCAAAGTAATAAAATCTTTGGACTTGAAAATGCAAAGTTTGCAGGCTTAATAGTGAAATTAACCAAGCGTGACATTATTCATTGCAATGTGCGTTTATTATCAATTAAAATTTCCAATCGCTACCCTATATTTTACCGCATTATTTGACCACATTAACGTACGCTATTTAAAATGTAGGTTTAATCCGTTAAACGCTCGTCTGCCTACAAAAACCGCAGCAAAACTAAACGCCGCGTAAAACCGCATAATTATTGCCGCCCGCGGGATTCGACTGAGACCGATCTAATGCGATCCGAACACGAAATAAATGAAGAACGTTTGGGGAAAAAATTAACTCGGATATAAACGTGAGGTCGCGGTTTTGGTATGATTTGAATTGAAGTGTTAAACTAACATTAGGTTACGAAATAGACATGTAAAACGCGTTAGTAGTCTGCGGTCACAAATTTAGAGTGTTTTTTTTTTACGTTTGGCGACAGTAATCATTGTTTTTTTTTAATGTCAAGGCATTGACATATATTATAAGGACATGGCTAACGCTCCTAGGATGTGGCACCGACGCGTTGGTGTCAAAATCGGAAAGTGACACCAATGACAGCTTAGTCTCCGAGACGACATCGTTGACGACGAATGTTAAATCTGTGCGTAGAAATATACCAAAATGCCTAATTGCATACTGAAAAAATGCAAAAATTATCATAAGAAATGCACAAAAGTTAAGTACGGAATATCTTACTTTCGGTACGTAACTCATTGCTAGTTTAAATACATTATTATTTAGTTTATACAATAAAATATTATAAACAATGAACAATAATCATTGTTCATTATTCAATATTAACCGGCTAACACAAATTGTCACTTGAAAGTGCGTTAGTATAGCATTCTGTCTGCGCGTCTTGTTTTAATGGGTTTATTATGAGATTACGGAAGTGACATTGTAATGGCGTCTTTTTATTGTAAATTTCTAAATGTTATTTGAGGATAGTTTTCAACGTGTTCAATGTGTTAATGTTTTACTTTCTTTCGTATAGTATTGTATAAATTTGACATATAAATTTATATGTAAAAAAATAATGACATTTAAAAGAAATCAAATTGAAGGTATTGTTTGTTAATTTTGAATATTCTCTATTATATTATATATACATATATATTTAAAGGTTTCCAGCTGACCCGAAAAGAAAAGAAATATGGTGTCGTATGATAAAACTTCAAAGGAATGAACCAAATTTTTTAATTAAAATCAGAGATTTGTTTTATTAAATCATCCTTTCCTAGTAATAAATCAAAATAAAATGGGCTGCCTAACTAGTTATCCTTTATTTTTACCTTACCTTACCTTTATCTTTATTTTTGATCTTGGTTGAAATATATTAATATCGTTACTAATATTATAAATGCGAAAGTGAGTTTGTTTGTTACGCTTTAACGCAAATACTACTGAACAAATCACCATGAAATTTTGCATACACGTTGTCTGGGACACCAGAAAGAACATAGGGTACCTTTCATCCAAAGGCGGACGAAGTCGCGGGCACCAGCTAGTAATAATATAAATTTAAATATCATGTGTGAATTAGGAATAATCACATGCTTTAATGGTGAAGGCAAACATTGTAAGGAAACCTGCGTGTCGGAGAAAACTAGCAATCTTGGAAGATAGTGGAGTTCTGTCAATCCGCAGTGGGATAGCTTGGTGAACTATAGACCAACTTTCTACTCAGGTAATTTATGTTTAATACGTAGGATGATATGAATATATGACTGTAATATAATAAAACAAATGTTGGAAAATTTAAATAAAATATAAATAACATTTACACTTGAATCCCTTGTAAATAAGTTTTGAAGACGCAGCGCAAAAAAATCAATTATCTGAAATTGTAAATAATTCGCCAATATAAATACATATATGAACATTGAATTATACTGAATATGAATATTGAAGTAAAAAGTAGCTTATGATGTAAGTAAACAATCCAAGTAAATATATGTATAAAAAAAAATTAAAAGTCGTTGTGGCAAGGTCACACCACGCGGCCCATGTACCAGACCATCTAGATTTTTTCTGTATGAAATGCGCTCGAAGCAAATGTTCGAATGGCCGTATCTTTACTTTCTAGGATCAATGTGTCAAGGTCGACAGAAAGGCTCACGGTACACTTGATTACATTCCGAGCGAAACGGGGAGTCACTAGTATAAATATAAATAATAAGTGAATGAAACAAAATAATGTGGCAACTTCTTGAAACTCATTCATGGTGTTTTTTATTCTATAGTTATGTAGTTAGATAGAGTTATGTGGCAAGATTCTCTCCAATGTAGTGGCTCTGCTGGTCGGCATTTTGCATATAATGCCGGTTCAATACTCATTAAATGCAAATGTCGGTAAACAAAAACGTAAGTGTAAATTACAATCGACATTAATCACTCGCGTCTGTCTCTCGTACCACAATAATACGGTTGACTTCATCTTCGAATAATTCTCTTTGTTCCTTGTACTCGGCGTGCGGCGTTTTTTTCCTGCGCCCCAATTGATGAGTTGCAGCGGGATATAATATAATCCAATGTTGTGACAGCCTCTTACAAAAGAAAAGTCCTCTTAATAGCATGCATTTTTAGATTTTATTTTTGGATCTAAAAACAATCTTACCTCGGTCTGAATATATCAATAACTCACTAAGGTTATAATGTTAATTCTATACTGTTTTATTAAGTTAAGGATATCTCTCGTGCGACAACGCTTTTGGCACTGTTAGTCTGTTGACAATAAATTAAATTTAACTTTTTCAAACTTCTTTTCATTTGAATAGTCCAAAAACTATTCGATCTGCACTAATCATATTTTATACTTTAATTATATTGTATATTTCAATATTAATGTCAATATATATATATATATATATATATATATTATACAAATTTTATTTTACTGCAAATATGAATTTTTTATGTTGCGGTCGACAGGCTGCAGGACAGGCTGACGTTCCACTTGATGGTAAGTGTTAACGGGCAAGTGCATTGCCGATCATAATACGATTTAGGATAAGAGATTGATAGGGAAGTGATAGGGGAGTGACTCTGGCATCCCTTTCTCATTCACAGAAACACAACAGCTCAAATGTTTCACGGTGTACGGGGGTTGTAACTGCAGCTAGACAGACTGCCTAAATGACTGGAAAACGCAGTGTGCCTTGCCACTAGTTAAAATCAATACTTAAAAAGTATTGATTTGTATGTAGAGAAAGTATTCAATTGTTTGCTCTGCATTCTGCTTAATCGCTAGCGTCTATGCCTTAAGCCACACAAATCCAGCCGTACATCACGGTATGTCGTTAAGGGCAGAAGGTGGTCCAATAAATCAGGGGACGTCGTCTACGCCGTTCACTTGCAGTAGCTAATGCGTGTTGCCGTAATGAATGAGATCAGGTCTGATTGTTGAGATTTTAGATGTAAGGATCCTAAGAGAAATAAATTAAACGTTTCACAAATAAATGACGGGTAGTAACATTTTTGTGATGTTGTCTTTGATATATTGGGATTTTTATCATTTTTCATCGCTTTTAAACAGACCTTAATAAAACTTAGATAGAAATATTATTTTATTTCGTGATATCATTTAATGCCCTTCCATTTTAATATGGCACATATTACATAAGCAATTATTATCAATAAGTGTACCAGAGTAACAAGTTACGTTTTACTACAAAATCTTATTAACCCAAATTTTTGATTTTCAAATAGCATGGACATGGTCCTTCTTAATAGTTCATTGCTTGATCGTAACCTAATTGGGATTTGTAGTTAATCTAGATCTAAATTAGTTGGGGTTGCCTCAATTATTACTCAATAAGTGAGGCAACACAACATATAGCCAAGAAGCGTGGCTAGTTACGATTTACATAGAATTTTTGCTTGTAATAAATATATTGACGTAATAATTTAACGCACATCTTGCGTTAAATTAAGACTAATTCGGTCTAAAATATGTACATAATTCTAGACTGTTTAACATTTTAACTTGTAAGGAATGTACCCTATTTGTTATACATTTAGTTTTCAATATCATGAAAATTCTGAGTTTCTTCGATGTTTCTTTTTCTAAAAAAATACATATAAAAAAACAGATATTTCAGTCAATGTACACCGTTTTAAATTGTAAGTTTAAATAGCATTACATGCATACATTGAAGCGGGTGGCATCGCGTCTCAACTGTAATGCAATCAATCAGAATGCAGTCCAGAACCACACTATTTGCAATTTGATCTAATCTAACATTGTTTTAGGCAGTACAACTTGGCGTTTTGCCAGAAATGTTGGTCGCTGTTCAGAAACTTTGTTTTGTATTGATTTCAATTTTGAAATCAAGTGTTTTGTCATATTGTTTGGGAAAACTGATTCAACATAGTTGACGTAAGTATTCGCCAACTTTCAAGTGTATACTTGAAGTCCATTTATAATGCATTAGGCATGTCTCTCCTTTTTGACTGCGATCAGATAACAGATTCTTTGTGTAAAATTTAACAGGCAGACTGACAATGTAGATGGCTACCGTCGCCTATACATAAACATAGCGCTGTCGCCTATATGTGCCTATATTCTGTAAATGGACTGCCTAGTAGATACATTACGCTGTCACTGCTAAATTATGCAATAAATGTATGTAAAATAGTGTAGATATGTGAAAAAATTAACCCAAAAAACTTATTTTTTATTAAGCACGAGGAAAACCATACTAGTCACAACTACTCTGTTAACCTTTGTAACTGCGCCTCCACACTACTCGCGAAGTGCCTCGATGAAGTATTCGGGAAAGTTGACCGTAGTACGAAGTGCGTCGCTACACACTCGTTCAACCTCGCGAGGAACTCATTCGCGTTGCGTCGAGTCCTTTGACTCGGGCGCAAAAACCGACAACAAATGCAAGTAGCCCGAGGCGAGGTAAAGTTGGACGAGGTTTACACGAAGTGCCCGTCCACACTCGTATTCGCTTCGCCTCGGCCTACTTCGCGAGTAGTGTGGAAGCGCAGTAACATTAATAAATTAAGAGATAGAGATGGACATTCAGTTAGACATTTCTTAAGTATAGCACGTATAGCTGCAATAGGCAAACAGTCCTATTGCCTATTTCTGAAAGTTAGTTCACTTTTTAATTCAATTTTAGTTATCCAGTTGTATAGTCAAAGTTTTTAAAGTAAAATGTGTGCAGTCAAGCAGAAATAACTACATTTATGTCAAAATTAGAAAGTCATTAATTATATCTGACTCAATGATTGGATTGAGTCCTACGCCAATCACAAAATATTGAATCGGTGCCAAGATGTCATTGTCTGCCACTCTGCTATCGTTCAGTTACACGAAAGTGAAGTAGGTAATATTACACACTGGTAAAGTAATCAAAGGAACTATTTGTTTTATGATAAGATAGGCAGACTGGTTTACAGTCAATATTATTATTTTTTTTTGCTTTGCTTGTTATAGGTGGCTACCGTCGCCTATAACACAAGCAACGCCATTTGTGCTACAAAGTGCGCTGCTGACCATAAAAGGATTAAGTACAAGGGATAAGGAAGGGATGAGGTATCCCTTACTCACTCACCGAAACACAAAAGCATCTATAAAAAATGGACATCTGTGCGAAGCCAGGGTCGGTCTCTAGTTTTTAAATAAAAAAACAGCGGATATTAAATAAAAGAATGGTATTAAAAAATATGTGTATTTTTTAAAATTAATATAGGTACCTAATCTAGGGCACCTACAATTTAATGAAAGTTTAAAGAGGTTTAAGGTTTTATTTTTTTCGAAGAGTAAGCGAAGCAAAGGAACATTAATGTTGTTGCTAAAGAAACCAGGTCAAAGCATAAACCTTTATCACGGAAACGAAACCTAGTAGTTTATTTATTAAAACATTCCATGGAAATTGTTAAGACATTTAGGTGCTTATTAAAGACTTAAAGCTACGTTAATTCATGCTGCAATTTTTGTATATTTAAGGAACCCATTCGCTCTTTAAAAAAGTATTATTCAAATTTTAATTAAGAAATTCGATAACGAAAACATCTTTGTAACCGAAAAAATTAAAAGCACTCGCTATGGGAAAATCAAATTTGAAAATCAAATATTTTTTATATACAGTTTGACAGACAGGCTGACAGACTAACTGATGGTAGATGGGTATTAACAGAAGTAATTATATAGGAGTTGCAAATAATGTCGATCTTGATAGGATAAAGAATTAGGGATTCTGAGATAGGCAAACACTTACAAATTTACCGAAACACAATCGTTTGTCACGGGGAATACCCGGTTATTACAGACCGATACGGATTGCCCAGTTCATGACTGCGGAATTGAGTTCAACCTATCCTGCCACTGATATGGTAATGGTAAAAATTATTATCATACAAAACTTCTATAGCTTTAAGTCAAACGTTTTCACTAAGGAAAATAAAACTAAACACTAATCTCAAGTCGTGTATTTCCTAATGCACTTAAGTCGACTTCTTTAAGCGCCACTAAGACAGTCCGGAACTGTCCCGGTATCCCAATTAATTAAGCCCGGTGCGGGTTGGAAGTACGCCAAAGTACATCCACAGCGGGAATGCAAACAGTAGGGTAATTTCATAGTGTATTAACGAAAAAAAAAAACAATTTTATTTATGTTTTTTTTAAATTATTTGTAGGTTAGTTATAGTTTTTTTGTCTCTTTAAACTGGTCTAACTATTTTGTTGTTGAACTATTTTATTTTATTGTTAGTTTCTCATTAGTTTTTTTTTAACTTAGTGCTTGACCTCACTAGCGGAAGGCCAGAGTAGGTTTTTACAACTTGCATTATGCTGCGTTGGAGCCATATTATATTATCTTCTTATATATTATATTGTCTCTGTATCTCCTTTTTCGCAAATAAAATTTATTCTTATTCTTATTCATTAGATCAAATGTACAATTCCATGTCAAGTTCATGTTAGATCCATGATTAAAACCGCCTTTAACTAAACAGATAAGTTTCGTTACTGTTTGCTAGTCGTACTTCTCTTGAAGCTAACAATAAGACTCGAAAGCGTTCCATATTAAAACCAGCCAATTTAGAGTACTTTTTTACCCGAATGTGACATACAAAGGAGATAATTGTATTTCTTGTGTATGTGAAACTGCTGGGTTTTTTTTTCGGTGTTTTTTTAAGACCTAATCAATCAATTATTTTATTTCTCGACCACTTTAATAATATGTTATTTGAATCATTTCTTTAATAATATGTTATTTCGTACTAAAACTGGGAACATAACTAACATAATATTATCAGGAAAATTAATCCAAGAAGTAGATTCTTTATTTTAATAGGCAACTTACTCTGCGATCATATACATGAAATTCGAAGGACGTACGAGTCAGATATTTTAGTATGCATTTCTGTACACTGTCTGTTGTTTAAACACTTAATAGCGCAATCTAGCCATCATTAACCATTCTGCATCGAAAATAATTATTATATCCTCTAAATTACATCCGTTGCTCTGGTAATCTTACTTTACTTAAATTATAGATGCTGCAGTTGGTGAATATGTTTAGAAGTTTGGAGATGTTAGATGTTTAGAAACTATATATCACTTTTTTAACCTTATATAAAATTTTAGGTGTATTCCCAGTAGTTCGGTTAACAGTTCGGTTGACCGAACTAGTGAGACTTTTTTTTCCCAGTAGTTCGGCCGTACAAATCAACCGGAATAGTGAGATCATTTTTTTCTGGTCCATTCCCAGTAGTTCGGTTAACACTCCGGTTGACCGAATTATAGATTGACTTTTTTTTCCCAGTAATTCGATCGTACAAATCAACCGGAATAGTGAGACCATTTTTCTTTCATTCCGGTTGTAAATTCAATTATGCAGCCAGCATGCTTGGCACTCTGCCTAGGGGACCGAAGCTTAATATTATATACAATTTTATTTATAGATTAATTGTTAATTTATTAATTAAAATTACCTTTACATGTCATATATATTTAAAAAAAAAAATTATAAATAATTTATTCTTTTTTTGCCCGATGGTTATATTTAAGGAGTATATCCAAACCAGGGCCACCTCTGGAAAGTGCATTTACGAATTTGGCTCTGGCGGCGAAAGAACACTGGACTTAAATTAAAGGAAAAACGAGGAAAAAGGAGGATCGAATTACTGGGAAAAAAAGTCTCAGTCTATAATTCGGTCAACCGGAGTATTAACCGAACTACTGGGAATGGACCAGAAAAAAATGGTCTCACTAATCCGGTTGATTTGTACGGCCGAACTACTGGGAAAAAAAAGTCTCACTAGTTCGGTCAACCGAACTGTTAACCGAACTACTGGGAATACACCAAATTTTAATTTATCGTGGTAATAAATTCCGCGCGGTTTCATTTGCACCATTAGTGGTGGTAAATAAACTGATATGTATCGCTTCCATCATTAATAGATGGAAAATTAATTACTATTTTATAATAAATTTTAACTTAGTCTTCCCACGAGGTGGTATTCAACAATTAAGTGAACGTGGCGATTTGCATATTAATTAGAATACGCTGACATCGGATAGGCAGGAACAGCATACAAATAGTGGTCACATACTAAAGCAGGTCACACAACAGACTGCTTAAACACGCGAGACATGGCTATGTAATATGCTCACCTTATTTTTAATGTAAAATTGGGCAGGCAATATGGCCGTCTATCTGAGTCGGCAATAGTCGCCTATAAACACAATTAACACCAAGAGGAGCATGTGCGTTGCCGATCTTGAAAAGCTAAAGGATAACAAATAAAAAAATGACAAAGAAAAAGAAGATTAAGAAATAGGGATCATCATTTCTTATGTACTAGGAAGCGTTGACGATTTTTTGGAAAGCTCTATCTAATGATCTATTCCACAAAGTTCAACCGGAAGTTCAACTAGTTGAACTAATTGGACAAAAACATTCCAATTATTTCAACTTTGTCATTTATTTTAAAAGTTGAACTTTCTGGACTAAATTGACCATATTAGTTCAACTTTCTAATTATTTATTTAATTATTGTGCTAGCATTCAAAAGTAAACATGCAAAGGGCCTTAATCTATCTAAAAAAGTTTACAGAATAAAATGTTTCTTGATCCGTGGTCCACCTGAAAAGTGGCCATCTGAGGGACCAAACAAGTATCTGGTTGTATTGGTTACTCAGAGGTGTACTATAGACACTGCTATAAATCTGATTATCCATGGATCATACAAGAGGTGATAATATAAGTATGTATTCAGATTACAATTTTTGAATTTTATTTAGAACTAGCTGGTGCCCACGACTTCGTCCGCGTTGAAAAATATTAAGTAGCCTATCCTGTGTCCCGTACGTCCAAATGTTTAGCTACCAAGTTTCATGAATATG
This sequence comes from Synanthedon andrenaeformis, assembly GCA_936446665.2. Classification (NCBI taxonomy): domain Eukaryota; kingdom Metazoa; phylum Arthropoda; class Insecta; order Lepidoptera; family Sesiidae; genus Synanthedon; species Synanthedon andrenaeformis. The sequence goes on from OW387793.2 coordinate 9,497,244, forward strand.
AGTTATTTCGTTTCAGAGTTATGGAGGAACATACATACATACATACAGAAAAAAATTCTAAAAATCGTCAATTTAGTTTCAGTATCATGTATAGAGCCTATAAACACGATATCTCTGAAAACAAAGTAACTTATTCCATGACCGACCTTTACAGATTTATTATTAGTATTGATGATACAATCTCCTATTTTTGAACTAGATAATACAGGAATCTGCTCTGTTCAATATGTAACATTTCATAAAATATCTACCACTCTATTCAACCTAATGCGAATTGGTGGATTCGATATTCACTAATGGCTAATGGCCATAGTTTATATTGATGGCCTGTAATAAAATATTTCTCTTAACCAAGTGGGTTATAGAATGCGGCACCTGAAAATAAAAATCAACACAATATCTCATTAAATTTAATAATCACTAAAGGATCTCTTGAGCGAGTGGAGCTTGGAATTTAAAGATACAGTGGATTTCTTGCCAACGTCCGAGAGGCGTCCACTTCAGTTTTCTTTGTACCGTCGAAATAGTTGGAAGCGGGACAATAGCTTGTTTAATTCATAGCTTTAACCCAGTTCTGGTTATGTAAGTAATAATTTTACTTCAATTATGCATGAAAAATGTCTGTTCAATATTTACCAGCAAAATTGTTGCTAGCAGAAATTCTTCTGTAAGTTTTAGTTTATACTGCCGCCAGACCTGTTGCCCACTTTGTCACTACTTTTCTCTCGCATTAGAATAGATTAATACATCTTAATATATACCACTTCTAAAAAAAAAAAAAATTTTCCCCAACCTGTTATTAACCAAGTCCAAGAAAATTCAAACACAATATTATAGCGAATAAACAATCAACAATTCCACATTAAAACTGAAAGATATTCTAATAAGTACCTAAATTTACCTGAATATTTATTTAAATACTATTACATCTTTTATTTAAAATATATTTACATATTTACCTAAAACTAAATATTATCTAAATATACATAACTAAAACTCAATATAAAAATGGACCCTGCGGCATTGTACCAAGGACGCTGGCAGCATTTCCTCGTTGAATGGCCAAACTAATACGTTGGCCGAGGAAAGCGCCAGCTCTTCGGTCTCCCGTCGCATCAATAAGCCTCTTCGAAATATCTTTGAAAAGGCCCATTGCTGCAGGGCCCCACGGACCGAGTGTCTCAACTCCAAATGGTTCAAAAGTATATTCGGCGCCGAGGCCACTATATTTTAGAATTTTATTTTTCTCAGCCGCCTCTGCTGCGGTTGCTGCCTTTGTAGATGTTCCATGGAGATGCGAAGGGGCTAGTGTGTCTACACAGGTAGCATCCCACACCAGCACTCTACCCAATCTCCATGGAATCAGAGACATCCCATCCGGTCTCCTACCATCGTTTCTCAATATACCTGAGGGCTCTAAAATGGCTGGTATATTGGCTGACGCAAGAGACCGGCGGAGGATGTCGTTTAAGGCAGCATGCCTCGAAAAGCGGCCAGCACTTTTTTGACACGACAGTCCGTGGTGACCAAGACGGTCGACTATACTGCCACAGGGACATTGATGCGGGGCGCAGACCGGGACCCCTAGGCGGAGGCAAATTGCTATTCTAAAAGTTGTGGGATCTAAAAAAGTACCAGTGCTTGCTGACGGATGTGCTTGGAGCCAGAATCCTGCTTCTTTGGTATTAGCAGCGAGGAGTCTGGCTCTTCCCGTAGTGCAGCACTGGCTGAGCAGGGAATCAAATGATAATTTGCAGACTATATCGTCCCAGCTCCGCTGAAAATTTGGAAGTTTCACTGAATTTTGACCGGGGCAAGCAATTAGCCAGGCTTTATTAGCATCGTCCAGGCCCTGAATTTCGCAGTTTGAACATAGGATTTTACCTACGAGATTCAAAGAGGCATGAACTGATGATAAAAAGCTGGTAAAGCAACGCTTGAAATTTTACGAATCCCTAAACCACCGTGTCGGATGGGAAGAGATCAAAGCAAAACAAAGCAAAACCAAAGCAAAACCGTAAAATTATATTGTTACAAAAAAAGCCTTAGCTCACGCAACTTTCAAAAGAAATTTACAACCAAATTAAGACATAATCCAATAAATACCAAAAGGCAATTAATTCCTATACAATAGCGTATGCAACTCCCTAAAACTCGACTACATTAACTCAACTCCAAACCAAATTGAACCTTATTTCAATCGGGGTAACGTATTAAATAATTTTATTAAATCAAAATAAAAGCACGTAATGTTGGCATTTTGATGAAATGTCCAGTTTAGAATGAACTCTTTTAGCAAGGCACAATCTCTCAACAGCTTCAAGATTTGAAGAGGGTGGGATGTCTAGCCAAATTGGTTGAACGTATAAAAATAAATGGCAGCAGGTCACGTGATCCGGCGATTTGTCGTGACGCCTAAACGATTACACGGATCATTAGTCATATTACCACCTTTGATAACATCATTTTGTGCCTCCACTCCCGTATTTGTGCCTTTCAATTCAAACAGATGTTATGCCGATATTAATTTCATTCGTATATCCTTTTAGGTATACTTTACAACTAGCGGTCCACCCCCGGCTTCGCACGGATGGGTGAGTATCAAATGGGTAAGCGTCAATAAAAGAAGTGATCATAAAAAAATTTAAAAACTAATTAATTTCTAAATCATAAAATTGATACTAAAAACACGTCATGTATGTATAATAAGTCCAACGTGTCCAATTTAGTTATGCCCAACAGTTTATAACCATGTAGTCCACCATACAAGCCTACTGCGGACTAATAAGCTTCATTGTCTGAACATTACTAGGCTTGTTTTAGCGTGATCATTATTTTACCCCACACATACTGTACGGGCCTGTAGCACCCGCGCATTTATATAGCCTGGCTGTTATGGCTTTAAGTGGGCAGGGCCTCCGGCTAAGGAGGGCTCACTGGCTAGCCTTTCGATTGTTAGTCGAGGAGGAGAGGGTTGTATTTTCCAAACAAGTTGTACTGGTACAAAGGTCTTTACGATGCCGAAGCAAGGAGAAGACTGATTTATTTAAAAAAATGCCTATCTATGTAACAATATTTCCTTATAGAACTAGTGGCGGTCGTGCCATGTGCCGAACTAGCTTGCGCCAATGGCGCGCAAGCGTGACACGACCGCCCGAAATAATAATAACTAAAGTGAACACTATCTGTCTGTCTATTTTCTGTCTCTTTCACTTACACTGTTTTCACTATACACTAGTTCTATGATTTCACTATATTTCACAATTTTATACTATTGGCTGTCCCGAACACATACATATATTGAAAAAAAAAAAAAAAAAAAAAAAAAAAAAAAAAAAAAAAAAAAAAAAACAAAAAAAAAACTTAGTTTCACTGAGGTATGACCGCACATATTAAAACAAAAACATTAGCAATTATTGTAAAACTTCTTACACAATGTTTAATTAAAATTCAATCATATTAAACAAAGACATTGTAAAAATTACAAAATATTTTCTTTCAATTTTCGAAGCACCCTTCTTTACTTGGAACTCAATTTTCGTTTTACGAACACGAGGGTCACTGAAGAATGATATGAAACCTTCAAGAGTTTCCCTACATGTCGGTAGAATTCTCTCAGGTGGTAGAGCAAAACCGTATTGTCCATTATCTGGAAGCTCCAAGGTTACTACATATCTGTGAACACAGTATATTTATATATAGTTACTAATCTCTTATCCCTTAGTAGCCGTCGGTTTAACTGACGTCCTTTACATTAAAAAGAAGACGAATATTTACGATTAGATTTCGTTTGAAAGGTTTACATACGAAATTAGTTTTTTCTTAAATTATATAAAATACCCAAAAGCTTACTTACGGAACTCTAAACTGGCTCTTCACCCAATCTCCACTTAGCCCTGAAGCTTTGTAGCCTGAAAAATTATATTGTGTACTTTTCTTTGACTGACCCAAAGTAAATGAGAAATTAAATTATTGAAAATACCATGAAAACATCAAACAGTTTTTGAATATAAATCTTAACTAGCTTTTAACGCGGCTTCACACGCGTAATTAGTTAAAAAGTAGATTTGTATAGCCCCAAGCACAGAATAAGTAATAGTAAAAGTACCCCAAGTTTCACCAGAGCTAAGGAGTCAAGAATTAAGTGTCATGCTGACTCCAAGACAATTTATTACCGGAAATATACACATAAGTGCCCTTATCCTTTTCCACCCTTAATCGTTCTGATACTAAACTTATACTTAATTAACGACCCGCCCCAGGCTCCTCACTCATGTAATTTTTTCTGCAGATTATATTGCAGATTATTTTGTTGTTCCATTAATGAAAACCGTATCAATGTGTATTTGGTCTGTAGCACAGTAAACTAAGTTAAGAAGTGAATTAAAAGAAATTTAAGTAAATTTCTAAACCTTACCTACTGTTTCGCTTATTGTTCCAACGCTATATTGTGTGCCATAGACCTTAGCAATAGACATTGCCGCTTTTATAGATATTTCATGCTGAAATTCGAAGTAGCTAATTTATTTAAATAACTACTTAGAGTACTTCTAGTGAATTAAAAGTGCAAAATCACTTTAAACTATTTAATTTACAAATATTAATAGGTCAAAAGCTTTTTATAATAGGTATCACAGACCGACAAGACTCAGAGTTTCCATCGAGGTAACTGCATGGTTATTTGACTGTTGCATATCCTAGGCTTATGCAATTTTAAGAAAATGTATTAAAATGTAATAATTTATTCAATGAGAATTCATCGTTTTCGAAACAAACTATTCAAGTTAAAGTTTTAATCTTTCAAAGCAACATTTTCATCATTTCTATTCATTGTATGTGTTTCTATTAGTGTTTTTATTAGTGTTTATTAGTTTATTAGTTTTTATTAGTGTGTTTCTATTAGTGTTTATTAGTTTATTAGTTTTTATTAGTGTGTTTCTATTAGTGTTTTTTTATATGTAAACTAGCTGATGCCCGCGACTTTGTCCGCGTTGAAAAAGAAAATATATGAGTACCTAGCTGACCCGGCAAACGTTGTTTTACCAAAAAAAATTTTTTGGGGTGGACCACCCTTAACATTTAGGGATTTGAAAAATAGATGTTGGCCGATTCTCAGACCTACCCGATAAGCACCAAAAATTTCATCAAAATCGGTCCAGCCGTTTCGGAGGAGTTTGGCAACAAACACCGCGACACGAGAATTTTATATATTAGAAGAAGATAACGCTTGACATCGTTATCGCTGTGACGACGGTGGCGCCGCCACGCGACAGTGGCCCAATTCTTTATATTTTTAGACGACCACTCGGGAACAGTTAAGGTAGTTAAGGCGTGAAAAGGTATCATACAGACAGATAGACAGAGTTACTTTTGCATTTATAATATTAGTATGGATAAATGTTAAGAGTATGTATATTTCAAATACTATGCGATGAATATTGAAGACGCAAATTATTTGAAGTTATTATTAAAAATTCAAATAATAAATGACAATTTTTTTTTTATATTTATAATATTTTTTATCTTAGTTATTTAAAACCTTCACATTAATAAACTAAATTAAAGTAAATATATTGGAATCTTAACATAATATTTACAAACGAACCACTTCGTTGTAGTTTTCCATATGTTCAGTCTTGTGTCCATAAGGCAATATGATATATTGTCCATATGAGTGGAATGCCATATAAACAGACAATTTGTTACTATGCTGCGTCACGAGTTTGGCCATAGCAACTGATTCTGCTTCTGAAAATGGCTTTTCGCCGCAGTATATCTCGTCATCTTTCACATGACTGATTCCCACAGCTAATCGACAATGAGATATTTTTATAAAATTTAAAATAAAGATTTTATTAGTTTATGCAATCATAGACATGGTGGGAATCTTTAATATTTTGTGTGTAGGCTGCCTACACAGATGATTAGTATGAAAAGAAATAATCGCTAAAGCAAAAATAAGCTATATCGACGACCCATAGAATGCATAGGGATATTGCAGAAATGGTACAGACACGACATGGAGAATAATACCTCACGGGAAGCGATCCCAAAACAAAAATTTGTTTTTTTTTTACATATAATAAAAAGGGAAGTCGAAATCCAACCTATATTAATATACAGGATGTGGCCTGTAATAAGAGCAATAAATTAAAATATAGACCCTTTAACGAATCAGTAATTAATTCCAAATGGTTTCAATTAATTAAAATGAAAAACTAATTTACTGTTATTTTCTAACAAAATTAATTGAAGCAGCAATGTACTACTACAGACATAATGTGTACAGTCGGAGTACTTGACATTGACATTTACGATCGTTCTCGGCCCAGTACCCTGTACGAAGACATCTAACGACTGATAACCGACAATTTAGCGATACATGAAATTCATTCATTATGTATTGTAACTTTGGATTGCTATACCTCTTAGTATAAGCACTTTGGAGCATTATGATTAGGTTAAGGTAACTGCGTATACTCTATAGAATCATCGTTTAAATTTATTGCTCTTAAGTATATGTAAGTATTATATTTTTTCCTTAACTAGCGACTGGCTCCCATCTTCGCACGGGTGCAATTTTATATATAAAAATCTTCCTCGTTTAACGCTCTTCCATTAGTGAAAACTGCATGAAATTAAGTTCAGTAGTTTTTAAGATTATTGCAAACCTACGTACAGACAGATAGACGTGGCTGATTACTTTGTTTTATTATACATATGTTAGGATGTAAGCACGTAATATGTTATGCATAATGTTACGTAAATTGTTTCTTCTTTTTTCCACGTGAAAGTCGTCACCTGAAGGCTGACTGACTGGCTGGCTGATGGTAAGTGACTATTGTCGACCGTGGCGGGTCAAAGTAGAATTATAACTAATAAATTTCATATAATTTTTGTAGTATCAAATAAAAACCTTACTTCCGAATGCACTGTCAAAATTCCTATTCAAGTCAACTCCACGTATATTTCTTCTCCATAAACGATCCTACAAATATAACTTGTATAAATATAACAAGGCAGTTGTTCAATATCATAATAATACTAACTGTTGACCGCGAATTCGTCCGCTTTCAAAAATAAATAATATATAAGCAATATAACGCCTGACATCTGCATTGCTATTACACTTATTCCATGCTTTATTTTTGTTTTAATTTTAAATGATCCCTCGGGAACGGGTACTATTTTTCTGGGTGAAAAGTATCCTATGTCCATTTCTGTATCCCTGATAACGTGTATACAAAATTACATGATCGTAAACAGACAGACAGACACACAGACAGAACAGAGTTACTTTCACATATAATATTTTTATTGATGTGTTGGATCTAATTGGGAATATAACACGAAAATGTATAGAGCTAACCTTCGTATGAGTAAGTTCATATCCGTCAACATTAAGAATAGGTACAATGTACCATTCAAAGGTTCGAGATATCTCACTTAGCAAATCATCGTTTGAATGTTCGGCATACAACAATTCTTTGATCAAGAATGTTGTGAACGCCGGCGCTATCCATTCTCTACCGTGAATGCCACTCTCAATAATTACTGTGGATCTGAAAATATTCGGGTTTTTTTTTCAATATATGTTGCAGAAATAAAAACGATTTCAATAATGTTATTCTAATTATTAACTTAGGATATTTTGTCTTTGCAAGTTTTACAGCTAAGATGTCTTTTCCTCCCTCCGATTTCCCTAACACTTGTAGTTCCATTACTTGTGGGTGAAGTCTAGCCAAATCCGTTAGCCATTCGTAGATATCTTTCAAGCGAAAGTAAGCATTCCAGTTGAATGTCTCAGTTTTTCTACTAACGTAATATTTTACTGTCTGGTTCTCGAAGGCGCTGAAAAATAAATTTGTAACCTTAATTAGGGCAGACTTCTTTGTTATAATGAAATAATGCGAGCATTTCTACTCTAATGGTAAACGGATGGATTTGTGTTACATCTAAAATGTCCAAAATTTAAACGAGTTAAAATATAAATATTTACAAATAGTTCAAACGTTTTTGTAGTGTCAGCATAAATATACTGCGATGCGCAGTCTGTAGGCAGTAGCCATCCCTTTACAGAGAATGTAACATTAAATGCAGCACCTATGGCGTGTGCTTGTGTCAACAGGCGACGGTATCCATCTACAATTTTTATTTTTATTTTTATTAACAATGGGTTTGCTCTTGGCAGGCATCTAGGCGTGCAGGAAAGACGAGGCCGACTATGGAGCGAGCTAACCCAAAAAAATGCCTATTCACTCGAACTTTAAAAAGATTTGGGTTATGAGCTCGGAAATACAGACGCCGGAAGGGAGATCTTTCTATAAAAAATTCAATTCAAGACCTATAAATATTGAAAATTTTAATTGATGTACTCGTACAATCTGTAGCTTTGAATTCGGCAGCCTGCCTGATTCATCAGTGAGCCTGCCTAACGGCAGTTACTCGGTGAAATAATATATTTTTGCTTTTTGGTTCGATGCGTGATTAAGGGATGCTCTAGCTCATTTTCCAATTTCCACCTTTATTGTATCTTGGTAGTTAGTGTATACTATCCATCCTCAATTATCGTCGCTTGTGTTTATAGGCGACGGTAACCACTTACCATCTAGTGTGCGGTCAGCCAGTTTTAGTTATGTTTTATAAAAGAAATTACAATGTTAAGGCTTGTATCAAATCAATGCACGTGCACAAGAAACTTAAGTAATAATACTTTATCCTACCTTTGCAGATCGTCTAGGAGTTTATTTAATTTTATCTCTTTCTTGTCAGCTTCAACTAAAAACTCTTGATGGTCTAAAGGAGATATAGAGAAATCCACTGGTTTATGAATTTGATCAGTTCTCTTCCAAAAATTAATATCGTATTTTTTTTCCAGATTTTCGATAAACGATAAATGCATTTGGTTCACTGGAAATGCTCGGTACACAGTATAATTGTGGTACTTTTTACAAATGCCATAGGGACTGTGTAAAACAAATAAAACCATTATTATAATTGCTAACATTTTACAAATAAAGACGTCTTTATTATTAATGCGTCACAAAGAAAATGACATCCAAGTTCGTTGCATCTACATGGCATCTACTTACGTTATGGTTTTGACAAATTGTCAAGCAAACATAATATTTTTTAAAGAGTTGTCAATAAGTATAACACAGAGCATTTACAAACATATATTTATTTTCTAGTCTTCATATATAAAGAAATATATAATAAACGCAAAGTAAATAACTAATTATATAAAATTATTAATTGATAGGGATTTGTTGGGGCGTTTGAAGACCATCAGCCCATTTTCTGGTTGACGAAGGGATTTCACTAACTTCTACACATTTTCCAGTTATGTGAAATTTGGTATACTTTTACTTCGGCGGTATTTCCATTATATGGTAATCTTGACTTGATGCTGCAGTATCATGTAGAATGCGAGATAACCAACTCCTTTACAACCTACAGCAGATATAGAGTGTTTGGGCTCAATAGAAAGTTTACTTCATAGTTTATAGAAAAAACTTGTTCATAATTTTTAATTGTGCTCATTGTGCTTCTTGTGCTCATTAGACGACGCTACCGCTGGATATTGGTCGTGGTCCACCTACTTTACTTTGTCCACCTAGGTGCAATATTTCTTTCCGGTAGGTGGACTTGAACATATCGTATTTTCTTTTCTTCAAGAAAAGTTTATCTTCAAGTAGTTTCTTTTCCCCTGAAAAATACCTTGTTCGTAGCCACCGTACCGTGGACAATCGATCATAAAAAACCATAATCGATCAAGGAATTGATTCTTTTGCGCATTGGATGTTTCAAAAATATATGAAAATCCCAATGCTTTACAGGCCGGTCAGTATAATATGGAAAGAATTTTTTTTTGACAATTTCAATTTAATTACTTTAATAGAATAAACAAACTACAAATTTCAATAAATACAAAACCAAACTTCGCAGTCAATGCATTGTTGTTGTTGTATGAGACGTATCGAGGCTTGACTGTCATCAATTCTGTGATGCCAGTTAAGGTTTCTTCACAGGTTGGGACAATTTGACTGGGAGGAAGGGCATGACCGTAGGTGCCATTGTCTCGTAAATATATTGTGAACACGTAACTGCAAAACATAAGCACAAATTATTGACATTAAAGTACTTTTGAAATATTCTTTATCTATTTTTTTTTTACATTAAACATTCTACAATGAATTTTTTAAATTGTTTTTGCTATTTTTAATATTTTGACGACCCCATTGGTCGAGTGAAGGCAAGATGCTTGCTTTAGCGCTTTGTCTGCGGGATCTCGGGTTCGTTTTCTGGCGGGGATAAGTTTGTAAGAGAACTTTTAAAAAGTGGCTCTTTTCTAGGTCTTTCAAGTAGTGGCAGATCACACTGCATTTCACAGTCATTTTAAACGACCCATCTGACAGAATTAACTACAACACAACCATGCCGATGTATTATGGCGAGTGAGGAAGGAACAGGGCCTGATTAACCCTTAGGCTAATTAGGCTGCAGCCTAGGGCGCGAGAATCGGAGGGGCGCCTCACGAGCGGCGAGGGTAGGGCGCGGTTGGGCGACCGCCCAGGGCGCCGGATATACAGGGGCGCCGCGGTCACAACGACTATTTTTCCCAGATTTTTTTTCGACTGCTAACTGACTAGATAGTTTCTTCAAACGCAGTTACCTATTTTTTCGACAAGTTAAGCGAAAAAGCCGTTATGTTGGCAAAATTAGAATGGAACGCAGTGTTCAAGCCGGGAATCCCCGACCATAGAGAAACACATTATCTATCCCTACATCGTCTAGTCACCGATAACTTAATTTGATTAAAACTCGAGTTTTAAGGTTATGCAATCGTCAAAACATATTTTTGACATCGAATTCATGATCAGCGACCCAAATATTGACACCATTTTTGATGCTTTTTTAGTTTAATTGAACTCTGATTCATTTGAAAGGCAGAAATCGCATAACATTAAAACTCGAGTTTTACTCAAGACTGTATCTTTCAACCACGTTTATCCCGTAATTTTTGATCAAGTCTACACCTAAATACCATGGACTTATTTCTAAAAAATCGCGATTTTTTTTACGAGTTTTTTGCATTTAAAGTTAAACCAAGGGTGGTTTAACTTTACCGAAAAATCTGAAACAATTCAGGGACTATCTACACAACCTAAACAAATTTTTACTTGCATTGAAACAGCTAAAAAATTAATTTAAATGGTCTAAAAAATATATTATCAAAAAAAACCACTTTTCTCGTTTATGTGGTTTTCGTAGGGGTCCGTGGGGTTGGGCAAAATCTCAAAAAAAAATTTTTTTTGGGACGAAGGTATCAAAACCGGTGGGGGCCGCCAGACCCTTCTTAACCCCGCTACCCTCTTTGGCAACTGTGTCAATCGAAAATGAAATTGCTGAAAAAACCGACTTTGATTACCTAATAAAAGAATTCGCCGATAGAAAGGCTAGAAAGGTAAAATTTTATTAGTTTTCTAAGAAATGGTTATTTCTTTAATAAATCGTTATTTCATTATGTTCTTTGCCTTTTTTTCGTATGGGTTTGAATTGCAGTTAGGGGGCGCCACAGAAATCTCGCCCAGGGCGCTGGTAGTGCTAAAACCGGCACTGGGCGCGCTGAAATCGTGTCTTCGCATGCGCTATTAATCTAGCATCATTGCATCTACCCTACACTGAGAAAAAAAATCTCTTCTGACAACTAAATTTTATTTACGCCAACAAAATGATTTGATAGCCCATTGCCAAAAAAATATTTAATAGTTTTAAATAAATATTTTGTAACTTCCTAACGAATTAATTATTAGAGATTAAAAAATATATAGTAAAGATAATTGTGCGTTCACTGGCGAGCATGAAATCATATCGTAGTAACTATAAAATATATTAGTTAGCCTTAGAAAATGAGTTATTATGAATATGTAATTAAATATTATTTCAAAATGAAGAAATGTTTATTTAGCTATTTATTGACTCGAACGTTTTTAAAAAATAAAAATAAAAATTTTACTCAACGCTCCGTTTTTTATGTTATTGGGATTTGTTTTATATTTTGTCTCGACACTTATGTATCTTAACATTTTTCACTTAAATAAATATATAATTAAACCTTAGCGAAAATTCGAATCTAAGACCCTAACGCACGCCGGCTTAACACTACACGTAACAGCCCACTCAGCCACGACACCTTATGAGTAACAGAAGTTAAATAAACTCTTTTTAATAACTTCAATATCCAGTTATTGCAATAATATTACATTTAACCTTAGGGTTTGCCACCCTAAGGTTAAATGTCGGGGGCGCGTCCTCATAATTAGCCTAGGGCGGTCAGAACTCTTGATCAGTCCCTGGGAAGGAATGCCATAGGAATGCCTATTTCCCTAATCCCATCTATACTCCCTATTCCACTTTTCCATTCCTAGCATCCCTCGGCGTTACTTGTTTTGTATATAAATGCCGGCATTAAACTACCATCAAGTGTACGATCAGCAGGCCTACCACAATTATATAAAGACTCGACTTGTTCTAAAACACTACAAATTTCTCACCGAAACAAAACAACACACGTACTTTTCGCATTTACTGTCTACGCCAATAAGGAGACACTGAAATTTTTTACTGCCGTTATTTGAGCCAAACCTCGAATACCTAACGCTTAGCGGACATACGAGCGTATATACTCAAACGCTTGTTAGGAATCGAAGTTTTTCAGACGCATAAAACTGTTTTAGTGTTTGGAAGTTCAATATGTAGGTATGTGTGTGTCAACGTTGGTATATTTGTACATCACTTGCAAATCCTCGAATGCGGTTTTACGTAAATATTTTTTTAACGAAAACCTTTGAGCTGTTAGATTCTTAATTTCCTGATGTGAAATTGAATACTTTTATTCATGTTTTAACCCTATGTCATAGATTTTTCGTTCAGTGAAAATGTGCATATGAAATTCACTTATAAGTAGACTAAATGTAGAGCGAGACTTTGTTCGTATAATTCCCGCAAATTGCCAATGGGCTAAAACCTTGTCACATTACCGCACAAGTGACGTCATCCGCAAACAGATTCACAATCCACAAAATATAAAACCTGAGAAATATTTACGCACTACATAAGTGTAAGTAGTTATAAGTTGTCAATTAAAAATTGACAATATTTAAAAATACTAACGGTGTTTTAAATGTTTTCTTCACCCAACTGGCACTGTTGCCTGACATTCGTGTACCTATGAAGGTAAAATAGGTAAAATTATTTTTTTATTTTAATTTATAGCTTCATCATCATTATCTCAGCCGCAGAACACTGTTGGACGTAGGCTTCCTCTATAATTTTCCAATAGTATCGGTCAGAAGCAGCCTGGATCAACCCGCAGCCCTTATCAGGGGGCCTAGGCAAATGAGCATTCTACAGTGTACAGTAGTACAGTTAAATAAAAATTTTGAGGTTAAAATAACCAAGTTTTCTCTTAGCGTAAACGACTGTAGAAAGCACACTTGGCTAGGCCCCCAGGTATAATAATTTAATTGTTGTCAGAAGTCTACAGCACAAGGACTTCTTTCCAATAATTACAATAATTTATACTATTTTTAATATCAAATATTTATTCATCTATTTTTTTAATTTGTACAATTTTTTCAATATTCATTCTATGTGTTCGCTGAAAATTCCGAAACAGAACGATACCAAAATGGCTGCCGGCTAACACATTCTGAGCATAGCGTTTGGGCATGGTGTGTCCAAGCTGTCTATCAACTGTTACACTCACAATGGTCGCATTTGAATGCCTCAGTACATTGTTCAAGCTATAGATACGATTAATTGTAGTAGAACAGATCTATAGTCTGATCTATTAGTATAGCTGGCGGAATCGTTGTTTTTTGAAGTGAAACTTCTATATAGACGGGGTATTAGGATTTTTTCTGTCACGAAAAAGCGTTACGGCCGCGTGGAGGGGGGTAGACGATATATCGCGTGGTGAGAGGCGACAACTTGTCCGTTGAAGTTTCACTTCTACTAGCACCCAGCACAAATTTCGATTGCTTTTTATTTTTTAGATCTAATATTTGAGTTGTAATAATAGTAAAAGAGCTCAAAGAGATCCTAATAGACTGAATGCATCGGGGTGCAGTGGACTGAAGATTAAGATGGAAGCGTTTTAGAGAAATGTGTTAACTAAATTTGTACCTACACATTTTGATAACCATCTACAAAATGTATGAAACTTGTTTTAAAATACAATTTTTGTTAAAAACAATTATACTTTTTTAATAATTTTAAATTTTTGCATAATTAATGAACGAAGAAAAGAAAAAAAATACATTCCACATTGCAATTGTTTGTAAGTAATTCCACTAAGTTGTAAGTAATGCAAGTAGTATACCCACCAAAAGTATCATAAGATGTGCCGATTTTGAATCTAGTACCAAATTGATTACTAATTGTCAATGCTGCCTGTTTTGCGTAATTTTCCTGAAAAGCAATTTTATAATGCATAAAATACTAACAATTTTAAGTGAGAGGCAAGAAGACTACAACTGCTGTGCAACTTTATATACTGTAATAGTTCACAATGTCTTTATTCTGTCTGTAAACTGATTCATGCATACCATAGAGTAAATAGTACTTAACCAGTAAAGTACTATTTACTCTATGTCAATACTAATTCATATCACAGTCCACACTAACTACTCACCCGCCTTAACTACTCAACCGATCATCATGAAATTTTACATAAACATTGACAGAGATAGAAGAAAGGACATAGGCACCTTTACTGTACTGTATCCGAGGGATGACCTAAACTACAATAAAAACTAACGCCTGAGCAAAGTGTTATAGCAACAAGAGGTCAAGCGTTATAGTGCTTATAGGGTATTTTATTTTTATTTTTAACGCAGACGAAGTCTTGGGCACCAGCTAGTAATTCATAAAATAGATCCAAATATAATATTTACAATATTACTCAAGACTATTATTATATTACGATATTTAACAATTAATAATATTATAACAGTTGTTTTATTTATTAAAATTTAAACTCTCAATTTAAAAAAATACATACCATTTCAGAGAAATTCTCAATGTGTCTTATTCTATCGGCATAAGGGATCACAATTCTCTCTCCGTATGCAGTAATAGCGAAATAATATTTTAAATTATTACGATTCTTTGTTATAAAATTCACGAGCGCTTTGGTCTCAGGCTCAGAAAATGGTTCGGGGCCGCAATAATAATCATCACCTGGATTTTTGCTCGAATCATGTTCTGTAGACATATTATAATCATACTTACAAAGAGTGAATGGTTATAACAATGCAAATATACAGGATGTGGTTTGTAATAAGAGCAATTAATTTAAACGATGTTTCTATAGAGTATACGCAGTTACCTTAACCTAATCATAATGCTCCAAAGTGCTTATACTCAGAGATATAGCAATCCAGTTACAATACACAATCAATGAATTTCATGATCGCTAAATTGTCGGTTATCAGTCGTTAGATATCTTGGTACAGGGTACAGGGGCGAGAACGATCGTAAATGTCAATGTCAAGTACTTCGACTGGACACATTATGTCTGTAGTAGTACATTGCTGGCTCGATTAATTTTCTTGGAAAATAACAGTAAATTTGTTTTTCATTTTAGTTAATTGAAACCATTTGGAATTAATTACTGATTCGCTAAAAGGGTCTATATTTTAATTTATTCCTCTTATTACAGGCCACAGCCTGTATTGGTACAAAAGTTTGGTTTTTGCTATTAAATTAAATATTTATTAAAACTTACTGCAAAAGCTCAAATCAAAATTTCTGTCCAAATCAACGCCAATAGCTGCGCTAGTTACTCTTCTATTTTTCCTCCATAGCCGGTCCTTCAAGAAAATATAAATCTTGAACATACATATACATACAAATAATGTAAAAAAAAATGCTTTTAAATGAATGTAAATATTTTTTTGTAGGTATAATTGTTTAGTTTTTATGAGAACAAAAGCTTTTCCCACGAATTGATACTTTTTTCCGTTTACGATAGTAGTTGGGGGCTTGAAAGCGTATTTGTTGTATTCAGTGTTGAATTTCAGTTGTGAACTACGTGTAGACGAAAATATATAATATTATAGAACTTTTTTTTTTAAATTATAAACAGCAGATATCCATTACACATATAATAATCCCATATAAAAATAAACAATCGTAGCCTTCTAGGTTTGTTTATTTTAAATCTATATAAATAAAAATCAAAATATTATAATAAAAAAATGCGAACAAAACAAGAATTTTGTTAAAGATTTTTTTTTTTAAATCCATTTCCAAAATTCGGAAATTTTTTGGAGAGTTTTTTAAATAAACGTCATTTCCCCTCCTTAAAAAGGCAATATCGATTGGGTCAGCTAGTTTCTAAATAAAAAACATTTCTCAGGATGAATTTTGATGTTTATTTTTAATTTGTATTTTATTTCAAGCGTTACTTACACTCTTCATAGTATAATTGAGACCGTCAGGATTCATGACCGGAATCAAGTGCCAAGTGTGTTTCGAAGCAATGTCCAATAATTTTTCATTGTTCGAAAACTCCGCATAAATTAATTTTTTAATCAAATATGTAACAAATTCAACCGAAATCCATTCGTGTCCATGTACGCCACCAACAACAATAACTTTATTTAGATCGTTATTTGGATTGATGGTGATCGCACAAATATCTCGTCCTTCACTCGATCTGCCTATTACTTCAAAGATGGTTTTGCTTGAATTTTTCATAGAAATATCAATGAGCCAATTGTAAATGTCATCAAAGCTATGATAGTAATCCCAAACGTAAGTATCGATTTGTGATTTATGGTATTGTTGCGTTATTTGATTATCAATCTCATAAACAAAATTCTCAATAAAATGAAGTACCTAATAGGATACAACAAGAAAGCAGAAAACTTGCTCTACGTCAAAGAGAGAAAGAATAAAACCTTATTGTATGTTAAGATCGGTAGAAAGGCTGACGGTCCACTTGATGGTAGGTGGCTACCGTCGCCTATAATACAAGCAACGCCACAGAAAATTCCTTCACCTATAGAAAGCCCCATTATCAGCGAGTAACATAGCCTATCAATACTAATAATAAATCGGTCGGAGAGTCGGTCATGGAGTAAGTTACTTTGTTTTCAGAGATATCGTGTTTATAGGCTCTATACATGTTACTGAAACTAAATTGACGATTTTTAGAATTTTTTTTCTGTATGTATGTATGTTCCTCCATAACTCTGAAACGAATTAACTGATTTTCATGAAACTTGGTAGATAAACATTTGGACGTACGGGACACAGGATAGGCTACTTAATACTTTTCAACGCGGACGAAGTTGTGGGCACCAGCTAGTATTTTATAAAGTTAAGCGAACGAAGTCGCGTGCATCAGCTAGTGTATAGATATTGAGGTGCATATTAAAATATTTCAGTTAAAATGAAAACTATTCTTACTTCTGGACATCAAGTAGTAGAATTTCTGCTGGCACTTTAAAATGCTCAATCCTCTCTTCGAGTAGTTCTCTGTCAGTTGGACTAACCAATAACTGAACTTGGTCATGCAGTTTCTTTGGCTTACTCCAAAACTTAACATCCAGATATTTTTGTTTCTCCAAATTGTTCAAAAACTCCAAATGCTCAATCTCTTTCGCATATAAGTTGTAAAGTGTATAGTTATCATATTTTCTCCCATAAGCGAAATTGCAATATATTAATGACAGTATTGTCACCATAAATATTTTTAACAACATTTTTGACTCGATGTTTTCCATTAAAAATTTTATGCATACATTTTGACATTATATTGACTGAATAGCGATTTATTCATATTTAAATACTCTATGTATTATTCTTTGAACATTATTATGCTCTTTGTATATCAGTGACATTTCATAGGCAAGAAGCGTATTCATTTTTTTATTTTAGTCCAAACATAGAACCATTTCCATAAAGTACTCCGTTTCTTATATATTTCTTTTAAACATATATATGTTTACGTTGTTTTTAAATAAGTGAACCAAAATAATTACATTTACGACCCCGTATGTGATCCACATCTTTTATAGCCAACGCATAAAAATATATGAATGGTAATACTAAATCCAAATGAATAATAAAATCTGGGTTGTTCAATGTTCATCCGCATAAACTATCCGAGTGTATGTAAAGTCGGGTCCTTACTGATTTATGGTGTGGTCATAAATTTATCCTGCTATTAGGGACACGGTGACCACTTGTCCTTTGTGCGGTCTCTTAGACAGTCATATTTATAGTACAGCCTATTCGAGATTCATTCTGATAAGATTGCGACAAATGTAATATTATAATATGTTGGAATTTGATTTTCCGATGTGTATACAGCCAGCTCCCATTCAGCCTTTCAATATTAAACAAACAGCCGTATTCTGTATTTTGAAAAAAATATATACAAATTCACTTGCTGTTTTCAATAACAATAAATTATTTATAAACACAAAATTACATAAATAAATAAATAAATATCTTCACACATTCCACACAGCACCATCTAGTTCCAAAGTAAGCAACTAATGCTTGTATTATGGATACCAGACAGTTGATATACTACATAGATTACTTTTTTGTAAATACATACATATTATAAATACAAAACATACATGACTCAGGTACAAAGGTAAAATGTTAACACATAAACATTTGTCCCTAGCGGGATTCGAACCCGCGACCGTTTGGTTAACAGCTAGGTTTACTAGCCACTAGACCAAACGTGTCGTCGATCTTGTTAATTTTAATTATTTTCGTTTGGCGTTTTATTATTATCATTTATAGATTTTTTTTGATGACTTGGTAAGCTAAACGCACGAGGGAATTCGAAAATTCAGGCGTTAATAAACATTTTAAAGTGATATTTTAATAACAAATGTCTCTGCACTCTGCCTATAAATCTAAATTGCTTTATATGCCTAACAAATAATGTTCTTCAGAGAAATTCCAATAAGCTTAATAATACAAAAACAGAGCAGTCTTCTAGAATATTTGTTAGACCAATATCCGCTAAGTGCCGCGTCTTGTATCCCAATTTGAACAGATTTATAGTCGAATAATAAATTTCATTCCGCCCTTTTCCGGACCATTAAATACAATGAAAATATCTAATAATGCGAAATAATTTTGCGGGTCATATTGTTTTGTTTCGTTTTATTAGGTAAGGTATTATTATAAATGATTCTTTAGTTGGACAAAATTATACATAAAAAATCAGGTAATAAATGTGGGTAATTCTCAAGTCTAAATCAATATCAGAAGTTACAGCAATTTACATTAATTAATTACTACAGCAACTAATTACTTAATTTTTTTTTTAAATTACCAAATATTTCTTAAGCACTGCATCTGAGAGCATTGTAAAGGAAAAATCAAGAAAAATAATACTCAAAACTCAAAACAATCTGAATTATATTTCCTCGGGAGAAAATTATAATATACAGTTAACCTACTCAAGACTATTATACATTGTGATATCATAATATCTAATAATATCCTAACAGTCTAGCAACATTATCCGTTTCTAAAAGAATGTCCATGTACTCCTCGTTGTTGGGAATTATTTGTTCAGCCGGTAAGAAAAACCCGTAGAAGCCTTCATCACGTAACTCCATTGACAGAGATAATGGTACACCCAAATCTTTAACCCAGTCGAAGCTTGTCCCACTCACAGCATCTAGAACAAGTGATAATAACATATCCTACTTTTATATTAAACTAATTGACCCGACAAACGTTGTTTTGCCAAAAAATTAAAAAAAAAATTGGGGTGGATCACCCTTAACAGTTAGGGGTATGGAAAATAAATGTTGGCCGATTCTCAGACCTACCCGATAAGCACACAAAATTTCATCAAAATCGGTCCAGCCTTTTCAGGGAGTTTGGCAAGAAACACCGCGACACGAGTATTTTATATATTAAATATTGTTATATTGTAAATATAAATGCAAAAGTTTGTGAGTTTGTTTGTTACTCTTTCACGCAAAAACTCTAATTTTCGTTTAAATTCAAATTGAAATCATTTATTTACAAGTAACATGGATCAATGTGAACCATTTTTTGTAAGTTTGAATATGCAACCTCATATATGCCACGTCTGGAGTGTAAAATCATACTTTAATTAAGAAATATATGCAATAATTTTTTTTTTATCGTAATCAATTGTAGATATAATTAAATGTCAAATTATTCCCTAGTAATATAAAAATATGGTCTAATAGCCACATGGTCAGTCTTATTTAAACAAATTTCTCTTTAATTTCCTGAGTTCACTGGGTTCGAGCGGTTATCCCATTGCCTTTTCAAAAAAGTAAGTACCTACTGTTCCCGGGAGATCTTATAGGTAAAAATGAAAATAAAATAATCAACACCCGACAAAAATATTTTAGGACTGAAGATTGAATAAATATTTTAACATTAACACTTAATATTAAGAGGAAAGCTAGTTAAACATAAAAAATATACGTACAAAGTAATTCTGGCGGAGTTCCTACAACGTATTCAGTTCCATAACGTTCCTTCGCCTTATCAGCGCTTCGTATGGATATTTCGTACTGTAAAGAAGATATTTTTATTACAGACATCACTAAGCAAGATAACGAAGTGAACGCTTTAATCTAATTTAGCTGTAAAACATTAATCTAGTTCTAATAGCGACTGCTGGATTAGGTCAAGTATGAAAGGTTTCGGAAAAAAAACAAATTTGGGGAAACCTACTTAGTCATTAAATAAAATATAATTCAAGTATATTAAAAACTTTAACTTTTTATACATTACATAGTAGTGAGCCTCACCCGACTTCGCCATGATTCAATATTTATATACGTCCTATACAAACCTTCCCCGTTTATCCCTCTTTCCATAAGTGAAAACCGAATTAAAATCTAACAGATCGCGGTGTAAAGCAATTTATCTGCTGGATTGAATAAAAAATTGCACCCGTGCGAAGTCGGGAGCGGGTCAGCTAGTTTTTTATATATAAAGATAGTATGTCTCTCTACTGAGTACAGGGGGCCTACTGTCAACTCTTAATACGATTTAATTTAGGACCTAAACTGAATTGCATTCTTCGTTTTACGATTCAATTTAGGTCGACACCTAAACAAAATCGCATTCCAATATCATTCACTCTTTTAAAGGTAAATTCGTACCATCACCTTACTTTCTTTCCCGCTTCGACCCTGGAATTTGTGATTCTGAGACAAATGTGGTTTTTTTTTACGATTTCATTCGTTCTTTTAGGTTCTTTAGCGATTCAAATGAGGCGCTGTTTTACTAAGGTGATGGTACGAATGTTAGCGATTTTGTTTAGGAACCTAAATTGAACTGAATCGTCTTTTAAAATTTGATAGTAGGCCCCCAGGTCTCTATTAGTGTATGCGGAGGTATAGGCACCATGCAAGGCCACCTTTGATTTTTTTTATGTCAAGGTCGACAGATAGACAATACAATTTTCTCTCTTTATATATCTTCTCTCTTTTTACCACACAATTTTTCTGCTGTCGCTGTGTTTATTTTTAATTTTGTTCATAACAAATATTAATATGTGTTAAAATAGTTACCAAATCGCCAAAATTTCCAATTTCCAATCTAGCTACTCCTGTAAGGTGGCCGTGAGGGAGTAAAAAAAATTGTGAGTACGAATGAAATGAGATGTAATAAATCATTTCTCCTTGCTCTTTTAACTGCAAAATATAGTCTGCTACGGCACTGGTCTCGGGCTCGGAGAAAGGACCAAGTCCACCGAAAAAGACATCACAGGGATCTGTTGATGTGCCCTCATCTAGAAATAGTCCAATTATCAATGATTGGGGAGTCCAACCAAAGACTTCTAGGATTGGCAAATATTTATAAGATCTATACATTAAGATAAAAGAGGTATGCAATTCTAAAAGAGCAAAATTCAACACATACGTTATGGTTTATGAAAAAATGCACGCAACTTCGTCCGCGTAACTTTATAAATTATATAACATGGCCTATATGTTACTCAATGATAATGTAGCTTTCTATAGGTGAAAGAATTTTTAAAATTGGTCCAGTAGTTTTGAGTTTATTCATTACAAACATTCACATATCTTCATAAATTAGTATAAATGTATGTAGATTTATGCGAAAAGTCATACTTACTCATCCAACGGAAATCAAAATTTCTATTCAAGTCAATCCCGTTACTCATGTCATGATCACCATCCGGACATTCCATATAATTAGTTTGATTGCGATTCTTTCTCCACAAGCGGTCCTAAAAATCAATGGTATTCTAATGTTAAACGATTTTAATAATGTAATTATTTATGCTCTATAAAATAAAATGAAAAATATCGATTATACCTTCTTAATATCACGTATAAATACATAAGTCGATATGCCATCTTCTCTTTATGATTAATAACTAATTGATTTTTAAATAATAAAATAATATAAAAACTTACTAATTCTAAGACAAACTTTAAAAAATAAATAAATTTCTTACATTTGAAAATGTGTAAACGTAGCCATCAGGGTTCATTACTGGCATGATGTGCCATTCGAAACGTTCAGCCAACTCTCTGACGGCAGGGTCTTGACTTGCCAATAATTCTTTTATAATCCAGGTAGCTGTAGCAGGACCTATCCATTCTGCTGCGTGTATACCTGCCTCTATAACTGCTATAAGGGGAGAATCACCTCTGTCATTTGGTCTGTAGTCAATTTTGACGAATTTAATGTCACGACCTTCAATAGACTTCCCGATATCGTATACAGTCACGACACTGGGATAGAGCTGTTCTATTTCCTCTAACCAACTGTAAATAGAATCAAGGGGATGGAATCTGAAACATTTTTACATGTTAAATTAGAGGGAAAAAACAATGTCCTGACATTTAAAACGACATATAAAATGGAAACAGTCTTATCGTTTCGAAGTTATATGATTATGATTATAACAACTTCTATTATTTTACTCATTAGCCATCAACTACAACTACTACATCTACTACAACTATGGATTTTGTGTCACAAATGCCAAAGCGGCACATAAAAAATACGCCTAAAACGAAATCATGGCGGAATCTTGCCTTCGCGCGTCGATGGTAAAAGGTAGTAACGAACAAGTTCTACTATTGATTTCAAACTCCAATGTGTTGACGTCAAGTCACATTTTCTTTAAATGACAGATGTCTGATTGGTTTTAAATGACAGATGACAAAATTCATGCTCTACGCATATGTCATTTTTGTATGTTTCATGATGTTCGCAGTGTTTTGTATGGTATGCGAAATCCATAGTTGTAGTAGATTGATGTCATTAACACAAAAAGTCATAAGAACGGTGGATTCCGGCAACCCTTTCATATATTGAAACCCAAAAGCAAACGCGCTATTATTTCTTACTGGTCTCCTGTGATGTTTAATTAGCGCCCAGACTGCGGTACAGAAGAGCTAGGGATCAATAAATGTTATAATTATAGTTTCCACAGGTAATACTGTTTCACTTTGCATCAAATCGTTGTGCTCACCTATCCCAAGACATCGATCCAAGAGTACTTCTTGTGTTAATATTTGTGCGCGAATTTGTTGCATTCATAGAAGGACTCAATTGGTCATCAATCAGTCTGAAATTATAGAACAAAATATTCTTCTTAACATTTTGTGTTAATTTGTACTGCGAGATTGTGTGTTGATTGTGACTTCATCTCGAATTCGGCGTTAGATTTTTCTGCCTCTATCTTGGTTGGCTATCTATCTTCTATAATAAAAAAATGAATCCCTAAATGTGTTGCTAAGCGCAAAACTCGAGAACGGCTGGACCGATTTTAATTCTGTCTTCACTCATGGACAGAGGGATAATCAGGGAAGGTTTTTACGTAAAAAAATGCACCTCAGGCGAAGCCGGGAGCGGACCGCTAGTCTTTAATATAAATAAATGAATAAATAAATAAATAAAAACATAGCTGTTTTAAAATTAAATTCGACGCAATATTCTCTAAACTAGAAATAATTAAATTGATAAATTACTTACTGTTGGACGTTAGAAAAAATCAATTCGATATCTAAACCTAGGTCTTTAACTAATTCAGTAAACTCTTCGTGTTTCCTTGGAGACACCATAATTTTAACAGTACTACCGACGTGAGAAGCAGATTCCCAGAAATAATAATCTAATTTGTTATTTGTTTTCTTCAAATCATTGAAAAAATTCACATGTTCTTTGGTTCTTGTAACTGACGTATATACTTTGTAATTTTCATAACTTTTCTTCTCACTGTTTGCGAAAAATGGTAAAATTAATAGCAAACAAAGTGTCGCCTTGAACGCAACCATCTTTCTTCGTATACACGTGTCTGTCGGTTGAATACAATAAATTATACTTTTTTTGTAGTTACCAATAGTTGATATTTTAACTAATCAGAGATAAAGTGTAATAAATATTGTTTCCACTGTCCGATAAGAGAAAAGCATAAAATGCAAAAATCGTATGTAGG
The DNA here is from genome assembly GCA_936446665.2 of Synanthedon andrenaeformis. Lineage (NCBI taxonomy): Eukaryota > Metazoa > Arthropoda > Insecta > Lepidoptera > Sesiidae > Synanthedon > Synanthedon andrenaeformis. The sequence goes on from OW387793.2 coordinate 9,521,761, forward strand.
TATTAAACGGGTCTTGTCTGTGACGATACTTTATGACAGAAATATTATTAAATTATATAAGTTGTGATTTTAAAATCACTTATTTGAAAATTTTTGGTAACATGGTTGGTAACTAAACTATTTACCACTATTTACCATCGATCCGTTTACAGTATTTGGCAATTTATCAAATTTAAAAAATGATATTATAGAAGTACATTGTTTAACTATTTGATGATGTATTTTTTTCATAATAAATAAAAATTATTAACGAAAATATTTTAATACTATTTTAACAAAATTGTATACGTATAATAATTATAGAATTACTCTTTTAGAATTATTATGCTAATAAAAATATATTACCCGATATGGGGTACCTAAAAGTGGCAAATAGTATTTGTACAAGTAGGTTTATAAAAACTAGAAAAGAACAGACATTCTAAATTATTCAAACCGCAAGTACTTATAGTCCCAAAAATACTGAGAGTATAGACTAGACGAGTAAAGTCTAGTCTAGACGGTAGTAATTTTTTTGCTGCTATATAAATATGATTTTTTTGCTGTAAATAAATATCTGTAAGTATGTGTTTGTATATTGCTTTAATATTTATTTATAAGTAACAAATCGGCAAAATGAAGATAGACAGAAAGAAATCCAAAGTGTCACAAACTTTTCGACATTATTCACAAAAGCTTATTTGCGCTGAAACTTTCTGTTGTTTTCATTCGACTTATGTTTTAATTAGCTTGAATTCTTCGTGTATTTTTACTCGCCAGTTCCATTTGCTTGATTAAATTTCTTAATCTTTTGAATTTGAATCTTTTTCATGCTGGCGTGAAGAATTTATTTTAAAACAAGAACTAAAATTTTGCACAAAGAGAAAGGTATCTTTTAGTTTATCAATTTGCGAAATGTAAAAGTAAATGATTTAAATATTATTAAATTATTAATTTAATAATAGTTAATAATGTTTGCCCTTTGGTTGAAATTCGACTGTTAATTTAATACAAAAAATAATATCGTATAACTTGCTACTTACAAGTTTATAAATTAACCGGGAGTAAATAATATTTGAAAATATTTTATCTATTTTCATAGGGATATAAGTATTATTTGGCTTTATTATTTAGCATAATTAGGTAAATCAACCATTTTAATATATATTTTCGAGTTATAAATTTCTGAATTCTGCAAAAAAAACTTATCAAAAACTATATTTCTACATCTCACCTGTCCGAAGATGTATCAAATCCAGCGAAACAACAAGTAATTTGTTTAAAATTACGCGCGTGTGTGTGTGTGTGTGTGTGTGTGTGTGTGTGTGTGTGTGTGTGTGTGTGTGTGTGTGTGTGTGTGTGTGTGTGTGTGTGTGTGTGTGTGTGTGTGTGTGTGTGTGTGTGTGTGTGTTGCTGACAGAGCAGTCGTCACTGGAGGGTGAGACGGTCTAGTCTAGTCTAAACTAAGTCAATAATGAAATCGTAAATTTATGAATAAAATCCTTAGTAGTGGTTCAGTACTTTCAAGAGAGAGATTAAACATGGCATAAGTTTCGGTACTACATGAAACCGGTTATCGCTTTCAAGTACCTTCCCAGAACATTAAAATTTTAAACAAATTACTTGTTGTTTCGCTGGATTTGATACATCTTCGGACAGGTGAGATGTAGAAATATAGTTTTTGATAAGTTTTTTTTGCAGAATTCAGAAATTTATAACTCGAAAATATATATTAAAATGGTTGATTTACCTAATTATGCTAAATAATAAAGCCAAATAATACTTATATCCCTATGAAAATAGATAAAATATTTTCAAATATTATTTACTCCCGGTTAATTTATAAACTTGTAAGTAGCAAGTTATACGATATTATTTTTTGTATTAAATTAACAGTCGAATTTCAACCAAAGGGCAAACATTATTAACTATTATTAAATTAATAATTTAATAATATTTAAATCATTTACTTTTACATTTCGCAAATTGATAAACTAAAAGATACCTTTCTCTTTGTGCAAAATTTTAGTTCTTGTTTTAAAATAAATTCTTCACGCCAGCATGAAAAAGATTCAAATTCAAAAGATTAAGAAATTTAATCAAGCAAATGGAACTGGCGAGTAAAAATACACGAAGAATTCAAGCTAATTAAAACATAAGTCGAATGAAAACAACAGAAAGTTTCAGCGCAAATAAGCTTTTGTGAATAATGTCGAAAAGTTTGTGACACTTTGGATTTCTTTCTGTCTATCTTCATTTTGCCGATTTGTTACTTATAAATAAATATTAAAGCAATATACAAACACATACTTACAGATATTTATTTACAGCAAAAAAATCATATTTATATAGCAGCAAAAAAATTACTACCGTCTAGACTAGACTTTACTCGTCTAGTCTATACTCTCAGTATTTTTGGGACTATAAGTACTTGCGGTTTGAATAATTTAGAATGTCTGTTCTTTTCTAGTTTTTATAAACCTACTTGTACAAATACTATTTGCCACTTTTAGGTACCCCATATCGGGTAATATATTTTTATTAGCATAATAATTCTAAAAGAGTAATTCTATAATTATTATACGTATACAATTTTGTTAAAATAGTATTAAAATATTTTCGTTAATAATTTTTATTTATTATGAAAAAAATACATCATCAAATAGTTAAACAATGTACTTCTATAATATCATTTTTTAAATTTGATAAATTGCCAAATACTGTAAACGGATCGATGGTAAATAGTGGTAAATAGTTTAGTTACCAACCATGTTACCAAAAATTTTCAAATAAGTGATTTTAAAATCACAACTTATATAATTTAATAATATTTCTGTCATAAAGTATCGTCACAGACAAGACCCGTTTAATACCTACATACGATTTTTGCATTTTATGCTTTTCTCTTATCGGACAGTGGAAACAATATTTATTACACTTTATCTCTGATTAGTTAAAATATCAACTATTGGTAACTACAAAAAAGTATAATTTATTGTATTCAACCGACAGACACGTGTATACGAAGAAAGATGGTTGCGTTCAAGGCGACACTTTGTTTGCTATTAATTTTACCATTTTTCGCAAACAGTGAGAAGAAAAGTTATGAAAATTACAAAGTATATACGTCAGTTACAAGAACCAAAGAACATGTGAATTTTTTCAATGATTTGAAGAGAACAAATAACAAATTAGATTATTATTTCTGGGAATCTGCTTCTCACGTCGGTAGTACTGTTAAAATTATGGTGTCTCCAGGGAAACACGAAGAGTTTACTGAATTAGTTAAAGACCTAGGTTTAGATATCGAATTGATTTTTTCTAACATCCAACAGTAAGTAATTTATCAATTTAATTATTTCTAGTTTAGAGAATATTGCGTCGAACTTAATTTTAAAACAGCTATGTTTTTATTTATTTATTTATTCATTTATTTATATTAAAGACTAGCGGTCCGCTCCCGGCTTCGCCTGAGGTGCATTTTTTTACGTAAAAACCTTCCCTGATTATCCCTCTGTCCATGAGTGAAGACAGAATTAAAATCGGTCCAGCCGTTCTCGAGTTTTGCGCTTAGCAACACATTTAGGGATTCATTTTTATATTATAGAAGATAGATAGCCAACCAAGATAGAGGCAGAAAAATCTAACGCCGAATTCGAGATGAAGTCACAATCAACACACAATCTTGCAGTACAAATTAACACAAAATGTTAAGAAGAATATACACACACACACACACACACACACACACACACACACACACACACACACACACACACACACACACACACACACACACACACACACGCGCGCGCGCGAAGTGTTTTCTGACAGTAAATAAACATATTTATTTTTATGACGACACGTTTGGTCTAGTGGCTAGCAACCCTAGCTGTTAACCAAACGGTCGCGGGTTCGAATCCCGCTAGGGACAAATGTCAATGTGTTAACATTTACTTTTGTACCTGAGTCATGGATGTTTGTATTTATAATATGTATGTATTTACAAAAAAAAAGTAATCTATGTATTATATCAACTGTCTGGTATCCGTAATACAAGCATTAAGTTGCTTAGTGTGGAACTAGATGGTGCTGTGTGGAATGTGTGAAGATATTTATTTATTTAGTTATTATTTATTTAACTTTTATTAATATGTATATGGATTATATGGTACATTTCAATATATACTCGTACCTAGTATACTTCTAATTGGTGCAGTGTTTCAGGAAATTACTATTCATGTAAACAAACTTTAAACATGTAACAAATTTACAAAATTCGCTTTCTGTCTATTATAATACATATTACTAGAAGAATATGAAATTACAAAACATTTTTATAACTTTAGGAATAGGTAAAAATATTAAACTATCAATTTATTATTCTTAATAGTTTCTGAACATTTGCGATATCTATTTGAGTTTGGAATTTAACTCATTTGACTAGGTTCTTTCTACCTTCGCTCATTTGACTTCCTCATATTACATTTTTATATATTTATTATATTTCATTTTATATATGTTACACAACGTTATTCACATATAAAAAGCTATATTCACAATATCATTTTATTAACATATTTTGTGGTGAACATATTTATTGAAACGTAAACGAAGTGAATGTAAATGAAACATATTAACAAGCGGTAAACGTATCTAAGAAGTTTTCGACGAAAAGCGACATAATAACAAATATGTACTTAAATTTTACCATTTATGTGTAAAGGAAAATATAATAGTAAATACAAGGTGTAGTGCAACTTTTAGTTTCTTTTTTTTAATGTTAAGGTCAACAGACAGGCTGACGGTCCACTCGATGGTAAGTGGCTACCGTCGCCTATAGGTAACAGAAGCAATGATTTATGGATAAGAGATAAGGTAGGGGTAGGGTAATGGGCTCTGGCATCCTTTACTTACTCCCCGAAAAACAACAGCTTATATGTTGTTTCACGGTGATATTCTGTAAGGGGGTGGTTACTGCCGCCAGACGGGCTGCCCAAGTGACTGCGAAACGCAGTGTACTCTGCACTACTAAAATCTGTCTGACGAATCTTTCGAATTTAATTCCAATTAGAGAGAAGTTGTGGCCTGTTGCTCGTTCGCATAACTATACCTGGGGCTGGTTAGCGGAAACTCCAATTTTCTCCTAATGAAACAATCATGTCCCAGACTCGTAGTACCGGAACTGCGTCGTAATCGTTAAATGGAAGTTCCTCAACTCGAGTTTCTGAACGCCCTCCAAACTTTGCATGTAACGTTAAACATTTGGGCATGTTGCTGCACCGAGGCGTTTCTCTCAGGCGAAGCGAGAAATTCCGAACCTTCCCTCTATGGAACCTCCACTCTGATATCTGATATATTTCCGCCTTGTTTGTTTGTACAAGTATAGATAGATTGGTATCGAGATATCTACCAAAACAAGTCAACCGATAGAATGTTATTAAATACTAGTGACCGCTCCCGGCTTCGTCCGGCGACCAATTTTTTTTTTACGTACAAACCTTTCCTGATAATCCCTATATACATAAGTGAAGACAGAATTAAAATCGGTCCAGCCGTTCTCGAGTTTTAGCGAGACAAACAAACAGCAATTGATTTTTATTTATATAGATAGACTAGCTTATGCCCGTGACTTCGTCGGCGGTTATTTTGCTTAAATGTTTAAACACTGTTGATTAAGTAATGACGTGTATCAAGTCAATATTTGATTGTAATGTTTCAATTTTCAACTAGGAACTTTGGATGAAAAATAAAAATTGTTTTTACGTCTTTCCGGGTTATCGGATTTTTCTCGAAAATATTTTAAAAAAAAATTGTCCAATATATTACATATTATGTTATAAAATATGAGTGATATAGTAAAGCCATATGAATGTAATTTACCTTGGTTAATTAATGTAAGTAGGAAACAAAGTTTTTGATGCTTTTTCGCCATTAGTTCCCATCAATATTCGCGATAACTCAAAGAAGTATTAAACTCAGATCCGTTCGAGTCTCTCATTATTTTTTAATAACAAATCACTTTTAAAATATCTTAAGGTTGCCTCTTAAATGGCGAAAGTTTGAAATCTCCTTAAGTAGCTGTCATTTAACAATGGCATTACGGAGTTAAATAAAAATGTACCTTTCCTTCGTCGACTAATAGGAAAAGTTCGTGTCACTCGAGTTGGGCAGATTTTTTCACAGATCATTCTAGCCTCTTAATGTCAACTGACGCAGTGGACCGTCTAATTGGGACAAAGTAAATCCTCTTTGCAGATCTTTTACACCGATATTTTTTTTTTTAAATAATGCCATAAAAATCTTGATCTCAACACTATAGATAGGTATCAATTTAAAAAATTTTAAAAGACTTGATAATCCAATCGATATTGTTATTATGTTACTTATTATTTACTACTAGCGTGTGCTCAGTCTACTAACATTCCTTTAACCTTTTTTTAACGTTGGGAAATCCTCTTGTGGGTTATGCCGGATAATTGATGGGTCGCGGGAAGGTTATGACACGACATCGGTGCCCCGAACATTCCTTTAACCTAGCGCTCCTATCGATTGAGTGGCTTGCTCATAGTTCATTATAAATTATGTTAAAAGATTTTAACATAATTGTACTTACTTTTACTTTGTCTATTTATAATGTAGGTAATATTTTTTGAAAAATAAGTTAATTTTATTATTATTTTTCAAGCCGACTACAGGACAATAAAGCACCATGTTAATAAACAAAAAAGGTAATGTAATGTTTCACAATAATTATCACTCATTAGTTAACCGCCGTTTTAGTCTCTAAGGGCGTGTTCACGGGGGTAATCAACTAAAACAATAGGCGTACACTGGCATACGAGATGTGATGAATAATCCTAATATGTCATGTCAGTCGCGCCCCTAAAACTAACCAAGTCACAACGTGTTTTACGATGCGGTTCAGTCTACGTTCGACTCTTACAATGGGGAGGTTTATAGGCAACTGCGATTATTATCTATGGATAATTTTATTTTAGTTTTTAACAGAAACCTCTTAGCTAAACATGGAGCTCTTAGCTAATATTATAAATGCGAATAACTATTGTGAGGATGGATTTGAATGAAATTTGGCAAATAGATAGGTAGTTTATTATTTGAATTAACATATAGGATTTTTTATCCTGAAAAAATGTTAGGTTCCCGAGGGAACGTCTAAAAATATAAAAAAAAGTCGGCGCCACCGTCGTCACAGCGATAAAGATGTCAGGGGTTATAAAATTAACTCATATATTTTCATTTCTCAATGAAATGTTGCGGACAAAGCTAGTACCTATTAAATAAAATAACTAACTTGGTCGAGTTTAGAATAACCTTTAAACGACAATCGCTTAGTCATACTAATATAATTTAAGTTCCTGTAATTTCAAGAGCGACAGCCCTGCGGGCGACCTCGGAACAACTTTTTACAAGGCTTAACAAATTCATGCGTTGTTATCAAAATATGGGAATTATGCTAATAATTTTTTAGGGTTATCACATTGTGTAAACGTCTACCGTAACCACTCTCTAATACCATATTTAAACAAAGTACTAAGAGAGGATAGGGTGGCTACATTGACGACAATAAACTATTAGCTATAACTAGTTATACACCAGACAGTTATAAATATGGGTGGACATCTTACACTTCACTTGCTAGTTCGTGCCTCCACTAGGAGGTCGGCAGGAGGCGCACTTGCAGCTTCTATGGCGTTGCTTGTGTTATAAAGGCGACGGTAGTCACCTTACCATCAACCTGTCTCTCGACCTTAACATAAAAAATGTAAACAGGGAATTTGTAAATTATTTTACTTTTATTCACATGTACGTAAAATATAATTAATATTAATAATAAGATCAGATATTTTGACAAAACACAGTTATGCGGGCTCGATGTAATATGTGAGTAGGTATAAATAAAATAAATCATATTACCGCGTCAGACATTTACTGTACAGGGGACTGTACATTGTCACGGAACAAACAATTAATGTTTATCTCTGTGTTGCCATGTGCTATTACCACCCTCACAACGCGATTACAATAGGAGTCTGGTCACATTTTTGCACACATGTTCTTTGTTTGCAGGAGTAATGGAAGAAAAATTGCTAGTAGTTCAAAAGTTATTTAAATTATATATAATTATATTAATGCATATATGATTTATCTTTAAAAACTTAAAAAAACTTTAATATAATTTGAATAAGATTTTTCCCCTCAATATTTCTTTGAAGATACTAAAAATTTTGTTGATATATGATCTACACTAAATACGAGTATTATAAAGACAAAAGATTAGTATTTTTGTTTGTAATGAGTAAATTCGAAAACTACTGGACTAATTTTAAAAATCTTTGACCTACAGAAAGCTACATTATCAGCGAGCAACATAGGCTATATTTTATGAAGTTATCCGGACGAAGTCGCGTGCAACAGCTAGTACAAAATAAATAGGAACGACATTTTTTGTTAAAATGTCCTGAAATTATTACTTATAACACCCCGTTTTTGCGACGGGCGTTTAAAAATGCTCATTTTATGTAGTTAATATTCTTATCTCGTTAAGTATTTAGGTACAAATCTAGATGTATAAAAGCGTGTAAGATGTATAAAATCTACTTATATAAAAGCGAAAGTAACTCTGCCTGTTTGAAGGTCAATTTGATAGAACTTGGAATAGCCTCGATGACGAAATAGACTTCAAATTAATTCTTCAAGCAGGCGAAGCTGCGGGCAAAAACTAGCCTATTATAAAATGAAGTCCATATTAAAATTGTTTTGCTTTTAAACGAAAATTATGATTCACAAACGACGCATCATGCTGTATCTGATATTGACACGGGGCAATAAATCTTGTTTAAAAATGTTGAATGAGTTTTTAGGGGTCATTAAAAGCAGAAACACGTAATATTCCATGTTAATTTGTTAGAATAGCAAGTATTGTTTATAAGTAATTACTTTTAAACAGATATAGCTTCGTAATACAATTAAGAACTTTCCATTATTTTACGGATTTATTTAGAAAATTTTTGTAAAATGAAATAAAAACGTGAAAGAATTATTGAAATATCTCTAGTAATGAAAAAGTTAAGGGACTTTAAAGTTGCGCTTGCAATAATTTCCTTATTTCCTTACACGCGACGTAAGTGACATATTAAGTATATACTTCTGGAACTCTTTTTCTTTAAAATTCCTCTTTTTCAGACCAATCGTTTTATAAACTCTTTCATAATACGCACTGCCAAAGATTTGATCTGTGTTTCCGAGCTCATAAAACCCAATCTCATCGGTATCGTCTTTCCTGCACGGTTAGATGCTGGTCAAAAGAGCAAACCTATTATTAATAAAAAAAGATAAGCCAAGCATTATCAATATTGAGTCTAAAAGCGTGCAGTTTTTGTGCATGTATTTAAACACTTTTAATGAAAACTAATTGAAACATTTAATTAGAAATTTCTAATGATAACGCACTTCGTCTGCGAGAAGCATAAAGTATTGTAACTGACAGAGACAACATAGAGGTGTTTATCGATGAACAAACGACGAGTCTAAATTTATGGCTACGGGATAGACCACCAACCTTCAAACCGTAGAGCTGTTACTAATTGAAAATTACTACGTCCGTACTAATAATCCTCATTAGTTCTATGACAACAGCTAACTAAGCCAAACCACTAAATAGGAGACCATTAATACCTAATAAATTATTATACATCGTAATATATCATGGTTAACTATGTATAGTTAAACCGCTGACCCAATTAATTTCTGCTTCGTAAATAATTTTATTATGTACCGGAAAACAAATATTAATTGAAAAATACACATTTAGTCATTCAGATTGGAGGCTCTCCCCTTTAACACAAATGAATAATACATAATAAACGATTATGATTAAAAATATATACATCTACTGTAAAAAGATAGTCTTTTACTTTCTTCCATAGGACATTCAGACCTAAAAACAAGTTAACATCCTCATCTTGTCAAAATTTCTCTTTTTCAGATCAAACGTTTTAAAAACTCTTTCATAATACGCTCTTATAATCCAAGTCTTTTTAAAGTTCGAGTGAATAGGCATTTTCTGGGAGAGCTTCGTCGGCCTCGTCTTTGCTGGCCAAGAGCAAACCCATTATTAATTTTAAAAAAGAAAATAATTAAACCTAAGAAAGGTCAGGATACCATAAAAAGCATTGTAACGTCTTTAATTGGATAGATAAACATATATGAATATATGATAAGAATAACTCCTGCTTCGAGTGGAAATGCTAGTTTAAATTTCAAGTAAGATATTAGATTGTTACTTTATTGTATAAATTGTAAAACAAGGAAATTTATGAAACAATTTCCAAAACATAATTAATTGGCACTTTGGCGAAGAGTGCCAGAAACTTGGTAGTCGGCTCGACAGTAACAATTCACAAAAGAAAAACATCTAAGATAGAAACTCAAGTATCTTTTTGTTTCATAATTAATTTTCGCAGATATTTAATAATTATCAAACGGTAAACAAAGTTGGCGACATCTCCATTGTAATATTTGCTTAACAACAGCGATATGCGAGAAGTAGCCAAAGAATATTATTTTAATATTTATATTTTTGAAAAGAGTTTTTATTATCGCCTTCATATAACCCAAATCTTTTCAAAACTCGAGTGTATAGACATCTTCTGGGTGAGCTCGCTCCATCATAGGCCTCATCTTCGCTACACAGCTGGTTCTTGGCCAAGAGCAAACCCATCTCTAATAAAAAAAAACCTTCGAAATTATTATGGTCGAACAGTCTCAGGGGAATTTTCACCAGTTAGCGAACACTATAAAAAAAAATTGAGAGTTCTTTAAATCAGTATCTACTTTTTTCAAAACCTATTAACTGTTTCAATAATTCCAGTAACTCTAGTTCTCTTTTCTTTTTCTTAATTTTTTTTTTAAATTTTAGCCAAATGCAGATTAATTGCATGAACCTATCCAAGCTAAGTACAGCCAACTCACAGCTTACTTCCCTTGAAACTTGCCAATTGTAAGACGACGTTCGTGTGAAGAATGTCGTAGCTTTAACACGACTCAAATTGCAAAGTTTAACAAAATCGAAATGTAACGAATTACAAAGAGCTTTTGACTCTTAGCTTCCAAATTATGCTCGAGTATTTAAGAAAACCTAAGTTTTTTTTATCTTAAGGTTGGCAGACAGACTGACGGTCCACTTGATGGTAGGTGGCTTCCGTCGCCAATAACACAAGCAACGCCATAGGTGCTGCAAGTGAGCTACCGTCCATAGGAAGATTCAGGATAAGTCCACCGAAAATGACAGCACATATGCTGTCATTTCACGGTGGTCTTCTGTAAGGGGGGTGGTAACTGCCGCCAGACGGGCTGCCCAAATGACTGCGAAACGCAGTATACCCTGCCACTACTTCCCAAATCCAGATCAGAGTCAACTTTGAAAAATTTTCAAAGTTGAGCCTGCCGGGATTCGAACCAGGGGCACCTGAGACGTTAGGCAAGAACCCTTACCACTCATCCAACGGGCTCGTCAAACAACTGGTCGTATTGTTTATGTAAAACAATGAGATTATAAAGAAAACGTCTAATTGATGCGGAAACAGATCAAAAACGCAATTATTGTCCACATATAACGTTCTCCTTGTTACTGCAAGAAATCTTAAGTACATAAAACTAGATAAAACTAAATTAGACCTTCGGCTATAAGTTTTAGCATTCATATTTGTTTTAAATGTACTCGTCATATTTCGCGTTTCGATGTTCAACTGCAGTAATGACAGTAATAAATCATACGGATCGTTAGGCGCGTTCCCCCAACGGTGTTGGGTTCGATTCCCGGCGAAATGGCATCATCTGTCAATAGTGGTGACTTGACGTGACTTGCTAATGGAGTGAGCATGTATTGTGCTCAACAGTCACACAAAATACTACGGCTATACAATAATACCTAATACATTTAGGGCTGCTTGAATGTCTGAACATTGTTTAAAGTCAAGTTAAGTATATGTAAGCATTAAATTGTCATGTAAGTGTTATGTATTTTTGACGCACTTGGATCATATTTATATGATTAAGTATACTAGCGATCCACTTCCGGCTTCGAATGGAATTTTCGGCAATTTTTTTTCTGCAGTTTATATATTGCCTTCCTCGTTCCTCGTTCTTTCCATTGGTGAAAAACGCATTAAAATCCGTTGCGTAGTTTAAAATATCTAAGCGTACATAAAGAGAGTCAGAAAGTGAAAGAGGAGTCTATTTTGTTTCATCCAGAAAAAAAAAACTGTTCTCGAGGAATCATATAAAAATAAAATTAAGAAATCAACAAAAATATATGTATAAGGAATAAAGGTTGAATTAATTCAACCTTCAAACATTAATGTTATAACACCTAAGAAAAAAGGGCGCGGACGAAGTCGCAGGCAAGTTAGATGCATAAAAAAGCAGTTCTCTCAAACATATTTAAATACTAGCGACCCGGCTCCGGGTTCGCTCGGAGTTGAAATTTTCAAAAATCCTTTCTTAGCGGATGTTTACACTATAAATAAACGTACGAGTATCTTCCAAACTTCAGATTTCTAGACTTAGTAGTTTTGGCTGTGATAGTCAGTCAAGGTAAACAATTTTATAAGTATAGATTTTAAGTGTATATCTATCTCTACGAACTATTATCCAACCAATGGGTCGTTAGTCTACGATTTGTTTTAAAAAACTAGGAACCGCATTAAATTCTAATTCTGTACGTCATCTCCGATGTCATCTTTGGACGACAGCTGACGAAATGGGACGTCGTTTCCCCATCAATTATCCCCTGTCGGTGTAGTTTTATTTCTTTGACGGTTTTGTGTGTAAGGAAGTATATCTTCCGCTTTCAGAATAGGCGATAGCATGGGGTATCTCGTTTTCATTATGAAGTCATATTAAAAATATTATCAGTACTACAATAATAAATTAAATGATGGGAGAAGATGGATAAACCGTTAGTGTGGGACTCCACATATGTAGAAAGATAAAGTAGTAATACTTAACATTCAATGTGGAATAAAAGTTAGATATTTATTACATATTTCAAGAATCTTGCTTAAACTTAAAAGTATGTATTTTTCATAGTTTCAAAAACTTAAACTTAAAGTAGCTTAAACTTAAAAGTATTCTTCGAATATAATTTGTTATTTTCCAAACTAACGCAGAAACTTGTTGACTAAACAGCCTCGTATTTTGACACTCGTTCATAAGTTACGCCACACCCCGCCCTTGATCATTCTTCATACTGTCAACAGTCAACAGTAAAGGTGTGCTTACAGTACTGATAGAACAGCGGTTTCTTATGAAAACGCTTATGTAACATAACACTTTTCATATTAAATAAATTATTGTCTGAATTATTCAAATTCTAAATTTAATTTTGTCTATAGATCTCTGTTTAATTTAAATGCAATGTTGTGTAAAAAAAAAATTAGTCAATCCGTCGGCTAGTTTTCGAGTTTTTGGAGCATACACAAAACCAACATAACATTTATACATTACATTTTGCAACATTGCATTTAAATTAATCAGAGAAATTATTTTATATACTTTATTCCCGAAATTCTAATGGAAACCCATTTAAAAAAAAAACATAATTCATACGTTGACAGTTATTATGGCAACCTTGGAACGTTGTTGACTGAGCCATAGCGAAGCGCGGCAGAAAGCGAAGTAATTTCATCTAGTATAATACAAATAGTTTTCTTTGTTCTCTTCATTATAAAATAGTTTTTTTTAATCATGGTAATAAACATTTGTGAAATTTAAATTCAAACAGAACTGCTTTAGATGAGAATTTACATCTCCTAATTACTGTTGTATAACTACAGTACCGCATCTACAATCAAAATCACGGTACAAAGTTTCTATAATCTCAACTCGCTTACGCTTCCGCTCATTAATAAAACCTCTCCTTTATTTACGTGTGATATAGGTAATCCTAATTTTTTCCACTCGCATTCCGCGTACGTTTAGGGAATACCATAATGGCGCTAGAAGCAATTATGTGCCAGTTTGTGACTTCCTTTTATAGTCTCGTAAAGTCTCGCTTCTTTTGGTGAATAGTTTTTGTTGAGAATTCTCAGAATTTTGCCTGTTCTCGGCACTGTTAATTAGTTCACTAAATTAGCGGCAGTCGTTAGCGGTTACATATGGCTATGTTTGTTTCATTTGCATTAAATTTATATTAGCGCAATTTTCTTTAAGTAATTTTTTTTTTCATTCACTATTCAGGATATTCTTCTATCAAACAAAGTTTATAAAGCGAATTATATTATAGATAGGACGAAGTGAATTAGGGTAAAGAGAAATTCTAGGCAATATTGCACCTTCTCTAAAACATTTACTGTAAAGTTCTTCTATGCTTCTGAGTTCCTTACTCTGAGTGCTTCTATCGTAAGGAACTCAAGGCATTTTTGCATACGCTATCATCACTTTGTATGTTATAATTTATCGTGTTACTAGCTCTCCGCCCTGGCTTCGCACGGATGCAATTTTGTAAATTAGGTAAAACAAACTTTCCACCTGTATCTAACCCTTAATCCAGACATCAAGCGAGAACTTCTTTAGGCCGCTAAAGACCGCTCTAAGACCTTAGCCTTACATTGGCTCTTCGCTATAAGACCGTTCGCCGAGACGACTATCGGGAGGATAATTGTCGAATCGACATCCCACATGGCGTTCACCTCGTGAATCAAGTTACAATTAATTACTTTTACTATTCAAGTTAAAGTAATTAATTGTAATTATTTATTTATTTTATTTTATTTCTTAGATTTAATTTTTTTATAATATAAATAAAAATATAGTTTTGTACCATTTGGAGTTGAGACACTCGGTCCGTGGGGCCCTGCAGCAATGGGTCTTTTCAAAGATATTTCGAAGAGGCTTATTGATGCGACGGGAGACCGAAGAGCTGGTGCTTTCCTCGGCCAACGTATTAGTTTGGCCATTCAACGAGGAAATGCTGCCAGCGTCCTTGGTACAATGCCGCAGGGTCCATTCCTATATTGAGTTTTAGTTTTAGGTAAATATGTAAATAATATACAATAATAAGTTAATAATGTACATAATAATATAATTTTGTATAATATATTGAGTTATACCAAATAGAATATGTTACTAATGTTCTACTTATGAATTACATAATAACTTTTACTTGCTTATGTAATAAGTACTACGTATGTATGTAATAAGTGCTTGTGAATACTTACTAATTGCTAGCGTGAATACTTACTAGTTTACTTTACTTACTAATGTAATAACTTCAATAAAAATAAAAAATACAATAAATATTATAAAAAACTTAAAGCTAGAGTGCCGCAAGTAGCGGGGCAAGGCTCAAGCTACCGGTGGTTAGGGCTGCAGAGTGAGGAACCTCCAGACAATTCGTGTCGTGTGAAGAAGTACCGCCTTCTGTATCTGACCCTTCATCCAGCTAACTAGCGAGAGCCCCTCGAGGTGTTGGTCGAGGCTCTTGGCTATCAGACCGTTCGCTGAGACGACTATCGGGACGATGATTGTTGAATCGATATCCCACATAGCGGTGTCACCTCGTGAGCCAAGTCTATATATTTACTTAGCTTATCTTTATCGGCTTTCACGACGTTTTCATCATGTGGGACAGTGATGTCAACAAGCATCGTCCGGCGCTAAAATCGATCTATAACCACAATATCAGGCTTATTGGCTACCTATTACCATTATTGTTACATAGATAGAATAGTAGGGTTAGTTAAGAAGGATGGTACCACCCTGGCGTGGTTTGTGTTGTCAGCCTGACCGCAGTATAACAAATGATGAGAACAAAATATCCATAATTTCGATACAAAATCCGGCATAAAATTAATGACACCTTTTGATGTCCACTAATTATTACAAATAAGCATCCGCTCAAACAGAAATAACTCGAAAACTATTCGAGCATAAAATTTTAAAGCGTCAATAAACGACACAGTCAGTTGTTTATGCGTTTTATAATACTTTTGAACGTAAGCGGGCAATAAGGTAATTTTAACATTTTCCAATTTAAAAAGAACTCTGTCGTATTGAAATCTGCTTTACAAGACAGGTCTGTTTTTATCTGGTCATGTATCAATATCCAATATAAATGTTTCTGCGTATTCCTAAGTTTTTAATGCACTTAAAGGTCAAAGTAAACTGGACATCATAAATTGGTTCTAAGAAATATTTTGTTTCAGCTCATTAACGACTTTCAAATGATTGATGATGTTGAAAGGGGTTGTCTGTTTGGAAGTTAAGAATTTGGTCGTATATTTGTTACATTTAGTACAAAAATACATATATATTTTTTCAGTTGGTAACTTATTTTCGGTTTCGGTAACCGAGTCAGGGATGCCAGAGTAATGTCGCTAGAGCTCGCTCCCCTATCCCTACTTATTCCTTATCCTTAATCCTGGGCCATGATTCTGTATGACAATTATGATTTCACGCTTTTGTCTTACCTTGCCAAAACACATCAATGTCTTATCATGGCATTTATATGTATGTAAGAGAATAACTTTTTAGCATTTATCGTAACAATTTAAGGAATTTACGTGGTTTCGAAGTAAGGAATCGCCAAGTGGTGTTAGAGAATTAGGGCAATGCTATGAACAGAAGCATACTTGCAACTCCCGTTGCGTTGCTTGTGTTTTAGGCGACGGTAGCCACCTACCATCAAGTGGACCCGTCAGCCTCTATGTGGACCATGAAAAAAAAAAACTTCTGCCAAAAGAGAATATATATAAAGTTACATTAGCTCGGGATCATCCTATTATTAAAGCTAAGTGTACGAATTCTAAAAACATCGTATTGAAGTAGCTAACATGAGAAGAACACGCAACCATTCGTTTCTCAAAACCCTTTCTTTTCTTAGTGAGGACAAGGAGACAAGGATTTCTTAGTGTTTTTTGTGGTACATGACTAATAGGTAAATTCTTTGCTTTATAAATCAGCAAGATAGATCTGACAAGCGGACTTAAAGAAGATCTAATGAAAAGATAAAAGAAAATCCCCCAAAAGAGACGCTTAATTTTACGCAATGTTACCAAAGAAAACAATAAAGGGAATCATTACGAAAATATTATCATATAAATTGAAAACGTGCACATAACACAGACTTATGTGGAGCCGACATTTACCTACTTTTTTTTCTTCTTCATATTATCTATACTAATATTATAAAGGTGAAGAGCTTGTTTGTTTGTTTGGTTGAACGCGTTAATCTCAGGAACTAGTGTTTCGAATTGAAAAAATTTTTTTTGTGTTAGATAGTCCATTTATCGAGGAATGCTTTAGGCCCGTGTTTCCCAATTAGTGGTACGCGTACCCCCAGGGGTACGTGAAGTTGCATCAAGGGGTGCGTGCGGCTATCAGTAAAAACAAGAACAATTTCCAAAATATTATTTTATTACGTATTTTATTATTTTACTACCCATCTCTGATCAAGAGGAATTAATAGACATCTCATGCAACAGCAGACTCAAGAGTTGTTTTGCAGAGCAATCACTGGGTGACTTTTGGGCTAATTTAAAAGATATTTATCATATCAGCGAATCAGCAATAAAATATTTACTGCCATTTTGCACAACCTACCTTTGCGAAAGCGGATTTTCGGCCATGACGAACTTAAAAACTAAACATCGTCACAGACTTCAACTTGAAGACGATTTAAGACTGAAGCTGACTGAAAGACAACCAGATTTTCAAGAGCTGTGCAAAGAAAAACGTGCACATTTGTCACATTAGCGTCTTCGCCAATACATCATGTTATTTTGATTTTCACTATTGTACTGTAATTTGAATATAATAAATGTTATTTAAACTGACTTATCTTTTTTATTTATCACTAGCTGTGCCCAGCGGTGTTAGCAGCGGTTTAAGTAGCCTATATTATGTTAATCCAGGGTGTCAACTACCTCCCCCCCTATGTGGGCCATGACCTTGTCGCGGTGGGGGGGCTTACCCCCCGACGATCCGGGGACCGCGGTGGCCGATGGCCTCGTTCCATCGGCCTCCTTGCGGTCCTGTCGGATTGATCGGTGGGGACAAAGAAGGCCCACGACAGCGGGTCCAGCGGGTGCTTTAATGCGCAGCTGGACACAGCGTGGCTGAACCGCTGCCAAACTCGTAATTCGCTCCAGGTGTCGTTGATCATGTCTAGCGGCCTGGAGAGAACCGAGGGTCTTGCCCTAACCGGCTGGACCGCGAGGAAGAAAGCCTCTATAAAAAATCACCCCAATCCCAAGCGGCGGCGCACCGTGAGGGGATGCATGGCCGCTGGGCGGAGCGGTCGCTAGTGCTCACCCCCGCTGTGGTACCTGCCGATACCATAAGCGGGTAATTCTAGGCTTATCCGGGTACAGGGGGCACTACCCGGACGGACGATTTATTTCCGCCATACTCGTGGGACGCTCATGGAATTTTTTAAAAAACCTGACGTCACTAAGGGGAGACAGCCGGTCGCGCAACTCGACCGGCCGTCTGTGCGGCGGACGTCTTTGGCGTCCGCCGCGGAAGGTGGGCAGGAGAGTCCTGCCGTGTTGCAGAAGGGAGGCAACGCCCAGTCGTCAAGGTCGGAAGTGCCATCCGACTCCTCGGCTAGCCTGATGACCGTTTGTTCCGGGTCGGACGGATCAGACGCGAACAGGCAAAGGCGTTTTTGGCGAAAGAGTCGGACGCGTCCTGAGACGGACACGTCTGAAAGCGAGCGCGAAGGGTCAAATCGGCCCTCCGCTTCCAAGAAGAAGACCCGTGGTCGCCTGCTGACCACGGGGGAATTCATTGACGACGCGAAGGCGAAGGCCGACGCAGTCAGAGTAGAAAGGGCCGAAAAGGATCTGAAGGCGGAGCAGGAGCTGCTCGCCTTGGTATCCAAGACCCGAACGTCTCGCTCTCAAGCCACTGAGGCGTGCATGGACGACGATGCTGAGTCATCCCAACAACTGTTATCGCGGATCATGTCCAGCATATCCGTGTTGACGAAAATCGCTGACACCTCGAAGAGGCTTAAGGGCACCTATGTTAAGGCTCAGAGAGAGGCGATTGACGCCATATCGGAGGATGCGATGATGCTGTCGGACCGACTCATCAACGAGGACACGCTCGTGCTGAGACGGGAGAACGCCAAGCTGCGCTCCGAGATGGACGAGCTCCGGAAGGAGCTCGCTGTGGTGAAAGCGCGCGTCGAACAGACGACGCAACCTCCCGTCACCAGCGCGAGTACACCTCGTGAAGTCGTCCTGCCGTCTTCACTAGAGGAATTTGAGGAGCGGATGATAAGCCGTCTCAGTGAGCGGCTTAGCCTGCGCCTCAAAGAAATTGAGCCGCGCTTGAACCCTGCGCCGATGCATCGCCCTCTCGTGGCTCACGAGAAAAAGGCGAAGGCACTGGCCAGTAAGAAGAGCACGGCTCAGACTGCGACCGTGCCTCCCGTCATAAGTGCCAGTGGGCCCGCTTCCACTACTGCGGTGAAAAGCCGCGGTGGAAAGAAGAAGGCCCACAAGACCACCATGGCTGAGACAACACCGCGTCCGCTTCCGCCTGCTCCCAAGAGCATGGAGGAAAGCTGGACCAAAGTTGTCAAAAAAGGTCTAAAACAGAAGCCGCAGGTGGCAAGCCTAACAAGGAACGTGCCGCCTAAAAAGGCGAAGCGTTCCGTTAAGCTTAGAACCCCGAACACAGCGGCTGTAATGATCACATTACAGCCGGAGGCGGTTGAAGGCGGGGTCACATACAGTCAGGTCCTTTCAGAAATGAAGGACAAGATTGATTTGGCCGCGCTGGGGATCGATCACCTGCGCTTCAGAGAGGCCCGCTCTGGTGGGCGGCTTCTCCAAATCCTAGGCTTGAACAAAGGCGAAAAGGCAGACGCCCTCGCCGAGAAGATCAAGCAATCACTCGGACTGGAGATCGCCCGGGTCGCAAGACCTGAGAAATGCGCAGACATGCGCATCTCGGGTCTGGACGACTCGGTCGTTCCTGCCGAAGTGGCGAAGGCTGTGGCCTGTGCAGGAGGCTGCCCGGTGGAATCCATCCGCTGCGGCGAAATTCGCCGAGGTTCCTCGGGCCCCGGAACAGCATGGCTTCGCTGCCCTGTGGAGGCAGCGAAGAAAATAAGTAAGGCGGGTCGCCTTCTAGTGGGATGGGTCTCAGCCCAGGTAAAGCTGCTCGAGCCCAGAACACTGAAATGCTTCCGGTGCCTGGAACCCGGGCACACGAAGACGCAGTGCACTGCTGCTGAAGATCGCAGCGAGCAGTGCTACCGCTGCGGGCAAACGGGCCACAGGGCGGCTAACTGCACAAATAAGCCACACTGCTTCCGCTGCGCGGCAGCGAACAAAGCCGCGGAGCACAGCGTCTGTAGTAAAACAGTTCGCAAAAATTTGAAAAAAGGCACTAGCGATGGCCCCAAGGCCCCCTCGCAACAGACCTGTCGCCCCCCCCCGGAGGCGAATGCGGCGGCCATGGAAACCGGAGCCCAATAAATGGCGCTCCGATTCCTCCAGGCGAACATTAACCACTGTGCACGTGCTCAAGATTTACTTCTACAGAGCATGGCGCAGTGGTTGATTGACGCAACAGACGTGTCGGAGCTCTACGTGGTTCCGACCGGTGGCTCCCCGCCTGAAACCACCGGGAGGGACGACGGCTATGTAGCCGTTCGGGTGAGGGGCATCGTAATCGGAGTCTACATCTCTCCAAAAGCTGGCCGCGATACCAAAACCGGTCACCGTACTGTTGAAGCGGTTTTTTGCCTGTACTGGAGCGGTGGGTGTCGAGAAGACACGGCTCTCTCTCATTCCGTCTGACGCAGGTGCTCACAGGGCACGGGTGCTTTGGGAAGTACCTGCATGACGTCGTGGGAAGAGAGCCAACGCCTGCTTGTCACCACTGTCCCAGTGGTGAGGATACTGCACAACACACTCTGGCCGAGTGCAGTGGCTGGTCGGCGCAACACGCCGAACTAGTCGGCATACTGGGGTCCGACCTCTCGCTTCCGGCTGTAGTCGAGGCTATAGCCCACAGCGAAAGGTCGTGGACGGCTATGCTCTCCTTCTGCGAGCATATAATGCGGCAGAAGGAGACGGCGGAGGGGCTGAAAGAGCTTGATCCCTCTTCTCAACCGATCCGCCGTAAAAGAGCAGGACGGAGACGGTTGGCGGGCGACCGCCAACAACTCCCCTGAAGGGGACCTGGGCGATAGTTTGGGGGTTAACTATCGTCCGTTTGAGGTCCCCGCGAATGCACGGCGTACCTGTGGCTGTTCCGGGTACACCGTTAAGCTTCACAAATAGAGAGCGCTAAGCTCTCCGCGAAGGGTCCGGTTGCGGACAACTGCCGTGGGGCTCGGATGGATGTATCTTCACTTCCCCTGTCCCCACCACAAAAGGCAGCGCGTAGGAACGCCAAGGTGGTTTTAGTCGGTAGGAGTCCGACATAACCCATTGGGCCACCCCAGGCCTATGGGTATTCATGATGAATTTCCCCTTGTAAAAAAAAAAAAAAAAAAGGGTGTCAACTACCTGTATACCAAATTTCATCAAAATTGGTCCAGGCGTTTGAGCATGAAAAAGTAACGAACATACACACACTCACAAACTTTCGCATTTATAATATTATTGCTACAATAAGGGGTACGCAGGTTTGAGATCTTTTATGAAGTGGTACGCAGCAAAAACTAATTGGGAACCACTGCTTTAGGCTATATAAAATCACACGGACGAAGTCGCTGGCACTAGCTAGTTTAAAATTAATATTTCATTTAACTTAATATTAATAACTCTAATAATGAGTTATGTAAATGTTATAAACAAATCCTCACATAGTATGTTTTGGCTATTGTAACTAAATGAGCTCATATTACATTATAATATAAAATAATGTCTCTGTCTAAAAAATTATATAATGTGCGAAGCCGAGGGCGGGACGCTAGTTAAATATAAAACGCCTAGTACCTACTGTAGTACGCTAGTATTGATATACACTATTAAAATTTATTTGCTAACGAACCAAGTTACTGAGTGATTAAAATATTAGTTTGTTTACAATTCAAATGTTTAGAAATTAAACAAAATTTCTGGCTTCTAGGCAAATTTAATAATAATTCGAGCTTTCAATCAAATATATGGAAAACTAAATATGACGATAATAGGTAATTACTAATACATATAGGGTAGGAAAATATTTAAACGTTTTTTTTTCTAATAAAAAAAATGTATTCACAACATTACTCCAAGCCTCTGTTCTAAATAAATAGACATGCTCTATGATTTGTTGCCTCGTTGTGACATATGATTTCAGTCATGCATCAGATCGTCTGGGGATGTCATAATTTATTATTATTTACCTTATGCTATACTCGAGGCATCCGGTTACGCGGTTAGGGGGCGGTTATTTTTAAACATTAAGGCGTTCCACACTGCTAAACGTGCGACGATGTTAGAAACTAATTCCTAATAACTATTGACTCATTTAAAGAAAATATAAGGTAGGTACTAGCGACCCGCCCCCGGGCTTCGCACGAAGTTTAAATTTGCAAAAATCCTTTAAGAAACGATGCTTATGTTACAAAAAAAACCTATGTTCCTAATTTTAACTTTCAACTTAGTACTCGTAGTTTGGCTGTGAGTTGATAGTCAGTCAAGACTATTTCATAATATGTTAATACGATCTTTACATTAAGAACATAAGGCTACGTGGAATGTAAAAAAAAGTAATACATAATTTTGTCTATTGTAATTTCAAGACAACTGATTTCGGAACAATTTTTTAAAGAAAGTTGAATGTAAGTTATTATACAATTTATTAATTTACTTTTCACTATTCAATTAGAATATAATGCAAAATCATAAAAATGACACAAAATATGCAACTAAAATATAGTATAGTTAAAAAAACTTGTTAAAAATAATAAAACAAAAAAACTAATTATTTCAATGCAAAATATACCCTCCAGAACAGACGGTTAATATTTCGGAAAGAAGAGTACTTTTAAACAATTTTAATAGCTTGTCATAAGCGAATTGAGTTTTACATTACAATAATCTATTTGAAGTTTATATAACAAAAAAGAACATATTTAAATGAGAGGTAGCTTTGTTTGAAAATCGCAAATGAAACGTGCGTGATCTCGTGTGGACATCCCTTATGCATACAATCGAGAAGGATATGAAACCAAATACGTGAAGAGTTGTGAATGTTTTAAACGCACCTTAAAAAATCACCTACAAATATGTGACTTTAAATATCCACTACTTTAAAATTACACAGATTTTCTGTTACGGTTTTATTTGTTGAACGCTTCCATTTGTTCATTGTTTTCATTTAATAAAAGTTAAGTTGTTTTCATTTCATTCAATTATATATGGTAAAAAAACTGTACCATTCTATCACCATGAAAACATTGTGAGACAAACCTCCGAGTTCTAGAAGACCAACATCTTTGAAGACACTTAAAATCCTTAAAAATATCATTTTGAAGGTGAAAAATACCTGCTTACAATTGTTTTTTTCGGCAACATCAATGCACAACACAGACGTTGCTATAATATATGTTATAGCAACGTATTTTAAGATATATTTTCTTAAGTATTTTTGAGTTACCACACATGCAGCTCTAAATATATATATATACCTAATTGCGTCACCTACCTTGAAGATAAAATATAAAATAAAAATATTTTAACATATTGCATCGTGTGAGGTACATTGCTATAATATTATATTTATATTTTGACATATTGATATGTATATGTATAATATATTAGGGGTTAAAGTATGAAATTGCCGATTTGTACTGAAAAATAAAAATTCGTTTTTTTTTAATTTAACATATTTATTTAATCAAAATAATTACCATTATTATCTATACATTGCTGCCATCTAATAGGAAGCTCATTTATGCCTTTGCGATAGAACTCTGGTGATCTAGATTCGACAAACTGTATGAAAGCATTTTGCACTGCCTCCTGAGAAGAAAACTTTTTATCACGCAGAAAATTGTCCAAATCACGAAAAAAATGGTAGTCCGTTGGAGCAAGGTCTGGCGAATACGGAGGGTGACGAATGGTTTCTAATTGCAGTTCCTGTAGAGTCTGCAGATCAGTCAAATCATGAGGCACCCATTTTTCATATTTTTTTATTTTATTGATTTGACGCAAATGAGTCAATATTGTTGGTAAGGTAACCTTAAACCATGCCGCTAATTCCTGGGTAGTTTGGCTCGGATCGGCTTCCACCATCTCTTTCAAATCATTGTTATTCACCTGTGTGGGCGGTCTTCCACGTGGTTCGTTCTTCAAATCGAAGTTTCCATCACGAAAGCGTTTAAACCAAAATCGCACAGTGCGTTCATTAGCAGTCCCCTCTCCAAACGCAACATTAATATTGCGAGCTGTTTCTGCCGCGTTAGTTCCGCGTCGGAACTCGCATTCAAAAATCACACGAATTTTCGAAGTATCCATCTTTATTGTCAGCTGAATAAAAAAAACAACTGAAAGTTGATAATCGAATGTTGCACATTTTTTAAAAGAAGAACTACATAGGTACCGTATGAAAAAAGTTTCACTCAAAAATCTCAAACCATGAAGGTTCTATGTCAATTCGAAGTACCTATTACAATAAAACGGCAATTTCATACTTTAACCCCTATTATTAAAGCCACGTATGTGCTGGGCTTTCAGCTCGTATATATATACTTAGCTAGGTACAAAACCATTTACAAACAAATGAGAAAAAGGTGTTTTTTATATATTTAAGTACACGTATATTTTACTTATTTTACTAGCAAACCGCTAATATAAGTTTAGACAAAGACACAGAACCAAAATATTTCAAGTATATTTTTCCCCTAGGAGTGATAGTCGCGTTCTCTTTGATTCGTTAATTGTCACCATTAATTACAAAATCCCTATTTCGAGGGAAACGCACAAGTCACTTGTTTTTGTTTGTTCTGATTTATTTTGTGTCGTTTAAATGATAATTAGTGTTGAGGACAAGAATTGTGGCATTTAATTATTGGTACTCATTAGAATCAGGTAAATGATATTTCTAACTAACAGAGGTACAGTGTACATACCGTTAGATGAGTGGTTAGGGAGCCTGGTTAGCCTTAACGCCTTAACCCTCTGTTCCCGGGTTCGATTCCCGGCAGAGTCAACTTTAGAAACGAACATTTCGAAGTTGACTCTGATGTGGATCTGGAAAGTAGTGACATGCTGCGTTTTGTAGTCATTTGCGTTTGCGCAGATCAACTCCCGGCAGTAACCACCCCCTTAAAGAAGACCACCGTGAAATAACAGCACGCGTTCTGTTGTGTTTCGGTGAGTGAATAAGGGATGCCATAGCCCATATCCTTATCCCTAACCCTTCCCAAACTCTTAACCTTAATTCTTAGACCGTCAGCCTGTCCTATAATAAGTATATTACGTCGCACTTATTGGATCAGACCTGTCCATGAAGTAGTGAGGTAAAAGCTATCACCATATTAATCCACTGCAGGAATTTACGTGTCTTTCAAGATTACTAATCTTCAAGGACACTTAGAGGTTATCTCACATGTATTACATTTTGATAAATTGATAATTATTGTTAATCCTTCCACCTACTTATATTAAATTTAAAAACATTTATGGCTGCAATCTCGATTAAGGAGTATGTGGTTTCTCCGAATAAAACTCTAGCAAATTTATTAATGATGGAAACGATAGTTCATACTAGTTTCATTTGCACTACTAATGACGTAGGTCAAGGGACAAATGAAACTGCGAGGATACGATCAGATAAGAGTCGTTTCAGTCGCGTCTGCTTTTTGATTCATTTTATTTGATTTTGATTTGATTCTTTAATTTTGGATTTGCTACACAATTATGCAACTAAGAAAGCAGTTGAAGGATCTTATGTAGAAGCTTGAATGGAAAACATCTTACTTAGAAGTTACTTTTTTATTAGTTTTTAAGTTTGTATTATAGTATTTAGTTTATAGCATACTTACCTACTATGCTATAAACTAAATACTATGTTTGTGAATTGTAATATGATAATGTTTGTGAATTTATATTTAGTTTTTTTTTTACCCACTTGGTGGAAGTTAGTAAGTCTCCTAAAACACAAGTATGTAGTATCAATGGGATCCGGTATCAATGGGATCCATGATAGGATAAAGATAAGAGAACATGGATAACATGGATGAGGCATAGTTTTAGGCATCAAAACATGTGCTGTTGTGTCACGGAACTGTACTCTAATTTGAGGTTATTGTCACCAGACTGGCTGTTGTTTATCGCTTTTGTGATTGCGGACCAAATATCAAACTGATATGGGAATTACTAATAAAATTAATCTATGATAATGAAACACCAAATTATTTATTAATAGACAAAGTACAACAAGCAGAACATATTCGCAGTCAAAAGTGTTGCTGAAGCGAAAACACCGGGTGTTCCAGAATAATGGTAATAGCCCATATGTTTAGTGGTTCTGTCCATTTCAATGAGACAAGCCATTATTTCCTCGTTGTTTGGCACTATTTCTTCTGGCGGCAACAAAAAACCGAACTGACCCAGGTCGCGAAGCTCAAAAAGGTACACTATGGGAACGTTTTCAGCGCCTTTCACCCAGTCTAAACTGGAACCGCTTACTTCATCTGGAATAAAATGTAAATCGTTTTTAGCGTGTTTAATTATAGCAGACATGTGGCTATCGTAGCCTAGGGGCGCAAGTAAAATCTGGAGTTGATTTAGAGTTTATCTAGGCTTCAGGCTGCTATAGTTTATCTAGGAACGGGGGCTGCTACTAATTTGAGATTAGTAATAATTATAACAAGGCATTAAATGGTGCCGATAAAAATATACTGTCAAGAAAATTTATATGACTAATTTTTCCTTATAGAATTGGGAAATAAGGATTCCAGCACCTATTTCCCAATCCAAGCCTTATAGCCCGGTGTACACGGGTAGAGTAAACGGTATAGTAGCATGGTAGTGTACTAATTTTCTTACTAACTATACTAATGTAAACAGCATTGGTAGAGTATGAGTAGAGTACTAAAATATGGAAGAGTAGAGTAGCTACCATCGCGGGCAAGCAACTCTACTACTTGCCTTCCCTCACCCCTGGTTTCTTACAATTTTTCGATGAGTGTTCATAGTGTTCGATCAGTGTGACGTACCAGTTTCTATAAAAGACTGATGATTCTCGTGTAAACAGTTACTCTACTAAAACTGGTTGAGTACTTGGAACTGGTAGAATAGTACGCTAGTTGATTCTACCGTTTACTCTACCCGTTTACCGATAAAAATATTTTAACTCATATCAGTTATTTTTTAACCTATCAAAAGCAAGTAGTGGATTAAAATAATAAACAATAGTCTTAAAATGATAAATATTAATATTGTTTGAAATATCTTATCAATGCTTCTACAGCCTGGATAACAACAATGATAAGAAAGGGAATTTAAAATTTCTTCCATGTACATTTCAAATTGTTATTCTAAAAGGCATTAGACCTCATATGGAATTTTTGATAAGAAATTTTTGATGGTCCAAAAGGACCTATAAGATATAGAGTGATTTTGAATGAAATTTTAAGTATCTCCTTTTTTCTTATGCATATTTCATTACTTACAAAGAATATCTGCTGAAGTTCCAACCATATAAGGAGTACCATATTTTTCTGTCAACTTTTCAGCGCCACGTATAGCTATTTCGTACTGTAAAAAAAATGTATTCACTATTCACTGTAGCTCTGTATTATTACTATTATTATTTTTTGGTAAATGATGAAGATAATGTCATGTTATAAGTGATCATTGTAATGAAGAAGGTTTTACCGGCGTATAAAGTAATATTTCTATACGATTTTTATAGAGAGGTAAAGTTTGTATATAGGAGGTAATAACTGGTCAACCGATCATCATTAAATAATGCATACACGTCGTCACGGATCAAAAAAAGTCGTAGAAAAATCGTACTGTGTAGCGTGTTCATACACTTCATACATCACTCCTGGATGCGCTACTAACCTGGATAACGCCTCAGATCCTGTATTTTATATATTTTTCGGCCTACATGTCATTCACGTATCATTTACATCACATTTTTCCCTTGTTTCCTTATTATCTTACCGACAGCCTGTTTTCCGAATGTCTGCTATACTTTTTCCTACATTTTCTCATACGTTTTACATGCATTTAGTCCTCATATAATTTCAAAAACGTAAATTTATATATTTTTGACATAATCTCAATGTTTATTTATTTCGTCGCCATAGTTCCCATAATATTTTGACATCATGCTTTCTCATTACATTGTTGCTTTCTCGCTCATTTTTTGTTCCTTTTTATATACAACCTCACCTCTAAATTCGAAATGTCCTGGCCATATATCTTTATTATTTTCTAAATTTAATTTTCAAAATATGATTTCGAAGGTTTTCCAGCCGGCTAGACTGATGAAAATCAATCAGTGTGTTGTCGCTCCTCTCTCAGATACAACATTGAAATTTGGCCTGTTTTGCCTCTATCTGCTTCGTGTCATTCCGGAAGTCGGTGCTGAGACTCCGGACGCACTTCACTACTACACGTTCACTACGCGTCGTTCCGTGAGTCTGTGCAGAGACTCCGGACGCACCCATCGCCGCTGCCCGTCTGCATCGTGTCGTTCCGGGAGTCGGTGCTGAGACTCCGGACGCACTTCACTACTGCACGTTCACTTCGTGTCGTTCCGTGAGTCTGTACAGAGACTCCGGACGCACCAATCACCACTGTACTCTGGGCGGTCTTGCCCAGACGGCTGTCTTTTAATCTTTGTTCAATCATCTTTACTTCATTCATAACACACTACACAACTTTCATTCATCCATTTTCTTTTTTTTTTCCCAATTATTTGTAAATATATCTAAAGATCTATCTTTTATAATTATATACATCTCCCAGTAAAAGCTTATTTTATTTTAATAAACCGTCGCTTCACGACAACTGTTCCCAAGAGATGATCTAAAAATATAAAAAAACCGTCGTCACAGCGTAAGGTGTTATAATTTTTATTTTTCAACGCGAAAGAAGTCGCGGGTATCAGCTAGTAGTATATGATAGGTATGATATTAAGCATTGTTATAAAGTAACTAAGTGGGTCGGTTTCAAGTGGGTCTACGCAATAAATATATATTAGATTGATGAAATATATAACCATTAAAATATTACAAATTTCAAAGTTTGTATGCTTGGATGTTTGTTACCCAATCAATCAAATATGGCTGAAGGGATTTGGGTGAAATTCGGCACAGATAGTTTATTACCTAAATTAATATATAGAATGCTTTTTATCTTGAAAAAAATGTAAGATTCCTGTAAGATTTTCAAAAAACTAACTACAGCGCATACGACGTCGCAAATAGGTACAGCTAGTTTTTTTTTTTCCAAATTGAAAAAGAAAATTCTTGATAAAACTCAACTAATGATTGCTTTACAATTTTAAAGTTCCCCTGTATTATTTCAAGTTATACATAGTAATAAATCCAAAATATTGCATATTTCATTGAAAATTATTTCATATAGAGATGGTTTGGTCTAGAAGAGAACTTATTCTTACCAAGTCTCCATAGTTTTCCGTTTGTAGTACGTCTATGCCGGAAAGGTGACTATGAGGAATCAGTATCATTTGCGAATAGGAGTGGAAGGCGAGGTAGTAAATCATGTTTCCTTCTTCCTTAATTATCTGCACGTAGTTTGAAATGGCTTGCGTTTCAGGCTCTGATGCTGGAGCAGTTCCGGCGTAGGTTTGCTGACAAGGATCGGAAGAAGCACCAGTTGCTGTAAATTGTTAACAATGTTAGTATAATTATATTTGTTAAGAAACAAATTTATATAATATTTGTAGCTGTGTATAAAACAGAGCTATTGCTGACTGACTAACAAAGCTAAAAAAGTTCGATTTGGATTATAAAAAATATATACAGAAATTATGAAGTAAATCATAATTATAACAAAATATAGTTATTGAAAGCCTCTCATAGAAATATTTATTATTACCAAAACAGGTTATATTTTGGTTTAATAATTTTGTTATATTTCTATCAATATTGCTTTTTCTCTGTAGTCGTGTACAATCTTAACAGAGAGGTCTTTGATACAATTTCTGGGTATTATGCCCGCCATACAATACAAGGAAGAAATTTCGGAGATTAATCTTGAAATATAAAAAAAAAATTCTCTTTATTAACACTTATAATTTAGATTGTATATATCACGATAGTTGACATTGTACTAATTTCAATAATCAAAATCGATTTTGTTGGAATGATTCACAATAGTTTAAGTGAATTGTCTAAAAACAACTTACTCATCCATAGGTAATCAAAGTTTCTATTTAAATCGATGCCATTGCTTAAATCATTATTAGAACTGCAATTGACAAAATTAGCTGTATTGCGATTTTTGCGCCACATTCGGTCCTGAAACAATAGTTTATATTACATAGATATATAAGTTTGTAATCGTGACTACATGTAAAATTTCGATGGCCGGTTGCCATTGCTAGACGTTATGTGATATGGGTAATCTGATTCCTAACTGAACGCACCATTTATCATAATGCGATAAAAATCTAAGACGACAGCTAATATCTTTTAAATTCCTGTGTTGAATGCAACTGTTTACATTTCATGTTTAAGTAGAAACTTAGAACTCTAGTTCTACCTTTGTTTAGCTTTCAAAATTTATCAATCATTTTTAGAAATTAAATAATATAAAAATATTCGTGAATCAAATATATTGACTAATAGATCACAAACATCTGTACATATTGAGTTTTAAATGTGACATCAATTTAATAAAAATTAAAAAGAACTTAAAATTAAAAGGAATAAAAATTGTCTCTTTTTCTTCTTATAAAACATTAATATTTCCTATAAAAACATTAATTATGTTAAAATAATTATTGTAAATAAAAAAAGGTATCTTTGATATGAGAGATTACATTTAGCTGTAAAATATTCAAAAATTAAAATAATAACTTCTACTTACCCCTGAAAAAGTATATTCATATCCATCAGGATTAGCTACAGGAAGAATGTGCCAAATAAAAGCTTCAGCCATAGACCTAACATTGGGATCATCGCTTGTCAGAAATTCTTTGATGATCCAAGTAACGGTTGCTGGGGAAATCCATTCGCGAGAGTGAATGCCGCCTTCAATCATTCCAATCAAAGGTTCATCCCCTCTTTGATTGCGTTTAAAATCTATTATAACGCCTTTGAGCATTCTTCCTTCATTAGATGATCCCAAATTCACTGTGGTTACTACGTTCGGATATAATTCTTCTAACTCGTCAAGCCAAGCATGTATTTCACTCAACTCGTGATACTTTTCCCAACTGAAAGAGCCTAAGGAGTTGCGGAAGGAAATGTCAGCTGATTTCGTTTGGGCGTTTATTAATCTGAAATTTTTAAGTACCTATTAATTTTTCTAATAACAATAATAATCAAATATCGACGAATACAAAATAAATAAATGTTAATTGACTCAAACGACTAATTAATTTTTTTTCCATATTTTTTATTATATTTAAAAACATTTAAAATAAGTCATCACTGGCTTAATTTATTGCAATTTGCTTATTTATTTGCAAAATGACAGTATTGCGTGCTTACTTGGAGTCATGATATCTGCATTTTTTTGCTAACAATTATCTAGTAAAATTATTAAGTAAAAAGACATTTTCTTCTTTGAGGACTTCAATGCTGGGCCAAATAACAGACATACAAACATTTAATAAAATAACACCTAGAAACTGTCTATTAATTCTCATATCTATTAAATCTGTCTATTAGAATTCTGAAATAGGTGAATTAGACTTTTTAGATTTCTAACTTCAAATGATTAAGGTGAACTTACTCCTGAACGTTGGATATGGTCAATTCGGGTTTCACGTCGATACTTTTAGCGTAACTTAAAAAGTGATCGCTTTCTTCTGGAGAAACCATGATCTTAACTTCACTATTAATACTAAAGGTATCAGTCCAAAAGTCATAGCCATCTTTACGAAGATCATTTAACAATTGCACTTTCTCTTCAGAGTTTGGTACTACATTGTATACTTTATAATTTTTATAACTCTTCTTGGCATTTGTGGCACCAAGGAATCCAATAAGATAAAACAAAACTGTCAGTCTCATCTTCAAAGTGTCTGAATAGAAACTAAAGGCATGAATCTATGAGTAAGTCCATGGAAAACTACGATAAGTTTTTTTATGGTAGTCTTTATTGTTTTAGTAGTATAAAGATTAATTTAATCAATTATATCAATCATTTTATCGAGTTCAATAATTAACCATAAATATTTCAATGCTTAAGTTTTATTAGCACAAGATAATGTTACCGACGACTTTTAATGTGATCCCGTTTTTTATGGGAAATTCACTATCGTTTATTTTAATTATTAATCACCCAAACTTTCAAATTGTAAGTAAATGTTAAAGCTTTGCTGCCATCCTGCTGGATTTGACAATTGATCTATTTCACGAAGTTGGCTCTTTACCTATATGGACTGTTTCTGCCAAGTTTCTGTCATTTTTTTTAATCTTTTTTAATAAGATAAATTTTAATTAGATAAAATATATTTTTCAAAATTAGAAAGCATTAATATTTTCATACAAATAATTAATGGCGTCATAACTGGAAAATGTATCAGGTGGCGGATATCCACCTTTTCCTAAAAAAATAACTTTCCTGACTACAGCCAGGCCCAGGACTATTTCTGCTATGTTATATCTTGATGTCAATTGAGTGAGTGGGAACTCTTCACAAGGACACGAGTGAGCTCGCGTGTTAGTTGAAGATTCATATTAACTCGAACCTACAAGCAGATTTTTCTACCAATGCTACTTCTAAAATTAAGTAAAATACTTCCTATTTGAAAAATACTAATAAACAAGTTCTAGTAGTGATACATTTCTATTGTATGAAGAATAGAAAATTAAAAACTTGTTAACCATTGATTCGTTATTCTCACCTTCACGAGGTTTAATTCTTGTAAGTATACTTTAATAGTTTAAAGTTCAGATAGAGTTTTCTAAGCTATTAATATGATAAGGTGCTTATTAATTTATAAACTGAAAATCTTTCTAATTGGGATTTATTGAATCAATACAGCTAGTATTAACATCAACATTGCACTGATTTTCAGAGTGTTAGCACTGGTAGCGCCACTATAATTATAGTGATACTCGTAGTATCCAAGTTCTCTTGTAACTCGATCCATTTCGAGTAATCCATCCATAATTTCCTGATTATTGTCCACGATCAGTTCTGTTGGCAGTAAAAATCCATATTCTCCAATGTCCCTTAGTTCGAACAGGTAAACTATGGGTACGTCAACCACTCCTTTGACCCAATCAAAACTGGATCCACTGACTTCATCTAAAAGCAAATTTTTTATAAAATTTTAAATAAATTACTTTAGTCATTAGTAAATAAGTTTCTTGTCGCTATCTTTAATAACAATATTAAATAAATGTATGATATAGTTGTTTGAGAATAATATGATTTTTTGTCAAGGCGCCATTTAAAATACATAAGTGAAGTACTTATCACTGAACTGGCGTTTCATTTGTCGTACAGTACAATAATTATAATTAAAAAATAGCAATTACAGGCAGTTAAAAACTTACATAAGATATCAGCCGATGTGCCAACAATATAGTTAGTTCCATGGCGTTCTCTTAATTTATCCATGCCCCTAATAGCGACTTCATACTGAAAATGAAACCAAAACAACGAGATTTTAAAAATCGGTACACCAAGTAAAATTTGTTTTCATGTTCATGCTTTCTTATCATAATTAAGGGTCAAGTTTAGACAGTGCAAATTATCAACTATACCAGCGACCAGTAAAACCAATATTTTAATGTAAAATGTTAGAGCATTTCTAATGATTTGATATAAAATAATTACCATATCAGCATAATTCTCCGCCTCCAAAACATTAGCACCAGAAACATGGCTATAAGGCACCAACACCATTTGAGAATATGAATGGAAAGCAAAATAGTAGACGAGATGGCCTTGACTGTTTATTTCATTAACGTAATTGGATATTGCTATAGACTCCAATTCGGAAAATTCTTCAGATCCCGCAAAGGTCTCGGCACATGGGTTCGCAGATGCTCCAGTGGCTATAGGAAATACCAATATAATTTTAAAAAATCTCTAATTAACAGTAAAATATTATATCGTACTATATATATGTTGATCTCATAACTATACCATATTGAGGTCCATCTGGCTTTAATTTCAGAAATAAGTTATTATCACGACATCAAATAAGTCATGTAATATTGTGAACATATTTTTTATCAATTAAAACTTTGGTCCAATATCAATCAAATGTGTAAGTATTACGACATGTAAGGTATTATAATAACAAACAAAAACACAAAACTGACTCATCCACAAGTATCCAAAATTCCTGTTCAGATCTACTCCATTTTTCATGTCGGGATTTGCACAAGTTGCATTGTATGACGAATTTCTGTTTTTTCTCCACATTCTATTCTAGAAACAAAAACACTCAATTAGACTTGCTGATTAGATACTAATTTTAACATATTTTTATATTTTAATATGAAGAAATGTCAGAAATAAATATACCCTTGAGTTTGTTTACTATACAGATAGTTAACGGTTGTAATAAAGTTATGGAAACAATGAAGATAGCTTTGTTACTATATATTTTTCAGGGACATACACAGACTATAAAATATTTAAAATAAAAATTGATGACATTCTCATGGCACTTACTGTTGTAAACGTATATGCATATCCATCCGGATTTGTAACAGGGAATATGTGCCATACAACATTTTCAGCTAAATTTCTGATATTCGTGTCGGTACTCGTTAAAAACTCGTTAATTATCCAAGTTACTGTTGCCGGTGATATCCATTCTCGAGCATGAATACCACCTTCAATCATTCCTATAGTAACATTTTCAGTCCTTTTATAATCAATTATTACACCTCTGATTGCTCTATTCTCTAACGTAGTTCCTATAGTCACTAAGGTTACAATGTCCGGATACTCATCAGCTACTTTTTGCAACCAATCGTAAATTTCTTCTACAGATTGATAGTAGTCCCAATTGTATTCGCTATTGTTACCATTAGTTCTTGAGGGCGGATTCATTTGAGCATCAATAAGGCTATAAAAATATTTTAATTATATGAACTATTTTTAAATTATTTTAATTCTGTTAGTCACAATTTAGTCCACGATTAATGAAAAAGGTAAGTGTTGTCATTTAGAATAATTAAAACAATTAAATTATAACATTACTATAATTAAATTTTCAATATTTCATTTTCAATGTGCAGTAATATTAATTTTTTAACAAATTCTTATTTATTATATTAATCATACTAACCTCTGAACATCATCTATGAAAATATAATATTCAATGCCAACTTTTTTTAAATAAGCTTCAAATTCGATTTTTTTCACTGGACCCACCATTATTTTAACATTATTTTTCACTAATATATTATCAGTCCAATAAATAAGTTCTCCGTCTTTTTGTAGGTCAACCAAAATCTGCACTTCTTCATTGTTTTTTGGCAATATTTTATACACTTTATAATCTTTATAGCTAATATAATTTGCATGCGTTAGTAAAATAAATAAAGGAAACAAAAAACCTATTTTAAAATCCATATTCTCTGATGGAGTTTTGATTGAGTAATGATTTATAGTAATACTAAAGTATGTTAAATTAATTAGTAGATAATGCAATGTAATCTAGTATCGTGTAAGGTAATTAAGCAAAATGATAAGAACACCATATCAAAAGATTAAGGGAAAATAGTACAAGTACTTAGTAAAACAAATAATAACAAAATAAAATTTTTTAATAAAATATGAATAAAATACATTTCAAAACGCTACAATTACATCTCGCTAAATGATAGAACAGTTAAAATAGAGCCCAATAATAGTACTACAAACGGACTTAAAGTAGACACTCCAGAACCAAAGTATCCAAGTTGTTTTGTAGCCTTATCGATCTCGATTATTGCATCCATAATTTCTAAATTATTTGAGACTATTTCTTCTGTCGGAAGGAGAAAACCGTAGTCTCCAATGTCCCTTAATTCAAAAAGTAATGAAACTGGGACTTTTGTTGCATTTTTGACCCAATCGAAACTTGTTCCACTCATAAAATCTGTAGAAAAATATTAAAATATTAATAATGAAATTATTACAAACGGAATGTATTTACATAGAAAACAATACAAACGGAATGTACTTACAC
Source organism: Synanthedon andrenaeformis (assembly GCA_936446665.2). Classification (NCBI taxonomy): domain Eukaryota; kingdom Metazoa; phylum Arthropoda; class Insecta; order Lepidoptera; family Sesiidae; genus Synanthedon; species Synanthedon andrenaeformis. Next base: position 9,558,073 of record OW387793.2, read on the forward strand.
ATGACTTGCTCGGAAACACCTACTCTATATTGGGTTCCAAATCTTTCTGCTAGTGCATCCGCTCTCTTGTGGCAATCTCTAACTGCAAATTTTATTTTCGATGAAAATTCCCAATTATTTACATTTTTTGTTAAGAGCATACATCCGTCAGAATCACGCTGACCAACGCTGACGTCAGATTCTAATGGATGAATGCTCTTAAAAGATATATTGCAATGACATTTACCATATCTGCTACATTATTTGGTTGCCCTGCATCATCAATATATAAATGACTGTAAGGCACAATTATTAACTGGGAGTACGAATGAAAAGAAATATAATAAATCATTTCGTACTGCTCCTTTAACTGCATAACATACGCTGATATAGCTTGAGTCTCAGGTTCGGAGGCCGGTGATGGTCCAGCAAATGTGATCGAGCAAGGATTATCTGATGCACCTACATCTGAAATAAATAATATTATATTTCATAACGCCAGCAGGCCTCGACAACCCCAGCTGCTTCGCTATTCCTAGCTATGTTAGCAGTCAAGGTAGCGGTGGGGCAAGGGATACTTTTTTGGCCACGGGTCGACGTTGGAACCAGACTTCTGATCGGTCCTACTGGAAATTCCTATGTCCAGCAATGGACATTTTACGTCTGACATGATGATGAAGATATTATGTTACTGAAGTAAGTCTGATGAGTTGAACTATTGTAATATTAAATTGTTTTTTCAAATAATACCTAAGTGTTCATTCACGTTGACTCGCGGGTGCGGTGGCAGATAGCATTTGCGCTATAGTAGCAAATTGTAAGCTTTTATTGTTCTGATTTGCCCCAAGAAGGTGTCCCAAGAAGTAGGGATCCGAATCACCCCCATGTATGTTCTGCGATTTTTCGTATTTTCCGAGTTATGATTTTTTTTTAAATTTTTTACCTAACGCTGAGTACCACGAGGCTTTTAATTATTGTGACATGAATTATTGTGATAGATGCCTGATTTTTTGTTTTATAGTAAGCTGATGGACAGGCTAATCTAGCTCAGTAACATTTACTATCATTAGATCTTGGAAAAGGGTCAAAAAAATTGAAATAACAAAAAAAAAAACAAAATTAACGCAATATTTTTCTCAACTTTAAGGACTTTTTTAAAAAAAAGTGTACATAAAAAAAAATTGTCGTACAGATTTCAAAAACTTCCTCTATCTGTGAAGTAGCTATCCTGCAAATTTCATTGGGCTACTCATAAGGCTTCATAAAAAAAATGGATGTAAATGTAGTAAGTGAAAAATTCAAATTTTCGGAAATTGACAAAATGTTAGTAAACTGGTCGATAATTTAATTTTTCAACAACCTATTAATGTTTTTTATGCTGGAGCACAGGTCTCTAACCTTGAGTCATAATAATCATTATTTTGGAATTATTTTTGTCGACAGGAGGTAAGGGGAAGTAAGGGGTACCGATATTCTTACCTGCTCGGACCGTTTATTGAACAATGCAATAGGCCCTTTGTTGTGAGTATGGCCGTCCGTTAAATGCCGAAAAGAGATGACAAATAAAAGTACTTAAGTCATCGTTAGAGAGACAGGGATAGGAGACTAAAGACCGAAAAATGGGATGCGATTGTGTATGTTTTCAAATTAGTCGCTTGTTTGCTTGCAACCTGTGCCTACGTTTGTCTTGACTCTGTTCAGTGTTCATTTCTCTTATAATTTTGGCTTTTCTCTCGGACTTCGACGTGCTTTACGATTTGTATTAGTGTTGTACTCTGGACTCGACGACTTGGCTTACTTGGACTTGACTTTGGATCATGTTTACTTCACGTGACTACGCAGAAATGCATTACTATTATGGTTATGCGAGGGGGAACGCGGCAGAAGCTGCAAGACTTTACCAGGAACACGTGGAACAAAGAGGAGGACCTCAACCCGAGCGGTTTCCTGACTACCGAATGATCTTAAGAGTACATAATGCGTATATGGAAGGTCGTTCACCGGGAACCAAACCTGGCCGTACGTTTATGATGCCGGATCCTTATGTAGTAGATGCGGTTGTCGAAGACGTAGACAGAGAACCGTCGCCTAGTGTAAGACTTGTGGAACAACGTACCGGAATTTCTAAATCGCGGGTACATCGCACACTACGGAGCGTAGGATATCATCCGTTCCACATAAGAAAAGTGCAACAATTGAAACCAGAAGATTACAACCGACGAATTCAATTCTGTGAAGAAATGCTAAGGAGACAAGCCGAGAATGAAAATTTCTTTAACCAAATTTTGTGAACGGATGAATCTCATTTTAGGCGCAATGGGATTTTTAATATGCACAATTCTCATTCATGGTCAATTGAAAACCCAAATTTAAAAAGAGAATCCACGTTTCAAGAGCAATTTAGTGTAAACCTTTGGTCTGGCATACTTAACGGTCAGCTAATCGGACCCTTTCAGTTGCCAGACCGCTTGAACGGTAATCAATTTTTAAATTTTTTACGCAATGATCTGCCTCTGCTGCTTGAAGATATTGACCTAGAGACGCGCAGAAACATGGTACTGCAGTGTGATGGTGCACCATGCCATTATGCTTTAGAAGTAAGAAACCATTTGAACCGAAAATTCAATCAAAAATGGATTGGTCGTTGCGGCCGCCGTGACGCCTGCCTGATAGCCTGGCCTCCAAGGTCACCCGACCTGAACCCAATAGACTTTTTCGTGTGGGGATACTACAAAAGTATTGTTTACGCAAGAGAATGCCGCAATTTGGAGGAGTTAAGAAGAAAATTGAGAGTAGCAGAAGAAACTGTTAAAAATAATAGGATGGCGTTCAGGCGATTGAAAAATAACTTCTTCCGGCGATGTCGTTTGTGTATTGAGCAACAGGGCGGCCATTTTGAAAACTTTTTATAATAATATTACGTAATAAACACTTTTTGATTTGTTTTGCATTGTTTTAATTACTTTTCAATTTTAATTAAGAAATGTGAATTTTTCACTTACTACATTTAGATTCATTTTTTTTTATGAAGCCTTATGAGTTACCCAATGACATTTGCAGGATAGCTACTTCACAGATACAGGAAGTTTTTGAAATCTGTACGACAATTGTTTTTTGTACACTTTTTTTTTAAAAGTCTTTAAGGTTGAGCAAAATATTGCGTTAATTTTGTTTTTTTTTTGTTATTTCAATTTTTTTGACCCTTTGCCAAGATCTAATGATAGTAAATGTTACTGAGCCGGATTAGCCTGTCCATCAGCTTACTATAAATAAAAAAATCAGGCATCTATCACAATAATTCATGTCACAATAATTAAAAACCTCGTGGTACTCAGCGTTAGGTAAAAAATTTAAAAAAAAATCATAACTCGGAAAATACGAAAAATCGCAGAACATACATGGGGGTGATTCGGATATCCCTCGATGTCCTCTACATCCTAGATTTTTTATATCACTACTTCTTGGGACACCCGTAATATCAAATACACCTATAGTGCATTATTGTTCTATAGTTGTGTTGTTGCCACTATTAAAACATTGCACTATAGTACTTATTTGGTTGCTATAATAACACAAATTTGCTTCAAACCAATTACTTTTAAAGCGTTAATAGTGCAAGATCGTCCTATAAGGGCTTTAGAGGAATCAATTACAGCACTGAGTTAAAGGCGTTTGCTAAGTTGTTCATGTAAACGGTTACAACACCTATTATTGTTAACTAAATGCTGTTTAATTTTATAAAGCTGAAATGTTGTATAAGTGGCTACTATAGAATACGCAGTTGTAACGGATACTTTAATAACGCTTTTTTACAACTCTTTAGTAATAAGGACGTTTCTTACTGGACTACTTTGCTGGTTGGGTACTTTTATATATATTATAAAAACTTACCCATCCAAACAAAATCGAAATTCCTGTTCAGATCGACACCGTTGCTTAAATCGTCGCTGACTCCTGAATCTACGCAAGACGTGTAATTCCTTGTGCTTCGGTTTTTACGCCACATTCTGTTCTGTAAAGGGATAAAATAACTTTGTTGACTATTAGTATAGCTCACCACTTAATCGCTCTAGAAGCTTCTTCGATTTGCTTGATATATTAAAAATATTGCAGATTCATTGCAGATTTTAGTATAATTTTAGCAGTCATCTATTGGACAGCCCATTTGGTGGCAATAAGCACCCCCTAACAGAGAACCACTGTAGCTGTAGTGATTCAATGATTGGATAAAATATGTATGTTTTAGCCCATTCCCTCGTCCTTTATCTTTTCATATTATCAAGGTCACTGTAACCATTTACCATAAAGCGAAACGTCAGCCTACCTTCTAACCTTTACGAAAAAATGTAATAAATTTACTTACATCGGTGAAAGTATATGAATAACCATCCGGATTAACGACAGGGAAAATATGCCACTGCATATTTTCAGCTAGATATCGAACATCAGGATCAGAACTAGTTAAAAACTCTTTGATTATCCACGTTATGCTAGCTGGTGAGATCCATTCTCTAGCATGGATGCCACCTTCAAACATTCCAACTAGTAAATTTTGTCCTGGTTTGTAATCAATTTTTATACCCTTGATATCTCTACCTTCTACAGACTGCCCCATAGTAACTATGGTAACAACATTAGGGTAGGCTGATTCCAGCTCGTCCAGCCATGTATATATTTGTTCTAAATTAAAGTATCTTTCCCAATTGAGAGAATAAAAAGTTGTGTCTTGGTCTATACGTGTATTTTGTTTCGCTGATTTTAACTGATCATCGATGATCCTGTTAATAACAACAAAAAATATGGCATTAAGTTTATTAGATCACTAGTGACCTTAAGTCACAAATTAAAATCCAAAGTATTATTTAGTACTTATTACTTATTATGTGTTGAGCCTGCCTGCTTAACTAAATTAAAAATAAATAAAGAGCGCATAACAGAACTAGTGATTGTTCATTTAAAACAATTATCGAGAAAAATTAAAGCTTATAATAAATAGTAAGAAATTGTAGAATATTTTTTTATAGTTTTTGAAATATAAATTACTTACTTCTGCAAGTCTTCAAAAACTTGAATAGTTTCCATGTCCCTTTCCTTTAGCTTCTCTAGAAATATTTCTTGTTTCTGTGGCGACACCATCATCTTAACATTTTGATACACCTCTAAGTAGTCTTCCCATAGTTCAACAATAGCACCCTTTTGAAGATCCTCTAAAGTTTGTACCTCGTCTTTAGTCTTAGGGATCACTTTATATACTTTGTATCCTTCATAACTTCTTTTAACAGAAATTACTGCTGTCGCAAAAACTAAAACAAAGAATAAAGTACTCAGATGCATTATGTTATGAGTTAAAATTTTCTAGAACTGATATTAAAATTAAACGTCAAAATTGAACCTATATGTACAATCGCTATCAAATGACTAATTATCTTATCTAAATTACGCTAAATTGGTCTAGTCATTCCACATTTTATAAGATATTTTCATATCATTTTCTATAATTCCTTCAATTTATATATGTTTTTAAAGAACGTACATATTTGATAACAAGAGATTGATTGACACGCACACAATTATATTACCACGAGTACAATAACAGTACAAAATAAAACACAAGCCAAAGTATGTAAGTACACGAGTCTTGAGTTGTGCATTATTAATTTAAAATTACAATCGATTTGAACCTTATTAACATAGTATTAGGAAACAATTTACAATGAGTTAAATATAAATTTATACTTCTGCGGAACGTACAGGCCTTTCGCTTGATGTAACCGTCTTCCTGGACCATTGCTTGTAGTACAACTGCTGTGATATTGTAAGGATCTATTTATACAATCATGTGTATTATATTTTTTGAACTTTGTGTACAAAATTTTAAACCAATATTTTGAAATTACCATTAAAATAATCTGATCAAGTTATAATTTTTTTAATTTAATAGATTTTTTTAAAATTTATCATACCACATTTCTGTTTTTAACAAATTTTTTTTAAATATATTGTTTATTTGTGTTCGCTTATTTAATTCAGATATTAAACAAGTGATTTTTGAATTGCATAGGTTATCCCATATTGTGTAACGAGCCTTATGATGCACACTTGCTGCGCGGGCGCTGCTTGGGTGGGTCAGAGCCGGCACAATTATATTTATCGCCGAGTGCCGGCGTGTCGTCCGTCCACGCATAAATCAGCTCACGTACGCTCGTGTCTCGATACGTCGCCGATCGCCGATCTTCCAGCCTGTGGGAATGAACCCCTAGATTCGCCGATACAGATATACTATAGGTGATATCAATCCATAAAAGGCGACAGTGAATGATGAAACGTGAAAAGTATTATTAAATGTTTTATTGATAATACTTTTCACGTATCAGATATTTTCTTTTGGAGTTTTTTATCCTTAATATTATTATTTAACCTATAATTTTATCGCTTCTGTATTAATAAAATAAATATATAAATTGTTAGCACCCTCTACTTCGGTCGGGTACATTAATTATCATACGACATCTACGACATCGACCTCTTCGCGAACGCGTTTGTTCAACTGAACGGACTCGAGTGAGTTTTTGAGTTAATTCTTTACATACAATTTTTTTCTGTTTATAATATTAGTATAGATGTAGACAAATCCCGCTCCTTAACTATTCAACCGATCATCATGAAACCTTGCATACACATTATCAGGAATTCAGAAAAGGATTTAGGGTAACACTTGGACTTTATTTTACAAAAAAGGGCCATTAGAGCCATCTATCAACTAGATCCGCAGTGTTCTCTCAGAGAAAAGTTCAAAGAAATAAAGATTTTAACTGTTACATGTCAGTATATTTATGAAAATTTAATTTACGCTCATAAAAACATTAGTCAGTTTAATAAAAAATGTGATGTACACAATATAAATACTAGGTTCAAAAATAATTTAGATTTACATAAGACGCGACTCCACAAGATAAGTAATTCTTTTATGGGTCAATGTATACGGTTTTATAATAAACTACCTGAGATGATAAGAGCCTTATCTATAAATAAATTTAAAGGTGTCATAAAGCCAAACTCCTCTCGAAAGGCTATTATAAGGTCACTGATTATTTAAGTGACAATGAAGCCTGGATTTAGAGCTTGGATCCGGAGCTCATACTATGTTTTGCTTAGTATTGTATATGAACTTTATGTTTGTATTAAGTGTACTTAATTGTAATTTTTATATTTTAAAGATGACAAAAAGAATAGTATCCTGAGTTTCTTTCGGGGTTTCTTCTCAGGATCGTCATCTTGGCTTTTTTTCCGAAACCCTAGTAAATTTAAATTTATAATAACGATCATAAGAGTTTCGTGAGAAACCTAATTGATAAATAAATATTTTGATTTGATTTTGATTTTTGATTTGAATATAAAAATAAAATATTCAACGCCTGACAAAAATACTGAGCAATAAATTTTAAACGAACAAAATCGCGGGCAAAAGCCAGTATTCAATTTCCATAAAAATAGAGACAGTAATAGAGCAAAGCGAGCAACAGCACAGCAGTTGTTTTTTTTTTATATATATAATTTTGTACGTTAGGTGTGTATATAATTTATCTCTTTTTTTAGCATCAAATGACTGTACGTACTACTAGTCTTCCAATGATTAAGGTTTTGATAATATCTATAATATTATCTATGAAGATTTGTAATGAATATTTATAATGAATAAACTCAAAAACTACTGGACCGATTTTGAAAATTCTTTCACCTATAGAAAGCTAAGTTATCAGCGACTAACATAGGCTATATATTTTATAAAGTTACGCGTTCGAAGTCGCATGCAATAGCTAGTCTTCAATATGCACGGATGACGTGTTAAAATTTTCCACGCACATCTTGAGAACCTTTTTTTTTCTAATTAAAAAAAATCAACGAACGTAATAATTATGTCGCCTCATTAAAGCACTTACGCTATTGCGTCAGGAGGTTGTAGAACAAAATAATTTACGATCAGTAGGGAATCGCTTAATCAGCGTTCGGTTCATTGTTAACTCGCTCGTCTTTGGTATAATGGCGCTATTGTCTCATAGAATCGCGATTAATCCGTGGATTAAATTAGAAGAGGACTACTTGAGTTTAAGTTATCATAATAATTAGTTTCGTCATGACGCACATCTGTGAATAGTATAAAAAAATTACTCAGGACTACGACAAATAGGTACCTACGTCTGGCTGTGGCACAGATTGAAACTATTTTTTTAAATTTATTTTTTAAAACATTTGTGTCTAAGCCTAATGAATATTAAGTAGAACCAAGTATCTCTGGTTGAATCGCCATAAAAAAGTATAAGATACAAATTCCATACAAATAAATAAAATGAAAAAAAAGAATTAAAAATTTAAAAAGTTGGCATTAGATAAACATATAAAATATGCATATATAATGCGATATATACATATAAAATGTCTAAAATGTTATTAAAGAACTTAATATTTTTTTTAAATATAATATCTTACCTAATAAGCTGACTTTTATGTGACCTTTTTCTAATCAGATAATTTTAATGAAAATAACGTGTAAGTATTAATTTCTCAAATAGAAATCAGCACCTGTGGAGTGCTTAGAAAATTCGTAGTATAAGTAATTTAAATAACTTCACATGTTACAAAACGAATATTGTAGTATAAAATTTCTATTAATTATTTTTATACTTGGACCACAACTATTCGATTCGCGATAACTTCTTGTATCGCTTGTTCTCGCGAAGTACCACACATCATCTTGTATGCCCAAATTGATTATTTCCTCATTATTTTGCTCTTGTTTTACTGCCTTTAGTTCTACTCATACATTATTTACTACATTAACACTATATTTACTGCAACCGATTTTAGTCGAAGTTCAAATTCAAACTACTTTTCCTTTGACAATTTGAAGATATACTAAAAACCGTTATATTGTGACCGTATTGTAACCGTGTTTTTAATTTATCATTTTAGCCTCAGGGCGTCCACAGCTAGACATATGCCTCTGCTAGACATAGGTCGTCTGTCCATTAAGGATAGAGATTAGAAATGGGAATGGGGAAATGGATTCGCTAGAGGGTGGTTACTGCCGCCAGAGGATCTGCTTAAATGACTGCGAACGCAACTGCCACTAATTTCCAAATCCAGACCGTTTGCCAACTTCGAAAAGTTCATTTCCAGAGTTGGATTATCTGGTACATTATCCGCATTATTTGAATAATGTACTCACGGTCCAGATGAGTAGTGTCTTGGTTTAATATTTCACTAACGGTTTTATTAAACAACCTGTAATCTATTTTACACAATTGGGGATTGACACCGTTCGGGGTTCACACGCGAGCATCGTGATGCCACAGATAGCTCTATCCCTGACAAATAGGAACTTTATCCCGAGGATGTGTGAACTTTAGAAAAATCTCCCTTCTGAGCTGTTTCTACCAAGCTAAGTAGAATAATATGGGCTTCAAGCGTGCCATAAAAAAAATCCTGCTTGGTCGTGAGGGCCTTTTTTTAAGTGTTGCTTGTGTTCTTAGAAAACGGTAACCACCTACCATCAAGTGGATCGTTAACCTGCCTGCCACCCTTTATATATTTCAAATACAATTATATATTTCAAATAGAGTCAAATAGAGTGTTCTTTCCTTTTAATAATATAAGAGGAATTATTTTTTATGTCTCTTTCTGTGACATTGTAATGGTTTTGCCCTCTTTTGCATTTACGTTGAGGATATTACGAGAATCCTGTTAATAATTAAACACTCTCAATGTACCAGCTCAATAATAAAATTACCCCTACTACTTAATTCAAGGAAAATATTATTTGAAATATATTATTAATTGGTACATATTCTAAGTGTTGTGATTCCACATGTGTAGACCTGGTTCTCCAGTACGTCTAAGGAGAAAACTATGGAAATAGGGATAAACTTGTGAGTATATAAAAAAAATTAATCCCGGACGAAGCCGAGAGTGGGTCGCTAGTTTATAACAATATACAGTTAAATTAAACATTTATGTTACATTTGAATGCATAACTTATTATGTCACCACCTTTGTTATTACGACACTGAACATATTAACACTTCAAAAAAATAACTGTGCTACTATTATTAAATAAATTTTTCCCAACTATTTTCTCTCATAATACAACCTTAGTAAAATCTTCAGGTGCAAAGCTGGCTTTAAGGCTTTTACGAACGCTCCGCTTGCTTTATGACGTCATTGTTGGCCGTAAACCTCATTACCGAGCTCTCGGCTTAAGAAGGTGGAAAATTTAAAGAGGGAATTGAATATTCCTATAAAAAATCTTTTAAAAACACTAGAAATAAGGTTCGTATGAAACTACTACATTGTCTAATTTCTTTATTCATTATCTAAAACTTCTGCTTGCGACTTCACATGACATGCATGTAATGTTAAAAAGTAGGATGGGTCCTTCCTCAGTGTCATACTGTCGCCATTCCATTTTTTTTTTTCAATTTTAGTGGGACTAATAATAAGGATAAAATCATTTCACTACTAATTATCAGAAGCATCACTTGCAAGAAATTACCATTTGCAGGTGAAATTCAAATTAAAATTCTATTAAATTCATATTAATTTCTTTTATTAAAATATACAATGTTATATACCCAGTGCACTAAGCGAATTACCGCGAAATTTATTTAAAACTGGCTGTTGCAAGCGGCTTCGCCCGCGTAACTTTTTAAATACTAGCTGGTGCCCACGACCTCGTCCGCGTTGAAAAATATTAAGTAGCCTATCCTGTGTCCCGTACGTCCAAATGTTTATCTACCAAGTTTCATGAAAATCAGTTAATTCGTTTCAGAGTTATGGAGGAACATACATATATACAGAAAAAAATTCTAAAAATCGTCGATTTAGTTTCAGTATCATGTATAGAGCCTATAAACACGATATCTCTGAAAACAAAGTAACTTACTCCATGACCGACCCTTACAGATTTATTATTAGTATTGATAGCCTATGTTAACAGTAGTTAGCCTATTCAATGTTTGCATTCAAAACATCAACAACCAATCAAAACTTTCTCTTTATAATATTAGTATAGATAAAACTGACCAAGTGGCTATTGGACCAATGCTTTTATAGTATTGGGGAATATTTAAACGTTTAGTTGTATTGATTCCTACGATAATTTTTTTATTTTTTATTTTATTTTATATATTTCTTGATTATCTAAATAAGTAGATGTTGTAAATTGCGATTTTAAACGCCAGATGTGACAGTACACGATACTCAAACTAATGAGAACTGGTTCACATTGACCCATGTTACTTGTAAATAAATTATTTTTTTAATTTTAATTATTAAAATTTAATTAATTTTCTATGAACATACACGGTATAATTCCATCATTCGATCGTATGAAAATCGGAGCTTTATATTGTATAAATTAAATTAAGCCATAGAAAAATATTGATCGCACTATATCTACCACTAAAAAAGGCACATATATTTCTTTAATAAATAAATTCAGTAAACAGACATAAATAAAATAGGTAAGCCTAGCGGCATTTCGAAAGAGTAAATAATACCCGACAAAGCCATCGACTATACCGAAGCGATAAGAGAGCGAAACAAAAGCGACTATCAGACACGAATTTCAACAATATCCGAGCGTTGCGTAAATCACGTACGTCCGCCATATTCTTTATTCGCTTCGTTGCTGTGTTGTGCTCTTTTTTGTAGATATCTATCGATAAACGATATGTGTGTTGACATCACTACCAGTACGAGAACTTTGTAATATATACGTAACAGGTATTTTAATGTTATTACAAGACTTACCGTTATACGAGTTTAACAAAACAACGCTGAAAAAACTGCTTTTATACTAATTTAATGATTATTTTATTGTTAAAGTTTTTTAAGATCGTAAATCATACTAGCATTACTTAATAGTGAACCATTAGTCTGTCTGTCTATCTTAACATAAAAAAAGATGGTGTGCAGATCTGCCAACTTACGTCTTTCGATCCCAATAAGAAAAATAATAAGGGGCAATGTAAAGATAAAATAATAGGTTCTGTTATGCATTGCACACTCCATCACAACAGAGATAATTATTGAAAATTTAGGGACAAGTTTTGTTAATTATTTGTGGTCTATGATAATTTTAACCTCCCACTAAATAAATACATAAAATACAATACATAATATAAACATAGACCAAACACTAAAAGGTATAATTCACTAAGTGCTTCTCCTCATTCAATTATAAATTCCAATAGCTTTCTTCAATGTGCTGCCGCTACAGTGGACAGTTGGTCGGTGTATTAAATTTCCTCTTCTACTTGCTATACGATATTGCAGTACCTTTGAATAACTCGGTACAATATTTAAGGAATTGTTTTTGTTTTTTGTTATTTATTAATAACTAGCGGTCCGCTCCCGGCTTCGCCCGAGGTGCATTTTTTTAACGTAAAAACCTTCCCTGATTATCCCTCTGTCCATGAGTGAAGACAGAATTAAAATCGGTCCACCCGTTCTCGAGTTTTGCGCTTAGCAATACATTTAGCGGCCCGCTCCCGGCTTCGTCCGGGGTGTATTTTTTCTAAAATAAACGTAGCCTAAGTTACTCCTTATTACATCAGCTACCTGCCAATAAAATTCCCGTCAAAATCGGTCCAGCTATTTCAGAGATTATCCGGAACAAACAGACAGACAGACAAAAATTGTAAAAAATGTTATTTTGGTGTATGTACCGCAATTTACATAAACAAAAAGTAGCCTATGTTACTCCTGACGACCCCCTCTTCATGTCTGCAAAGTTTCATCGAAATCGCTTCAGCCGTTTCTGAGATTACCCCGAACAGACAGACAGACAGACAGACAGACAGACAGACAGACAGACAGACAGACAGACAACAATTCTAAAAAAAGTTATTTACGTTTTAACAGCATGCGAATGACTCTCTAAGCTTAGTTTGAGGCAGTTTTTCGCAAATCACAGACAGACACTCTGATTTTATTTATATAGATAATAATGGGTTTGCTCTTGGCCAGCATCTAGCCGTGCAGGAAAGACGAGGCCGGCGATGGAGCGAGCTAACCCAGAAAATGCCTATTCACTCGATTTTTAAAAATATTTGCGTTATATGAGCTCGGAATCACTGACGCCAGAAGAGAGTTTTAATTCTTGGCAGTGCGTATTCTGAAAGAGCTTTTAAAACGTTTGGTCCGAAAAAGAGTAATTACGACAAGATGAGGATGGTAAGATGACGTTAAAAATTCACAACGCTTGCAAAACTTATAGCCGCTGTTTGACTATCTGTTTTCACAAGCTACAGTGCAGTTTCTGGGTAAGTGGTTTCATAATAATAATATAAAATTAATAAATGTTTATTTAATAGCTACATGTAGCAATTATTCATTGAGTTAAATTTAAAATCCAATGCCGTATTAAACCCCGTATTAACAATCCCGGGCGACAAAGAAATGGGACTGAAGAGAAAATGTCAGTTTAAAAATATTGGCTTGAAATAACAAAAAAAAAAAAAAACTAGCATATTAGATATTTCTTCCAAAATTTTTTAGTTACATTTCCTTTTTAACGTTTTTGTTAAGCAAAAATTCCAGGCTTCTATTGAAGCCACAGACGAAATGTTCACCGAAAGAATAATTTTATACTTCTGGAAAATATACAGGAACACCAGATTCTACTTATACTGTAAAATTGTAGGAAATTGTTATTTTTATTGTCCAACGATAATAAATAACATATTATTAAATTATTGTTGTTCATCGATAAAAAAAATGTAATTTTATTAGAAAATTCCCAAGAACACGGGGTTCTACAATTATTGTACCGCGTTTCTCTGTTGCCTCTCCTTAACCCCCCATCCATAAGTGAAAGCTTAGCAGACACTATGTAATCTAATTTCCCACCAGCCTAGTCTCATGCACTTAGCGTAAGTAGTAGGTATTTCTTTTTTAATAAAAAAAAACATGTCAGTCGTTAGACTGCACATCAGAAGTGAAAACAGCTTCACAAAATTATAGATCGCAAGAAATACAAGCGAAAATATATATATGACACATAATGACAATAATAAATTCATAATGACAGATCATTAAAAAGGTTTAATGTTGATATGAAACTATTTTATTGGTCAGAGGTGTATACCATATCGATCCTCGCTATCATATCTAGTAAGTTTACTTCCATATGCAGTTGTCTGCTTTGGTCAGAGGTGTATAGTACCATATTGATTCTTGTTATCATTACTAGTAAGTTTACTTTCATACGCAGTTGTCTGCTTAGTATTTATATATACAGAGGTCTCAATTTCGGTAAGGTAACCTAACATGACGAGTTCAATGATTTTACCCCATCTCAAAAATTGTTCTTTTCTTAAATTATTTTAAATTATTATCAGCTACATCAATGCTTACATTACTTAAAGTAACATAACATGACACTGTCGCGAGTTCAATGATTTTATCCCATCTCAAAAATGCCCAACCCGCCTAAAATAGTTTTCATTTCAAAAAAGCCTTTGAATAAGAGAATACAGAAGCAAAGCTATGATAAGGTTATAGATCTTATAAATTTTCAGATTAACTATATTATGAAATGGAAGAATTAACAGTTCAGGGCGATAGTGCATAAAAATTAGACATTTAGTTTAAGAGAACAGATTAAATTTTAATTGTAAGTTTATAATGTAAGGTACAATTATGAAAAATAAACTAGCAAAAAATCTTAGTGGCGGTTAAAAGATTTCGGAGAACATTTCTTAATGTCTTTTACCCTTTTTTCTACTCTGGTCGGCAGCACACTTGCAGCATTTGTTCCACTGCTTGTGTTATGGGCATATACCATCAAGTAGACCATCAGCTTGTCTGTCGACCTTTACATAAAAAAAGAAACAAACTATCCTCTAAGATATTAGTTACAATTATTACATATTATTCGTACCATAGGGCAGGTGCACAAAAATGCGTTCATTTACTTTGTCTGAATTAAAGATTCCGCTTATAAAAAAACTACTACGAAATTGTTATGCGCTTGCACGAGTAGAACTCGTAATAACCGTTAAAACAACAATTCAAAAGATAGTGAAAGATAGTGGTCACATTATTCGAAAGACACTTGTAACCGCATAAACCGATGTACATGCGAACACATAAATAAGTTTAGCTAAAGATTTAACGCCCTGTTACTAAGATACGTATCAGTTGAATCTATTGCTTGCTGGGGCGTATGGATCGGGAATGGGGCGTGGCTCCAGTATTAGCGGGCTGAAGTAAGAGAATTTTATTGCAATTTTTTCATGGCGTATTTGCAATTTTTTTTTTTTACTTTAGCCCCCACTCGAGAAAATTTAGTAGAGGAACAACAACTGCATTCCGCAATCCTAATGTGTGCTTTTGAAGAATATATAATTTTATTAAATCTGATTTTTTTTTTGTAGGCTTGTAAGGGTTGTAAAAGTTTTTTTGGAACGCAGGCTGACGGTCCACTTGATGATGAATGGCTACCTCGTAGAGGTATATTAATAGTGCAAGTGTGCTGCCGACCTTAGTAGTATAATGTATAAATACGGTAAGACGAGAGGATAGGGAAATGGGCTGACAGCCCTTACTCACTTATTGAAACACAAAAGTACACATGCTGTTCTTTCACGCTAATCTTTTGTAAGGAGATGGTCACTGCCACCACACGGGCTTTAGACCAGATCAGACCAGACGGCAAGCACGTTAATTTTGAAAAGTTTATTTCTAAAGTAAGCCCTGCCGAGAATTGACAAAAATGATGTTTGAATAAACCATTAACAATACAATTTCTAATAAATGGCTACATTTATTACTTAATTGGCTACATTTATTACTTTATACGCTTGCAATAGTACCACGCCATTGAAAGTGAGTTGGCTATTTAATTTACGCCTTTATTTGAATCAATAACTTTTGTTTTGCTTGAAATTATTTCTCAGGAATGAAACTTGTGAATGAATCTTACGTTTGTTTTGTGAAAATCAATATGACTTGCTCCAGACTACATTTACCGATCTGAATTGAACCAATATTGGAACTCCAAAAACTACACTGACCCACTTCACGCGGACGGAATTCTAAATTCAAAATGCAACGGCACCGGAAATGAATCCGCGTTTCTCGTGATACCGATCTGATGGAGCGCGCGACCAACTTCCGGTCAGTTAGCGTCTTTATGGCACCCGAAGGCGAAACGTGGCAACTTTTAAACGAAATTTGAACCTCGAATCTGTTATAAGAATGAGATTGCAATCGTAGAAAGAAATTCTGGGAATCGTTTAAATCATTAGAAACATCGAAAAAATAATAATTTATTCATTGAAATCATCATCAATACTAATAATAAATCTGTAAGTGTAGATATTGTATGTATGTTTTTATGTATGTATGTTCCTCCATAACTCTTAAACGAATTAACTGATTTTCATGAAACTTGGTAGATAAACATTTGGACGTACGGGACACAGGGTAGGCTACTTTTTTCTTTTTCAACGCGGACGAAGTCGCGGGCGCCAGCTAGTTGTTTAATAAACTTAATGAGAAAACTTCAACGCCGCGGGCAAAAAATCAACGTTTCATTTGCTTATTTTTCACTCACCGACTATAAGTGCCAATAATTCCTCGGCTTAACTACTTTTATCTTACCACAAAAAGCTCACAATCCCCACCAGAAAAAGCTCCACTTCAAGGATCATAAACGCTGAACGTATACGTTACGTCGATGAGCTTGATTTCGGTTTACGTGACGTTTACGGTCGATAAAGGTAAGGGTCCGTAATATTTACGCCGGCGAAGCCTACTCAGGCTGTACGATACATGTACGGCTGTTAAAATATAGAGAAGGCTTCTTTATCAATTTTGATAATATTTTTTAAATGTTATGTGGTGGCTGGTAGGCTGATGTTTCATTGCCTATAAAAAACACGTAAGAGCAATGGGAAAAACCATCTTTTGAATTTTAGGTACTTTTACCATGCTTTTACCTTATAAAGGCATGTCAGCTCCATCATTTCCTAAGCTAAGTTACTCGTAAAACACATAAATGATAATGATTAAAGGCTTCATTTAAGCATAAACATATTATACGTTATTTGCTGCACTTGTTCCGTAAGTAAAAGTACCTATACAATATGTATTTATGTATGCATTGGTCAGAGGTGTATACCATATTGATCCTTGTTATAATATCTAGTAAGTTTACTTTCATATGCAGTTGTCTGCTTAGTACTTATATACAGAACTGTCAATTTTTGTAACGGTAACATACATGACCAGTTCAATGAGATGAATTTACCCCATCTCAAAAATGCCCAACGCGCCTAAAGAAGTTTTCACTTCAAAAATTAAGTTAGTTTGTGTACGCTTCAAAAACTCTAGAATGGGTAGACCGATTTTAATTTGGTTTTCACATATGGAAAGAGGGAAAAACGAGGAAGAATTTTATGTATAAAAATTGTACCCCAGACGAAGCTGGGAGTGGGTTGCTAGTATGTTACATATATGCTTCAAATGCTAAAATGAAATTGTAATTGTACCAAACATAAAAATATTAACAATGATCTGATCCCGTGCATTTTTATTTTTTATATTTCACCAGGGTTTCGGAAAAATAGCCAAGCTAATGACGATCCTGAGAAGATACCTTGAAAAAAACTAAGGAGACATAAAATATAATCCGTTTCCACAATATTCCCACACTTGGACCCCATATTAAATCTTGTTTACGGAAGGTGGCGTTATGATCTTCCTTTATCGGTTTCCGCCGAATTTGGGGGAACAATACCTAAACATGTTATATGCTAAAAATAAACGTACTATAACATAATGAGATATTTTATAGCGCATATATGTTTCGATATTTATTTTATGGCATAAAAATCGTTTTATATCCATATTTATGCCATACATGATCGTATTATAAGTGCGTTAACAAAGTAGCCATAAAATTTAAAGGGGGAATTTATAATAATACTCGACCTGTATGATAAATTAAAAATATTTATAACGTAGTAAAAGTACATATGGAAGAAAGCTAGAACATTAAATAAAATAACTATAATTGAAAGAAAAAAAAAAGCAAAAAATATATCCAACGAAAATCTAGTGACATTATTGTCTAGTTTGAAAATTTAAAGGGCTATTTTTTTTATATATACTTCGCCCGGGGTGTATTTTTTCTAATAAAAGAATTTTTCTAAAATAAACGTAGCCTAAGTTACTCCTTATTACATCAGCTACCTGCCAATAAAAGTCCCGTCAAAATCGGTCCAGCCATTTCAGAGATTAGCCGGAACAAACAGACAGACAGACAGACACAAATTGTAAAAAATGTTATTTTGGTGTATGTACCGTATATATATTCATATGCATGTAGTAAAAAACGGTTATTTCGATATTACAAACAGACACTCCAATTTTATTTATATGTATAGATTCACTTGTTTAGAGACTACATTTATTCCATTGTTTAGTGTTCTCAGTCGATAAGGCTTTTTGACAATTTTAATTTCACTGATCCCCCAAATGAAAATATTTTAATACAAATAGTTTCATTTTAAATAGTTATTATAAAATATTGAAAAAAGTTAAAATTAATCTGAGCGTTTTAAAAAAGTTGTATATTTTGTATTATAAAACGTCTGCAACGAATGTTTTATATTAAAATGGATTTTTTTTAAATGAATACGTACTTTTTCTCTTTTATACTTCAATCCTTTGCATGTGGAAACCACAATATTGTAAGGTAAGCTTTTCGATATTCAAAAGTAGCAAAAAACAGACTTCACAAACATATTGACTGAAACATACAAGTATATGGGAATAATTTTCGACTTTGTTCCCATTTATTTTACTGGCTCTAACTGTAGATTATCTGCAGGTATAAGTAGTATCTACTTAATACACTTTTAACTGTAGGTAGCTAATTGAAAAAGTCAATTCCTTGGAATTGACAGACGGAATAAGTTTCTGTAGCTATAAATTAAGCTTCTGTTTTATAAAATCCTATGTCATGACAGATATGTTATGACATATAGTATATTCCCACTGTAGAACACGTGGCTTTACTCTGTGTAAAAAAGTAATGGTTCGCCCGAATTTGGATATTGTTTGATGTCTTATAACAAGCTGCTCATGTGACCTAATGTTGTCTTACGGCTCCTATGACCCATTTTAGTCACAATACATATTGTGTGGATGCACCATTACATTGATAGAACTGTGCCCAGTGGTGGGTCTTAATATGTACTAGGTGGCGCCCGCGACTTGGTCTAGGTTGAAAAATGAAAAATATCATACTTAACACTGAGATAGTTAATGCAGCAGCGACAGACAGACAGTGTCTGAATTTTTTTTAGTCATTAGCCATGCAGGCTCCTGAGGGATCGTTTTAGGATGAAAAGATTTTTTCAACCAAAAAAAAAATGAAAAAATCTAAAAACTATTTTTTGACCTCGGTAACCTGCACAAAATATTTTATTACAAGTTTTATTTTTTACAATTTTACTATATGTATACTCGTAGATGTATTTACATGTAATACACAAGTAATACGCATAAACAACACGAGAAAATAGTGATTTAAGTTTAAATTTATAAAGAAAATTTTATATCTGAAATTCCGTCAGTAACTATGCAGTTCAACATGCAATGTCATCGTTTCAGTGGTTGCAATATTAAAACTTCAATACAACAGCCTCTAGCTAAAAGCTTTTCGCTAGTGAAAAGTTCAGTAAAAAGCATTCCCGCAAAAGGACTACGACGAACCGAACCGGAAGCCGTATGTTGGGATTACTTATTATTAAAAACAAGCTTTTGTATATAGTTGTATTTTAAACTAACTTTCGCATACGACTTCGTCTGTGTTGACGAATTTAAAATCAATTGAAGGTTAAAAAAAGTTCTTTTAAGTTTACTTATTTACCTACAACTTTTTTTCACACTATTTTCGCCATTTCATTTTATTTATATTAACTCAAATGACATGGGATAGCTTAGATTCTAATTAACAAACATTAATTAAATTAATTAAACATCGTTTATAATGCACACTGCCAAGGTTTGGAACCTGCTGCTGCTGCTGTATTTCTGAGATCATATAACCCAAACCCAACCAAACCATTTTCAATGTTCGAGTGAATAGGCATTTTCTGGGTAAGATCTCTCCATCATAGGCTGATGTTACGCTTCGCTACACAGCTGGATGTTAGCCAAAAGCAAACCCATCTCTAATAAAAAAAAATCTAATTTATTGATCTATAATCAGTAAGTATATGTGTATGTGGTATTTTTATGTAGATATATGTGTATAAGATCAAAATTATTATTACTAGTAAGTATTAATCGAATTTCATTTAGTGAAATCCATTGTGAATCGGGTCACTCATGAATAAAAATCCCATTAGCATTACAGGTGCGCCCATAAATCACTAAATCGGCACCGATATTGAATTAACTTTTATTCGGTTCCACCGAATGGCGAACAATTAAATTTGAAACTAAGCCGTGCTAAGTTGTAACGAGCAAGTTGTAAACTCGCGTATAATTTCCCCTGAGCTATTCTGATATGTTATTATGACGTTATAAAACCTAACGCTGCTGTTACTTTTAGGTCAGTTACTCACTGATGGTTCATGTCGAACTAAAAAATAATTATGCCAGAAAGACTACATTAAAGTTTTCTAGGTACAGTTTTTTTTCGTCTTTTACCTAATATTTTACACCTCGATTTTTTTTATATACAGTATGATCAATCCAATGGGTCAGTGAGGTACATCTGAAACCATAATTATGAGGTACGCCATAGAATTAATGCTTCAATTTTTTAATTAATAAAAACTGCATTGAAACTTTTTAAAATACGCTCACACGAAACTAGGAATAAACAGAAATGTCTAAAATTTAATTATTCGGCAAATTGTTATCATCATATCAGTTCATGATAAAGAATCAATTAAGTATTTGAAAAGGTTTCAAATTTGTCCTGTACTATGTTCAAATTGACGTAATCTACTGCTTTCAGGTATCTACTAATCTACTGCTGCCAAAATTATGACTGCTGAGCACAGGTTTGCCACTACTGTCTGAATTTGAATATCGTGAATGTCTTGCCTTCCTTGTAATTAGTTCTTCCTTGGTTTACAAGGGTGACAGATTGTCGTGGTAATGGAAAAAATTTTTTTAGTCATTAGTCAGAACTTACCTTAATTCTTAATAACTCTACGATACTTATTCAACGTTTGCATTTTGAAAACTTCATTAGAAGCTTAATTTGTTTTTGTTTTACGACGCAATTAGAGCACGCTATGTTTTTGATGTGTGCCTACAATTAAAAAACAGACTTTGTATCAGTTTATGTGAAAAAAAAAAAGAAATCGTAATGCTTGCCTATAAGTCTATTAAATATGAAGTAAATAATTTTACAATTTTTAGTTTAATTTTAATGTTTGACTACTGTTTTTTTTTTAATAAGACTACTAATACTTTTTACTATGTTAGTGCGAAATTTCTTTACAAATTTTCGAAACGAAATTGCTACATACTCAAGTAGTTATAAATGTTACAACAAAATGTTCATTCTCGAAATGATGATTTTGATTATTCTTACTTTTTTCCTATTTTTTTATTTATTTTTTATTTGAGATGGGTTTATTCTTGGCCAGCACCTAGCCGTGTAGAGAATATGAGGCCTATTATGGAGAGCGACTCAATCATTCTGCGAGGATGTCATCTCACAAAATGAGGTGGCGGAGAGAGAACGGGAGAGGACGACGTCCTGTCTCATTCCCTCCGTCACCGACGAACTGGATGCAGGCGGCTGGCGTACGCTCGCCACCTGGATCCCTGACAGGACTAGGGCGGTAGATAGGGACTCTACCGCCTGCTTCATCCTGAGGTGTCACGGCGCACTTTGGCAGTTCTGGTGCGCCGTCCCAATGAGCAGTGTCCGGTTACGGACCCTCGCGGCGGAGTTGCGGAAGAGTGTTCGTCCGACCTCGCAACTTCGCCTTATAGCGGACACGGAGAACGTCAAGAGGTTTAGTCGGTAGGTCTACCCCAATACCATCTCGGGGCAGGAGTCCGACATAATCCACCGGTCTGCCCCCAGGCCGATGGGTATCCATGATGGATTCCTTTTGTAAAAAAAAGGTTGTTTTGTTTTGTTCTTTTGTTCATTCGAACTTTGATAAGATTTGTTGTTATAATATGAGCTCGAAAACACAGACGCCAGTTTGTGTTTTTCCAAAACTAATACCTAATTTAATAATTATCTGGTTTGAAACATTAATTATACCTAAATTCGTTCCTATATATGTGAAGTACTTAAAGATATTCTTAATTTGATCTTTTTATTTAAATGTTAGTTTAAAAAAATATTTTCGCCCGCAAATAGCTAGCATCTGAAGACTTTACTTTGATATACCAGTACGTAAGTATACGTTGTCAATCCGCATGTCAATTCAAAGGGTTCACTCAGAAGTAGGGCGCGCTTCGCTTAGACGAGCGTTTTTTAAGATTTATTTTGTTCGACCCACACGAGGCTTCGCACGGATTTTTTTTCTGTAAATTATATACATAAACCTTCTCGTTTCTCGCTCTTTCCATTAGTGTAAACCGTATCAAAATCCAGTAGTTTAGAAGTTAGCGGAGAAACAGACAGAAGGGGACAGCGATTTTTTTTGATAATAATTAAACTAGCTGGTACCCACAACTTCATCCGCATTGAAAAATAAAAGATATAACGCCTGACATATACATTGACGCCTGAAATATATACTTTTGCCTTTTGTTTTGTTTTTAGTTTCTACGTTCACCCTGAAATTCTATTGTAACTATTGATGAAAGATTTTTTTTAAATCGGATGTTAAGTTACGAAGATTACCTCCTACATACATAGTTCGAAGATTTTTTTTTGAATTAATAATACAGACATTATTTTTACTCACATTTAAACTAGTATTTTTTATTAATAATATGCGCTGCTAACAACAATCATAACATCATTTTTCAAACTGTCAATCAGGTTATTCTAGAACCTTTTCATTGTCAAGGAGTGTTCACACGTCCGTGGGATAAAACTTATACTTATCCGCACTATAAGAAGATTCACTTTAATCAAAAGTAATAGAAAATAACCCCGCTACTATCTCTTCAGAATTGAAAAAATATCTTCAAAATTCTTCCCTGACGACAGGGAGTCGTCAAAGTAAACAATCGGCGTTGTGTGATTATAAAATCCGCCCGTGTATAACAGTTCAAAGAAAGCGCCTGCGCCAAGGCAAGTACTAAATAAAATATTCATAATAGAAAATATGGAAAAATCTTGTACAAGTTTGCACTCTAATGGAAAATTCAAGATGAGTTATTTTATAGGCTTGTTCACCGTAACGAATTGATGTATAATGTTTTCAAGATGTCACATGGATATGGGGTGAATTCTTTGCAAAAGGTACTTAAAAGAGTTTAGAATAACTATTAGTGTATAGAACCGGGAAATCCCGGTACCGAAAATCCCGGGAATTCCCGGGATTTTTGAGCGGTAAAAGAACCGGGAATTCAAATACTCGGAACCGGGATTTTCGGTACTTTCGGGATTTTTTTAAAAATAAATAAAATTCATTTATTTCAGGTAGCTACTAGCTACAGGTCTATATGAGAATAATATTACATTAAATTTAAAATTCAGTTGCAAATAAATTTAAAATATTAAATGTCAATGTCTTTTTAAGGACATATTACAATGAAAAAAAAAGCTTTCAAAAAGACCAAATAATTTCGGTTTATCTGTTAAGGCGTCGGTTTATCTGTTAAGGTATTTTAATTGATTGTTAAACATTTGAATTTTATTTTGTTTGTAACTTTAATGCAGCCTTTCTACTAAAAGTTTACTCAGCGTTCCTATTAATCTCATGACGTAAATTACGAGTACTTTTATAGTCTGATTTTTACTAGATTTTAATAAATATTGTTTGTCATTATTCTCATTCAATGAGAGACTTGTTTCTTAAAAATAGTTCTATTGGTGATTATTTGTGCAAATTTTATTATTTTGGTTATATTTGAGAGTTGAACTTTATTTAAAATAAGTTGATTGGTGTAAGAATACGTTTTTC
Source organism: Synanthedon andrenaeformis (assembly GCA_936446665.2). Taxonomy (NCBI): domain Eukaryota; kingdom Metazoa; phylum Arthropoda; class Insecta; order Lepidoptera; family Sesiidae; genus Synanthedon; species Synanthedon andrenaeformis. Next base: position 9,582,183 of record OW387793.2, read on the forward strand.
AGTTGATTAGATAGATGTAGCTTAATTTGATTTCTATTGATCTCATTCAATGACATACTGAACTGACTGATTGTAATTTGTATCTAGTCTAGATTATAAGTATTAATATTAAGTTTGGTTGTAGCTAAAGCTGATTACTGCTGAATTATAAGTTTTTTATGATTCTTATTTGTAGTTTTATTCTTTAGATAAGACCATTATAGTTTAAATTTATCAATAAATATAATATTATATATATTATCGAAAAATTACCGAAAATCCCGGGAAATCCCGGTTCCAGCTTAGTCCGGTACCGAAAATCCCGGTTCCTTGAAACAGAACCGGTTCTCTATACATTAATAACTATAGAATAGATTAATTGTGGTTAATGGTACTGAATGATCTGATAAGGTTACCTACCAGAAATCGGTCTCTTTATTATATATAAGAGATATGTACAATATGTATGTCTATTCAGATTTCTCCACGTTGCCACCTGTGTAAAATATTTAAAACGAAAAACAGAACTGAAATTAATTTTTAAAGATACAAAAGTGAGGCGATAAGAAAAACTAATTTTATAATAGCTTTATATACTTGAGATAAATATTGTAAAAATATCTTCATTTGACTACAAAGGGTACTTTGTTAAATAAGCCTTTTTTTATGGAAAGCGGTTCTAATTTATTCTAAATGTTAGAATTCGTACAATTTAACAAACAGCGATCAATTCGGTGTTTTCTTTTATTATTTAAATATACACCAAATTTGATGAAATTTTCATGTATATTTCAGTGTGATGTGGTTTAGATTCACAATTGACCTGGATAGGTGGCGCTGCGATCGAATTACAGAATTTGTCTTGCCCAAAATTTTAAGAATACTATGTATATGTATACTAATATCTTACAGAAGACCACCTAACCGTGAAATAACAGCACGCGTGCTTCTGTGTTTCGGTGAGTGAGTAAGGGATGCCTGAGTCCATTACCCCACCCCTTCCTTATCCCTTATCCTTAATTAATTAATTTATTTTTATTTATTTATTTATTTGAAAAGGTTTACCAACTAAAGACATACTTAATCACAACATACAACACTTACAGGAAGGAACATTACAAGTATGAATTTAAATTATAGGAATTAATCCTTCCAAGGTCGGCCTATGGCGTTGCTTGTGTTATAGGCGACGGTAGCCTTCTACCGTCAAGTAGACCATCAGCCTGTCTGGCAACCTTAACGTAAAAAAAAAAAACTATTTTGAGTTGCATAGGTACATGCGCAGGTGTATTTTAATAATTCACAGTACAATCTTGATAAGAGAGGCTCGGACGTTTTATTTCTAGATTGGTCTACGAGCTCATTGAATTTATGTCTATTCGAGTAACAATGATTTATCTGACGCGAACCCATCTACCCTAAAGGTGGCACGCCCTATACATAATTTAGTATTATAAATTGCCGTGTTATTAAATGCCGACTCTATCTGGCTTGTTTTAAATTTAATTAAAATATTAAACTAACGGCGACTTGTTGTGTTATAAATGTGTGAATTATAAATAGATAACGAAATAGTAAGTAAGAGTTTTTGCAAGCTACTTTGTCCGCATAAATTTATAGATTACTAGCTGTTGCACGCGACTTCGTCCACGTATCTTTATAAAATACTAACTGGTGCCCGCGACTTCGTCCGCGTTTAACCAAAACACAGGATGTAGCCTATCCTGTGTCCCGTACGTCCAAATGTTTATCTACCAATTTTCATGAAAATCAGTTAATTCGTTTCAGAGTTATGGAGGAATATAAATACATACATACAGAAAAAAAATCTAAAAATCGTCAATTTAGTTTCAGTATCATGTATAGAGCCTATAAACACGATATCTCTGAAAACAAAGTAACTTACTCCATGACCGACCCTTACAGATTTATTATTAGTATTGATAGCCTATGTTACTCGCTGATAATGAATTTTCAAAATCGGTCTAGTAGTTTATGAGTTTATTCATTACAAATATACAAAATACAAATCTTATCTCTTTGTAATATTAGTATAGATATAGATAGTATAGATATCCCTTGTGTTATTATGAAGCATAAACTATGTACATATGTTAATGTTAAGTTTCATCAAAATCCGTTCAATGGTTTTGGTTTAAGATTGGACAGAAAAGTAGTGAAGTCAATCAATTCAAATCTATAGCAGATAAGCGTAATGGAATACAGTCATCAAAGAGACATGTATTTACATAGAGAGCCTATAAATATATCCTCACAAAGAAAATAAGATACACACAGTGAGGTTTAAATAAAAAATACAAAAGATTATTTAATATTTTTGACAAGAACATACTAGCTAAAGTAAATTCATTCGTTTGTATTCTACTTTTCACAATAGGAAAGCATATAAGAACAGAGGCCACGTAAGAAGTCATAAATGACAAAACGCTTGAGGCAGCACACAACAAACGCAATACATCTTTTGTTAGACTCAGAGCTGCAGTGAGCGGAAAAATGAAATTTCCTATTAGTTCTTTATTTTCTATTACTCTCTTTGTTGTGACTGTATGGCGCTGCAGTGCTTCCAGATTTAATTTATCTGGATTTTTGAAGCTGTCGGTCATTATTGTAAACGTTGCCAAGTTAGTCTCCGAATTTTTGTCATACGAGTAAAAAAACGCAATTTCCATATTTGCCAAGAATAATGCATAAGTTTATTGCGGTTTTCTCTTAGGGTTTGAGTTTATAATTATGCAAAAATACATGTTTCATTATATTTTTTCGAATAAAAAGTAAATAAAAAGTAAATACTTACATTGTCATATACCGTAATGTTGTCATGTTGGCGTGAAATAAAATGTCTAGACAAACCTAATAATGGTTTCCTTCCTCGTTGATCGCTTTTTCTATTAGTGAAAACCGCATCAAAAACCGTTGCGTGGTTTAGGAGGAGTTAGCCGATACACAGACAGACAAACGCGCTAAGTGACTCCAATTTATACTATGGGTACGTAAGAATAATATGTGCTGTATGTTATAAAATTTAAAATCTTCACACAGGAATGTTGAATTGACTTTCTGACCACCTCGTACCAAATGGCTAATTTCATGCTTTCACTACCGAAACTGTCAGGATTTATTTCAAGAATTTCAAACGCCCGAGACGGAAAGAGATTTTTGGCGTTGCAAGGATACCTCTTGCGACGTATTTTCTGCACACTTCCCACACAATCCATACTAGTCATTATTGCTAATGCCTTAAGGTTGAAATCTTTTGTACGAATGCAACAGAAATTGTGCTGCAAATGCAAACTCGATATATTAGGTCTGAATAAGTTCTACCTCTCGAGGCTTTATACGAAGGTTTTCCAAGTGTAAATATACTTACTACGGGAATGGATGTTTGTTTATCATATTTTCTACATAGCTTAGTTTTAATGCTTTATCTGTGTTTTCAGAATACAATTTGTTATCCTATTTGAACAGAATTTAATTTCGCTCTCTGATCTTACTTATCGAGCATATATATTAGATTTGACACTCAGTACAAAATTCACTTGCGGTTGAAAATACGAATTTAAATGTTTAGGTTAAAATAAAATAAAATAAAAATATGTTAAAGTAACTAAAATTACACGTTACACCCACACTGAAACAAAACACTATATCAGTTTTATTAGCACAGTAATTATCTGAATAATAAAGACGTTATTCTTAATTAATAGTTGAAAGCTATTCGTTACGTAGGCGTGATTTGTTACCGAAAATTATAGGCTTGAAGTCGCTCCAGGTAACAGAGTTAAGGCTACTGCACAAATTTTTTAAGAACACAATTCATGTTGCTATTGGGATAGTTTATTGCACTTTGATGATATCTTTTCATCGCCTTTCCTCCAATGCCTTAAAACGAAAGTCGTTGTGACTCAACATTGACTAATAAAAGTCTGGTCCAAAAATTCGCTGTGCATTTTTCTGAGTGATAATTATGATCAGAAAAGTCGACATATTATCCCAAAGTTGGTGTAGTATTTCTCATCTATCTAAGGCTATCATTCATCCAAATATTGAAATCAAAATAATTTTAGAAAATTTGTATTCTATTAAGGGCAGCAGCAATGTCCTGAGTACTGAAACTGAGCAGTCCATATAGAGACATTATCTTACAAAAGATTATGTGAAATTACAGCACGTGTATCCTTAACTAATATTATAAATACGAAAGTTTTGTTGTTTGTTAGGTTTTCACGCTTTAACTAAGTATTCAACCGATCATCATGAAATTTTGTAAGGGTGAGATATCTTTCATTCAGAAAAAGTAGTATATATATATAAATGTTGTGTTGGTTTGTGTATAACGCAAAACGAAAACTGGCCGTCGCGTCGGATTGACTTGAAATTTTTACACAATATGCAATCCACTTCAAGGATTGTTAATATATAATAGACCTAATAGAGGTTATATAATAACCTCCAAGGATGATATTTTGCGTTTTAATATAATCTATCGTAGATTGCGAGAGAAAAAAAAAAACGCCTTTTTATGGCGCCATCTACCGAAAGCGAGGAGAACTAACTCGATAACGAACCAACGATAACCGAATTTATTAAATCTTTTTAGTTTTGCCAGGCATTGAATTTTTCCTTCGGGAACAGACAGGTACCTACTTTTTTTCTCGGTAAAAGGTACCTTGTGTCCTTTTCTGTAACCTTGACAATGTTTATGGAAAATACGGTTGAGTAATTAAGGCATGAAAAGATAACAGACAGACAGACAGTTACTTTCACATTTATGACATTAGTATGGATTTGTAGGATTGGCTCAAGCGAATCCGCGGACAATTGTTTAATAGTAGTTATAGATAGTAATATAATAGTTAATATATTAACCTACTATTGAATCTTACAAAAAATAAGTTTTCTAAGCATAAATTGTTCAGATGGTAAAAATAACTGCTAACATAAACAAGAGTTTCCAATACTTGTGAAACATTTACGGCCGTCGAGTTCCATACGAAAATCTGTTACAATCATATAACAAAGTTGCTGAATTAAAAATCGGCAGTAAACTATACGGGTTGCTGTAAATTTTCCGTTTATAGTCCTCCCCGGAGACGAGTGTCAGGCGAAATGGACGAATTAAAAATGATATTTGCTGCTATAAATTTAAAAAGTAACTTCAGTGCATTGTTGTATCTGTTGAATTCATAACGGAGTTCAGCAGATACAGATATAGTGAATGTTGGCTGCAAAATTTAGGCCAGTAAAACATAAAATCAATAACAATATTTTTTCACGTAAAATACATACATATACTTTTATTTAAATCAATTTAATGGGGATGCAAAAGCGAGCGTTGTATAAAACATGGCACATCGCAGTGGTTTACTTTGACTGCACTATGCCTTGATCATATACACAGACGATACTCAACGTTTGCCAATATTCTCCAATTTCAAGAGAGATACTTAAAAAGATACTTCCTCAATCAAATTGCCTCTTCGTTCATCAATTTTTCTAATAAAGTACTTATTGTTTACCCTTGTAACTGATAAAGTAAGGGGATGAAACATTGGGTATTTTTATTGGCAAAATAAAAAAAGGAGGGCGATATTTTAGGGCAACAGATCTAATCTATTTTATGCCATGCCTTCAAAGGCTCCGTAAAGAGTTTACACAAAGCGTCGAAGCCTTTCCGAAAGGCACGCCTTTGTATCGGATTATTTACTTTGAGCGTTTTCTTTCAAACTGGATATTTTTTTGTTACAGTTTCTGGATAGTGAACATAAAGTTTTAGTCTGTAAGAGTCGTGATTGGATAGCTGAAAACAATTTCGAAACATGCTGTAAAGCTGACAGTTCACTTGATATTTTTTTGTATGTCTGTTCATCCAAAAAAAAAACTTTAATTTTTTACTCTCATACTATATTGGTTAAAATCATGCAGGGCATTTTTCAATTAAATATTCTAGCTAATGAGGAAACTATCATCATCATCATCATCACCATCATCACCATCATCACCATCATCGTCATCATCATCATCATCATCATCATCACCACAATCATCACCATCACCATCATCAGCAGCAGCGGCAGCAGCATCATCATCATCATCATCACCATCATCATCACCGCCACAATCATCACCATAATTATCATCATCAGCCTGTGTCTCTCCACTACTGGATGTAGGCCTCTCCCAAGGCCACCACGCACGGTCTTGTGTTTTTCGCATCCAGCCGCTTCTTGCGAAGCCCTTTAGGTCGCTGCGCTTTCCAATGCGTGGCCTCTATTCGAAACTATGTTCAAATTCAAATTCAAATTCAAATTCAAAATAATTTATTTGCTGAATACAGTTGTACATAAGTTGTAAATTTAAATTGATAATGTCCACATATTCAACCGACAAGCGGTGTGCAAATTTAAAAGCATCTCAAAATTAATAATAAGTAATATAGTAATAGTAATTTTTATATATTTAACATAGCTTGCATCGCTTGCACTATATAGTGTCATCATTTAGAAATTGACTAAGTGAATAATATGCTTTTTCCACCAAAAAATGTGACTTTTGAATGTTGCCAGATTCTTGATATTTCTTATATTTTTTTGGAATTTTATTATATAAGTGTGGTGCCATACAAAAGACACTTATTTTCTGTACCTACACAAGTAATGCTTCTATCGACTTTGAAATTCATCAAAAGAAATCAATTGAGCCATTAAAATGTACCTTTTATATGTCAAATTAAAAAGTCTGCTGTCATAAAATCCGGAATGACCCATAAAAGTTACTGTTATTAAAACGCGTCCTAATATTTTTCTTTGACGACATTGACTGCCGATCGTTCGGCTTTTTAATTTATGGTTCTAGAACTTTATTTGTTGATGTTCGTCCATTTAAAATGAAGTATGCGGCAGTTAACTTGTTTTACCCGGACTCTTTAATGGAGGATCGTGAAGAAACAAATATTTCATACACACATGGAAGAAACATTTATGTCTAAACTAGTGGTCTGACCCCGGATTCGCACGGATGATATTTTTTTTGCAAATACACAAACCTTTCTCGTTTATCACTCACTCTATTAACGAAAACCATATCAAAATCCCTTGCATGCATCGAAATAATATATCTTTGGTTGCGTGGTTTAGAAGTTTGCGTACAGAGAGACAGTGACGGACAGCGAATTTATTTTATAATATGTTAATATACTTACCTTAATTACATAATTATATAAATATAAATATCTTCACACATTCCACACAACACCATCTAGTTCCACACTAAGCAACTTAATGCTTGTATTATGGATACCAGACAGTTGATATAATACATAGATTACTTTTTTTTTTGTAAATACATACATATTATAAATACAAACATCCATGACTCCGGTACAAAGGTAAAATGTTAACACATAAACACTTGCCCCTAGCGGGATTCGAACCCGCGACCGTTTGGTTAACAGCTAGGGTTACTAGCCACTAATGCATTCTTTAGTGACACGACATAGTGTTATCAGAAATTATTTATCATTCGTTGTATTTTTGAACGAGGATTTCTCTATTTTAATTAATACAATTTTATAATTAAATCAAATTTTGTTTAAAAAAAGAATCAAACAACTGGATAAGGGTCAACGGACTAACAAAGACGAACAGCTTTATTAGGCTATACAAGTTTGTAGCTTGATTTACAAGATATTCCTTTAAGCACGATTTTAGATGCATACTTTAAGTTGACACGGAACAGGCGGCGACTGGATTGTTGAATGCAATAAACAGGGCGACGTTTATAGTTGTACTGAAACTTCGAGAGCGTATGAGTGCAATTTTTTTTGCAATTTCTAATGCAAAATCAGAGAATTACTGTTTAAAACAATCATGTTTCGATAGTTCTTGCCCTACACCGTAGATTTTATTTATTTGTTTTTTTATTTTTATAAATTCTTTATTAAGCTGTAACTGTGAATTATTTGTTTTGATTGATGAAGTCGGTTCCAAATTTTTATATAGATTCTATATGCGGATATTGATGGTGTTTGCATTAATTTGTTAGTTAGATATTATGAATTATTATAAAAGTTTATGTATGTTTTCTATGAAAATAAATAAATAGTCTGGTGACAGTAACCACTGGATGCGAGAGTCCATTTCCCTATCCCCTTCAAATCCATGATTTTTAGTTAGCATACTATTGCGTTGTTTGTGTTAATATAAGCGACCTTAACCGTCCTTCTGTAGGTCAGCATAAAAATATATATTAATTTTCATCGACTTCTTCATTTCGGTAACTAACTATTGTCCTAATTTTTCGATCACATAAGTTATAGACAACTACCAATCTTCTGGCATATAAAGTACTGCTAATAGCAGAGAGCTAACTTGGAGGCTAATAGCCTAATTACTGAAAAAGGTTGGTCCCTTATTTACTGTTTAATTGACATAAAATTAACATAATATAAAATATTACAAAAATAAATAATGCTAAAGATATTGTAATTATTTTTCATATTAATTTGTGACCTACAAGCAGACTTAGCATTGTTGAAATTTGTCTAAGTAAATTGTATAAGTAGTACAAACTTAGACAAATTTCTACCTAATGAGTGATAACCTAATTCTGCATGATTGCAGATAACAATACAATATCAGTATTATCCGTTACAGAAGGTCACCGTCAAAAATAATAATATTAGTGTGCTACTCTGTCTTGATGTACCAAAATTTCATCTAAAAGTCTGTCAGCATGTCCGTTCTGATCCAACTGGTTGCATTGTCTTTATAATATCTCCTATTACGGGGCGACATCACGCGACCGTCCTAAACTCGTCTCAATAAACCTTACCCACTAATTACACCGCTCCCCGTGAGTTATAGTTGTGTGCACCAGATTTATTAATCGTGCTTCGGGTCTAGAAACTTATAAAAGAGTTAATTGAGGGACGAAAAAACTTAATAATCCTGTCGGAGCTCAAAAGTCAAATAAGACATGCGCGAAACTTCGTTTTTTGAATATCCTATGATCATAGGTTCTTACTTAGGATTTTTCCAGCATAAAAAGTATTCTAAATTGTTAGCGTCTGCTATTTATAGCGGCTGAAGTTAATTAATTAAGGCAGAAAGTATAGCATAAAGTACTCTGTGGAATGATATTGAATTTGAAAAGGTAATCTGACAGTTCAACGAACGCGTCCGCGAAGGGAGCTCGTTATCTAATACTTGGAAATTCCAACTGTTGTATGGAAATACAATTCCAACTTGGAATTGGGTATTTCTGATTCGGACATTAAAAGTATTGGGACTAAAACTAAACATAGTGGTTTTTAATTAATGTATCCGAAGTAGAGGGGTTAGATTTATTTTTATTTTATTTTTACAAAAGATCCACCAACATTTGCTCACACATGTGCTTGCTATCGTGGACGGGCCCGAAATGGCAGAGTGACGTTTTTACGTAAACAAAATGGCGGAAGACCATAGAATACCGAAATGACACTTGCGACACAGATAAGTTTGAAATAATAAATTCGCAAAATGTCTTTTTTCCATATAAACTTCGTTTAATGATATGCCCATTTACCTAATAATCTCTTTTTTATAAAATTTTGTAAAATGACGTTTTTCCATTTAATCGACGACATATTATACACATATCTTACAACTTAATGAAAAAACTATAAAACCAAACAAAAGGTGAATACCACTTCTAAATTTCATTAAAGACAATTAGATATAAAATTAGGTTAGATTCTAACCTTAGATTCTAACCTAATTTTATATCTAATTGTCTTTAATGAAATTTAGAAGTGGTATTCACCTTTTGTTTGGTTTTATAGTTTTTTCATTAAGTTGTATAGAGGTGGACGTTTAAACGAAAAGCATTAAATTAAGCATGCTTATTTAAAAAAGCAAAAAAGCGCGCTTAGAAAAAGCGTATAGAGCCGCTTTTAGTTTTTTGCTTTTGGTTATTTTACTTTACAAGTCCCGCCATCTTTCACGTTTCGGTAACATTACATGTGCAAAGAAAGTGTATTATCCTACAAAGTGCACGAATGCAATTTTATTTAGTCGGTTAATAAACGTTTAAAACGGAAAGTTGTTAAGGAAATAAGCTAAAGCAAATAAAATAAGCAGTATACGCTTTTCGCCAACTTTTCGCTGTTACGGAGCAAACGCGTGTTTTCGTTGCGTTGTGTGTGCGTGTATACCTATTGCTTACGTGCGTTTTGTTTTTCTTTTTATTATAAAATGTATGTACATACAACAATAAATACAATAATGTGAAATGTGATGATTAAAACTGTAAATAAAAAATGTAAATAGTGTAAAATGTAGACACAAAATTCCAGACAGTCCTAAGCCTGTAATTAAGTAGGAAGTAAAGTTCATTGAAATAGGTAAGTATAAAAAATGTTTATATAGGTAATTAGGTTTTATTCAACATTTTTTATATTGTAATAACAAAACATAGCTATGTTTAAAAAGCTCGTTACGTAGTTAATTTATAAACACAACGTTGAATGCTTTTACTTCAACGGCTTTAAAAGTCAATAAACGAAAAAAGCAATTAAGCAAAAAAGCACTTTTTTAAGCGCGCTTATTAAAAAAAGTACAACGTTTAAACGTTTAAAATTTTTAAGTCGTTTTTTCCACCTCTAGGTTAGATAGTGATACAATAATATATAATGTTAATTAATCCATGTAATAAACTATCCGGCCAACCAAACCAACTGCCATGCCAACGGACTGTACCAGCCAACGCCAAACATAACAAATTTTAGACTTTCTTTGGTAACATAAGTAACATAAGCGCGTAAAATAAATGCAAATCAAAACACATACATACAGTTAGTGATTGTATACTCTTTGACATACAGTAGTTTTTCCGTTTTTTTTTATGACCCTTCTCTTATTTTCATAAGGAAGACGGTCGCAAAAAATAGTATATGCAAAATTTTACGATGTACTTATGTCAAATAAGTAGTTAAATAGCAAGAGTCCGACTACGGTCGTACACCAAATGTTAGTACCAAACGATAGCGCGATTTAACCTGCCGGTGCGTCGCCATCTGTTGGTGAAAAGGTAAACTATTTTAACCAAGAGAATCTATTTAACGTCAAATTTAATTATGCAAATAGTAAATGCAAATTTAAAACACTTATTACAGTACTTGCACTACTGTAAATAATAATTACATATTTTTAGTTCAGTTAAACCATTTATTTTTAAGATTGTATCTAAACGCAACACGATGATTTGTTGCAACTGCTTGGACACAGAGATGTTGCTTCGATGCCAAGCCGGCAAATTAATGTTTATTTCTTTATTAAAAGTTAGTGTTATGTTAATAACTCTTAATTAACTTCCAGATAATTCCCAAAAGTTAATTTATTTAATACTAGCTGGTGCCCGCGACTTCCATTGAAAAATGGAAAATAATTTGGATGTAATGAAAAATGGAAAAATGAAAAATGGAAAATAAACATAAAAATGGAAACACGAGAGAAAATAATAATATTTGACACTGACATCTCTACCATTGTGTCGACGGTGGCGCCACCACAGCGACAGTGGCACCAAATTCACTTTTCAATAATTTTAGCCCATCATTTTTCATCATCATCATCATCATCATTCACCATTTAACCTAACATTTTTCAGGATAAAAAGTAATCTACATGTTAATCCAGGTAATAAACCATCTGTGTGCTAAATTTCATCCAAATTCGTTCAGTAGTTTTTAAGTGAAAGACAAACAAACATACCTACATCCATCTATCCTTACATACTTTCGCATTTATAATATTAGTAGGATTTAATATAAGATTACCATAATAGGATAGGATTGAATAATTAAAATGCTGTTCACATATTTCACTGTCATGATTAAAGAAAATTCAACACTTTTTACCTCTTAAAAAGTAAATTCAAATTTTATTTTGCGATAATTTATAATTATATTAAATGAAAAAAAAAACATCATGTTTAGTATTAGTCTCTTTTCGGGTTTAAATTTAAATTTTAATATTATAATTTAATTTTAACTATTTAAATTTTAATGCATTTTAGATTTACAATAAATAGCTGATCTTAGAAATGGTAAAAAAAAAATTACTTGAGCCAGGTACTTATTATAAAGTCACCTCTTATAATCACTTGAACAAATACTATATCTACTTACATATTAAACGGCTTATAATATGATTACCGCAACATTTCAGTGTTGTGTTTTGTTGTAACGTTTTAGTATTTGTGTTTGTTTGTTTGTAAACCGATTGGAACGATAACAAACAAAAAAGTTATACCGAATACCGAAATACCACGACTAAGAAGTCGCAGACAGTAAAACTGTTTGAAGTTGTTGTATTACAGTTTCAAAATACTGTAATACAACTTTCTGTATACGACAAAGCGTTGTATAATAATGATAAATAACGACATGTGTTAATCTCTTAACTTGAAATTTATTGCCAAAGTAGACCCCTATTCAAATGGCAATTATACAATATTTTCATATTAGGCAGACACCACACTCGTTGAGGTTAATCCATGGATAATCGTCGATTTATGGTGAAACAATGTTTGAACAAAATTATCAGTCTCTGTGTTATTTCTAGCGTGGTACAATTTACAAGATTTCGATTCCATGGTTTTTTTCATTATCTGGCACGGTGACATAAACTTTTATAGATAACTAGCTGGTGCCCACGACTTCGTCCGTGTTGAAAAATATTAAGTAGCCTATCCTGTGTCCCGTACGTCCAAATGTTTATCTACCAAATTTCATGAAAATCAGTTAATTCGTTTCAGAGTTATGGAGGAACATGCATACATACATACAGAAAAAAATTCTAAAAATCGTCAATTTAGTTTCAGTATCATGTATAGAGTCTATAAACACGGTATCTCTGAAAACAAAGTAACACTCCATGACCGACCCTTACAGATTTATTATTAGTATTGGTTATATTACTACCTGGTGACAGCGATTTCGTCTGCATTCAAAATTAAAAAATAAATAAGTAATTTAACGCTTGGCCCTTAATACTTCACTAGATCAAATTAAATTCTAAAGTAACCTCTAACACGGAATTATAAACAAATTTTGCTCTTATTTTCTATATGAAACTTAAAAAAAAAACTTAAATATCGATAATGAATGTAAAAATATTTTGACAGCTTTAGATTTTAGGTGCTATGAATATATCATTATAAGTTTTGGAAGATGAGGGAAGATGAGAATATTTAATGTAAAAAGAAAAATATATACATGTTTTTTATTCAAGTCTCCTAGTTTCAGCACATCAGATTCTATTTATTATTTCTTAAAAAAAAAAAGAAAAAAAAGGGAATGAAAACGGTGTGAATATAGGGAACGGCTTTAATCTCTCACTTAAAAGGAGATAAAAAACGAGTATTTAATCGTTAGTCTCTTTTAACATAGACAGTCGAATAAATTTAAAAAAATTAAGTCATTATAATGACTTAAATCTGTCCATTGTTTTGCAATATGTTTTGCTTTATAGACCAATTTTAGGTGCTTTATTGAGGATGGCCTTTAAGAACATTATTTTAAAGTGAATCGAATTACTAAAGTTTAATTAAAATTAATTAATCCAACTTTAATTGAATTATAATTATGTTTTCAGTTAAATAATTGAATGGCATGACGCTATTCTTTTATTAAAGTAGTATAATTTTATCATCACTGTTTCTTTCGTATTCTTATTTTCATTTCTCAAGACTTTTGGGATAGATATGAAATGCGAATTTCAGGAAAACAGCAAAATAAATTGGTATTTTCAATATTTTCACGTAAATATAAGGTTTGTATTGGTATTACATGTGCGCTGTAACCATAAAGCAAGCCAGCACTAAGCCCCGATGTTGTTGGTACCTAAATAAATATCTAATACACGAACGCATTAAATTACTGTGCCTATATCGTAAACCTACTCGTTCGTGCGCAATACAATATTTATTTTTATTAATTCGTTCAACGCACTAAGAAATCGAAAACGCCGCGGGAAAAGAATCGTTTTAAATGTAATAGTTAGCAGGTAAAGAACTACTTGCTATCTAGGTAATGGTTGGTGATCATCGTTGTCTATAAACACGAGTAAAGCCAAGGAGATGCACATCTCTGGCGATAATGTATGAAAGGCAACATGAATATCAAGAATAAGGTTAAATATCCGCCTGGCAACCCTTAGGTACTCACAAACAATTTACTCAGTTTTTTTTCAGTATTATAAGTGTGTATATTTTTGAATTACCTAATTTAGAAGTATTTTGACGTTACCATGAGATTATAATGTATGGTTATCATTCCTTTAAATCAAAAAACAACAGGGAGATGCAAGCTTAAAGCCGACCCTAATTTAACACAATAATTATCCTTACATATAAAACAGTCCCCTGCCACGTCTGTGTGTCTGTATGCTTGTGATAATCTCAAAAACTAATAAACGGATTTTCATGCAGTTTTCAATAATGGAAAGAGCATAACTGCAACCATAAATATAGTTTGAGAAAATAACTGCAACCGGGAGGCGCTAGTGTGTATTATAACCTATAACTTTATAACTCTTAAAATAATTATAATATAGCAATTAAACCCTAGTGCATTGTGATCAAATGGATATCAGTGTTTCAAAAATATCTAATTTGCGTTTGTTTATTGTCACTGGCTTGGTTGACCGAATTAGTAAAAGACGCGCGTTAGAGTTCCCGTCACTGTTTTAAGAGTAAGTGTATGCAATATTCCAAAGCTCGTATTGCGGCCGTAACGGGGACTAATTGCTTTCGGAAACGCTTTATGCGATCATATTTCACCTGAAAAATGATTTATTCGTTTCACTTGGCAATTTCTTTGGCGCATTTTTTGTGTGTCGCATTTATTAGATGTCTGTGTGTAGAGTAAGGAAACAACATTGCATTTTTATTCTCATTATTTTCTTATGTTGTTATTTTAGTTTGTTTAAATTAAATAAATCACTGCCGTAAATAAATGTTTATTGTAGAATTCATGGTGATCACTGGTTTTATTGAGATAAAAAAAAATGTGATCAATAAAATAACTGAAACTTTAATGCAAGAAAATAATTTTTATTTATTTGTACCTATTTGATTGTATTTACATGTATTTACATACATATACCAAAGCTTAATTTACCGTCTATTACCAACCGACAAACCACGGTGTCCACCTGGTTGGTCCGTTAGTAATTTTTTTTGCAAAACTTCTTCCTATATTGTCGCTCGTTTTCATAGATCACAGTGTACTGTCAGCCTGCCCGCTAGAAATAATTGTTAAAATAATTAATTAACAAATGTTACCATTGACAAAAATGTGTCCAAAAATATCCCTAAAGATTTCTCACATAGGCTATAGGGCTATCTTAAGGATGTTAAAGTATAGTAAATTTTACCCTCATATATTTAGGAGCAGAGACGAACGGATCTTTCCACATTTCCTTGCCACTTCCTGATACTAAGCGGGTTTTCTTGTACAACCTTTTCCTCCCCGGCTTGGGCTGTACACTTCTGGTAAATTTATTTATGCATTTACCGGCCCCATAAGATTTATTACCATAAGAATTTATTAAATCCTTTCGTTACAAATGTATTATTTTAAAATATTCGTCTATGATGGATTCTATCATAGATTTCTCTATGTAATAGATATCGGAATATTAAATAAGGGATATATTAATTACATAACCTCTAAGCCTTGATAACACATTTTTTAAATTATCGTTATAATTCAATAAATAGCAACCATAACATTTTTGGTCTAGTTATTGATGACAATTTTTTTTCGTTCGTCTTCATTTCTTAACTGGAGCTAAAATATTTTTATCAATTTTTTCGAAGTAAGTAAGTTATATTATATTACTTGTGAGAGAGTGCCTGGTAATTAATGAATATTTTATTCAATCTGCTTAGTCGTTTTCAAAGATATGAGTTTCGAATAATGAACTAATCATACCTTAAGTATGCTACACAAAATGTGCTCATCATAATAACATTAAAAAGAAATAAATAAAACGCTGCCACCCCCTAAACTACTCAACCAATTAACATGAAATGTTCCATCATGAACACAGGTTGTTGAAGATACAAAAAAGGATACCTTTTATGCAGAAAAAGTGCTGTTTCCATGTGATTGTCTAAGTATAAAAATAAAAATTCAACGCTTACAATATACAATACAGATGGAATTAATATTTTAACACCCAAGAAAAAGGGGAGCGGACAAAGTAGCTGGCAAAAGCTAGTATTTCTTGTAGGAATCTTTTGCTAATGGTCGCAAACGTGGTTTAGGAAGTAGTACGGAAATGGTGGCGTGTTTCCGGTTACCACACGCTGCTTTCAGCTCATTTCGTAACACACTTTGTGTGAATCACGTAAATGGATGAAACGTAAATAAATAAAGATTACAATGTGGCCTTTTAAGCTAAACTCGACGAAAAATCCCTTCGCGTTCTTAAATGCACTGCTACTCAATGGTTTAAAATTTTAATAATAAAAATAGGTTACCGATACTTATTTAGGTATTTATTTTCATGGAACACATAGGGCACAGAAACATATTTATGCCAGTGCTTCCTCATAGAATGAGAATTTAGTCCTATGCAATAAATACATTTTTAATTTATTTTGTACAATCAGTACAAGTACAGTCTTTTCCGTGCTTCGGTACTAATAAAATTTTTAATATTATAAATGCGAAAGTTTGTTTGGATGTATGGATGTTTGTTACTCTTTCACGCAATAACTACTGAACCATTCACCATGAAATTTTGCATACACGTTGTCTGGGATACCAGAAAGGACATAGGGTACCTTTCATCTAGAAGAAAGGACTATTCCCGAGGGATCATCTAAAATTAAGGAAACTAACTCCTTGCTAAGTGTCTTGCTTTTTCAACGCGGACGAAGTCGCGAGCACCATTTAGTATTATTATAAAGGTGTATTTAAAAACAGTATCACAAAACATATTTAATTTCAGTGAATGAGTTAAATAATTTAAATTTTGTTGTTGAGTGTTGTTAAATAATTTCAGATGTTTGAAAAAAAAAAATTAGAAAACGTAATTTTTTCATGTAATTCAAAGAGAAATTCACATTCCCTTCTCTCCGCTTTAACGAAATTCCAAATGAAAGTAACTTCATAAAACAGAAATACGCTGTACATCATTCAAGGAAGTTTTGAGGATTCTTCGTAAAGAATGTTAGCGTACAGCCCAAGGCTGCTCTGCCATCGAAAATGGAAAAACTTTGATTGTCAGTACTTTTTTGTCACCCCGTGATTTGGACATTTTATTTCCGAATAAGTATGTCTTCGTTGACGAAAACAGAGGAAGTTTTCTTTGAATCAAAGTAATGTTTGTTTTTCTTTAAGCAGATGTAGAATGAGGATTATTTTCACCTCAAATTCTCCTTGAGGTTTGTACAATTTGTTGTTGTGTAAAAAAATACGATTAATCAAGTCTAAGCAATTTTAAAATGCAAAACAGAAAAATAAATTTTAAATTTCTTGCATAGTCCAAAATTTATATTGTTATAAAAGAAACGCAACGCAGTTCATGGGTTCAAATCTCTCCCTAGGGTTGCAAAATCGTTACTGTACGTACCCCTCCCCTATTTCGATTTCGAAAAAATGTCGGGAAGTAATTTTGTATTTTATGAGGGGAACCTCTGCAATTTATGACATGAAACATGTTGATTTTCAAATTTAGTACCTATTTATTTTCAGATAACTTACGAAGTTTGGAATAAAATTGTTGCAATAAAAAGGAAGGAAACATAATTTTTATTAATTCTTTTTTTACTTTTTTTTTTATTAGTAATGGGTTTACTCTTGGTCAGCATCTAGCTGTGCAGGAAAGACACGGCCGACGATGGAGCGAGTTAACCCAGAAAAAAACCATAAATTCTGTGTATAACTAAATGATCATTTTTATTAAGTAACTAGCGGCCTGTTCCCGGCTTCGCCCGGGGTGCGTTTTTTTACGTAAAAACCTTCCCTGATTATCCCTCTGTCCATGAGTGAAGACAGAAAAATCGGTCCAGCCGTTCTCGAGTTTTGCGCTTAGCAACACATTTAGGGATTTATTTTTATATTATAGATAGATAATAGATACACGTGACGTCATCCGCAACAAAAAAATACAGCTAACAAAACTGACAGTACTTAGTGTGTCGCGAGATTACGTCATCAAAATGGCGGCTAGTCGCATTTGCAATTTGTGGGGCATACTGCTATAACTTTTTAAAAAGTGTAGTTAAAAAAAAAAATTAAACTATCATTGAGGGTTTGATTTGATTTCATTGGTAATTTTAAAAATAAAACTTTTAAAATTGGCAGAAGCTTTTTGCTTTAAGCCAATGAGAAGTATTTTTATTCCAACTTTTGTAAATTTTGCAAATTCACAATGGTTTATTTTAGTTTCATGATTTCTGGTTACAGTATTAACTCTGTAATTTGTTCAGTTTTGTTTTTGTTTGTCAGTGAATGGTTACAGCATCACCTCACAATTGGAGAATATATAATATCATCCGTAAAAAGTATGTATAGAATGAATGAATATGCTTTGAAATTTGCATGAGATTGCAGTATCAATGTTGTCGCCACTGTACATCATATAACGTACACTAAAAGCCAGTTTGCTTAGTTGTTAAAATATTTATTAAATTTTTATTTCTCATATTTATTCAATTTTTATGTTTTTGTAAGGCGTTGAATTTTTTATTTTCATTTTTAATTGAGAACAATACTTTTTTTTCTGGATTAAAAGTACTCCATTTCTTCTGCTGTATCTCTGAAAATGTATTTTACAGAATTATTTAATATTTTTTGTAACTTAATATTGGCTATATCACTGCAACATCATTTTGTAGACTACAAATTCCTTAAGTATTTTTTTTATGTTAAGCTCGACAGACAGGCTGACGGTCCACTTGATGGTACTGCGCTGCCGACCATAGTAGAATTGAGGATATAGGAAAATTGACTCTACCTAGTAATACTTTGTAGGTATTTCTGATTATGTGATACAGTAACAGATATTAAAAAAAATTAAACCTTTTATGGATACAACAGAGACTATCCCATTTGAAGTCTAAATTCGTATAACCAATTACATAATAGTCTCAGTTTAAAGCTATTTACGTATTCGTCTTTGATTCAACTAAACGTCTAGTAGGAGAAAACCTTTTACCTCAAAGGGGCTTTCAAATCACACAAAGCTAGTTTCCACGGAGTGAACACTGAGTATTTGGGAATAGCTTGGCAGGTGGTGAATTGATTAGATAACAGTAGGTATGTGTATTTCACGTACTACCTTTGAAAGCCACTGGGCATTTAACCCTTTGTATGCTCAAATATACGAGAATATATGTATATAACGGACGATTTTCCTGTAATAAGTCTTTGTATTATTGAAAAAAATATGGAGTCTATATATTTTTTTAATAATAAATGAAATGAAATGAAAAAATATTTATTGCATAAATCTTACAAGCATAATCTTACATAAAAAATGCCTAAGGGACTATAATATTAACTAACAGTTTGAAAAACATTTTATTTGCAATCACTAAGCTTAGCTTACGGAAAATAGCTAGGTAGTTAACATAGTCAGGTTAACATAGTTAACATAATAGGCCTCAAAATACATGATATATATAAATATATATTGTCCCCTGACCTCCAAGCTAGGATTACCTGTGTTTTAGAAATCAGTGGCCCCGCGCCGTGGTAGCTGATGTTATTTAAAGCCGTGTGTGTGTATACAACACAACATACAATAACACATCGCATCAAATATAAGTATCTACATTTTAATACAGTTTGAAAAATTAATGAATTTCACATTTTAAACGGTGATAGTTGACAGACAGGCTTATATTCTTTGAGTAAATGTCCTCGTCAATATCGGTGACTAACGGCAGAGTATGTTTAGAACTTTTATCTATCAAAATCTCAATTGTATTCACACACAAATAAATATTTATACTTCTATAACAAGCGTTTGAAAAACTATTACACCATCTACTTATCTATTTTATCAATTTTCTTACTTGCAATAGTCATCCTGTGTGTTTGTTCGTCCTTGTTAATCACCAAACCAATGGAAACGATTTTAAAGGAACTTTCACTACGACTTTAGAAAAAATTAAAGATTTAATAGCAAGTTTTAAATATTAAAGACATTTCTAAAATAGATATATCGGTGCACAGCTGCAATTTCACAACATTGAATGTAGATATTGTGTAAACGCCACGTGAATCTGAATTTTAAATAAACGATTTAAACGAAACAGACAATTCGTATTCCTACATATTCTCATTCAAAACTGAGCCTGAGTTTAAGAGACTTTTTGGAAGAGAGGATTTTTGATGTTACGATTTTGAATTAAAAATTTAATATTAATTATATATAACATTAGTACGATTATTAAATACGGCGTGTTCGACACTTTCACACTTAACGCTTAAAACTTGTATATAAATAAAGATTATAGTATTATATTATATATTTAAATATGGGCTTCGATGAAAATGGTCAATTTTTTATTAATTTTGATTTTTTTATAAAATCCATAAATATTAAGCCGTAAAAAATTGATTTATTTATGCAAATTTTCTTACAGATTTTAAAATCGAAAATATTCCGTGTCTTGAAATAATATAATATCAACTGACCCGACAGACGTTGTTTTGACCAAATTTCAATACTTAATCATTTTAATATCTTTTTTACAACTTCATTCAATGGTTGTTAAGTTACGTAACATATACGAGTAACAAAAGCTTAACCAAGTTAATATTTTTATTGTTGAGTTTATTTATTGTTGTTAAATGACATTTTAAAAATAGATTTTTCAGTACACCTGTCGTCCAAGGGTGTAGAAATCAAAGGGGCTAAACTTGCAACCCCTTGTCCGGGGTAAAACAAATGTGTGGTCATTAAGTTGGGGGCAGAGGGTAGGGGGGCAGTGGAATTCTCATTACGTGGTTACCCTAGGGACGGACTAGGATTGTCGCAAGGGGTTAAAATGGTAGACGGTTCAAGTTCAGTGCAACAAAAAATAAAACAAAATGTTACAAGATATATTCGTATTAATAAATCAATACGTCTACTATTAATAATAACCCATTATGGACTTCTTTTATTGTTTTTATTTTATTTGATAATAAATAAATTAATTAATTTTATTAATAACATTAATTTTACTAATGTTTATATTTTACATAATTCTTAATATTATGTATATTAACAATTTATTATAGTCTGTCAGATACAGCAAAATAATAGAAGAGGACGTTATAGTTATAGGTATTGGCAGTAAAATTTTTACCTAATATTTTTTACAGTTTACAGTTAATTAAATTAATTTTAATTAAAATTAGGTAATGAAATATCAAATATTAAAAAAAAACAGTGGTTATCTTGCTTGAAAAAGTATTTTCTTATTAATTCTTATTCTTATATAAATACCGTGGTAGCTCTTTCCCAAACGACACCTTGGTGGTTTGAACCTCTTCATAAAACATGAAAAAGATATTGACACTCGAGTTTACAACTCGACCGTCACTTTTTTGACTTCTTAGTTAAATTAAAACTTAAATTAATACAATGCAAATCAGACTACAATCCAAAAAGTTTAAATCGGACAAATTATATAACTAGTTCTATTATATTTATATAGTAAATTTCTATTATATTATATAGTAACTTAACTTAATTTTTGTACTAAAGTTTTAATCCTTCCAATTTTATATCTGTTCGGTTATCTTCTAGGAGATACAAAAATTTGTTGTGCAATATTGCACATTTCATAGGTTAATATTGGTAAAATTTATGTTCGGTCTGAGGTTAGTCCTTGTCTTAAATACAATTTCGATTTTGAATATTTCAAGGGTAGCACATACTTTAATTTGAGGAGGACTCGATAGGATATCATTAGATACCCATCAATATTAAACATGGTTATTTAATACCTACGCACTTCAACCCCGAAGACGTTGGAACTAAACAATAGGGTAAGTGCTATAAAAGAGCACCTAAAACTTTGTTAGTTGAAACAAGTTCAAACTGCTATGAACAAGATATTCAACGCACAGGAGTGTTGTAAGTTTGATAAATGACCGTGTATTACACCGTATGATAAATGATAGCAATAATTTTTCAAAAGTTTTTTTTAAAAAAAATATAAAATACTCAAGTATCCTTCTTAGACATTCTTGGGCGAAGAAGGAAGTTGTGGCTGTTCCTACATCAGAGAGTGAGTTCTTACAATCAAGAAACAGAGAGAACTGATCCAGGCTCACAACATTGGTGATCAACTAAACTCACAAAAAAGAGAAGAAGATGCAATCCGAGCATTGTTTCCCGTTAACTTTTGATGTAAAACTTTTGAATACATAACACATAATTATGAGAAATAAAATAATATCTATCTTATGAATTAAGAAAAAGCGCTGCCCTTTTTTGGTTTGACGTGATTAAGCTGACTTTTTTTTTTTATATTTCTTCTTATTCAATTTCCCTTTTAAAAGGAATGTTTGGTTTCGGAGAAAAAATAAAAAAATACTTCTTCCAGATTATGTCCTAAAAATAAAGTTAATGTGGTCTAAGTGGTATTCACGTACGTCTTTGTAAACAATTGGTTTTCTTTTACTTCCTCGTATTTATCTCAATCTTTGTAAGCAAATTGTACATTATTCCTCTTCTTTAAGTTCATGCCAAGTTAACTTACTCGTAACGATCATTTATTTTCGTTTAATATTCATTACGGTGTGAGAGACGGCCTGCAACGCGTCCCTTTTCATTAGTGTAGTTTGGTTTACAGCCATACATGAATAAAACATTGGAAGGGTTAGGATCAATTATTTAGTATGTTGTTATTTACCAGAGGGGATGGAACACATGAAACAACATGTAGGTAATGTGTTTCTGGCGAAATGATTCATTGAATGTTTCTAATTAGATTATAGAAGTGACATTTTCAGAAAATTTTGATTGTTTTTTTAACACTAACTTTATCGAGAGAATATTACTATTAAGAAACTGTTACTGGTTTTAAACTGTTTTTATAAATCTTTCTTGTATTCATTATATTACTTTATCTTGTGCGTTCAGGACAGGCAGAGCCTAGGATGGGGGACAGAAATGGGCTGAAACTAAAGTTAATATTCTGAAATAATTTTCAATGTAAGAAAATCAAATAAAATGAAGTGAAACAAACTTCCTTTACATAATAAACTCGCTTTTTCCCTTGAATTCGTCTGTGCACCTTTAATAGGTATTGAAATATTTATTTAATCTTTATTTCTCATCATACTATATTTTTGTCAGGCGTTAAAATTATTATTTCTATTTTCGACGATCTCTTGGGAATAAACAGTACTTTTCTGGATGAAAGGTACACTGTGTCCTTTTCAGTATCCCTGACGACGTGTATCATTTATTTTCACATTTATGACAAATTTTTTTTTAATATTTTAAACTTAAATTTTTTCAAAATTATAAAAATTAAGGGAAAATATATATAAATTTTCTGAAGTCACTAATTTGTTTCTCCAAGTCAAAACAAGCGGCAAATTAAATTTTCCTAATCGGCCAAATTTGTTTACACGATTCGAGAGTCTGACTCAGTGATTAAATTCGTTTGGACAGGATTATAAATTTCGTCATTTATAAATTGTGTTAGGACGCTTAAAGAGTTTACTTCATTAATTGTGCTTATTTCTCTTGGCGAAGTGTATTGGGATTTTAAGAAAGATTCCATTTAAAAAAATGATTACAAAAAATGATAACCAAAAATTTATTACAAGTTTTGTGTCAAAATTTTGTCTTGCTAATTCATAGTGGAAATGATCTTTTTTAACATCAAATTTTAAGCAGAAAAATTGCAATAGGTACTATTATTTTATTTCTTCTAAAATGAATATATACTTCAAAAATTAAGAGCTTTTTCGGTACCAGGCCTCTAGTACCACGTATGTTGAATGCGTTTCACATCTGCGTTCTAAGTCAGACTGAACATTAATACCCAAGACAGAATTCTTTATTTACGACAATCCACGTCTCGACTCTGACTTAGCTGATTTATGGCCTCACAAAGCAACGTATTTCTCACAAAACAGTGAATATAAATCATAACGCAGATGGCGAAAACGGTACTCTGGGTGTTTTTGGCGATTTTTTCCCGAATACAGTGCGTACACACAACATGATTTTTCCTTGAGAAAAAAAAAATACATAAAATTTTAAATTTATTGATAGTATCTACTTTTCGTGGATTTTATTACTTCAAAACTACAAAGTATTATGTTTTAGGAATATTTATAATTTTTTTAAATTATATAGCTGTGGACGACTTCTCTTCGGATCTTTGACCAATAGTATTCTATTTTGTTATAAGTATAAGACTATATTAATATACCAGACTATATTACATATAATAATATTAGGTTATGACTAAATATAAGTATTATCCTAATATTTATTATTACAAAAGATTTATAAAAGATTTTTATATACTTTATAATACACACTGCCAAGATTTGGAACTCCCTGCCGGCGTCTGTGTTTTCCAGCTGATATAACCCAAATCTTTTCAAAGTTCGAGTGAATTGAGTGAGTGAATGAGTGAGTGAGTGA
The DNA here is from genome assembly GCA_936446665.2 of Synanthedon andrenaeformis. Lineage (NCBI taxonomy): Eukaryota > Metazoa > Arthropoda > Insecta > Lepidoptera > Sesiidae > Synanthedon > Synanthedon andrenaeformis. The sequence goes on from OW387793.2 coordinate 9,606,845, forward strand.
GTGAGTGATTGAGTTAATGAGTGAGTGAGTGAGTGGAAAAAGAGAATAAAAAAAATTACAGAAAAAAACACTTAGGTACTTTTTTTAAGTATAGAAACAAAGGATATAAAGCTAGTATTACATTGGTATTAACGTGCACAGCGCGACAGACATGGATAAGAAAATTAACTGATGGTAAATATTATCCATAAAAAACCATGTCGTGTGCACACGCAGCGATTCAGCTATCTAACATTCGGCCTGTAAATACTAAATCGCATTTTATGTACGTGTTTTCTGTTGCTGCTATGCAGATACCATAAATTAGTTCTAATATTATTATTTATGAACCCACAATTTCGTACGGATTTTATGTTTGAAAACTATCTTGTGACAATGGTTTGATATTTTTTACAACAATATTTTTTGTTAGACAAATGACGGCGAAACGCAGTACTACACTTACCACATAACTTTAAAAAAAAATAAGACTAAGTACTAACATTTTAATTTAATTAGGGAATATACATTATTTTATTAATGATCTGTAACCTTTTCATGACGCTTATGTACTGACGATGAAAATGTTCTTTTTTATTTTATTTATTATTCTGTGATTGTTTCCTACTTACATTGTTACTCATTCTATTACTTTTCCAAGTGCAAGTAGATACATAATAGTATATTAAGATTTGATGGATATACGACGAGCCAACGACAAATTGAGATTAACAAGATTTCCTTCCTAGACTTCCTAGACTAAAGAGACTTGATTACATTACTTGATACATGCAGACACAGGAGACATTCTGTGCTTAGACAGTCACTTAGATTTCTTAAAGCTAATTATTGAACTATCTGTAATAGTTTACATGTAAATAGGAAGGTACAAAAATCAGCACGAGCTGATGTTTGTTAGTCTTCTATATAATTAATTTGCTGAATGAATTTAAGATGTAACTTAAGATACTTAAGGATTGTAGTCTGAATAAAACAAAGTATGCTTTGTAAATAAATTTAATGTGATAATATGTTACTGGACGAATGCAAGTATGGTACAATAGAATCCTTTACGCACGGGAGTATAGCCTGCACAGGGGTGGTTACAGCCGCCAGCCAGTTAATTTGCTTTTACTAAATTACTAAGTTAACCTTGAATTTTTTATGTAAATGTCTTCAGATAGGATGACGGTCCACTTGTTAGTATAATAGGTGGCTACCGTCGCCTAAAATACGAGCAGCGAAGGTGCTGCAATTTCGGTTCAGACCACAGGAGGAATAAGGACAAGGGATAGAGACACTGGCATTCCTTGTTCACTTCGTAAAACACAACAGCATACGTGTTATTTCATGTTGGTCTCCTTTATTTTTAATGAACTGGTTACTGCCGCCAGACAGGCTGCCCAAATGACTGTGAAACGCAGTGTACCCTCTGCCACTACTAAAAACAAATAGTGTCTAGGTTGTATAAGGTTTCTTATGCCAATTTGGCACATGTATGTAGCCCTTAAAACCCACGATGAAAAGTATGGAAATTTTCACACAAAAAATTCAAATTATGCCCCACTCAACTATTTAGATTAAATATTTTCTTTACACAATGTCACTCCATCGTGATGGTATCAAGTGGAAGGGTGCACACATGATAAATGACAACGACGGTCGGAGGCTATATTTACGACCGCATGTCTGCCTCCCCTTGTGAAAATGACTCGCGAATGGGTTTAAAGGATTCAGGAATCGCGGTAAATTGACTTGAGGTGAGTCTGATTTATGACGTGTCTGTGACGTTGGCGCATGGTTTTTTTTGACATATATTCCGTTTTTAAAAACACAAACGTAGTACCAGCTTCATAGTCCCCAAACATAGTTAAGTGCAGTTTTTCTTAATTCAAAATTCAAGGCTTTGGTTGTTGAAAACAAAATTCTGTCTACTTTAACCTTAGAATTTCATATTTCCTTAACTGACCCATTTTTATTATTCGCATAATTTTATTTTGTTACATTGCTGAAAATGATATTTACTATGTGTGAGAAGGTGTAGTCTAGGCAATAGTCTACCAGGTGAGTACGCAACGGATTGGCCAGATTTCACATGTTTTCAAAGATTTTCTCAAATTTTTACTTCATCGAGATTTTGCTGACTCTAAGTGAATATCATTGTATTTTAATCCACACGTAGGAACGAAAACACTCAGACCTACAATACAGAAATTGAAAAAAGGGAAAAAGAATATAATAAGAGATGAATACAGTGAAATAATCTCTGACTCACACCAACATACATGTTATCATTTCAGCCATCCGACATCTTCTAGACTTCTGTAAGGGAGTGTGAAACTAGTAGAACCACATAGTTGAGTAAAAGAAATGCTTATTTTGTTTAGTTTGAAACAAAATCCCTGATAATAATTATAGCGTATTCAGTACTTTTTTTTATAAATTCAATGGTTATTGTGTTGAATCCAATGTGAACCTTTGTCTCACAATATAATAAGGGTCTCTTCTCACTATGTAGCAAATTCAGGCGGATTTGGAAAATGTGGATATCGTAAAATTATGTGTTTATTGTCTTATCGCGTTTTCTTTGCGAAGGGATACAGGAAAATGTAAGGAAAAAGGCAAAAGGGTTTGGTAGAATATTTATCTAATATGTTCTCTTTAATGTAACTTTCAATAATGCGACTGGAATGACGAAAATGATTAAAAAGCAGATTTATATTTTAGAAAGGTATAGATATACGTTTATAACATTTAATTTTCTACTTAAAACATTCGGTTATATACTTTGACTTTTATTACATTTATATGACTTCATCATGCGCATTGTAGAGAGGCAAAATAAAAGATTTTATCTCTGGACAATCTCCTCTTCTGGCCTCGCACGGATGTATTTTTACAAAAATATATATACACAAACCTTCGTCGTTTATCGTACCGTATCGTAATCGTATCAAAATCCGTTAGGTGGTTTAGTCAAAAGTCAAAACACAGTCAAAAGTGGAGACAGCTACTTTATACATAATATGTTAGTCATAAATGAATAAATATTAAAGAAGAGCTAAATTTCCCGTAAGCATAGAATTCTTAAAAAGAAATTTCAATATTAGTTATTTACCTATGTATGGTTTTGTTTTTACATATTTTTTTCTAATGGATACATAATCTTTGATCTATGTGCACTGAGAGTAGCTAATTAGCTACTATTAAAAAGTAAATTGTTATCCAAAGTAGATCGGTCAATGTTCTCTGAACTGAAGATAGTTAGTTAAACTCCTTTGCTATAGCAACCAACGTAATATTGTCAAAAGTCGAAAATCGATAAAATAAAGCTGAAACTATTGCTTCAACCGGTAGTATGTACTGATAGATGGTCCAAGTGAAAGGTGATGTTTATTTCAAATATAAGTACATAACTTGCATATGAAGGACCTTTGTTCGGACTAATCTCGTAAATCATGTAATATTAAAAAATACTCCTTTAATACGCTAAACACATTAGGCATTAGATATTTGTTTTAAAAAAATGTTTACAGAAAATTTTCTTTCTGAACTCAAAAGTAACGAAAAAGAACGTATAAACGCCATCGCTTTTCGATTTTTAGTGTAAAGATGCCTTCTTCTTGCAGAAATATTTTTGTAGATACACAATTTAATGTGTATTAAATGAAATCGGTTCCTATTTTCCTCGTCAATTTTTAAATCGCTTCCTTTCATAAATTAGACCATAAGCATGAATACAAGACACGTTCCGATTGGTCGAGAGCGGGAGGTAAGCCGAACCAGCTTAGATAAGTCTTCACAGGACTGTCTAAGACCGTCTAAGTCTGCAGCAGTAGATATCGGTAATACATTTATTGATTTTTAACAAAATTCTGTAGCATTAGTTTATTCCTAAGATTTTAAGAAGTCTTAAAAAAAAACTTGATTGCTAGTATATAGTAGTTATATAAAAACGTGAAACATAAATATTTTCAAATATTAATTATATTTATTTTTAAAATACATTATTCCTACAACAAAATTTACTGTTTTCACGACATATCATAAATTAAATAAAAAGAGTGTAATCCTTGTGTGTTACATAAACAACACACTATTACATAAACAACAGTACTTATTACATAAACAACACTATTACTAAACAACACTATAACATAAACAACACTATTACATAAACAACACTATTACTAAACAACACTTTAACATAAACAACACTATTACATAAACAACACTATTACATAAAACACTATTACATAAACAACAATATTACATAAACAACACTATAACGTAAACAACACTATTACATAAACAACACTATCACATAAACAAAGTTACGTGACACACACACGTGTGTCACTTAACTTTGTTTATGTAATAGTCGTCTGACAGGTTGACGATTCACTCGATGGTAGGTGGCTACCGTCGCCTATAACACAAGCGACGCCATAGATGCTCAGGTGCATTGCCGATCATAGTAGCGTTAAGAAAAGGCATTATTAAGAAGGCATGGAGAAATAGGCTCTAGCATCCCTTACTCACTCGCCGAAACATAACAGCACATATGCTCTTATCAGGGTCGTCTTCTTTAAGGGGTTGGTTGCTACTGCCACCTGCCATATACAGACCAGAGCCACCAGACCAGACCAATTTATTTCCAAAGTTGGCTTTGCTGAGATTAGAACCCGAGACGCCTGAGACAGAGAGCTAAAGCAAACACCTTAATCACTTGTTATTTGCTTTACCTTTTTTTAAGAGGGAAGATGACATTTACGTACTATCCCTCGTCGACGTTACCTGCACGACTGGATGCTGGCTCAAACCTATTATTAATAAATAAATAAAAAAAAGAAAAACTAATGATATCCATATTTTACATGTTTAAAATAGTAATTTATTTATATTTCGATTTACCTACTTTACCTGTTCCATTGTTGTACACGACAGTACCTACTTACATTTTTTTCTTCTATAAAAACCAAAGTGTGCGAGACAACAACTACAAATTTTAAAGTCGACGCACAATTCGTACGAAACAAAATTGTGCGAAACCACTACTATTGGTTATGTGGGGAGCTCAGGAATCCCATGATCCGCCACGCATCGTTTTTAGGTGTTTCACGACACCAGATATCCCCGTATTTTTTTACACACATCAATATTAATCAATATCAAGTATTTTTGGGTACTGATTTTAAAATTAATATAAATTTGTATAATTTATCTGGGAATTTAAATTCGGAATTATTAAACTTGTTACACAACCAAGAACATCATATTACAGACATTCGTATTACATGTATCGCGAATTATACCTCAAAATGAAGGCACCTTGAAAGCTATCAAAGACAAAGTTAAGTGGGATCTCATAAAATTATTACAATAAAGCCACCTGCTGGCTTATGACAGTGGGATAAGCAGCAAAATATGGCGGTTCTCCACCACTATGAGCGGATTTTGGCCGTAATACCAAATTATTACTGCCTGGTCATAATTTGAATTAATGCGTCCGTCCTTTGTGAACGGTCACGTAATATTGTGTTTTGTTTTCTTTTATGAAAATTTTATAATGAAAATATCCAAAGAGCATTTAATGTAAGACAAATGTTATAAATGCAAAAGTGAATTTGTTTTTTGTTTGTTACGCTTTCACGCCTTAACTCGAACAAACATAATTAAATTTTGCATACACGGATGCATCAGGGATCAGGAAACATTAGTTATACAGAAAATGATATAGGGTACCTTTCATTCATAAAAAAAAGATCAAAACTATTGTAACATTTGACGACACGTTTGGTCTGGTGGCTAGCAACCCTAGCTGTTAAGCAAACGGTCGCGGGTTCGAATCCCGCTAGCGGCAAATGTTTATGTGTTAACATTTACCTTTGTACCTGAGTCATGGATGTTTGTATTTATAATATGTATGTATTTACAAAAAAAAGTAATCTATGTATTATATCAACTGTCTGGTATCCATAATACAAGCATTAAGTTGCTTAGTGTGGAACTAGATGGTGCTGTGTGGAATGTGTGAAGATATTTATATTTAGATATTATATTTATCTGTTGTAAAATGACCGGAGGTTTACCGTCAGCTTTGACAACTTATGGCAGATGTTCTATGCTGGATATCCCTGTCCATTGCCTGAAGTTACGTGCCCAGGATTTCTTTCGCCTTTCAGGGCACTGTCTCCCTTTTATTCTGCCATTCAAATCTGTTATTGCGTAACAATGCTCTATATATTCCTGTGGTTATGGATATACTATGCATACTATAAGTATTTTTCTTGACATTTAATCATGAGGGATTATTTTGTATACATTTTGTATAATGTATAATTTATAATATTGTATTTCATATTTCCAAGTTATTATTTTTAATTAAATCAACTCAGTGGAACAATAACTGCTGCATCTTGATTTTAAACGTTAAAATAACATTAGTATAACCAACACTTCCGGACGTGTAAACAGAACTAAATCCAAGTATCTGCATTAACAGCTATGCCACATTTGCAGAGTTCGCTGTGACCGCAAAGCCGTCTGAGGACCGCAAGCAAAGCCGACTTAAGAGGATTTACTAGATATACCTGTCTAGAAACGCTTGTGGTTACAGACCTAATCGTGTTTGATCTGTGCAATTAACATGCACACGACAAGATTAATAATCTGCTGTACTGTGCTCGATTATATCTACTAATCATTAATTTAAGAGTGTCATTGTGAAAACAATACAATTTATCTTTGTGCTGAGTGCAACATTGTGGAGGACGTGTACCATGTTTTGAAGGAACGTGTCCGGTACGAGAGGGTGCATAGGCTAGGCTTCCGTGGCCAATTTAGGTCGCAAGTAGGTGACCTTAACAGCGCCCTGGCATTCCCATTATCCATTGATGCCAGGGAGTTGTACAATATTTACTACTATAGAGTTAGTGTTTAGTAATAATTTAGTAAATTATTATATTAGTTTAGTCATATATTTACAATTTTGCCCAACGAAGCGTCATGTCCTTCAATGAAAGCATATACATTCTGATGCAATGAAATCGCACATGTAAACATTTTTTGAAAGGTTATTTCAATAACTATTCAATGATGCCATATAAGCGGTGATAAGTTTACCTTACTGCCGAAAAGAAAAGCAACAACAAGAAACCCTAAAATTGCTCACTTAGCGCACTGCAGTTTGCTATAGCAAATGCAGGTATAAAAAGGCCTGTTTTGAGTAGAACGTCATCATTTGCATTTGTATATACATTTGTATATTTGTATATACATTTGTATATTTGTATATACATTTGTATATTTGTATATATTTGTACATATAAAATATATGTGTTTTTATAAATAAAAAAATACACAATATTTTTCAAAAAATGTTTACATGGTACGATTTCATTGCACCAGAGCGTGGATAGAAAAAAATAGTAGCAGGAACCACACCCTTATAGAAGACCAATTAAATAGCAATACCTGCTGTTGTGTTTCGGTGGGTGAGTAAGGGATTCTGGATCCAATTTCCCTATCTCCCCCAATTCCTTGTCTTTTATCTCACTAAGGTCGGCAGCGTACAGCAAATAGCATTGGAGATTAGGGGTAGTTACTGCCGCCAGACGGGCTGCCCAGATAACTGCGAAACGCAGTATAGGGCAGGGCCTACTTTTCCAAATCCATACCACAGCCACCTTTGAAAATTTTCTATCCAAAGTTGAGCCTATGTCGGCAATAGATCCCCGGACCTTTGGAACAGACCGTTACGGCAAGCACCATAACCACTAATCCAACGAGCTCGTCAAATATTAAGGCTATTTTTTTTTCTCACGAGAGAAACAATAGTAAAAGTCAGTATTTTGTTCTATTAGAATAAATAGTCTTTATGTAATGTAAATGACAAAAGTTATCTTGGCGAAACTTTCGCTATAACAAATTAGTCAAAAGTTATTAAACTTTGTTGGAAATTTAAAGGACCTTGATAATAATTATGTCTTTCTATAATATAATTACACCTTTTTGACAGGAGGCAACGACTGTCGAGGGTTCTCTGAAGCCAACAATGATTGCCGGAAATCAACTATTTGCCAAAGTAAAATGACACCTTTGATTCCATCCCTTAAATAGGTTTCTCGAAACATCGGGCTTTAATTATAAATCTTGAAGGCGCTTATTAAATTTCAAGGAAGTCAAATTGACGCCTAAAATTATTCAAACTTCAAAGGGTGAAAGTAAAGGATTTATTTCTCTCTTCTTTACTGGCTGTCGCATGTGTAGTGCGTAGTCTTTAGTTTAAATATCTTCTTGCAAACTTATTTCCTAATTTATAGAGAAATTTTATAGGAAATTAATAGAGGAACAAAGATTGATTGGAATCAATTTGGATTCAATTGATGAAAAAAAAAAGATAAACAGTGCTTCCGGAAAGGATGTTGGAGGGAAACAGTATACAACTACCATTAATAACTACACACAGAACTTAACTCCGATAGTGAATACGGTACAGTCAATATGGAAATATTCCCCAAAATAAATAAAATAGGTCAATATTGAAACTAAAATTACTCAAAATGACATCATCATCATTATCATCGTCATCGTCGTCGTCATCATCATCATCACCGTCATCATCATCACCATCACCATCATCACCGTCATCATCATCACCATCATCATCATCAGCCTGCGTCTCTCCACTTCTGGATGTACGCCTCTCCCAAGGCTCGCCACCACGCACAGTCTTCTGTACTTCGCATCCAGCTGCTTCCTGCGAAGCAGGGCTCGAATACCGTTATTTTTTTAGAAACGTTTTCGACTTTAATACCTAAAGAACGGTTTAATTTGTTTTCGTTCGAACGGAACATTAAAAAAAACGTTTTAGGGCATGAACAAAACAAAATAACGTTTTCGAACGTTTTAAAACGTTTTTTGCCATTTTTTCTCGGCAGCTACGAATAATAATACCAATTTTATTGAGGTTTTGGCTTTACCAGTGCAGTTCAGTGCGTGCCACACGTTGACCAAGGTCGCGTCCACTGGATTAAACCGTTTTTTGAAAATGTTCTTATTTCGTTTTCGTTCCGAACGTAAAGTTGCGAACCAAACTAAAAGAACCGTTTAGAACGTTTTGAAATAACGTTTCCAGGCCCTGCTGCGAAGCCCTTTAGGTTGTCTGTCTATCTGTCCGCAGGGCGTTCCACGCTGTCAACTAATTAGTGGCCTCCATTCGAGAACTTTTCTACCCCATCGGTTATCCGCTCTGCGACAGACATATACTAATATTATACTAATATTATAAAGACTATACCAATATTATAAAGACAGAAGATTTGTATTTTTCTATGTAATAATCAGTTTAATAAATAAACTGCAAAACTAGTGGGCCGATTTTTAAAATTTCACCTATAGAAAGCTATATTATCAGCGAGTAAAGTAGGCTAAATTTTATAAAGTTACGCAGACGAAGTCCCGTGCAACAGCTAGTATGTGATAATATTAAGATGGAACATAGAGTTAATGCAAGCGCTAAACGGTAAAACAAGCTGATTAACCAGTAATGAAGCACGTCACTCCGGTTACAACGATCGCATTCAAACTACCCCGTGACGTGATTCAACATAACTAAATTAGCAGAAAGCCGAGCTTTACGGTACCCCTGTTTACTACTACCCATGAATATTCCACGCGCTAACCAACAGTTTAGCCTATAGTCGAACTAGTCTAGGCTATAAGCGTTTACTAGAATTCCTGTTTAGGTTTGTGCATTCGCTGCCGCAGCTTCGACTGCTTAATTCCGATGCGACAAAATATAGATTTAGATACATGTGTTAGAATTCGTTATAATTACGCGATTACAACAGTGTAACATTTAATTTAATAGTAGAAACTGTGCCCTATATTAATTTCCATAGTGTAAGTCCACCGCAAGATTTGTCAATATAATTTATGGGGTAGCAACACGGAGACGATTTTTAAAAATGAGATAAATAAATCGAGAGCGATAAGGGAGCCGCGTGGCAGGCATTCGATTATTCATTCTTACGCTAAGACTTCGAACTGACAACACGCCTTGTTGCTACCCACTCGAAATTAAATTAATATAATCGAATACGTATTTGTTTTGCTTGGACCACCTGATATTTAATACATGCAGAAGTCTAGGTATTTTTATTTAGGTATGTAAATTTTTTATTTATGTAAAGGCCGGCAGGTCGGTTAACGGATAATGATGGCGGTAGGATGCGAACTTATGATCTATTAGGAATAGATAAGGGACAAAGACAATAAGAGATAATGTCCTTTATCATGTACTGCAACACAACAGCACTGGTACTTTTATTTCATTGTGATCTTCTGTAAGGGGGTAGTTACTGTAAGGGGGTAGTTGGGTACTCGTATAAAGGTCGTATAAAACCTTTCCTACAGTTCCGGTCAATGCCTCTGGAGTTATACCGTCTTAAATGATGAATTCGAACAGATTCTAAAGGATATTTGTCACTTAATAAACTTAACTAAACTAGAAGAATAATAATTACGTCAAGTACTTCTAATCGACGTTAGGCCATGCTTTATGAGGTTCACACTAAATCTCACGAGGAGTATTGTTATCAATCTTACACCTGAAATCCTTTGTGGTTCTTTTTGACAGCTTTCAACATACTAAAGGTCTCCTACGGGAGTTCTTTAATGTCAGAAATTATAATTATAATTTTGGGGAACAAAGGAATAATTTTTACTATAATTACTAAAATATATTTTTTGTTTAGTAGTACTGTATATTGTTGTAAACAAATAAAAAAGTTTAATTATCTGAATGAGTTATAATTTTTTTTAAATGTTAAAACGGTTTAAATACTTAGACATTTACTGGAGTAACGTGAAAAACATTACTCGTATTGACGAGCACCAGCTTGTTCATTTGACAATGCACATGAATTTTGTAGTAGCCCTTGCCTAGTGGCGGTTGCTCTGGTCATGTTTGATTTTAGAAACTGAATTGTGTTCTCGTCCCATACTGAGGAAGTTGAAACCTATGTTTACTCTCCAATAACGTAACTTAACAAACTAGAAACTAGATACGGTAGGAAGCTTTTTCGTTTTGAATTCATATATGATTTTCCAAAAAAATATCATAGCAAATACCAAAAAAAAACAGGTATAGAGCAAAAACAATGCGAAACAATAGACTATTTAAGAGATGAAATGGTGGTCCTATGCTATAGAGATTGCTGTGTGGTTCGCGTTAATTATCATAGAGAGTCGCAATATCTTCAATGAATAACACCAGTAAAGGATTTTTTAAATAGGGTGCTCTGGGGTTATTGAAACTGTGGGGTAACTGCAACTTATTGAATTATCTCCATTACAATTGTAGTTACAAGCTGCGCCATTTATTGTCTTCGTGTTAAATCATTCGCCTCAAAAAAAATTAATATATGAAGTTACTGGGACAAAAATGGAATGGAATTTATAAATAACAGTTCTATAGTTTCTCCATTCAGACAGATAAAGTATCAATAACCCCGACAATTGGTACAAAAGTTTTTTATACACTACCGAACTCTGATACAATGCCGTAGAGAGTAAAGTCCAGTAAATAGTACTAGCAAGTTTCAATAAGCTTTAAACATTATAATTCTTTACTACATACCTACTTCATTTGAATTGGTTGCATTTACCCCCTAATCGGGGTTAATGGCACTTTATCTGTCTGAATGGAGAAACTATAGAACTGTTATTTATTAATTACATTAATCCTTTAGTTGGTAGCGGTAATAAAATGTATAATAAAATTGCCCAATTAAAAAAATCTTTCAAAAAACAAATTTGACTTCAATGTGTTTGAATTTCTCACGGACAAAATTAGAAACTATTCTTTTTAGTTGCAATAACCCCGGTGCACCTTACCTAATATTTTTAGGTAATAAACCATCTATACTAGTCTATACTAATATTAATAAAGAGGTAAAGTTTGCATGTTTGTTTGTTTTACACGATCTAAGAGTAAGAGGGCTTTTTGTTCTATTCACCTATACAACCTATTAATTGGACAACCTTTAATGATTTTATTAAAGTTTTCTCATCTACAAATAATGTGATAACCATAATACAATCCACTTGCTCAACTACTCTAATGACAATGAGATTTTCTATTTATTTCTCTGTCATATATTGTAGTTTGGCACCTGACATACGTATGTATATCTATGTGACCGGCCTGATTGCTGTAAGGCTTAGGAATACTAATGGCTCACACAACCGTTGACATTATATAACATCAGTGTTACTCTAGTACAGTGTATTTACTACCTACTCAGTTAATTAATACAGCTCAGCGTGATAAAACTGTATGTTTGTTACAAATTCTCTTTTTTGTTTTTGTTACAAATACAAAAAACGGCTCTCCATTATAAATCCAAGCAATCTTATAACACCCCGTTTTTGCGTGGGAGGTTACAAAGAGGTGCTGACTAAGTCGCAGGCTAAAGTTACTACATTAATAAATTCTGGTTACATTTTCCAGTCTGCAAAATACTATTTATAAATTCTAGGTAGGTAATCAAGTGAAAGAGTAGCAAAAATTTTCCAACCTTCGCTACAGCTCCTTTCGCAATCCCTTTGTGAAACAGCCTTTGTGTTTTCCAGAAAAAAGTACACCGCGACATTGTTTTCCTTCAAAGTGATTTGTTCTACGCCTTTTCATTTACCTTTTTCCTAACACTCGTGCAAATGGACTTTTCTAGACTTTTTTGTAATCGCCATTTTAACATTGGATCGGAGGGAGCAATTCAGTGAACGATTCGTTCGAAATTGAAAACAGCGACAAAGAGGCGAAAGAACACCTGCTCCGTGATTATTGTCAGGAAGAAACATTTGAATTTTCGCCTTCGTATGAAAGGGCATTAAAGAAAAACACCCTGTGAGTAGACCTATAAGCAGCGTCCTATTACCAATATGACCTTTTTTTTCTTTTTTTTTAACGTTGGGAAATCCTCTTGGATACCCGGCAGTGTAGGGGACACTGCGGGGTTATGCCGGATTCCTACCGGCTAAAACCCAACGACTTTCTTTCGATCGCGGCCGTTGATGGGCGGGGTCGTGGGGACGTTATTACACGACTTCGGCGCCCCGCCACGGCTATCCAGCGCGGGGAGGCCTGTGCTCCCTATTAGAACCTGGGCGTACCCGAAAGTGGAGGTACGCCGGCCATCTCGGGGGACCTTAAAACGGGCGGCAGTCTCCCCCAAGACCACCGCCAAGGTCCCGGTTAGGGTGGAAGGCGGCGAACATAGGCCAGCCGCCTGCGCCCGAGCCTCCTCCGGCGGATTGGCTGGGATCCTCTTCCCGCTGCCTTTCCGCCGCTTCCTTGCGCGACATAACGTGCTCACAGAACGTAAGCATCGCCTGCCACGCAAGGATTACCAATATGACCTAGAACATGAAAACAGATTTTATTTTTATTTTTATTGAACATAATAAATTATTAATCTACACTTCACCACTATAAATTATCTAACGTTACTGTTTGAATGGGAAACATATATTAGGGGTTAAAGTATGAAATTGCCGATTTGTACTGAAAAATAAAAATTCGTTTTTTTTTTAATTTAACATATTTATTTAATCAAAATAATTACCATTATTATCTATACATTGCTGCCATCTAATAGGAAGCTCATTTATGCCTTTGCGATAGAACTCTGGTGATCTAGATTCGACAAACTGTGTGAAAGCATTTTGCACTGCCTCCTGAGAAGAAAACTTTTTATCACGCAGAAAATTGTCCAAATCACGAAAACAATGGTAGTCCGTTGGAGCAAGGTCTGGCGAATACGGAGGGTGACGAATGGTTTCTAATTGCAGTTCCTGTAGAGTCTGCAGATCAGTCAAATCATGAGGCACCCATTTTTCATATTTTTTTATTTTATTGATTTGACGCAAATGAGTCAATATTGTTGGTAAGGTAACGTTAAACCATGCCGCTAATTCCTGGGTAGTTTGGCTCGGATCGGCTTCCACCATCTCTTTCAAATCATTGTTATTCACCTGTGTGGGCGGTCTTCCACGTGGTTCGTTCTTCAAATCGAAGTTTCCATCACGAAAGCGTTTAAACCAAAATCGCACAGTGCGTTCATTAGCAGTCCCCTCTCCAAACGCAACATTAATATTGCGAGCTGTTTCTGCCGCGTTAGTTCCGCGTCGAAACTCGTATTCAAAAATCACACGAATTTTCGAAGTATCCATCTTTATTGTCTAAGCTGAATAAAAAAAACAACTGAAAGTTGATAATCGAATGTTGCACATTTTTTAAAAGAAGAACTACATAGGTACCGTATGAAAAAAGTTTCACTCAAAAATCTCAAACCATGAAGGTTCTATGTCAATTCGAAGTACCTATTACAATAAAACGGCAATTTCATACTTTAACCCCTATTATATTGACTGTTAGTATATCTAAAAATGCTTAAAATATTAAAAATAATAATAATCAAAAAATCGATTATCAAGAATCAAGAACAAGATTAAAACTACTACAATAGCATATAGGGTTATAGCGATGACCATTCCAAATTCAAAAAGATGTGATAAATGCTACCCCTAAAACCACCCTTTATTATAATGTTGAAATTTCCGAAACAAGATTTTTCAATTCGCTATTGGCTTTAATTCCCACTCTCCCCTGTTCCTCGCAAATGCTCGTGTGAAAGTCGACAGGTGCAGATTTGCCTCCTATCCTCTTAAAGTACGTACCTCTTTTGCTTCAGAGCTCCTTGAGGGAAATATCGCAACTTTTTTTTAGTATTATCGCAACTTAAAAGTTTTGATTGGAAAGCGAACTTTTAGAATATTTAAAGCGAATAACGATGTTTTTTTAATTATAATGAACTTGAAGGATTTGGACTTTTATGTGAACAAAAAATTTAAACTTTGCACATAGTAGGTATTTATTTATTTGTGAAATTGTTCCTTATTTAAGGTTAATAAAATAATAAGCTATAATTATATAATATTAGAGCTTAATAAGAAGTAATAATATTAAATATGTTAAGTCGGTGGACTGCATCTATAAACATACACGATAAATTCAATTATTAGTTCTGACTATTTCTCATAGCATTAAGTACTATTATAATAACTGTTTTTTTTTTATATCCAAAAAAATTTACAATAATTTAGATGTTGAAGGAAATGGGCTCTGGCATCTCTTACACACTCACCGAAACATAACAGCATGCATGCTGTTATGTCACTGTGGTCTTTCTTAAGATGGATGGTTACTGTCGCCAGAAGGGCTGTCCAATTGATGCAAGCGAAACGCAGTGAGTCTTGCCACTACTAAAAACCTAAAACAATCTCTAAGTAAAGTAACTAGGGGATATTCCCAGGTAACTCTTCGGTTATTTCATTGCTGCGGCTTTCTCTTCAGCTTCTTGTTGCAACTCTTCAAGCCTTTGAATGGCTCTTTGTCGACGGCGTTCTAAAGGTGTCTTCGACCACCAAGATTCAGCTGAGGCGTCCTGAAAAGAAAAATGAAATGCTATAAGTACTTCTGTTATTTGTTTAGCCCTAACTTAACCCCATTTATTATAATTTTTTTTTTCAACATGTTGTTTATTTGACACTAAACTAAATTTAAGGCGAAAATAGCAACAAGCCACCGACTTACAAAAGAAAAGAAAAAAAAAAAAAAAAAAATTAAATCTGCATAATTAATTTTATGTCCTATTGGGAAGATTATCAACAGCTTCAGATATTTAATTAAATTAAGGGGTGATGACATACATGTTCAGCATATACAGGATCTCTTGAACTCAGTTGCACAGAGATTTCTTGTGCGGTTAACGCCCGAACGCGTAACTGAAG
Source organism: Synanthedon andrenaeformis (assembly GCA_936446665.2). Classification (NCBI taxonomy): domain Eukaryota; kingdom Metazoa; phylum Arthropoda; class Insecta; order Lepidoptera; family Sesiidae; genus Synanthedon; species Synanthedon andrenaeformis. The sequence continues at coordinate 9,622,682 of OW387793.2, forward strand.
ACGTCGCTTTGTAGTCAGCACTGCATTTAATGCCGCCAGTAATGTACCTTTGAGTAAAAACAATTCATACTTTTTTCATTATTATACATTCGTCAAAATCAATCTATATATATAAAAATCTCGTGTCACGATGTATGTTCGCGATAAACTCTGAAACTACTGAACCGACTTTGATCAAACTTCATAAGTATCTGTTATTTGGTCCAACTTAAAAGATAGGATAGTTTATATCTCATTTTTTTTTAAATTATATAATATTATTAACATAGCGCCATCTGTTATACTTATTCAATACAGCAATTATTTATCTGTGACTTCCATAAGGTTCTCACAGATGGCGGTTTAAAGTAATTTATCGGCTGGGTTGCAAAAAAGCACCCCGGGCGAAGCCGGGAGCGGGCCACTAGTTCTAATATATAAATTAAATTAAAATAAAAATAAAACTTAGTGTGCAGCCATGACTGGGATGTCCTTCTGTCTATCGTTTCGATAGCCGAGCGCCATATTTAGATGTATTTAAATAATGGGTAAACAAGAATTATATATAATATATTAATTGAATACTAATATGTAAGAATACCAATCGTATACGAATCGGAAACTCTTGATAAGCACGATAAATCCAGCCTCGGTGATAAAGCGCCAGCTTTATGCAAATTAGTTCTCCACATTAAAGATATGCTGCCATAATCAGCTCTCGGTATTTGAATGACCTTGGAATAACATTGAAAGAGAAGTTTCTGTTCAGCATCCCAAGGGGCTTTTGACGTGCCTATAAATATTACACGGTCTTCTGGGCATATACCTGGAAGCAAAAGTAATTTCTGTTTGAAGTAATTCTAAGGGGAGTAATATTATTTGTAGTAACTAGTAATTCGCGAAATACATTAACAATATCAATAATAGATAATAAGAAAAATAATATATTCTGAAGGGACAACACGATTTCATGTTTGAGGCACGTTACGTTTATTTGAAGTTAAGTTAATTAGGTAGTTAATTTAAATCTCAAAAAATTACGATGCTTAGAGAAATACGAGGTTGAACAAAAAAAAACCTTTAATTATCTTTATTAAATCCTTCTTAAGCCTTTTAGGGTCCGTCTTATCTGTTTTTGGTATTTTTTTTACAAATGGCTTTTCAGCATCATCCATCCATATGACAGAAGGTTGTAAAAGTCTGGAGACTTTCATTACCAAGTGTATCAACATAATTAATCCCGACTTTCCTGGATACTTTCCTACAATATTTGAAGGAGTAAGGTCGAATAAAATGCCACCAACTTCGTTGCAAATAGAGTGTACTAGCATCTTTTTTCCGCTGCCTGAAGGACCTAAAATATGAGGTATACTTAATTGAGGCTGAGTAAAGAGTAAATAACAGTCGTCGATTAAATGGAAAAACGTCATTTTACAAAATTTTATAAAAAAGAGATTATTAGGTAAATGGGCATACCATTAAACGAAGTTTATATGGAAAAAAGACATTTTGCGAAATTATTACTTCAAACTCATCTGTGTCGCAAGTGTCATTTCGGTATTCTATGGTCTTCCGCCATTTTATTTACGTAAAAACGTCACTCTGCCAATTCGGGCCCGTCCACGATAGCAAGCACATCGTCGATTAAATGGAAAAATGACATTATTCAAAAAGAGTAAATTTTACAATACAAGCTTTTGAAGTATTTAATGGCATTAAATTTATTTTTTCTTTTAATGTTAAGTATTAATATATAAGTGTTAATAGTTATTTTTAAGGTATTTACATGAGGATTAGGGTGGTATGCTTATTTTATATAATTTATAATAAAAAAAGGCTTTTTTGACAAGAAGTGTCATTTTTTAAAAACAAATTGAAAAAAAATCAGACATGGATTTTATAAAAAATAAAACACTGTTCACAAAGAAAATATGTTTTATTTAAGAAAATTGTTATTATAAATTGTGATATCTATCTATCTGATAATATCTACTTACTTACAGACTTTCATAAAAGTGTTTGTAAAACCGGGGTATTATATTTATATCTATAAGTTTTAGTATGCCTGCTTTCTTTTTACTAGACACAGACATTTTTTTTGTGTAAACAGGCTGTAATTCAGAACTCAAATTATTATCTTTTCTTTGATGTTCAAGTTACGTACTATAAATATGCTACGTAACTGTTTTATATTTATACCTATAAGTATTTGATTATTTGCTTTAAGTTTATATTCATTTTGATCTCAATATTGTCATTGAATCTTCTATTAGGTTCCACTTATTTTTAAGCTAAAGGTTTAATAACGATTTTCAGATTATCAGATAGATAGATATCACAATTTATAATAACAATTTTCTTAAATAAAACATATTTTCTTTGTGAACAGTGTTTTATTTTTTATAAAATCCATGTCTGATTTTTTTTCAATTTGTTTTTAAAAAATGACACTTCTTGTCAAAAAAGCCTTTTTTTATTATAAATTATATAAAATAAGCATACCACCCTAATCCTCATGTAAATACCTTAAAAATAACTATTAACACTTATATATTAATACTTAACATTAAAAGAAAAAATAAATTTAATGCCATTAAATACTTCAAATGCTTGTATTGTAAAATTTACTCTTTTTGAATAATGTCATTTTTCCATTTAATCGACGATTACTGTTTGTGTCAACTCATGCACAGTATGGTACAGTTGTTTATTTATTTTTTTGCATTTGATAACCCAGTTTCTAAGGCTACCTATAATCACCTAGATTAACCGAGAATTATCACCCTAGTTACCATACACTCGTACATTACCGTATAGTTTAACCACTCTGCATTTCTCTTTTTCACCCAAGTACCAACTGATTAGTTTTATTTTTTCTTTTTCGCCTGTTTTAATAGGTCCTACTCATCCACAAAAGTATTTCAATATGGATAGCAATACTTCCTATAGTATATTTAATTTCGAATTACCTACCTAAATTTAATGTAATATTAATACGAACATTTTAAAAATCTAACAAACCTATAAACTTACCGGAAATAAGAACAGATCTCACTAAGGGTGCGTTTGTCCTAACAATTTCGGAGCCTAAGGGCAGAATACAATATTCCTTCACTAACTGTCTTATATCCCCCAAACATGGGGACGGCTCCCTTCCTTGATTCCTCCATTCCGATCCAACATAGGATTTTTCTCCATAAAAGTCATCAATTTTTACAAGAGGATACGGTCTGATTATTCCATTAGAAATCATTTCTTCAAATAAAGATTCTGTTGTTCTGTCTGGAGTTAAATCTTTTTCCTTCTTCTTTTTACTTTTTTTACCTCCACGACGCGTCTTAAACACAATGTTACAAAGCTTAATAATGTATTTGTATATCATTTTAGTAAAAATATATCTGTTTTATACAATAGTAAAAAAACAAATACAACAATAATATAAGTTTATGATTTTAATAATCGTAACAAATGTAGGCCATGTTATATAAATTCTATTAAGTACAAGATAAACTGGCCTTGCGGGGTCAGGTAACTTCTTTTTTGATTAACATTAGCCTTTGAATTGTCAGTCAATAAACTTACCTTTTTTTGAGGTTTTTTCGGCTTCTTTCCTTTATGTGCTCGATCTCTGTCGAAAGCTGCTTGAAGAAGCTCAAGTTCACTTCTCATCATCTCATCAACTATATTTCTAATTTCTCTTTCTATTTTAACCATTTTCTCCCTTTCTATCATATCTCTGTAATACCTCTCGTTGGGATTATCTTCATCGTCCTTAAATTTCCATATATCTTCGAATCTGAAAATTCATTGGTATAGAGATGTTTAAGAAGATGATAACTTTCAGGACTGAAGAAGCATGTAAAGAGAATGAATTATTGCATTTTTCATATCTAATACTATTGAAATAAACCATAGCTTATCTCTTTCCTTCAAAAATACGGTAAAGTCGACTTACTCTTCGTTTGCATTAATAGCGTCTTGCAAAAACATGGAATCGTTACATATATATGTTTGCAAATCTTCTGCTTCATCTTTGACTTTATTCTCTTCATTTTTGTTATTATTCTTCTTGTCTTTGCTCTCTTTGCTTTTCTTAGAATCTTTCGAGGATATGGGGGAAGATTTACTTAGCTCGCTGTCGGCTCCTGTTCCTTAATAGATATTTAAATTGTAAACATATTTTATGAACACTTTACAATAAAAAATAAAGTAATACTTTTAAAAGATTCTTTACTTTTAAACTTCATTAGTAATTAAATCTTACCTTGTCTGCTAAACATAGCTCTGCTTCCGCCACTGTCTTCGGAAGGAAACTCAGGTAATTTTCCAGTTCGGTCGTAATACTCCCTAATCCATCTCCTTAGTTCTTCTCTGATTTGCTCATTCATTTTTACCCCGTGTTGAGCTCGAAGCTGTTCCTCAATTGATACCAAAGCGTCTTCATACTCTTTCTGTCTCTCAACTTGAAGGTTACGCCTGTATTGCTTGACCTCAAAAATAAAGAAAAATGTAACAAACGTACAGTTTTTTCTGATTTTATATTTTAATAAAACATAATCAATTCGGTATTTGGCTTTGTACCTCGGTGAGTGAGTATATGCCAGACCCCATTTTCTTATCTCTATCTGATCCCTTATCCTTTATCTTAATATAGTCGGCAGCGCACTTGCAAAACCAGTGGAATTGCTTATGTTATAGGCGATGGTAGTCACCTACCATCAAGTGGAGCATCAGCTTATTTGCCGACCTTTACACGTAATCTAAACGTAATATAAAAAGTTAATTTAAAATTTGAACTCTTTTTGTTTTTTATTATTATTTTAAAATTCAAGTTTCTAGACTGTTTATCTGAATTCTTACGGCTTCTGCTTTCTTTAGGTTTTCAGATTCCTTGTATGCAGGAAACTCCATTCCTATTAGAAGCATTTCTTCGAGCTTCCTTCTTTTAGTTTCTCTTCTAGCCATAAATCCACGCCATACTCTTTGAATTGCTGTTGCTGCTGATGCCGACATTTCAGTCTTTTGATCCCTGCCCTTTTCTTTCAACAAACGAATTTCTTTCATAAATTGTCCCCTGAAGAAATGGCATTAGAAGTTCAACAGAAAATATGTTAATACTACATCTATTTTAAAATTATTAGGGAAAATAAAAAAGCAATAAAAATGTTCACGTATATTGTGTACACAAAATATATCGTTAATTTCCCCTATTTCCTGTCTTCTATTTTGTTTCAATCTACTCTTGTAGAAAATGTATAAACATTGATAAACATGCAGGGAAGCTTAGTATACGTTGTTAAACCGATTCGTGAGCTTACTGATGTATATTCAGCGAGAACAGTTTATTTTAGTTATTTTCATAGTATAATGGCGTACTGTATTTAAATTTTGGCTAATGCTGGGAATTCGTCTATAATTATATTAGTCTATATAAATGGGCTTGCTATTGAAGGCTTGGATCGCAAAGAGACATTTAAATATTTATAAATTAATTTTCTCCATACAGCCTCACAGTATGTAACAAAACAAATATAACTTTATGTAATGTGTAGTCAATATCATAAGTAGTCAGCCAAAATAAAAATAAAAAAATTTAAAATAAAATCAAATCCTAAGTTATATGTATATATTTACACATTGTATGATGTATAATTATAGATATATTTTTTTAATATAGAACGTTTTTATAACTTTTGTGAATATTGTGTTTATGCAGGCTAATCTCAGAAATAGCTTATCCGATTTGAATGCGGTTTTCACTAATGTATTGATGATTACCTACATTAAACTTAGGATACTCTTATCCTAGAAAAAGTTTGGTTCCTGTGAGATTTTCAAAAATCGAACAACAGCGCGTAGAAGTTGCGGGAACCAGCTATAGTTACAGTATTGTATTCTCAATTACCTAAGCCTTCCCTGTCGAGCTCTTTCATGACTTTGAATAATGATCACTGCTTGCTGCTCTGTTAGTATTAAACGTTTAGGTTTTGGCGGCTCGTGGCCAAGTTTCTTTAGAGTGTCCATAATAAATTGACGACGACTCTCCACTTCTGATTCACGTTCGCGGATAAAATATTGAGGCACAAACGGCTCCGCTTCCTGTGGTGTGACTTGTAGCTTTTGAAGTACCTTAAACGTGATGATTTCAATTAAAAGAATATATTTAGAGTTCTGCAATCCTAAATTGGGAAGTCTGGCTGTTTGTCTTGCGTCGCGATATAGGTACTGATCACATAACTCAGCAACCTCTTCACTCGGGGACGGTTTCTGCCCCCGGTGGTTAGATTCACCGACTAAGAACGGTCTCTAGTGAGGGTTGCCAATCTATGCACTATATCTATAATATATGAAAAGAAATATCTATGTAAATAGTAAGAAAGTAAATCATTTAAGTAAAGGAATGATTCTTATATTTGTGTGATAATAGTTGCTCTGTATTAAAAAATTTCAATAACCACTCAAACTTACTTCGTCATCATCGTAAGTATAATCTGACAACTGAAGCTCCACAAGTTCGTGTTTTATTTCCACTAGTCTCCCCAAAACTGCTTCTAATAGACGTTTTACTATTAAGCGCTTTTGTGGCTGCAGCAATTGATCGTACACTTCATCTAGTCTGGACAGCAGCAGAGTATATCTAACTCGCAATTCCGAGAGCAACGGCTGAAGGGCTGCCCGGTCAGTAGCTCCTGCTGCTAAAACAGCTTCATCGACTTGAGTAGCCTCTCCAATAAGTTCTGATGTTTCTACTAGTAATCCACTGTAGGTTATGTTCGACATTTTTCTTTTATAATCAGAATTAGTAATGAAGTAATTTTTAATCAGGACAGATTCAACTTTTTAGGAGCTCTCCCCGCTTTGCCATCAAGAACTTAATTCATGAATATATGCTTAGTCATTGCTTTGTCTTTGCAATTTTTAATAAACGAATTGAAATTACTTAAGAAACCACTAATTATAAGGTGTCTGCCTCTGTATACTTATCTATTTGTACTATACCACTAAAGTTTTTAATAAAATTTACTTGGAATAAAATTTACTTGGAATAAGTTACTTCGCCTTTATAAAAAAGGCTAGTTTTCCTTGTTCTATAATAGATATTATGTTTACACTTTTAATCACCGACACTATAAATCACCGTATGTAATTGAGTCTAGGACACATTTTCATATAACATTAGCCTTAGTTCGATTAGATATTTGTATCACTATTGAATTCTGCACTTAATTGCGCACACTCAGCTGCTATATTATTCAATTCTTTATTTTATTCTTCTAAAACTCTCTTTTTAAACATTTCTTTTATTATTCCAGTTTTGTTTTTGTAATAATGTCCTAACCAAAGTTCAGATGGAAAATGTTTAAGGAAAATATGACAACTTATTTTAATCCGAAACAGAATATCGAACAAACGTAGCTTCGGCACTATCGACGCTGTTACAGTTGGATTAACACATTTTACGTAGTTACCATGGTTCCAATATTGTAGGGAACTTTTAAAAGTTATTGACAAAACACTGTTTTATTATCGAAGGTTTATGGTTCATTGGCTTCAATTTATTAATCTGTTTTCATGTATTTTTTGCTTTTTTATGCGATTTAACAAACATTTGAATGTTTATTTTTATTAGAACGTTGTTAATTTTGATTTACTCTAAAAATTACATTTTTTAAATATAGACAGCTTAATATGCAGACTAGACCAATCTACAGACACTCTAGTGATCCGTTGTCTATACAGGAAGGTAGTAGATAATCAGGATGCTTTTCTAAGTCTCTGACGCTAATGTAACTTAATAATAATAAGTCTTACGTAGTAAGACAAATTAGTCCATACGTAGTAAATTACATAAAAAAAATAAACAAACTAAACTCAACTATTTACATCTTCAAGTAAAAATAATAATTATAATATATAAACATTCAGCGATTTAATAATTTAATAATAATTAATACATTTTAACCCGTAAGTAAAAATTAATGCTAATTTTGAATTATAGTGAGCAAAAATAGAAGATTGTGTAATTAAATAGAAACATTTAAAATTTATAGTTTGGCCTAGTAAGGTACCGCTATACAATTTACACAGTTTTCAATAAAAAAAAATGAACGAAGAATGCTAAGTTGCAGATGCTAAGCTGGATAGGGGTCGGTAGTTAAAAACAAAAAATTACAATGTTATCTACAAATTTATATAAAACAAACTGGGATTGAAGTGACATAGCCAAATTAAAAATAACTCTACTTGAATACGCCAATTTAAGGCTTATCCTTCCAAAAAATTAAATTTTTGCAACATTTTGTAACAGTATTATTCATTATATATACGCCTTTTCTTTAGCGAAAAAAATATATGTTTATCTACAAGATATGAGGAATGATTTGTTGGGATTAAAATTTTTATTTTATTGAAATTGATTCAGGAAAAAAATTCTAAACTCACCCCTTTTATTTTCAGTTATAACAATCTCACTTCTACAATATTTATCAAAAGATTATGAAATTTTGTACACTTATGAAGATAACAATGTAGCATGATTTGTTGAAAGCGCTTTTTGAAAATTCATAAAATTGAATTTTATATAATGTTTTTATCAAAAATATTTCCCCACTTACTCAGCGCTAGCCCGTTCTCGTCCATAAAATCAGTGCGGGGCGAGTCGTGATGCTAGACGGACCTGTGCCGCGTTGCGCTTCATCAAATTATTAATTTTTACGTAATAAACAAAGAATAAACATTTTAGTGGCAGAACAGACAGTGCATGATAGTGTATATAATACTTTAACAGGTTTTCTTTTTTGTCTTTTTAATTAAATCTTTAAAAAACTAAATATAAATTATGTTGTAATATAATATTCAATTTATTAATAATCTGAAATATTCAATTTGAATATTCAATTAATAATTCATCTGTATATATACTTGTTATCTAAATTTAATAAAGATAGGAAGTAAGCAAAGGAGGCAAAAGCGTAATATATCAAAAATAAACCAAACGAGGGAGGAAAGTTTTCATGAATTTTAATTAATTAATTAATTAAATTAATTAATTAATTAAATTAAATAATATTAATAATTATTAATTATTAATTAATACATATAAATTAATAAGCCTAATAAATAAATAATAAATAAAGGCACTATAAACCCGGATTCCCACTCACGTATCTAGTGACTCATCGAATTGTTCTCCTAGAAGGAGCGGTGGGGGGTTTCCCTATTGTAGGTGGTCGCGTAGGGGACGCCCCCGTGACCTCCAGAAAAATCCGATATCCTCGGTACACCGTTCTGGTAAAAAGTTGGTGAGCGGTTCTCGGAAACTATGAGGGATAGAAGGGTGGCGTTTGCAGAAGGTCATAGAGGGTGATCGGTAGTCACCAAGGAAAATGTCATCCGGTCTACCGGGGCACCAAAAAAAAAGCCCCCTCCTTGGACCCCCCGACCATAACTCGGAAACGGCGCGTCACAGCCGTGTCGTGTTTGGGCTCATCGGGAACGTCTCGACGAGATAAAAAATTTGACGCCCCCCTCGGACCCCCCCGACCGTAACTCGGAAACGGCGCGTCACAGCCGGGTCGTGTTTGGGCTCATCGGGGACGTCTCGACGAGATAAAAAATTTGGCGCCCCCCTCGGACCCCCCCGACCGTAACTCGGAAACGGCGCGTCACAGCCGGGTCGTGTTTGGGCTCATCGGGGACGTCTGGACGAGATAAAAAATTTGGCGCCCCCCTCGGACCCCCCCGACCGTAACTCGGAAACGGCGCGTCACAGCCGTGTCGTGTTTGGGCTCATCGGGGACGTCTCGACGAGATAAAAAATTTGACACCCCCTCGGACCCCCCGACCGTAACTCGGAAACGGCGCGTCACAGCCGGGTCGTGTTTGGGTTCATCGGGGACGTCTCGACAAGATAAAAAATTTGACGCCCCCCTCGGACCCCCCCGGCCGAAACTCGGAAACGGCGCGTCACAGCCGGATCGTATTTGGGCTCATCGGGGACGTCTCGACGAGATAAAAAATTTGACGTAACCATGGTCAACGGTTACAAATAGACCCCCCATGTTAGGTATCACTTGAAAGGATGAGGGTAATCAATCAACACCATCCTTCCAGCCCCCCTCCGCTCCCCCTTACTCCCCCCCCCCCCCCTCCTTTAAAATTACACAATTAATAATAATAAGACCCAAAACCAAACCAAAACAATTAGACATGGCAAAAGACAAGACAAAACGAAAACAAAATGAAAACGTGAATTAATTTTCTACAAGCATTTGTTTTTTTTTTTAATTCTATTGACATGAATTTTAAAAATTATAAAAAAGGGCTTTTGATAGCTTTTAGAAAAATCAAGCGCTGAATCAAAAATATGGAGAAAATAATAAATGTTAAGTGTGCCTTTTACAGTTCAATATACCCTAAAAAGCCCCACAGAGTTTCCATTTAATCCACTCAGCCGCTTTTTTGTCCCACTCGATAGATTTTTTGAAAAAATTGAAGAAGCAAGATTCTCGCTCTAAAAAGTTCGTAATCTTTATCAAAATGAAAAAAAAAAGCACTTTTTGTCTCAATTTATTGTCACTTCACTCACTTGGTGAATTTGAAAAAAAATATCAAAATTAAAAAAAAAAATATTACCGCCGGCATTAGCGTTACCCAAACAAAACGTACCACGCGAAGTTTGCACGGTTGGTGCAAAAACTCAATTGTTTTTACTAAAAATTAAAAAATTTGTTAGTTTTGATAAAAACTTTTGTTTGGCTCTTTTACCATATATTTTATATTCGTATAAAGAAATATACATACATCTATACATATAAATAAAATTGGAGTGTCTGTTTGTAATATTGAAATAACCGTTTTTTACTACATGCATATGAATATATATACGTACATACACCATATATGAGTACATACACCAAAATAAACCAACCACATAACCAAACCAAATTTTTGTCTGTCTGGGTGTCTGTTTGTTCCGGCTAATCTCTGAAATGGCTGAACCGATTTTGACGGGACTTTTATTGGCAGGTAGCTGATTTAATAAGGAGTAACTTAGGCTACGTTTATTTTAGAAAAAATCCAAAATAACATCCAAAATAACATTTTTTACAATTTTTGTCTGTCTGTTTGTTTGTTTGTTCCGGCTAATCTCTGAAATGGCTGGACCAATTTTGACGGGACTTTTATTGGCAGGTCGCTGATGTAATAAGGAGTAACTTAGGCTACGTTTATTTTAGAAAAAATACACCCCGGGCCAAGCCGGGAGCGCGCCGCTATACACTCTAAAAACATAACCCTCGTTGTGGCGCAGACGGGTAAAAATTTTTACTAGGTAACATAATTTACTACCTAAATAACAAAACACGCTTCATTGTTACTGAATTATCCCTCTACATTGTAAATAATTATAAATTTGTAGTATGTATTTGCAGTAAAGTAGGCTCAGTCGACTATGTCGTGCCTTTGTCGTCTAGTCTCCATACTACTCTTTGCCATCTCTGTGCGGTCGATCTCTTGTAGAGGGTGGCGCGGGGAAATGAGCCTAATAATTCAAGGCCAAATCGGCGTTATACACCTTAATATACTTACTTAGGATATTAATGTTATTAATTTAATCAAATCAAGCATTAAAAATAAACTTCAAATAATTTTAAAAAAATGCAGCTGCAGCACTTGCCTTAATAAATCTATATAGTCCAATGGGAATTGATTTTTTTTATTAATTAAAAAAATTAGAAGGAAATTTGTAGGACTATTAAAAATTCAGTGGCATGAAATAATAAGTAATCAACTTATTTTAGTATGTAAGTCATAAAATTATCCGTATCAATATAACTTTATTCCAAATTGCCTGATACGTGAATACAATTGTATCCCAAATAGACTGAATACTAAACCGACTGAATAATCATTTACTAAATACATATTTTGTAACTGTATCCATTGATTCTAATCCAAGAGACGACATACTAACATACTACTAACACTTTATTCTATCTACATTGGCCGTACTTGAAACCACTGTGACAATGCTCGAGAATGGTTAGACCTATTCAGAAATCTTTTTTTTTTACAAATAGCTAAAGTCCGAGGAAGGATAAAAGTTAGAAAAAATGTCCGGAAAAACGTATAAACCTCATTTTTCTATTACCTATAAAAATTTAAGTAGTGGCAGGCACATTCTTTCGCAGTCGTCTGGCGGTAGTAACCACCTTGAAATAATTGCATGTGTGCTGTGTGTTACGATGAGTGACTAAGGGATGCCGAGCTCATTTCCTATCCTTTCCTAATCACTTTTTTTTTTATCGAGGAGAAATCCTTTTATTGATCCCCTGCCGCTTGCAAGGCGACAGGGGTATGTGGGGGTCGACCAGCATACTCCGCGTGCCCACTTAGCAAGCGGAACTGGCCCCTACCCACTAAAACTCCCCGGTATCTCCTTGCCCTTTGAGCAGGGTGGACCGGGCTCTGCCGAGGCAACAACTCCGGTCCACCCCAGGGCAGCCTAGCCATCGCTGGCTAGGCTAACGCCAATGGGGGGATTTCCCGGAGATACCCGAGCAATCCCCAGACGGGGGGGAACCGTGCAGGCACACACAGTTAGCAGCTGTGTGCGCAGGTCCCCTAGGGCATTTGAAGACGGGCTTGATATGCCCGCTTGGTGGCTTGGTATTCACCTACCACAAGTTGACCGTCACTTCCTGTCTGTCGAGTTTAACATAAAAAAAATCCAAACTGACCTACAATTAGCTAATATGTCAATCAATCAAATTACACAATCAGCTGTTGTCACAGTCCAATAGCTTTGACTGAACAACGTCTGTCCTATCAGCTAGTAAATAAATAAATGTCCGTTCTGGAATTTAGCATAGCAACCTAATGGGGGGTACATTAAAGTTATAAGTGTACCCTAACACAACCAGGTTATATTTAAGTTAGCGTAATATGTTGTTGGAACGTCGCAGACTCCATTCAAACCAGTTTCATGACACGATTAACGCTAACATATATGCAAGTCTTATTTACTTGAGAGGCGCTTTCCTTAAGGAAATTGCTTCAAACGTCGTACGAGGGAAGCTGCGTCTCCGCGATAACTGCCACTTAAATGGAGACGCGACTAGTTCAACTGTTAACAATGTATTATTAGATTTATTACATTATTATGTGGAATACTTTGTTATACAGGCTGTTTGGAAGTTTGAAGGCGATTAAGATTAGACCTTTTAAAATATTTTCAGACATTTATGTAATACTAGCGGGCCGCATCCGGTTTCGCACGGATTTTTTTCTGTAAATTCTGTACTTTCCTCGTTTAACGGTATTTTCATTTCAAGCCTTAACTGCTCAACCGATCATAATGAAATTTTGCATCTAGACAGGTAAGGACATCTAGACATTTTATTTACCATCCAAACATCTAGTGCATAAAGAAGATTAGGATATCTTCTTCATAATATGAATATGCCCTTATTTTTCATCTTCAAGATGAATTTATTTTCTTGAGAGATGTACATGAACAATACCGAGTAGGATTAAGAGAAACTGAACTGGCATTGCTTACTCATGCCACAAAAAATAACAACGCGTGTTAATGTGTTGATATTGCAGAGTATTAGATGTGAGACAGACTGTCTTTACCAACAAAATAATGTATTATATTAAACAAGTTGCGAATTAATTCAAATAAAACTACATCTTTATAAAAGGTCTCATTTGTCTGTAAACGTGTAAACACACGATAGTATCGCGTGTAATGTAACTGGCATTATAAAGTCGTGTTCACACGATGGGGGCACATGCTGGCCATAGCGTCATATAACATTAACTGTCTGATCGCCGTTCATAATAAAGTCATTATGTGAATAAATGCTAACGACCATATTTACAAGGCGTCTACGGCCATTAAGTTAATGCGATGAAGCGACGACGAATGGGAACATACGAACTAGACTGGTTCTAGTTATTGTCTATTTATATATTTTTTTAAACTTTTTGGAGTACCCTCAAACCAATATGTTAATCATTCATTTATTAATTAATTTAATTTCATAAAAAAATCAGAAAAATATCAGTTTAATAAGCATAGAATGAGGAAGAGAAAGTTTAGATACTTAGTTATTTTAGTTACTTTATTCTACTGTGTTTATTTTCTATGATTTTTTTATTACTCCCGATGCTTAAACGGGGTGTTATAAGTTTGACGAGTGTGGCTGTGTCTGTCTACCTACCTGTATCTGTCTATTGACGCCACGTTTGGTACAGCGGCTAGTAATCCTAGCTGTTAACCAAACGGTCGCGGGTTCGAATCCCGCTAGGAGCAAATGTTTATGTGTTAACATTTACCTTTGTACCTGAGTCATAGATGTTTGTATTTATAATAATATGTTTGTTCAACAGTTGATGTTTGTATCAACTGTCTGGAATCGTAGCTCCCAAACGGATGGACCGATTTTGGTCAGTTTTTTTCTTGACACACGCGTTTGAAGACAGTCAGTTTTTTTCCTAATTAACGAAGGCATTTCACTAACTTCCACCTGTTCGATTGATGTGAAATTTATTTGCGGTGCGATACTGATGTACTGTTGGTTGATGTACTGTTATTGCGGTGTTCAAGGTAACCTTGACCGGACGCTACAGAATCAAGTAGTCTGCGGGACACCCAACTCCTCAGCTACTTACAGCAGATATAGCGTGCTTGGACTCATTAGGGCTAGTTTATAATTTTAATATATAGTTTCTTATTAGAGATTATAATAAGTTTAAAGTATTAAATATTAAAAAAAATATACACCTTTATAAACTACAGAATATTCCTACTTTCCGAGATAATATATAGAGATGCAAGACGCCTTAATAAACGAGCCTACTAATGACGCATTGCAAAGTTTTTACCGTCATAAAAGAGAACTCGGTAACAAAAACTCTTTAAGCGTGTGAAATGCGGCAAATGGTAAGTACTTTTACTGTTGTTAGAGGTATACCTTATACCAAGTTGGTGAAAAAATAATCATATATTAAAAAAAAATAGTTGTGTATTCATTATAAATTCTGTAAATTAAAAAAAAACTATACTATGTAAATAATGTACTTACCTAACTCTTTATTTATTTTTTATTTTATTAGAAATGGGTTTGCTCTTGGCCAGCATCTAGCCGTGCAGCCAAGATGAGGCCTCATCTAGAATATACACTCGAACTTTGGAAAGACTTATAGTTAACTTCTTCTAAATTATTCAATAGATTTTTATACAGTTTTAGAGCGACAAACGGGAAAAGTTTGTGTATATGATTTGCAAAAAAAAATCCATCCATCCGACAGCCGAGGGTGGGTCGCTAGTATGTAATATTATTTATATATAAAAATTTAAATCTTTAGTTAGTGTCCACAAAACTCTAAAACTAGCCGATGGATTGACTTGAAAATTTTACACAAAATTTCATTTTAAGAGAAGTGTTTCTATATATTTTTTATTCTGATGTTTCAATTAAGTTCAACGTAAAAAAATTAAGCCACAGCGAAGCGTGATCGGATTCAGCTAGTATAATATAAAATATTTTAAAATTTTATTTAATTTTGGTTTTCTCTTGTGACGAACATTATTCAATCTTGTGACGAATATCTTCCACAAATATTATAAGTACGTACCTCAGCTATGTTACTTCTTACTTATAACATGAAAAATTGTGTTACTTTTAATATGAAAAATATACCTCAGATACTTTAATTTATAACATGAAAAATTGTATTACTTTATTTAGAAAAACATTCCTCAGATACTTTAATTTATAACATGAAAAACTGTATTACTTTAATTAGAAAAATATACCTCAGATTTGTTAATTTATAATAAAAAAAATTGTATTACTTTTAAAATGAAAAATATACCTTAGATATTTTAATTTATAACATGGAAAACTGTATTACTTTAATTAGAAAAATATACCTCAGATATTTTAATTTATATCTGTATATATTTATCTGTATGTATAAATTATATTTTAATTTTAACATGAAAAATTCTATTAAAATTAAAATTGTATCACATTAATATGAAAAATATATTTTTCACACAACACAATTACCTCTACGTAACCATAACTCTTTTTAAATACGTCCTGTGGACCTTAACACTAACTACGAGGTAGAACCATGAAACGGCACTCTCTCTCACGAAGTGTCCGCTCTGTAAAAATTCAGGCAATAAACCACGATGTATGTCCATGCGGGGTTAGTTATAATGGTAAAATAGTTTAAAGGATAGTTCACTTAAATTGTGGCACCACGTTATTTAAGTAGACTGTAGATTTACTACATGTAATTTTGCTGCAGCGTACACTTTGTGGGGTAGATTAAAAAACATTCCATAAAAAAAAACTGTTTTATATTCAGTTATGTAATTTTACGCCTACATAATAATATCATACTTAATGAAATTAAGTGATTTCTTGTGATTTTTAATTTTAATGTTAGGTTATTGTGATCAAAGTTTCACTAAATGATAGACTGTTCAACAACTTTTTGAGTGATATTTAAATTCAAAATATTAATACCAAATTAGTAGCAAACAATTAAATTTCTGGTAAAGATATTTTAAATCTAATAGACATTTTCCCACATCTAAGTAAACATGTCGATTGTGAAAAAAAAAACACGTTTAATATTTACCTATTTAATAGTTTTGTTAATTTTCAATCGTATACTTTTTTCATCATTTCGTCAACATTTATATATGAAGTAATTTACATATTTTGTTGAAGTTAAACAATGAAAAAAGCGTGATTATTCTTTGACATTTGTATGTATTATCGAGTAGCTAGAACAGTAACAAAATTTCTATATATGTATTATAACATTAAAAAATAATAAAGAAGACTTGTTATTAATAACTTAATCTGTTCCTATTTGAATGTTAAGAGGAAAGAATTTAAAAATAGAACGATTTGCATCAGCCAATCACGACCTTCAACTTTGCCCTCAACTCAAATCATGATGACGGCCTGCCCGGGTGGCGGGCGGCGGCGCGGCGAAGCTCACGTTGCCTGCGCGCACCTCGACAACATAATGTCTTCATTTTGAGATAATTCCAGTGGATTGAGACCACTCGGGATCGAGAAACTTTTTTGCATTCCTTTTTTGAGATGGGTGGGATTCTGTGGAGCGTCAGCAAAATAACTAATTCAAACATTTGACTTTCAAGAACGGATAAAGGAATTTTATTATTTTTTATTATTATTTTTCATTGTAACATTTGAAACTTGTACTATTTTATTAAATTAAATTTTTATTAAATATCATTAAATCATAGATTTTACAGAAAAAATATAGTGTAATTTGGTAACGGGGTTTCCTAATATTGGGTTATATGTCTGTTTCTTATTAAGTTGGATTCTGAGTAGGTCAGTTGCGGAGAAAGTCAGGTGAGTTCACAGACAAAATATATAAAAAAAGTTAATAATAAAGAAAAATATTATTATTACTGTAACGGATTCCACTAAGATGAAAGCTTGACACCGTCTTGGTTGATATTTCTGTATTTATTAAACTTTTTCAAGTAACATTTTACAAAAACAATAGTTTTGTTCACTTTTTTGTTAACGCTACATAAATTATGGCAGATTGAAGTATGATTGATTCTATTTCTGAAACAGCTACAATTCGTTCAAACAATGATATACTTATGCCTTATTTGCTCTCGGTACTTATAAATGCTCAATTTTACTTTACATTTAATTCACAATAAAATGTGATAAATTGAGTACAAGTATTAATGCTTCATTGTTTAAATTCGAGGAGGCGACAGGCTTATTTTCATTGCGGCCTCGTCGTGTAGTTCCTTATCAATACCTACTACGCACTGAGTAAAATTCAATTCTCAAATATTGTTGTCATACTGGCTAGTGCCCGCGACTTCGTCCGCTTTAAAAAATAAAATATGTAACGCCTAACAAATTATGAAAAGCATACAAATAACACATTAAAATTTCATACAAATAACATATGGTGTCATGATGTTGTAAATTAAAGTAGGGATAATACTGTAAATAATATAATCAATTAATATAATTTATTATGTTGGTACGTAATAAAAAAAATTAATGTATAATAAAATATTGTTTGAAAAAGAAAAAAAATGTAACAATGATGAAGAAACGATTTCCCAATGAATTATGTAATTACAAAAAAGTGTCTGTATTTCAAATATAATATCAAATACTCTTTAGACTACTACTTTATTTTATTAAATCTCGAAAAACTTTATTAAGTAACAAGATGTTAGTAGTTATAAACACAGACTAAAGTTTATTTAAGTGCTAACTAAATAATGTTACAAAAATAAAATGAAGTTTATATCTACTCACGAAATGATGAAAAATACCAAGACTCGGTTTACTGTTATTAAAATATTTCAAACCTCTAAACTTCCTTGAGCGAAATTTTATACCACAGAATAAATAACTTTCTCACAGAATTGTGAAACGAAATACATCTTCTTAAAATATTGTTTGAAGATTTTTGCGACTGTTGCACAGGGCTATCAAATGTTACAAAGAGTGTGAGGCGAAACTGAATATAAAGGTGGGGTTATAAAGTGAATTTTATGATGAATCATCTTAATATTACGTGGAGTATTTTAATAATGATGTTGTGGAAGCCTTTGAATGATAAATGAAAGGCATATACGAGTACACCAGCGATTGTTTTTTGCTATAAATAAGTTTTTTGTTTTATGATTTCTTGCTTATGTCCGCGGCTTCGTATTCGTCGCCTTTTTTAGGTGTTAAAATATTTTTTAAATCTTTATTGTTCAAATTTTTTGGCTTCGGTTTTAAAGACGTATCGGTTACAACGACTAAATAACAAGATCTGTGCCCGAACCCTATAACGATTTAACTTTTCGGTCCAGTCATTTTTGAGTTTATTCATTACAAACAAAAATACAATTTTTTTCTCTTTATAACATTTGTATAGCTATAGACAGATGAGCTTCATACAAATTTTATTAGTTTTAATTTTAGAATTTTCATATACCCATACTCTTAACAGATTGTAACTTTTTTATTATTTTGATTGATAAATTAAATAGTCTATTAAGTAAATGTTGTCAAATGAAAGGCTGTCTTTTAGTTATAACTTGATAAATTGTACGAATTTTGCTCAATATTCGTTCAACTTTTCCTGTTAAAGTTCATTGTTGTGAATGGAAGAGTCAACGGTAATTAATTGTGCTCAACAACTCAACTGAGGCGTTCGATTCTTGTCTGTGATCGCACACATTTAGAATGAAATTTAATATACTTAACTGTTTTTCTATCTAGTTTCAATTGCGAATTATTATAAGCCATACTTCACTTAGTCGTGTGCAGTATGTGTAGTCGGGGAAAGAAAAGATTTGTCACATTAAAGTCGACTAGGAAATTAAATCAAGCCAAAATTTCATTTCAAACGTCAGTTATGTTATCTGCTTAGTGCTTTAGTTTCAAAAGGTACTAACTACAACTTTTTTATATAAATATAATTATAAATATAAATAAATCTTCACACATTCCATACAGCATCATCTAGTTCCACACTAAGCAACTAATGCTTGTATTATGGATACCAGACAGTTGATATAATACATAGATTACTTTTTCTGTAAATACATACATATTATAGACACAAACATCCATGACTCAGGTACAAAGGTAAAATGTTATCACATAAACATTTGCCCCTATCGGGTTTCGAACCGGCGCGGCGCGGCGACCGTTTGATTAACAGCTAGGGTTACTAGCCACTAGTCACTAGACCAAACGTGTAGTTAAGAAAAGATAAAGGAATTAATTTGATAACTGACGAAGGTTTTCGTACCCCGACTGTACGTTGTATAATAACATGTAGATGTAACAGTTTTTCTTAACACAGAATAGCAGTGTTGTGAGCGTCATGACTTTTGGCGTCTTTTAAGCGGAGCTAGGCTGGAATGACCCTAAAATCTTATAACTAGGGACATCACTCACAAAGTACGGACTAATTACGAAAAAGAAAGGGGACATTAAAAAGCAGGTACAACAGTACAAAGAGCGGGTACTCGTGATTGAGAAAGAATTATAGTAACGGCTCAATAAGGACCCTCGGTAAGTGAGTCTAGATTTTTCTAATACCTTTTATAAAGTTTAATATTGAGACACAAAGCAACAAAATATTATGATCTACAACAAAACAAAATATGATGTGGCCACTCTTCTTTAGATCGAATTTTGTTGCTTCTTGTCTCAATATGAAACTTTATAAAAGGTATTAGAAAATTCTAGACATACTTACCGAGGGTAATTATTGAGCCGTTATTAACAATTCTTTCTGTCACGAGATATAATAAAAAAAAATTAAAGACTGGCGCTAGTGTACCGTTGTACGCGCTCGTTCCTCCATTTTTCTTCATGTGGCCTTTGATAATATTCTATGTACTCATGAATACTTACACCGTCTCTTTAGAGGACTTAAGCTATTTTTATAAATCCTATGTTGTCTTATAATATGTACGGGCTCCAATGAAAAAATATCCACAACCTCAAAGATTTACGAGTTCGTCAAGTATTCACAAAACATGACGGAGTGTAATCGTTTGAATGGCTGCCCAACGAAAGGGCCTATTAACAAAATTCCCTCAAAGTTGTCTAAACTTTACAATAAAATTCTTTAATGGTCGTGCCTTCGCTTTTAACTTAACGCTGCTTGATGCGCCGCCTGTAATGACAGGGAACTTTGTAAATTTTAATGTCGAAATAACGAAATTTTCGCACAACAAAATGTTCAAAATTCAAATAGTTTAAGTCTGCGCCTTTATATGTACATACGATACATTTGAAGCATGAAGCACATTTATACACAATTTCATAAACAATAACCGTCATGACAAACCGTTTTGCTACGAACTCTTATAACACACATATATGGCCTATTAGAGGAGGCGTCGTCGCATCCAAACAAAATATGACAAAGTATCTGGTTCATTGCACAAAAATAATTTCTGAATAACATAAAAGCACAAAAAAGCTTGCTAAAATCGGCGTCGGCAAGGGTTTGGGATGGGATAGAGAAATTGTCTCTAGGATCTCTTACTCATATCACCGAAACACAATAGATACTGTTATTTTACGGTGGTCTTCTGTAGGGGAGTGGTTACAGCCGCCAGACGGGCCGCCTATATGACTGCAAAACGCAGTGTACCCTGTTACTACTTTCCAGATCCATACCAGAGCCAGCTTTGAAAAGTTCATATCAAAATTTGACCCTGCCGGGAATCTAACACGGCTACCCTAGAACAGAGTGTAAAGGCAAACACCTCGACCACTTATCCAAAGGGGTTCGTCAACACCGTTAGTAGATACGCCAGATATTCACATTTTACTACGTAAATCACCCTGTATTATTGTTAATACATGGAAAATGGGCTCTGGTATCTCTTATGCACGCATCAAAATACAACAGCACACCTGCTGTTATTTCACTGTGCTCCTCTATATGGGAATGGTTACGCAACCCTATTCAGTACTGCGCAATGCAATTTATCCTTCCTCTATAGAATTAATATTAATATGGAAAGAATTTCGTTTCATGAACTCCAAGTAAATATTATTTTATCATTTCTGTCGTAAACGAAAGTTAAAATAGAAAAACTAAAAAATATATGAAAGTCACTTCGCTCGGTCGCTTCGTATGAAGCAGAATTCATTTCGTTGGAAATAATTTTGGTTCTCAATTTTTTTTAATTCTTTAACGAAACACGACGTCTATCACCACTCTGGTGGAAACTAAATGTTTTGACGTTAAAAATGTGTTTAAAGAAATCACAATGAACGAATTCTCTTTCATTAAAGTGTTCTATTAGTGTTCTATTTTTCCCAACTAAAACAACTACCAATTTTTATTTCTTCATTTCCCGAGGACATTCTTCTATGATCTCCGAGATTTTATGAACATTTTTTATATGTTTAGTTTATGATAAATACTGAAAAGTATAGATAATTAAGGAAGAAACTTTAAGACGCGATTTCACCATACTCTGTTAGTACAATATTTAACATCGCTGTTAAGTCATTTAGCGCTCTCACTCGCATATTGTAAACGTCTGTTAAAAGACTTAACAGCGATGTCAAATACTAACAGAGTATGGTGAAATCGCGCCTAAGTATATTCTATCTTTAAATGACTGATTCTTAAGGTGGAAACAAACTATTGGACGCGTCCGACAGCCGCGGCTGACGGTCGCGGCTGACAGGTATCTGGATAGTAAAAATGCACTAGTCTGTGCAAATTATTCGACGCAAGTCGCGGACGTGACTTTGGACCGTCCTTGAGCGTTCGGACGTCCGATAGAAATCTGGTTCACTGGATGTGAACGACCGTGCACATATGTATGTCAGCCGCATCCGTCAGCCGCGGCTTTCGGACGCATCCGATACTTTGTTTCCACCTTTACTCCACATTAAGTATCTTTAGCTTTATTATATTCTTTATTATCTTTCAGTCAAATCTTAAGATGCGTTACAGCACTTGAGAATTATTGTTTCTATAAAGTGTTAAAAACAAAATTATGTAAAGAATTTTTTTTTGGTTTGTTAA
Organism: Synanthedon andrenaeformis; assembly: GCA_936446665.2. Classification (NCBI taxonomy): domain Eukaryota; kingdom Metazoa; phylum Arthropoda; class Insecta; order Lepidoptera; family Sesiidae; genus Synanthedon; species Synanthedon andrenaeformis. Next base: position 9,645,266 of record OW387793.2, read on the forward strand.
GAAAAAGTTCAATTTGTTTTTAATCATTTGGGCTAGGTTTCATCTAAAGTTTTGATATTATAACTTTTGACCGATCATCATTAAAGTTTGTACTTAGCAGTATTTTTTCATGGAGAAGGTTTTTGCTGTCAAATTAATAGGCAAACGAAGCCGCGAGGAACTTGCAGTGTAATGTATATATATCAGAATTAGATATAGACTGCAATATATAAGGTGTTAAATAGACGGAAAAGTATCAACATACAAAAAAGTAATAAGTTAAAGGAAATTATAATTTCCGCCTCGTTAAATAGACTAGACACCTTTGATCCTTGAAAACCGCTGAGTGTACATTTCTTTTGAAGGCTGTATTCAGTGTAAGAACGAGTGCGGCTTCAAAGATGTCACGCAACCATTGCAAAATACAGGAAAAGGAGACGTGGGAATTAAATTGTTTATGGCTGTGAAAAAAACACATGTTATCAACATTTTTAATCATGTATTCTTTCTATTTGTACGTATTTTCATCTTTCTTATTATGAAATAAGTGTGTGCGTATAAAGTTGAATATATATGTCTGTTACCTTTTTTATAAGTGATAAATAACATTTATCACTAATACTCCTACCTAAGTCACGATGTTACCATTTTTTTTTTGTATAAATAAAAATTTGGTTATTTCATATTAAAAGTAGGATTAAGGATAACTAATAAGGAACTAATAGGAATGGACTTTGGAATTCCTCACACACTCATTGAAACACAACAGCACAAATGTTTTTATTTCACGATGGTATTCTGTAACAAAGTGGTTACTGCTGCCATGCGTAATGCCCAAATAACTGAAATACTGAAATAATAAATTGTTATATTATATTATATATTTTTTAAAGCTTTTAACCTATGCCGTGGCCTTTTTTCTGGATGATCTCGCTTCGTCATAGGCCTCATCTTCGCTACACTGCTAAATGCTGGCCAAGAGCAAACACCCATCTTTAAAATTAAAAAAAAATGCTTAGTATCATGGATTAATTTCTTACCTAACTTAACAAAACGTTTCACCATAAAAAAAAACGACTCAAACATGCAATAAACTCACTCATTTATCGGTGCAGTATTGATCGGGAGCACTGAAATATTTCCTTACTATTGTACGCCATAAGTGTATGCTAATGTTTTGTTTACATAGAATACATTGTGGATTCCAATGCGTAACCTATGTTGGCCGTTTGCAATAATTTTATATCCCACATTCGATACGGTCCCCATAATGGCAGACCATACGAATTTATTACAAGAAGACAATGGTTGCTAACAAGGTAAGGTATGTTAGAAAATCTAATGTTTTAGGAAAACTTAAGTGAATCGAATTTGTATGCGAATTAGTTAGTGAACTTAATATAAAACTTTTTAATCGAGTTAATTTTTTGAGATTTAATACATATCAATGTTATAAAGGTGAAAGTTAACGACTGTCTGTCTGTTACCTTTTCACGCTTTGACTACTCAAGCGATCGTCATGAAATTTTGCATACACGTTGTCAGTAATACAGAAAAGGACATAGGGTATCTTTTATCCAAAAAAGTAATGTTCCAAAGAGATAATTTAAAAATAGAAATCCAAAAGTATAACAGCAATGAATATGTCAGGCGTTATATTGTCAGTTATATTGTTTATTTTTCAACGCGGATGAAGTCGCAGGCATAAGCTAATCACTTCATTCTTGTTGAATCAAATTTTGGCAAACGCACAAGTGTTGTTGAGTATCGATAAGCAATGAGATCATTCCCCAATTCCCAGTTTATCCCTTACTCTTTATCCCATCAGGGTCTTAAAATGCCTTGCACTACCTATCTAACATATAATAAAATTTGAAACGAGCAATGTCTGTATATTAAATATATTTAAAAAAATGTACTTATGTTACCTTAGTCAAAATAATAGTTTTTAAGAATTTTTGTGTGTTTGTCTGCGTTTGTGCACGCTAATCTCAGAAACGGCTTGACTGATTGGAATGCGGCTTTCACTTATGCATCGATGAATATCTGAATTAAACTATTGGATACTTTTTATCCTGGAAAAGTGTTATGTTACTGTGGGATTTTCATAAAATTAACTACAGCGAAGTAAGTAGTGAAAGTACCAATCGCCTCGCGTTTCGGCTTGCTGTGCAGTAGATACATTTCGCGCAGTTCCGCACGAAAATTGGCGTTACAATTTTGGGAATTTTATCCTATTAAACGTAAAAACGTTTTATCGACATTCACCACAAGTCAATTACCGTAGTACGGAAAACAATTACCACTGCTGCTCGTTGCGATGCGGTCGGTTAAATAAAAGAAAAGCGGAGTGACAATCCCGCGTATTCATTCGACAATTTACGCGTATGCTTTTGTTATTACTCCACAGTGGATTTAACGATTCGCCTCATCGGACACAATAATTTTAATTATACTTGTTAATTTTGAATGTTTTCAATGCCAGACCTTAACTAGCAGTCTGTCGTGATTAATAAATGTATAATATGGAATTGTACGAACTGTGTTTTCCAATTATAATAATTTTCATGTTTTGCATGTACAATGATCGGTATATAATGAAAAATATTGGCTCGTGGTAAAATAAATATATAGTTAATTTAAATACTTTTTTATATTTATAAAGTGGTAGATAAATAAGATAAATTATTTATGTAAGAATAAGAGATATATTTCCCATCGATATAATAATAATAAATAAATAAATATCTTCACACATTCCACACAGCACCATCTAGTTCCACAATAAGCAACTATAGGCTTGTATTATGGACACCAGACAGTTTATGTACTACATAGATTACTTTTTTTTGTAAATACATACATATTATAAATACAAACATCCAAGACACAGGTAAAAAGGTAAATGTTAATTTGCCCCTAGCGGGTTTCGAACCGGCGACCGTTTAGTTAGCAGCTTGGGTTACTAGCCACTAGACCAAACGTGTCATCAAAATAATATATCTGCAATCAAGTTCGCTGATATTTCCCTTATCCTTAATGCAGCACCTGAGGAGTTTCTTGTGTTATAGGTGACAGATTCACCTCACCATCAAGTGGTGGAGCCTGTCTGTCGACCTTAATGTATAAAAAATAAAATATATGTGTAAATATTCATCCAATTTTAATTTATCCAACTGTATAGACAACTTTAAAGTGGGCGATAAGTTATTAGTGATAATCAAAAATAATATGTTTAACACTATTGTTATAACGAATGGGTAGCTACTTTAATTACCATCCTATAAGTGCCACCCCTCCCCCAACCCCTTATTGTAAGAACAATAAATCAGTTTAGCTTTCCGTATTATTAAATGCATTCTCGCCTTAAGGCGCTGGGTAATGAACTAGGAAACTAATAGAAGGCGGTATATTTTCCCTTTGGCATTGATTTCTATTGGCTATGCCTACTATTAATCAATCTTTTAGAAGAAAAGATGCCATGAAATAAAATATGCTTTTATCCAAATTTATCCTTATAAAATATAATAATATACTATCTATATATTATTATATAAAATTCTCGTGTCACAGTGTTTGTAACAAAACTCCTCCGAAACGGCTTGACCGATTTTTTTGATTTTTTTTGTGTATATTCGGTATGTCTGAGAATAGGTCGTTAACTATTTTTTATACGTTAACTATAAGTATACCCTTTTTATAAGGGCGACCCACCCCAAAATTTTTATTTTTATTTTTTGGCAAAACAACATTTGCTAGTATTTTATAAAATTTCAATTCATACAGTAAGTATACAGTGGACTTTTTCTGACATCTCCTCATTCAAAAGACTAAACGTTCTTCTATTTGTGTATATGTTTAATATTACAAATATGACCACTAGTCTTACTGTATTGCAAGACTATAATATTGATAAAACCTACGACCAGTTGAATGGTTTTTGGTGTATCTCGGCGCACTAATAGACCATAATACTGAATAAATAGATAAACACTAATGTTATTTTAATAACCCATAAGAACTAATGTTTTTAATTTACCAATAAATTATATGTGAAGCCAGTCAACAGTATTACTAGTGAAAGACACAGACAGCAGCTAGTTAAGAAAAATACTATTTTAAAGCGCCCCACATAATAAGTGTGGTGATGTAAAAAATATATAAGTAGGTGTATGTATATTAATTTCCTATTGGTAGAAAATTTTGTTGATTGCACAGTTAGTTATCTAAGGAACCATTTGATAGTTTAAGAAATTTTGTCATTGATTTTTTTTTTTCAAATAAAATAAAAATAAAATAACGTGGATAAGGTAAATATTTTTTATATCCATGGTATTCCCTTGTGCAAGTCACGACAATCTGCCCCTCTCTTTGAGCGAAATCATCTTATGAAGGGGAAAATTTTGTAAATTACACCCCTTACGACACCCTATTACTATAGTGCCTTTATTCTTTTCTTATTGTTCTTAATTTTCAAACAGTGAACGCTTTGTTGACTGATTTATATGTATATATTCTTATATACAATGAAAGTGCAAATTGAACAAGGAATGAATAAGGGCCGGTGCAAATTGGAAGACGTTATGGCAAAGTATATATAATTTTTTCATAGAATTTTGTACCTTAAATGCTGTTAATATAATTCAAATTTCATTGAATTATGCTACGGGAACAATCGGGGTTTCAAAGTTCGAATTAGGTATATTGAAAGCCCTTAAGGTACAAAATACTATGAAAAGATTTAATACTTTGCCGTGACGTCCTATGTGCGCCGGGCCTTAGAACGACAATGAAATGGATGTTTACGAAGAATGTAAATTTATTTTGACAACCGCAGTCAAAACATGTTACTGTTATGTTGAAGGTTTGCAAAATAACAACATGTTTTTATACCTTAATGGTATAAAATGTTATAAAATTATGGTAGGTATCAAAAGCAGAGATGTGGATATTAAAGGCTACCTCAAATTCATTTATCAAAACTTTATACAGCCGTTAGACTCCACTCATAGACAAGTAGAACTTCCACAGTAAAATAACGATTTCCCAATTCAGTTGAAATATTAGGTATAAATAAATAGACTATTTTGTCTCATTGAGTTTATACAATTACATCAGAGCTATGCGGCTGGAAAGCCGACAATTTATTTAAAACATGTAATACGTTTAGTAGAGCCTATTAAGCGATTCTATAATTTAGGTTACATTCATGTGTACAGTCAGCTACAAATAAAACGTAAAATTTTCAGAAACCAGAAGTTTCCCTGTTAGAAACCGACTCTGATAACAACACTTTTTTGTGTTAAATCCGCAAAACATGTTACATGTTATAATTGTATTATTATTAATATTTTTATTTTATATTTATTATTATTTCATATTTTACTAGCTAACTTTTACGTTATTAATTGAGCCTATGAAACTAAATTTCAGCTTTGACTTAGTAGTTTTGGCTGTGCGATGATAGTCAGAGAGGACAACGATTTTATAAGTATAGATAACGATTATTGTTTTATGACTCTATATCGTCCATAGGTACGAGTATATACACTAATAGAATCAATAGTTAGAATAGAATTTTAGGATGGACGTAGGCATGAGCTAGTCTGATACAAATGGTATTTTACCCTATCTGAAAATAATATTCAACTATAGAACTATTTATTGAGCACGACTAATATTTTATTTATTTATTTATTATTTATTTATTTACAAGAACATAATTCAGTTTATTAGCTATGAAAACACATACTAGGCACGCAAGCCTATATCGTGTGCTTCACGAATTGTAATTTATTTTTTACTGTACTGACTGTACTCGAAATTGGCAAAGCACCTAAATTTTTAAGGGAATTTGAGACTCCAATGCAGACAAAATTTCTAAATACTAGTTTTAAATTTATGAAATTTTTAGTTTTAGCATTTATTAGCAGTGTTAAATTATAAACCAAGCAAACATTTAGCAATTAAGAAACTAATGTGTTATTAGTAATAGTAATAAACACATTAAATTAAAAACAATTAAAAACTGGGATTGCAACCTGATTGCCGAGTATTAAATAGACCGTCACTATGACATTAGATATATATGATTTTTATTTTATTTTCTTATCTAAAATTTAAAAAAAACGAGTTGTTTTCCCCTACATTAATAACGCATTCCCTTTACAACCCTTTACAATATCGAGTAACAACAAAATATTGTCTTTCAGCCCTCTAAATATTAACTACGGTCCCCTCTATTAGTGACAGCTAAATTATTCAAGGATCTGCATATTGACCGGCGGAATAGCAAATGTATTACAAACCAATATAAAAAGGCCTCCCTCCCCTCCTTTCCGCCAACATATTAGGATACTGGAGGAGCTCGTAGGAAGTTTTAGTGGGGTCTAGATAATTTTGTGGATACATAATAAGCCTTGACGCGAGGTTTGACGTTGTTGACAAATCTAGTAACGCGACCCCTTTTGAATTAGTTATTCTATACATATATCTACTAAAATACGGTTAGCAGTCGAGTTATACATGATGCATTATATATTACGAAGATGATGAGCGAATGTTTGCACTGAATTCCAATATTGGATGTAAATTAATTACCTAATCTAATAAACTATAGACAATGTGTACTTATAAAATATTGACTATAAACGTAAAACTAAAACTAAAACAACAGCACATATTATATGCCTTTATTTCGCGGTGGTCTTTTGTAAGAGGGTGGTTACTGCCGCCAGACGGGCTGCACAAACTGCAAAACGCAGTGTGCCCTGCCACTACCAAATCTTAACTATAACTACTTAAGGACGTTTAAGTCTTGAACAGACAGTTTTTGTTTTTTAATTAATTTATTTTATTTAGAAAAAACACCTGTTACAGAATATGTCTCACCTATAACAGTTTTACATATACATATGAAAACACATAATTATGTACACACAAACAAAATTCCAATAGGCTGGGGTTGTTAAGAAACAAAAATAATAAAATAGTCATTTCTGGAAGAAAAATAAAATTTTTTTACTAGTAACTAAATAACTACCAGACAATGACTAAGTTTGTGTAAACTGTCTGGTTCACCATAAAAGCAAAGGGTACAAGGTTGTAGGGGTGAGAATAATGTCATATAATCTAGTTGGGCTTACGCCGTGTCGTCAATGGGCCCTGATTGAGTTCAGTAACAACGTTACCAACGGAGACTGATGAACTTTGGCGTTTTACAAAAAACAAGTCATAAGCGGTAGCGGGGCTGTATCATGCAGCTACACTCCTTGCTACTTAGTAGTAGAAAGGCCTAATAAAATTATCTCGTTAAATAACAATATGCGTAAGACTGAACCTTATTTTTACCGAGAAATTATGATAGCGACCAGCCGAGAAAAATGACCTTGTCACTATCTTAATTTGCGGAGAAGCTTTTTGATTACAATGATATCAAAGTAAGTCTTACAATCTAAAATTTATTTACTGTTTACTAAAATAGTAATACATTTTCAATACTTGATTTGGTTTATAAAAGTTCATTTTATAGTGGAAGACCAATATCGCCTATTAACAAAGCTATAGGGATTGTAAAACGCATTGCCGACCTTGAAATTATAAAGGTAAGGGACAAGGGTCCTTTCTATGGTCAGCAGCACACTTGCAGCACCTATGGAGTTGCTTGTGTTATAGGCGACGGAAGCCACCTACCAGCAAGTGGACGACAGCCTGCCTGTCCAGTCTAACATAAAAAAATAAAAACAAGGAATGAATAAATGAATAGGCTCTTGCATCACCTCACTCAGTAAAATCAACTTAATTCTTATGGTATTCTTTTACTGAGGTTAGATTAACCAGATATATCTGGTTCTATAGAATAACGCAGTAAGTACTGCTGCTACTATGTCGATAGAAATAACATTTTATATCCCAGATTCAGTGATATTTTTATATATTTTAGGAGTTCTAAAATATATAAAATACGTCAATACAGTCAAATACAGAAATAATTTTGACAAATTCGTAAAACATTTATTTATATAAGTAAAAACATCACTAGTGAAATATAATAAAATAAAAATATACACAAATACATATAAACATATACATACAGACGCACACATATAAGTACAATATATTCTTGTACTTCGGATACTTCGGATACTTCGGACTAAAGCTAATTTCCTATGACTTGTACCAAAACCAAAGAGTCGGATAGCTCAAACGCCACCGTCTGGAAAGTAACGACAAAGGTGAATTTGCTGGGGACAAAACGAGAGAGGAACTCGCAATGATTGCATTAATTAATAAATACTAGAGGGCAGAGAGTGTAGCCGGATATAGTGGTATGGTATTTCATACATCTATTTCACTGTTGTTCTACTCTTTGTAATTTGTGATACTTTGCAAATGCTTATTTGCTTATTAATGAATGTATTACGTAATACGCATTCATTCCTGCGGGAACCTATTCCGCTTTTATAATTGATGGCTGTGGTCGATTCGCTATTTGTATCGGAAATACCTACACATTTGTGTCACTGAAGGAGAAGTTTGTTCCTTGTCGCACTGCGATCATTTCAACCTTTATTTTATATTTCAAAATTAATATAGGTAAGAATAGTAGGTACGAATGTACAATTCAATAATATTGCACAGATGACGGGAGAATTGCTTTTCAATTTGAATTCCTTCTGAAGAACTTATTTTAATATAAATAAAATTATTATTTACGAAAATGGAAAGTGATTTTATACGAAAAAATATATATTTAGTTCTTATTTATTTGTTATATTTTGTTTTAGAGTCGCCAATAACACATAATCCTAATTATTAAATTACTTAAGCGCTTACCGTATTTTCATAATAGCTTATTTGAGGATAATACTTTCTTAATTAAGCATATGACGGAGAAAATGCAGTAGAATATTATCTGTTAGAACGCTGGTTTTCTCTCCGGTCCAAGAATATGAGAATTACATTATTGTAAAGGCCTCCATTCACGGACACTCCATTTACCAGCGCTCTACATCAGTGGATGACATCCAAATTCTTATCACACACAATTCACGTGGTTTTGTACATTAATGCATGAATTTGGAGTGATGGAGTGGAGCCGGGGTTGCCAGATGGCCGGGAAATCCGGAAGTCCTGGAATTTTGCGTGTGCTCAATTTTTAAAGTTTGAGAACAAGACTAATTAGTGTATGACTGTGTATGACATGTATGCAGTATATTAGCTAACATAGATTTTACAAAAAATAAATAATTTTTGAAAATAAATTCAATTTTTTTCTTTATTAAAATACCTAACTAGTAAATTTGATATATTTTTTCTATTGCCCGTCCAATAGCGGATAGTTGTAGTTGAATCTTGGACTCCAAAACTCCAACTCCGTTCGCAACCCCAGAAATGCCCAGGAAATGATAGGCAATCCTGAGTGGAGCGCTGCCAAATGGAGTGCCCGTGAATGGTGGCCTTAATTGTTCGACTGATCGGCCCAGTAGATGGGTTACATGTTATATTGTTAAACATTTTTCATAATAAAGACAACCACGTTGCTGTAATTATAACTAAATTCAATTGCACATGTTATTACTACTATGGGGTCTGTCTATATATTTATTGGCACAACATTCATTGGTCACCTAAAATGTATTCATATAATATCAATATAATTTATTCTCTCTTAAGATTAAGTTTAAATATTCATAAGGTTAATTTTTGATCAATGAATAAATTACAAATATCGCGAGATGAAAGTGGTACGGACCAAGGAAAACCACGTCTGGAGGCGACCACAAACCCCGTGAAATTAATTGTAGAACCCTAACAAGAGACGCAGGCGTTAAGATATCCGAACGAATGGGTTCTTAACGAGGTGGTGAGGAAACCAGCTGGAATTAATACCGTCTTGTAATAAATAATATCGCATCTGCGCTGTCAAACCTTTTATACATTTTTTAGTAACACAAAGTCTTACTGGATTCCGCAGTCATAAGCTGGGCAGCTCCTTTCTTACAGAACACAAAAAAACGTGACAGACAAGTCCAAAATATTACAATAATACAGAATTTAAAGAAAAAATATTGTCATATTCATATGAGTTTAAATGCAGCATTTTCTGTTAGATTCGGTAAACTGTTTTTTAGACATTCTGTTAGATATAATAATTTAATAAAGCTTTTTTTATTATTAGTCAATGGGAACATTTTTATTAATAATGTACATTTTGAAAAAAGGAGTGTTTAAAAATAAGGGTCTTATTTTATTAAAAATATTATATGATTATGCAATTGTAAGAGCATAAATGCAGTAGTCTCTTAAATCCATCTAGAAAGTATAAGGATAGCAATTTCTCAAAAACTTTATTCCTGTATTTAATAATGAAACATTGAAACAGTAATTTGTACATTGAATTAAATAAGTTTCACTAGGAAACACTTTTGATAGACAGTCTATTTTGACTAGGGCTTAAAAAAAATAACAACTAGGTATCATAATGATCCTGAGAAGTAACCTCAAAGTAATTCAGGAGACCATTTTTTTTTTGTCAACTTTAAAATAAAACACATTGTAACAATTACATTCCTTACAATTATTATACAACTGTTATACAGTAAACATCGTTAACAGTAAACTGTTATACAGTAAATCATAGTATAATAAATATCCAAGCTTCATTATTGTTTAAATTAAATCAGCGTTTGAATAATATAACAGTTTGGTTTCGTTTACACTTTTGTCTTTATCTCTGAAAGTTTATTATAAAATCATTGTAAGTCGTGGATAATGTATATTTTGGACCATAAACTATTTAAGTACTTATTTTACATAGATGTATGTAACAACAATAAAACTGATATCAAAAGTATATAAATCTGACTCAAATATCAAGGTTATTGAATTAAAACAATTTAATTTAGAGGCGTAATATAACAATATAAATTTAAGGCTTAAATAACTTTCAAATAGATATCGAACTAGAAGTTTGATGAATTTTCTGTTTAAGCTTCGTTTATTTTATATAAAGTTTAACGAAAGACGCCACAGCTGCACTTTGTTTCTTCATAAATATTAAAATAGTTCAGAATAACTTTATATCTTACTTTGCACCCTTAATTAAATATTGGTAGGTGGGTAGACAATATTGTTACAGTTCAAAGTCATTTATTTATTTTATTTTTACATGTCATTGATTGATATTTGTGGTGGCCAGCTACGTCGGTGACATGGTCCCCCCGGTGTGAGAACACCAGTAACTTAAGCCGACGTAACTAACCCCACTATAAATTTGATTAAAAAAGTTACAACTAATATAACAAAAACAAAAAACAATTTGCCCTCCCACAAAAATTGAGATCTAAACATAAAACATAGAAACAATATTATATAAAAAAAAACTAGGAGGGCAATACTATAAGTTTCCGAACTGGACGGCGTAACGTTCCGGTAGTGGTAGTGACTTCAACAACTCTAACTACGCCGTCCTTGCCCGGAAACGTTCGGGCGACCCTCCCTCGTGGCCAGACTCCACGAGGGAGGTTACCATCAGCAATTAAAACTAAATCGCCTACATTAACTTTTTTGCTGGGACCGGAGAGCCTGCGCGGTATCAAAGTCGGTAAGTACTCGCGTACCCAGCGCGACCAGAAATGGTCCGCCAACCGAAGGCCTCGCCTCCACCTTACTCTGCGGATCAAATCGGCGTCATCGACCTGGGATACTACGGAGTAAGGCGAAGACGAGCCCAATATGAAATGGAAAGGCGTTATAGCGCCCTCATCGTTAGGGCCGACGCTGACGTGCGTCAGTGGACGCGAGTTGACCAGGCTCTCCGCTTCCAGCAGAAAGGTTTGGAAAACCTCTTCCGAGGGGGCCTTTTGCGTTAGGGTTGCCGAGAGTGCAGTTTTAATGCTTCTCACTAAGCGCTCCCAGCAGCCTCCCATGAAAGGAGCCGACGGAGGAATAAACTTCCACGTGATTTGTTGATTTGCAGCGAATTCCTGCACTGGCCGCTCATATAGACGTGCCAGTTCTCGACTTGCTCCAACAAACGCTGTTCCATTGTCGCTGTAGAGCGTGGTCGGCGTGCCTCGTCTGGCGATAAATCTTCGTAGTGCCATTATGGCCGCATCGGTACTCAGGCTTCCGACGATTTCTACATGAACAGCACGTACTGTAAGGCATGTAAAAAGGGCCACGTAACGCTTTTCGATATGTCGTGCGACGGTGATGGAGACAGGGCCGAAGTAATCTAAACCCACGCATGTGAAGGGCCGGACGTGATGGGCTAGCCGCTCTGGTGGCAAATCTCCGGTCGGAGGTATCTGAGGTGTTGATTTGCGAATGCGGCAACGTAGACATGTGGACGCTACACTTTTCACAGCTGGCCTCAAGCCGATGATGTGGAATCTTTGTCGCAGCTCATTGACCACCAGTTCATTGTTGGAATGGGCCGCGCGTTCGTGATGGTAAGCGATGAGAAGCTTCACGATTCGATCTTTTCCATCAAGAACTATCGGATTCTGGGACACCGTGGGCACGCCTTCTACTGCACTAATTCGGCCAGACAGGCGTAGCAACTTGGTGGACTCTTCGAGGAACAGCGTCAGGTTTTTGAGACGACCGTTGTTTGTAGGTGGCTCGCCGTGATTTATCCGGATATAGTCCTCGCGTAGAGAGGCTAACTGGGAGTGCAATAAAAGCCGCTCTTCCGCGCGTGTCATATCTTCTGCTGTTGGCTCTCTGTGTTTTGCTGCTGTAGACTCTCGGCACCGTGATGAAGAATTTGGCAAATTCAAACTACGGTCTAAAAGCGCTGTCTTAAAAATATTGGCGCAAACCAAAACACGCGCGGTTGTTCGCAGTAAGCGAATCCATTTGCTAAAGCGAGTGGCGTCTGGGTCACTGGTACAAGCATTTCGCGCGTATTTGTTAAAGCTATGAATTCCGCGGGAGGACGTTTCATTTCCTCGAGAACCGGTGGTTGTTCCTTTATTGGCTCTGTTGGCCATTCGGATTCAGGTAAGTAGAAAAAGGAAGGTCCAGAAAACCACCGAGATGAAATTTCGAATTTTTTACCGATACGCGTAGCGTCGTCCGCCACGTTCAATGCCGTTGGTACATACCGCCAACCAGAAATGTTACTAATCTCTGCAATTTCGCCAACACGATGGGCTACAAACGGTTTGAAGTCGCGGGCGTCGCTACGTAGCCATCTGAGGACAGTGAGACTGTCTGACCAGAAAAAGAGTTTTGAAGGCTTGCGCTTGTGAGCCTCGACGATATATGAAGCAAATCGTGCCGCCATAAGAGCGGCTTGGAGCTCAAGTCTGGGGATGGAAACTAATTTCACAGGCGCAACTCTGGCTTTGCCGCCTATAAGGCTGATCGACACGCTACCGTCAGAGCAGCTAAAACGCCAGTAGGCAACGCAGGCATACGCGACCTCGCTTGCGTCACCGAAAATGTGGAGCTCCCCTGACTCAGCACGACGACCACCCAAATAGTAACGAGGAATAGAGCCTAGTTTCATTTTAGAAAGCTCGGCAAACCAAGCATTCCACTCTAATATTAGAGGTGGTGGTAACTCTTGGTCCCAGTCAACACCCAGCTTCCAGGTCTTTTGAAATATTACTCTGCCTCTCACGATAATGGGCGTTAGAAGACCTAGCGGGTCATAAATCTTCATCAAATAAGCAAGAGTGGAACGTTTGGTTAGCTTGGCTGGTAAGTCTTCTATAGATGAAAGCGGAAAAAAAAGACTGTCAGTATTGACGTCCCAAGTCATGCCTAAAATACGGACGGTTGTTGAAGCAGTGTTGGACGCGCGTAAGTCTGGAGACAATGCAGATAGTGCTTCGGGTCGGTTTGAAATCCAGGACCTCATCTCCAGGCATGCTTTGGAATGAATGAGTACGATGTCTGCCGCTAATTGAGCAGCTTCTGATACAGTGTCAACGCTGCCTAAATAATCGTCCATGTAATGGTCTTTAATGATGGCATCCGCGGCAGCAATTGAAATTGACCTGTGTTCCTCTGCATTTCGGTTTTTTAGGTAGATGGCGGTAGTTGGACTAGATGTGGCTCCGAAGATCATAGATCCCATCCGGTACTCCTGGAGGGAGTGTGATGGGTCAGAACGCCAGATAAATCTTTGGGCGTCTCGATCTTCGTGCCTTATTTTAGTTTGAGGGAACATTTCGCGAATGTCACCATTAAGTGCCACTAGTCCCTCCCTGAATCGCATTAGAATCGCTAGAAGAGGCTGTAACAGATCTGGGCCTGCTAAAAGGAGCGAGTTTAGGCTTACGCCTGATGACGTTGCCGCAGCATCGTGAACTATGCGTAGCTTGCGCTTCTGAGGGTGTATGACTCCGAAATGAGGGAGGTACCAAGTTATGTTGTTCCTGTTCGGCGGTTCAGTGCAAAGTTCCGCGTAACTCTTTCGGATTATTGAACGAATGTTCTCCCGATAAGCATCAGCATAGGCTTTGTCCCTCACCATTTTCTTTTCTAGGCTCTTAAAACGAGAAAGTGCGAGATCCCTACTGCGACTACTTGGCACGTAATCAATTTCAGCCCGCCACAAAAGTCCGGTTTCGAACCTGCCGTCGGGCAGCCGGCGGGTCCTTTCGTTTAAAATATCGGTTGCTTGCCTATCATTTTCCGAAAGATATTCTTTTTTGGATATACCTATGCCATCAATCCGAAAATATTCGCGGAGCTGACGATCCAACGAATCTGTGTCGCTTGTCTGACAATAATTGACTATCTCCGGACATGAGTTTGTTTTAATGCGTCCGAAGAGGACCCAGCCGAGTGAAGTCAATACCGCTGCTGGTTGGTGCCGATTGCCACGTCTTAGTGCATGAGGCACGGAAAGGTGCCAGTTGTCGATACCAATCAGCATCATTGGCTTAGCTTCGTCATAACTCAGTTCCTCAATTAGGTCCGCTAAATGATCGTAAGCAAGCAAATCGTTGCATTCGGTGATCTGACTAGATAAGGAAAGGTTCGCAATGGCTCGAACGTTCTCTAATTTAAACGTTTGTGAGGCGTGGCGACCTTTAATCTCTAGAGAGATGAAAGTTACGTCGGATTCCTTGGACATG
This sequence comes from Synanthedon andrenaeformis, assembly GCA_936446665.2. Taxonomy (NCBI): domain Eukaryota; kingdom Metazoa; phylum Arthropoda; class Insecta; order Lepidoptera; family Sesiidae; genus Synanthedon; species Synanthedon andrenaeformis. The sequence continues at coordinate 9,660,343 of OW387793.2, forward strand.
CCGCCCACTGCATTCACCCGGAGGACGGACTTCTTTCCGATAGCACCTACGGCCTCGGCGATTGATGAATCGACCAATGTAGCAGTCGATCCGTCGTCTAGGAGTGCATATGTGTCCACGGTACCTCGGGGACCGGACACACTAACCGCCACCATTTTAAGTAGGAGCGTCGTGACAATTCCGGGGTGCAGTTGTGCGCAACTACAACATTTTCTGGGATAACAACATCATTATCAGGACTACGATGGTGAGCGCCATCATCATCGTTGTTGCTATCGATATGTGTTACTGTTGCTTGTGGCATCTCCTTATGTAGCAGTGAATGGTGGGTTGTCTTATTAGGACAATTAGTAAAAGTACACGTGAACTTCTTACATTTCCTATAAAAGTGGTTGCCTTTTTTTAAACATTTGTGGCAAACCCTTTTTTTGGTTACCCAAATCCACCTTTCGTCAGTGGTGATCAAACTGAACGCTTTGCAATCAACAGTAATATGACCTTCTTTGTTACAAAATAGGCAAACCTTATTTTTAGAAGACGACGGTGTAGTGTCATTGGTAGTGACATGACATCGGATAGGTTTGACGATTTCATGTTTGACGGGTTCCGAAATGTAATCGTATTTTGATTTCATTTCGGCCTCCAATTTGAGGAATTCTGATAAGAGTTCCATTCTGGATCTCCCCACAGAATTCCTTTCCTTCTCATAGGCGAAGCATGTCCACCGAGACCGCAATGTAGTCGGAAACTTCCCCACGATCTCGTTGGACAGTTCAGGGGACGCATACTCCGGCATGTCGAGCAGCCGCACTACTTCAAGGCAGTACCGCACCCTACATGAAAAAGCATTTATCTCCCTCGCTGTCTCAAGGTTGGAAATCCTAGGCAACGCTCTAATTATAGCTAACTGGGCTAAGACAATGCGTTCCGGCCTAGCAAATTCAAGCTCGAGAGCGCTAATTACCTCGAGAGGGTCGGAGCCAACCGCTAGCATGACCACTACTGCGTCGCGGGCGGGCCCGCGCAACGCGGCGCCGATTCTTGATAGGTTCTCTTCTTGCGAGTAATATGAGCTAGAGGTTTGGTACGCTCTCCTAAAAAAGAGCCAGTCTGAAGGCTTCGTGCCGTCGAAAATAGGCAAACTAACACTGACCTTAGAAGCATTACGACAACCTGAGGCGACAGCGATGTTGGCGACGGCTTGAGCTAATTGTAAAGTGTCGTAGTTTTTGTTCGAGCTACTAATACTTTTATTAATGTTGTCATAATAAAACTTTTATTACAATAGTTAATGTTTGGACGTGTTCCGAAACTACGTGTGGATGTACGTATAAGTGTATCCTCTTCGGCTGGACGAGTAGGCAAGCCGGAACAGTGGGGCACCTCCATACACACAGCTCCGGGACCTGGAGCAGGCGCAGCGACATAGGATGTGCCGCCTTGTGGCGCGGACGTGTATATGGGTGCACTGAAATAAGTAGGTTAATAAGTACTCGTAGTTTTCGGTAAGCTATTTTGGTCACGATGGAATGAAGCGGTCGTACTGGATAGTGAGATTGGAAGGATAGGAATCGTATTTGGCAAGCTATGTATGAGGTCTTGGGGGTTGTGACTCAGGGATAGATGTGAGGTGGCCTTTTGTCCTGTCACAGGCAAGGCGGCGTCTAAAGGCGACACAATCATCGCGTCCACAGGTGCCGAGTAGGGCACGGACGCAGGGATGACAGTGTGCGACGTCTCCATTAAGGCCCGAGGTGAGCAGGAAGGAATAATTGAACTGTTACCACCATTTTCACGGTCTAACCAATCCTGGACGCTCCTGTTTGTACATTGGCTCGATCGCTGGCTTCTGTTGCTTTCCGCTTCTAGAGAAGCGACAAGTGCACGATGCTCTGCTTCAGCCACTGCGCGTTCGTTGGCGAGTTCGGCGCGCTCCAAGTCTGCGAGGCGGCGTAAATGTTGTGCCTCCGCAGCGAGCACCCGTGCTTGCACGGTGGCCGGCGAGTGCGATGATTGAAACGATTCACTTTTCTCACTAGGTTTCGATTTTATACTCCGCGTTTGGCTTCTTAAAATCATTTTTATAAAAATTTTTTAAAAAATCCGTTTCTGACACCAAAAATGTTACAGTTCAAAGTCATTTATTTATTTTATTTTTACATGTCATTGATTGATATTTGTGGTGGCCAGCTACGTCGGTGACAAATATATTTTGAAAAAAGATGAAATGGTATTGCAAAAATACGTTCTATTTTTCCTAAAGTCATCACCTATGTTCATTTAATGTAATTTAAAGTTATTTGAGGATTTTTTTTATTATTTATCAAGTGGATTATCATCAATTGGACCATCAACCCTCTCTTCGTTCTACATTACATTTTGTTTAAAGTCAACATTTAAAATAAAAAACTAACAACAACAATAACTAATAAGGAACAGTTTGTATGGTTATATTTCTAGTTTTGACTCTTCAAGTTGAGCCAAGTTGTATATTCTTAAAATAATTCAAAGAATGACAAGGGTCACTTTATTGAATTGTAGACAAGTTCCTTCTCTGTCATAATCACGACATAAAATGTTACAACATTAAGTGGAAATGACTTTAAACTTCCACAGTGAGGACCTGACAATATTCAGCGAAAGCCTTTGTCAACTCACTCAATGAATCCGGTGTGACAGGTGAACTGGGAGCTGGAATATTTAGATTGGAGGAGGTATAGTATAACTTAATATCAATACTTTTTTTTACAGCAACGAGTAGTTAGTCAATAGAGAAAGCATAGGCACTTTATACAATGAAACGTGGGTTACGCTTCTACGGTGGGGAAGAGAAGAGAGAACTTAAAACGGCTTTGACTTATAAAAACAAGCTACAACAACAAGTTTAATAACAAGCTTTGACTTATAAAAAATCTTAAAACTAAGGTCTTAAGGTGCTGACCTTAAAACTAGATTTTTCGATATCGATTAAACTGGTTTAAAGTGCTCGTTGGGCGACAGGCAGCTAGGCTAGGGAAATAAAAGGCCTCTGATCGTATTATAACTGACTAAGTACCTACCACCGCGCTGCCGACTGTGATTGGAAAAATAATAATATATAGGTTATGCTATTTTTTTATTTAACAAGGTCTCCAACGAGGCAGGCATCAAATAAAATATACAGCCAAAAGAGAGAAAAAATAGAATATAAATTGATAATAATACTTAAACAAACATAAGTAAAGTCTATAGAGACAATGTCACATTAGAATGTCAACAATGAATAGAAATGTCAAGTGTCAGAACCACGAACAAGAATAATTCTCTTAATTTTCTGCGGCGCATCACTGCAAGGGTCGATCTCATGTCTTAAGGAACTTAAATTACCTATTATTTCATAATATTAGATAATATTTCTCATAAAATATTTTTACATACCACATCCAATCAGATTTTCTTATTAATGCGATTGGGCCTACTGAAGGCAATCAAGTTTTTAGAGGCAAAGTGTTCTGTCATCCCTCATGGCATCATGAATCTTCCCAAGACACAGTCAAGCGTGCTTCATATCATTTTGACATTAATCGAAAATCCAATATTGCATTTAAATTTAAATGATTTTTCGTATCATTATAATAGGGGTTAAAGTATGAAATTGCCGTTTTATTGTAATAGGTACTTCGAATTGACATAGAATAGAACCTTCATGATTTGAGATTTTTGAGTGAAACTTTTTTCATACGGTACCTATGTAGTTCTTCTTTTAAAAAATGTGCAACATTCGATTATCAACTTTCAGTTGTTTTTTTTATTCAGCTTAGACAATAAAGATGGATACTTCGAAAATTCGTGTGATTTTTGAATACGAGTTCCGACGCGGAACTAACGCGGCAGAAACAGCTCGCAATATTAATGTTGCGTTTGGAGAGGGGACTGCTAATGAACGCACTGTGCGATTTTGGTTTAAACGCTTTCGTGATGGAAACTTCGATTTGAAGAACGAACCACGTGGAAGACCGCCCACACAGGTGAATAACAATGATTTGAAAGAGATGGTGGAAGCCGATCCGAGCCAAACTACCCAGGAATTAGCGGCATGGTTTAACGTTACCTTACCAACAATATTGACTCATTTGCGTCAAATCAATAAAATAAAAAAATATGAAAAATGGGTGCCTCATGATTTGACTGATCTGCAGAAAGAAACGCGTGTTGAAACTTGCGTTGCCTTATTGAATCGATACAGAAATGAAGGAATATTGGATCGAATTGTGACATGTGATGAAAAATGGATTCTTTACGATAATCGTAAGCGGAAAATGCAATGGCTGACCCAAGGTCAAACGCCGCAACAGTGTCCTAAAGCAAAGCTTACCAATAAAAAGGTAATGGTAACTGTTTGGTGGTCTCAGCGTGGTGTTATTCACTATAGCTTTCTCCGATCTGGTCAAGCAATAACGGCAGATGTCTACTGCGCCGAACTCCGAACAATGATAGCGAAACTAGCAGTGAAACAGCCCCGACTTATGAATCGATCTTCACCATTATTGCTCCATGATAACGCGAGACCTCATACAGCACTTGAAACCGTTTTAACTCTACAGGAACTGCAATTAGAAACCATTCGTCACCCTCCGTATTCGCCAGACCTTGCTCCAACGGACTACCATTTTTTTCGTGATTTGGACAATTTTCTGCGTGATAAAAAGTTTTCTTCTCAGGAGGCAGTGCAAAATGCTTTCACACAGTTTGTCGAATCTAGATCACCAGAGTTCTATCGCAAAGGCATAAATGAGCTTCCTATTAGATGGCAGCAATATATAGATAATAATGGTAATTATTTTCATTAAATAAATATGTTAAATTAAAAAAAAAACGAATTTTTATTTTTCAGTACAAATCGGCAATTTCATACTTTAACCCCAATAATTAATCTTTCTTATATGTATATAAAATTCGATATGGTTTGTATGTCTTCGTATGTCTCTTATAGATTCCAAAACCGCTGAATCGATTTTGATGAAACTTTCAGACAATCTTCAGATTAGTCCAGCGGGTGTTCCTGAGAAGTTGGACGAAGTCACGGGCAAATACTAGTTCTTCATATTTTTTACATAAACTAATCTAATGTGTGTTAATTACTAACTAATTAATAAACTACATAGTATAGTTAAATTAGTTAGTTAGAGTAGTAGTTCACAGATGGTGCAAGTGGCATCTCTTACTCACTCGCCTACTGAGTACTGGGTACTGCCGCCAGACGGGCTGCCTGAATGACTGCGAAACGCAACGCGCCCTGCCACTACTAAAGGGAATGTCACGAAACAAGATGAACAAATGAAACTGATGAAAGGAACGAAACAAAGCAATTCACAAAAGAAAAGTTGAGTGAGTACATACTAACATATCAAATATTCCTCGAATCATCTGACAAAAGGAAGCAAATTTCGCCCCTTGGCGTTCGTGTGAGGACAAAAGTTATTTGTCTTGCGAATTGTTGAATATTTTATATAAACTTTTCACGTTCCCTTACCTCAGGACGTGTGGAAATAATTCTGTATCCACGTTTCGACGGATCTCTTATAAATTAACCATAAACTTGTGGATATTACCATAAGATACCCCAGCAATTTTTATGGAAATTTTCATTAGCCAATCAACTTTCAGATGACTTGAGTAGCTAAACCCTTAACAGTTATTCTTGGTCTTTGTTTACACGATATCTCCAACACGGCAATTATACAGGTGGACTTGAATTACTTATAATAATACTAGCTAGTGCCCGCGACTTCGTCCGCGTTCAAAAAGAAAAAAGTGATAAAAGAGACCAATCCAAGGTAAGGATAGATACAAAGGGACAAAGTTAGGATAGAGGTCAGTGTCAGGATCTGACCTCTATCTAACCATCCTATATGGGTCAGAAATATACTTACATCTTAAACTTGTTTTGCTTAATTTCTCAGACCACTGTTGGCCTTTTGAACATTAAATAAATAAAATAAAAAATAAGTGAAGTTTTCTAACTAAACAATTGAAAGCCACAATCTTATGAACTTTATTATTAAACAACCAATTATACTTGCTTTGTTACTTTAGCTTAATCAAATAATGTAGTAAATAAAACAAAATTTCATGAGTTGAATTTCTTTGAAACATTAAAACAAATTTTAATTACAATGATGATAAATATCGGAGCAACTCCCTCAGACAGAATACTTATTAACATTGCAAATATATTATAAAACACTTTGGGTTGTGCTTCATTTATTAGAAATTCTACAGAAATTCTAAAACTTTGATATTAATAGCTCTATTAAAAATAGTTTTTGTGAGTATTTCAATTTGTAAATATTTAAATAAAGATTATATACGAGTATTAATTTTATTGTTGTATTTATTTTTAGTTTTATGTAAAGGCATTTGTAAGTGGCTACTGTCGCCATATATGTAAACAAGCACGCACGAAGTAGGCATGTGATGCCTACACGGATGGGATAAAGGAAAATGAAGGAATAGGAAGCGGACAAATGGGCTATGGCATCTCAGAGCCATTCATTGAAACACAACTTATATACATGCTGTTACTTTATGATGGTCTTCTGTGAGGAAATAGTTATTGCCGCCAAAAAGAAAAATAAAAAAAAATACAGGGCACATCCTTGTAACTACAAAATAGCTGACATCGTATGCACATAGGATAACTGCTGAAGAAACAATGTTATCAAATAGCGACATGCGGCAGAAGCAGACTAAGTGGTCCGATGACAAGTCGAGAGAAAAATGATAGATGCCAGGTGGTTACTACTGCCAAAACTGCAATCTATTTATGACTGTGGAACGCAGTGTTTTCTTCGCAAGACCAGCCACTATTCGAATACAAATTTACCTATACTTCACTAGCGAACTCCGATTTTGGGCAGATGCAATATTTTTCTGCAAATTATATAAGTACACAAACCTTCCACATTTATCGCTCTTTCATTAGTGAAAACCGTATAAAAATCCATTGAATTTTTTAGAAGAAACAAACGGAGAAACAGGCAGAAGCTGACAGCGACTTTGTGATTTTTCATTTTTCAACTGTAGTTAGTCTGTTCAGTATTTAAGTGTTTAAGCTCACACGATGCCCTATGCAAATCAGTATTAATCTTCTTGTAGATAGAATATGATTAGTTTACATTCGAGCGAACATTGAGCAGCGATATTATAATATTGGTAGGCGCTATGGATATATTTATTGTAAATGTGTGCGTATATTTCTGGCTAAAATGGGCATACAAACGCGAGAATTATGTAAAACGGACCAGTAGGCTTTCCGCTGTCGAGTTTGTTCAGTACTTCCTCATTGTGTAGTTTGAGGAGGGGAGTAAAATGTTAATCTTGATATAATACATACATTATAATATTTAAGGGTAACCGCCATAAACTGCAGTCTTATAGCACAGATTTAATAAGTTACTATCTTATAGTTGCAATATGTATCTCCATGTACAAAATTCATGGTGTATTTTCAACGCTACAAATAGTAGTGTAAAACTATTAATTACTGTAAAATAATTTATAAACGTTTATTAGCAAATCAAATTTCACAGAAAATTATATATTCTGAATCAATTTGAGTAAGTTTAAAATCAAAATAATGTATAAGTAGGTACTTAGCTGTATGTTATTTGATATAAATTTTATATCGATAATAAGGTTTTATTTTTTGTCAAATTCCTGATGATAAAGGATTTTAAAGGAAGAAGTATAGACCTAGACAACTTTATCTATACTTTACATTAACTATCTAGCTAACTAGCTTCTAGTAATGACGTGTGATTTTTAATCTCATGTATATTTTTAAATAAATTTGTGACACGTTTTTGAGCAAACACAAATGACAAAACTTGGTAGTCTTTTTGAAAGCAAGTTTTATTAAAAACGTAGAACATTGCCTCGGGAAAAGAGGGCTTACTAAAGACATAAAATAGTAACTTAAAGGCGCAAAGGGGATTAGGGACACATCTCAAAGTGGAGTCGTTAAGAGCATGCTAACACAGTTTATGTAGTCTTCATAATACTACCACTGTGACTTGTGACATAAGTTAAATTTCAGTTAAGCTAACTGTTTCCACATGTTATATTTGGTTCAAAAAGTTCTCCTCATTAAATGACTTTGCAGACTGCTGTTTGCTTCCAATTATAAATAATAGTAAAGTATAATTTAATTGATTTTTACATTTTATTGTTGATACAACATTGATCTGAATTTCAAAATGTGCTAGCATCTTTTTCACAAATGTTTACGAGTCTTCTTAAAGACTAGAAAAATTTATTAAAGAATATTTTACAAGTCCCATTTACCTTAGTCAGACTAATAAATTGAAATTTGTCCAAGTTTAAACTTTTAGTAGTCTTCTAATGATAGTAAAACTGGGGGCGAATTCACAAAAGACCTGTCTACCGATTGATGTGCCTTGTGAAGTGGTGTAAGCAAAGTTGAACCGGAAACATTTTGCTTTGACAAAACTGTCAGGCGCTCGTTAAAATATCGCATGAGCTTTGTAAGCTTTGAAGAAAAAAATATACCCTTACACATTATCAGTTTTAACATTTTATTATTTTTCTTATATAAAGTCGTCTCACAGACATTGAGAAATAAATTGAAATCTTTTATTAATAAATACAAAAAGTTTGTTACTAACAAAAATTCATACTTTTTATTGCTCTCACACAAAAACTACTGAAAGATTTTGATGAAACTTTACAGTAACATAGTTTATACATCTAAGCTTGTTAACAACGTACATAGACGAAGTCGTGTGCAAAGGCAATTGCAAATCATAATAAATGTAAAAGTTTGTAAGGACGAATATATATAACTTAATCACTATCAATACTAATCATAAATCTGTAAGGGTCGGTCATGGAGTAAGTTACTTTGTTTTCAGAGATAACGTGTTTATAGGCTCTATACATGATACTGAAACTAAATTGACGATTTTTAGAATTTTTTTCTGTATGTATGTATGTATGTTCCTCCATACTCTGAAATGAATTAACTGATTTTCATGAAACTTGCTAGATAAATATTTGGACGTACGGGACACAGGATAGGCTACTTAATATTTTAATCAACGCGGACAAAGTCGTGGGCACCAGCTAGTATTTTATAAAGATAATCATACGAAGTCACGGGTAAGAGCTTAAATTAAAAAGTTTTAAAATATTCTACATTCTTCTGCAGACCGTATTTGAGGGGAATTCATCGCGAGTGCAACAGCCAACTAAATTACGTTTGTCGCCCACAGCGTACGTGATCAGTCGTATAATATAACAATACAACACTTTCGGGTAGCACCGGAGGTGTTAGTAAGAAGTGTTCACTTGAATTAAGGTTCGCAATAAATTTGTGTTGAGTAAACTGTAAGAAAAAGATTTGTATTATTGTCATAGACATTACGTAGTTTCTGAGAAATTGCATGTTTTCATATGTGGAACTATTTTAGGTTGACAACTTTCACAAATCCATACTATTAGTATGTTAATACCTATTATAAATGTGAAAGCAACTATGTATGTCTGCCTGCTACCTTTACACGCCTTAACTACTCAACCGATCATCATGAAATTTCGCATACAAGTTGTCAGGGATACAAGAAAGGATATAGGGTAACTTTCATCTGAAAAAAAGTACTGTTACCGAGGGATCATCTAGAATAAAATTTAAAAAAACCAATGCCATAATAAACTAATGTGTTAGTTACAAAATACTAACTAAGGCAAGTTTTCACATAAATGGAAAGTGAGATAAACGGGGAACATTTTTATATATTTAAAAAAGAGAACATTATCCCGGGCGAAGCCGGGAGTGGCTCGCTAGTAACGAAATAAAATCCTAAATACATTATGTATTATTTTAAATGCGGAATGCGGTTTTTTTGTTACGCTTTCACGCCTTAACTACTCAACTGATCATCGTGAAATTTCGCATACACGTTGTTAGGGATCCATAAAAGAATATTTCATCCAGATAAAAACACTGTTCCCTAGGGATAGTATAGTTTTTTGGATGAAAACGAAAATCCAAAGCCTGGCAAAACTTGACATAAAGTACTAAAAATATAAGACATAAAATAAGTAGGTGCAAAATAATACTAAACTCATCGTTCAAATAAAATGTGAACTTACTCGTAGATATGTTAGGACTTAGATTCGGCATTATTAAACTCACATTCTAGTCTGTTGTTGTTGTCTGTTGCTCAGTTTATAACACACTGAACCTTTATCTGCTTCTATCTAGCACTTCCTTAATTCCACGAGGAGCTGTCTAAACTTTTTGTTTATATTGTATGAGCTCAATACTGGAGTTTTGAATAGTCAGAGTATGCACTCGTATCTCGCGGGAAGCGAACAGCGAGCAGAAATGTTTTGCAAATGCATAAAATAATATGTTGAAGTCAATTTTCCTTCATGAACTTTTAGATGATTTTGTTCATTGTTTATTGTTGTTAGAATTATTTATTGTTTTACGTTTAAATAGTGGATAGTTTTAATGAAATCTGCTTGTATTTTGTTTTCGAATATTTCGTGTTAGTGTACAGGAAACATTTTATTTTTAATCTAATTATTGTAATTAATTTTGTTGTTTAGTATTTGACGAATTGATTTTTAAATTTAATATCTATATAATGGAACACTGTATGTGGCAATCTGGCAATATACTTAATTAGTAATTCGTCTCAATATAAGTTTTTATTTTCTGTAAAAAATAGTAATAATGTTGCAAGTTGATACTACTGAAAAATGTCCAAGGTACAAATATGTTGTTGAGAAATGTATGAATTTGGTTTTTCATCTACAATATTTTCTATTATTTCAAAAAAATAACTTTGTGCGAAGCCAAAGCCTTTGTTAAAAAAAAAATAGAGATGGAATAACGCAGGTGTGCTTGCTTTTAAGTGTCTTTTTCTAGAAATTAATGCTCCTCTCCAATAATAAACGATTGTAGGTAAATTTACGGTAACAACAAATTTGTTAGACTTTAATGGTCACCCTGAGAAATGAGACACACGTGGACTGTTTATTGGCGATACATTTTAGAGCGATCGGTAACCCTTACCACAAGTGTATACCTTTTTCTCACTATTTTCCAAAGCAGCCTTGGAAATAAACAGCAGCCTAGGAATAAAAGTTTAGTAACATAAAAAAAGAATCGGACATAATACTTAAAAATGAACCATACATAAATAAAAAGACATACGAGTACAGAAAAAGGCCTTTCATCGTCTGAAAATTAAAAATCACGCCTGACAAAAATATATGAGCTATAAAAATAAAATAAATGTTTTAACAACTAAGAAAAAGGGGAACGGATGAAGTCGCGGGCATAAGGTAGTAACTGTATAAATGTAATAAATGTATCTCTTGCTATAAATTAACAGTTTATCGAATAACTAAAGTATAATTGATCATTAACCTTGGATTGATATAATATGAGTACTTGCAAACGTATTTTGCAATAGATTTAAAACTCGTGTTGGCAAGTTGGAGAATTATTTTAATAACTAGCTGGTGCCCGCGACTTCGTCCGCGTTGAAAAAGAAAATATATGAGTAATTACTGTACCCGTGCGCCGTACAACGCCATCTGTTAGATTTTTGTGGAACTACATATAATAAAAACAAATTTGTCCGCGTTGAAAAATATTAAGTAGCCTATCCTGTGTCCCGTACGTCCAAATGTTTATCGACCAAGTTTCATGAAAATCATTTAATTCGTTTTAGAGTTATGGAGGAACATACATACATACATACATACAGTTAAATTGTAAAAACCGTCAGTTTCAGTATCATGTATAGAGCCTATAAACACGATATCTCTGAAAACAAAGTAACTTACTCCATGACCGACCCTAACAGATTTATATTATGTATTAGTATTGATAAGACTGATTCTCGTTTAAAATTACAAAGCTATCGAAAGTAATATCGTATTGTATCGATGTATATTCATTGGAATTTCTTGGGTTCAGCCGTTTTTGCGTGATCGATTAACAAACATAGAATTGTTTTGCTTTTATAATATTACTAGCGGTTGCACGCGACTTCGCTCGCGTAATTTTTTAAAAATGGCCTATAGTACTCGCTGTAAAAAGTCGCTGATAACGTATAGCAGCTTCTATAACAGCTTAGCTGAAAGAATTTTCAAAATCAGTCCAGTAGTTTTTGAGTTTATTCATTACTAACATACAAATCTTCTCTCTTTATAATATTAGAATAAATTAGGATATTAGGTAATATTTTTAATAGTGGTTACTATTAAAAAAGTTCTATATTTAAGAACTATATTTTCTATATTTTATATATAAAAGCATACTTATATTTAAGGTTTTAATGTCTCCAAGCTATCATTTTTATAGATTTTATATGGAATTAGTACCGAAACATTATCAATTCCGCGTGTACTCACAGTGAATGATATAAAACCACCGGTGGGACTAGACTATTACAAATAAAACTCGGTAATTTTACATCTGGTGACGGATCTTAATTTATTTAATCAACTTCTATACATATTTGCGAAATACATCAAACATAATTATACCGAGCTCACACAATGCAAAGCGACAGATAGATTGTTCTAGGTTTCAACAAACCACTAGCGCCATCTAGTGATCCTTAGCAACATCTACAAAAGGAAAATGATTTAGCTCTAATACCGTTCAACAGTTCGAAGGCTACTTTCGTACTTAGTGTATTTGTATTGAACATTCAAATTGTAGTCGAAGCAATAATACCATTGATTGACACAATTCAAGTCCTTTTGAAAACGGAGCTAATTTAAAAGCATACTTAATTCCGAGTCGTAATGGAAGCAAAAGTAAGCCGCTTACAAACGGAACACTCAACTTTACTTTGTCTTCGAAGTGAAATGTAAATTTTGTCCCATACACGCAAAACTTTGAGAAGCGCTGTCTTGTAAATTATCTAAATACAAAGCGTCTCTTGAAAGTTACAGAAACATTGCTTGTAAAAGTTGTGATAAATATCACTATTACTCATTTCTTTAATGGGCCTACAATTTCAAGTTTCACGTTTGGTCTTAGGTTGTTAATATTTTTAAATGTTCATAAAGAAAGTCTTAGAGTGCTCGCTCCTTCAGCCATTTGAAGGTTGAATCTTGTAGTTGAAGAAGAAGATATGCATTGATTCAGATTTATTCAGCGGAAAGAACCTTCGGTATTCCAGGAAATAACCATTAAGCAACTTTAGTAAGGGATTCCATATCCCATTTCTTTCCTATTCCTTCTCATCCTTAATACTAAGAAGGCTTTGTTGCTTGTATTATAGGCGACAATAGCCACCAACAATCGGTAGACCGTCAGCCTGTCTGACAACCTTGACAATTTAAGGAGTTTTTTCTACCATTTTAATGATTGTAAATTGTATATGTATGTTGCGTTGGTTTGTGTATGCTTCAAAAACTCGAAAACTAGCCTACGAATTGACTTGAAATTTTTACACAACATTGCATTCACACACAGGAATAAAATCTTATATACTTTTTTTTTTCAAAATCCCAACGGAAACAGATTTTTTGTTATAATAAAAAAAAACATAATTTTCATACATTGACCGTTGTTAACGACCGTGGACGGAAATTAAATAGTCAGTTGTAAAATTTAAGTATCTTGGGTATCTCATTAGATCTAGAAACCTCATCAAGTGACTAGCTAATTGTGATTTGACTTCTCAAACGCCCAACAAACGGATCACTCTGAGCGCGCTCACAAATTGGCCGTTAATCGACCATTCGTTCAGAAATTGCATTATTCCCAAGCATAAAACCCGGGGAAATATCACCTGAAGTGTTAATACAGACGAGGGAGGCAATAAATATGTAAATTAGTCGACGTTCAGACTTCGGTTCGTAAGTAAAAACAGGAATTTAACTCAGTTTTGTACCTATTTCAAAGTTGTGAATTGAGAACTAATAAACGCTCGGCTGACTATTCGAATGGGAAAATTTAAATCTTTTATCCACTCAATAACTGAATGCATTTTGCTTATAATTAAATTGAAACTTTATGGAAATATTGTTATTATTTCTTTATGAATGAATTCATTCTACACTATTGCATTGTTCTTTTTAACTTCTTTTATTGGCTAATTACGAGTAACAAAAAATACTATATTGATAAGCAAAATCTAATATATAAAATTCTCGTGTCGCGGTGTTTGTTGCCAAACTCCTCCTAAACGGCTGGACCGATTTTTATGAAATTTTCTGTGCTTGTCGGATAGGTCTGAAAATTGGCCAACATCTATTTTCCATACCCCTCCCCTAAATGTTAAGGGTGGCCCACCCCAAAATTTTTTTTTTGGCAAAACAACGTTTGCCGGGTCAGCTAGTAATTATATAGAAATAGCCGTGAATGCGACTTCGTGCGCTTATTGAAAATCCTACAGGAACCTTTTTTTTTCGCGTAGGAAAATCTGCGAACCAGATCCCCATCGACCGTAGGGTGGTCGGTCCCACATACCCATGTGGGACTTCTACCACTAAAAACCCATGGTATTTCTTCGCGCTGTCTATGGGCGGGGGGTTAGGGGAAGTTAGACCCGCTACCTTTTCCCCCGCTAGACGAGGCCGCATCCTGCAGGAACCTAACATTTTATATAACACTCGAAAAAATATCTTATCGTTGACTTACAACTTTATCGCTATGATAACGATGGCGCCGTCACGGAGACAGTATGGTCCAATTTTGTTTTACTTATTAAGACGATTCTTCGAGAACCTAACATTTTTCCAGAATAAAAAGTGTCCCTAATATTAATCTAGGTAATAACCTATCTGTGTGCCAAATTTCATTCAAATCTACTCAGCAGTTTTTTTGTGATAGTATAAACTAAAGGGAGAGGTTCGCTAGTATTAGTATAAACATACGCTTTATGCTCAATATTAATTTGTCAAACGAGATATCTCGTCCCGGTGCGATGTTTTCAGTCGACCAAAGTTTTTTGAACGTTTTAATACAAATCGATATAGCAGATGATCAAATCAATTAACATGGCATAAAAAAATACAAACTTTATTTTTTATTTACACAAATAAATTTAAGCGGCCAACAAACGGAGAAACCATATATTTTCATTATTCTAATAAAACTTTCTTTCATTGTTAGCCCCTTTTTCTCCGAATTATCTTGTATCCTATTACAATATCGAGTGTCCTTTAGGGCAATTTTCTCTCAAAGTTTTGAAAGAACTTTGATTTCAAGCTCAGGTTTACATATCGTTAAGAACTTGATAACATTACGGAGAGAAGCATCTCGAATTCGTCTTCTTCGAGAAGCGACTTTCTAGAAAAGGGAAGCTACTGTAGCCACCTATAATCGAATGAATCGTCAATGCTCAGGCAGACCTTTGTCATAAATAAATAAAAAGCCAAAAAAAAAACACATCGAAGCCTACAGTTATCATCTCTTGAGTATAGACCCTTATCTATGCATATTATGAAATAAAGTCGATGTCTGCCTCTGACTCTTTCTCCATCTATTTCTTCTAAACCACTTAACAGAATTAATAAATTTTTCAATAGAGGGAAAAGAGGTAAACGAGGAAGGTTTGTGTATATACAATTTTCAGGAAAAACTTGCCCGCGAAACCTTTCAAGTTGTCTGTCCACCTGGCAGCAGATTGACCCACGCGTCGCTTTCAGTGGCCTCTATTCGAGAACTCTTCAACCCCGTCGTTTATCTTCTATCAGCAAAATTGTCAACATTTTCAACATTGACATACTTAAAAAAGAAACTGTATAAGATAAATATATTTCATGAAAATTCTTTTTACAATACCACACTTAACATTGTTGGCAATTGCAACCAACAAAGTGAAACTGGTTAAGCTGGAGTTTGCCAATTTAATTACGTTCTATAAATAATTGAACAAGTCGAACCGAAAGCGAGCTCGCCAAATAATTTTCAAACTTGTTCATAGGTACTTCATGATTGGCCGATATAGAAATGGGGTTTGTTCTCCACAAACAGTCTTGTAACTTAATTAATTGTTATAATTGATGCTATATTGTTCTAATATTTCTTTCCTAAAGTGTTGAATATATTTCAATATTTCTAACATTTAGTGTCAAATGAAGTTCTAAGGAGTTAATATGGTTGTGCAGAGTCTGATATGAAGAAACCAGTTCAGGTCTTGGTATTAGAGTTAAATTATGAACAAACTATATTATATTGAACCGTCACACGCTTCGCATGGATTAAAAAATATCATAACGCGTGTCAAAGGTGCCAGGAAATAAAAATTATGAAGTTACTTATATGATTTAATTTCTATATGCATTAAAAAAAAACATATTTATTTTTATCTTATGTACCATACACACGAATTAATCGCATTTATTACATTTGTTCTAACTAGCTGTTTGTCTATATCGTTACAGGCAATCAGAAATCAGTGGTAATAAAATTATAGAGACTAAAACGATATTTGGTTTCTCTAAGGATGATTCATTACGACATAAGCAAAACCTTGCAATATTGCTTTATTAAATCTTGGACTTATTGCATTGCATGAAAAAATCCCTAAATATAAATTAGAAATTTTAGTCAAGACAGACTTACGGTCCATATGGTGGTAAGTGATTACCTTCGCCGTTAAACATTAACTACTTTTAACATAGAGATAAGGTACAAGGAACGAAGAGGCGATGGGACATATGTCTTGCGTACCTTACACAAATTGGAAAAACAAGAGAAGACGAGCTTTTATTTGACTGTTGTCTATCTGAATAGGAGTGCCTTATAATCACGACCAGCCTGGGGACAGACCTGTGGGTATCAGTTCTTTTTTGAAATTAATATCAGCGCTATATCTGAAAATATAAAGAGATGTCATTTACGGTTACATTACAGTAACAGATCGCGAGTTCAATGGTTTTTTCCCATCTCAAAAATGCCCAACGCACCTAAAGAAGTTTTCACTTTAACAATGCTTTTTGTATGTTTTCCATAAAAACCGTAAAGCAATTATTTCGACTCGCGAAGGACAGAGAGAAAACATGCAAATTAAGTTTTAATAAAACAATCCCATATATGTACACTTTTAAAACGATTTCATCGTAGTAAATGCATTTTTAAGCTGTAATTTTTAAATTGACTTTTTGCGTCAAAAAATTCACAGGTCACGTTAACGAATGGACGATGTACAAATTTATTGCTTCAGTTTTAAGCCTGTATTGTGACTATGATTGAATTGCCGTCATCTATATATATAAATCAATTTCTGTTCGTTTGTCTCGCTAAAACTCCAGAACGGCTGAACCGATATTAATTCTGTCTTCACTAATGAATAGAGGGATAATCAGGGAAGGTTTGTATGAAGCCGGGAGAGGTCACTAGTTTACTAATATAATTATGTCTGCATGAATTTAATAAAATAAAATTTAGTAAAATACCGTCAAAGATATTTTTTCTCGGCATTACAGTAAGTATCATAATCTTTAGTAAAAAAATTGACACCCATGGTGAGTTATCAAAAAATTAATGAGTACCTAGTTATTTATTTTTCTCTTACAATACAATTCAAAGGTTCACACTAATGACATCATACAGCTATTACGAATTAGTTACAATATCACGGTGTCGCCCAATTTTTTATATTATGTACACCCCTCGGAAATCTAACATTTTTTTCAGGATTAAAAGTATTCTATACATTAATCGAAATAATAAACTATCTGTGTGCCAAATTTCATTCAAATCTGTTAAGCCGTTTTTTCATGAAAGAGTAACAAACATCCACCAAATAACATTCGAACTCAGTACAAACTCTTGCATTTATAATATTAGTAGGATATATAGGAATTATAGGCTAAACTAATTTAAAAATCGTGACACGTTTGCCGTCAGCCATTGGTCATCAATCTACTTGATTTACAACGCTACCCTCTCGTGATTGGTGGATTCCAAGATAGGCTTGCTCATTGATAACATAGAGTCGTTTTATTTGTACAGAAATGTTAGATTTAATAAGTATATTTTTTTACCTTAATTTATAAAGCTAATACAATAAAAATTTAAGTTGGCTCTTTCCAACAACCTCTTCTAAACCACCCAACGGTTTGATACGCTTTTCGCTGATGGAAAGATCGATAGACGAGCCAGTCTGTGTATTTATAATTTGCAGAAAAATTAACATACGTGCGAATGCGAGGGCGGGTCTCTAGTTGAAGATAATTATCCATTACACTCTTTAAATATTACTTATCGAATGAAATATTTATTTTAATATAGACCATATTACCTACCTAATTTCAATGTTGAATTTTCGTATCATAGGAAACAGAAGGCGCTGAAAGTTTGCGTCCAAAACTCCGTTCTCCCCAAACTCCCCGCTTCTCCTCTCGCACGTCCTGTGTCGCTTGAGTACCGATAATTTAAGCGGCGTTCCCATAAGTTTGCATCCATCAACACAAGGTGTGTGTTGTTCGGTTTAAGTTACGATATATACTCGTAACTTAGAACAAAAAACATTATTTTTTATGATCTGATCAGTTGAACAGTTAATTTTATTATCGTTTGAATTTTTAGCAATAGTTTAATAAAATTAAAGTAAATAAAATACATTGCTTTGCTGTCACAGAGATTTTCATTAAACAAATTAATTTACATTATAATAATGAGCTGATCTGATATTTGATCTGATATATATATGTATAATGTTATGTTGGTTTGTGTATGCTTCAAAAACTCGAAAACTAGCCGACTTAAACCGAAACGGTTAATAACAGTTTAAAATTATGCATTAATAATAATAATACAATTAATAATAGGATAAAAAATCTCTCGCTACAGCTTGTATTATTAGACCACACGCAAACACTCGCGGTGTATCTCAACACCTCACTTAATCCGAACGTCATGCTGTTTCTGTTGTGTACCAACTTCGAGAACTTTCGTGATGATGGGGGAATTAAGTTAGTTTTGAATGTCAAACTTATATATACATATATTATGTGCTTCTATTAGGCAATGTGGAAGTGTAGTGATGATAGTGATAACATTCCCTGTTATGAGATAATAAACATTATATATAAACTTCTGAGTATTAACTGTAACAATATTTTGTAGTTAATAAAATCAATAAAATAGTTAACTGTTTTGTATTTTCTTATTATTTTTATGAAGTTTCATTCATTTTGTATATTAATGTTGGATACTTGTATAAATTGTTAAATATAATTAACAATAATCTCAACAAAAATATTTAAAATGCTGAAAGTTTAATAAAATTTGGCAAGGCGTTGGATTTTTATTTTTAGATTATTCCTCGGGAATATTACTTTTTTTCTGGATGAAAGCTGCTCTATGTCCTTCTCTGTATCGATTAAGTAGTTAAGAAAGGGTAACAGAGAGACAGAATCACTTTCATATTTATATTATGGGTTAACATAATATTGAAAAATAATAGAATTTTTGCTTCTAATTATAATATGAATCTACTACTACAGAATCACATCACAGCTAGTAACAGGTAAGTAACTGGTTACGATGCCAGACATTTCGAGGTCCCGTAGGAATTGAAGGTGCGAAGTTACAATGAGTTCGTACCAGAGTTGAGTCACGGAGATCAGAATAGCTGAACTAACTTTTAAGTGAGTTGCTTCGTTTGAGATTACAAAAAGAATTGTTTTCTTTTATTTGTTTATATACTAAATTCGCAGAGCCAAAAAATGGGATTCAAAAATAAAATAAGAACCCATAAACAAAGGCTGGCAGTTCACTTGATGACAGGTGGCTACCGTCGCCAGCTACAAAGCAATGCCAGCTACAAGTGCTGCAAGTGCACATGACATGCACATGATGAGATAAAAAATAAAATAAAAAAATTACAAAAATACCCAATGGTAGTTGACAATGACAATTTTGAATAAGAGGGAAAAGATGGCAGCAAAAAACCTTAATTTCAATGAGTTGACCATGCAAAAACGTAAACTAAGGAACCAAATGTGAGTTGCTCTTTTTAATTGATTCCAAATTTAAATTTAGGTGACGCAACGGCAGCCACTTCCATCAAGTGGAACGTTAGCTTGCCAGCCAACTACACCTACTCAGTCAAAATAAATTCACGTCACCAAAACCTAGGTAGAAGATAGTGACATAAGAACGTTTTACTACAACCTAGTACCGTCCATAATGAATCAGTACGTTTACGTTTTTGAGTACCATTAGAATAATTTTGGAGTACGTACCATAAGTTCTCGTTTAAATTGGTTGTTCTTCATTAAAATAATGACTACGAAAATAAGTCCCTTTTTTGACGCATCTTTGTGATAAAGAATTTTGGTTATATTTTTAATCTTGTCCATTCAAAAATTCGGTCCGTTGGATAAATTTAATGACCAAGTTTGTAGACATAAATATTTCGTATTAATCGTAAGTACTCGTATATTATGTTTATAATAATTTATAGAAATTCTTTTACAGTATATTATGGCTAAATCCTAAAACATTGATGGTTTTTTTTTCTTTTATAAGTAACTATAAAACTCTATCGTATTAGCAATAAAGTTATGTTTTCGCTGTCGTAACCTTAGTTACCTTATTCTTTAAAATATGCCTTCATCAACAAATTATATTAATTAATCCCAAAGACTTCTATATAGTATACATAGTTCTTTCTATGTATACTAATCCCTATACTTAGATACTGAAACTATTTGCATCAGTACGAAGCCGGAGCGGATTACGAGTGTGCCAACAAACAATATTCAGCCGTCTTTCCAAACCAGCTTCATCAATCAAATATTCATAAAAGTACTTGAGTATTTTTTGTCTTTTATATTGTTTTTTTAACGATGTTTTAAATTTACACTTATGTTTCTTAAGTGATTACAAAAATGTGTCACTATATGGATATTGTATTTATATTTTAAAATGATTTATTGATTTAGAAACTCAGCAGAACAGAACAAAGCAGCGTAGACGATAACGTGATAAAAACACAAGGGTCATCACCTTTTAGTTTGCAAAGCTGAAACATTTTTAAGGCTACAAAAACTAATACGATGTAAATCAGTACAGTAAAAGTAATGTTCAATTTTCCACGCGAGGACCCGTATAACTCAAGTGTGATCTCGGACAACCCGGCGAACTAGTGACAAAAACCATCCCGGGATATAGGATAGAGCGATAAATCCCTCCGGGATTGATTCTCAGATTCGCTGTTAGAACGTCTTGGGTCAACTGACATTATTCATTCCGGTGTGTAATCTACATAGTTTTTCGGTTGTTTTGCGCCCATCGATTCTCCTCGGACTTTGGTTCAAATGTATTTTTCTAACTTATATTATTATATGTAATAACTTCTATTATGTTACGCAGTCAATGGCCTTGATAGTTAGCGGATTCAAATGCCATAGAAAAATATTAATATTTTTCTATCCCCCTGTGGATCGAAGTGTCATATAAAATTATTTTTATGATTGAATCCCCTCAATGGTAGACTTAAGAGGAGATAAAGGTATACGCAAATTCACATGTGGAGCCGAACTGTAGATCCAAGTAGACGGAGGGAGATGGGAAGACTGTCTGGCGGCAGAAACCGTGCTTTTAAAGAAAACCACAGTAAATAAAAGCACGTGTACTTATAATACTATAATATTACCTACTCAATTAACTAATACCGTAATTACCATAATTTATCATGAAAAAACTGCTATTAATTTGTGTTAAATGATGCGAACTTATGGATGTACTAATTAAATATTAAAACTTATTAATTCACTTTATTGACTCTTTACCACAGAAAACATGAAACATTCATATGAAATTTAGTGTGAAATTAATAATTTGATGTATTTATTATATTTTAACAATACTAAATTTTAATTGACATGAAACCGCGCTTTCGAAAGTTCGTTCTAATAGCAAAACCAACGCTTAGGTATTATATCAACCTGACCCTATTCCTCGTGATTCGTATAAGAAAATCTTTTAAAGGCGTAGAAGTGTCTTAGGTCTTTTTCAATGCCCCAACCTGTCAATGCAAGTTTTATTAAAAATATATTTATTTGAAGAAACACAGATATTCGTTTGATTTTTCAATGAAAATGTGTATGTTATTGGTGTTTACAAACAAACATTATTAATTATATTATAAATGTGTAATAAAACCTAAATAAGTTTTTAGGTAAGTGAAAAAAATCTCCGAAACTGTCCGCATCTGTCTGTTTCTACCCTACCTACTTCTAAAGCATCCAACTGATTTTAATTCAGTTTTCATTTATAGAAAGAGGAATATACGAGGAAAGTTCGCTATAAAAATTACATCCCGTGCAAAGCCGGGTGTTAGTAATATATAATATTGTAATTGTAATATAAGCACGATATTACGAGAATATAACTGATGAAGTCAAACAACGGCAAAGGTCGTAGCACCTCAATGGTGCTACGTGTGCTACGAAAAACTCCGACTATACTACGCTCGCGAGTTAACTCTCCACCTCGCTCTGGTATAGTGTGCAAAATAGAAACAGAAATAAATACGACTTTGTATATTTTAAAATGATTATTTAAATCAGTGAAAGAAAGAAAAAAATAAATCAGTGGCGTCGCATTCCTGCGAGGTACAGAGTTAACTCGCGTGCATGTTACGTCCGACTTTCTCTAAGTTCTAAGTGAATCTCTACTACCTCTGTACATAAATGTTTAGATATATCGACAAAAAAATAGATTAAAATCCAAATAAAGCATCCAATTTCATTTTTAATTAATAGGTATAAACATAGCATGGGTATAGTGACATATTTGATTTCATCCATATATATTTTTTGTATTTCACTATGTGTTTCGATATTTTAAAATCGATTTTATAGGCGCTACGTCTCTAGATTTTCAAATATCATGCTATGTGAAAAATAGCATTGCGTACCAGGAATTCTGGTTTGACCAAACTCTCAGAATATCAACTCTTCTATACGAATAAAAAAAAACACAAAACGTATTCCGTGTTAAGGAAGTCAACACTAAATCTTTATTTTTAGAAGAGAGAGATTTACGTGGAAACAAAACATCGTTTAGATTACATTGCATTATAACTCTAACTGCGCAGAAATAGAGTGTTTACGCTGGAGAAAGGTTACAAAGACTTGGCACGCATTATTTACGGCCACAATAAACCTGAGTGGTTCTCTTTTGCATCGCATTTAAACTCGGCGTAGTGTTTCACTGCAACTATCATATTTCACCAACTGGAAAAGGAGGGGGGGGGGGGGGATTAAAAAATATGAAGACTAACGCAAAACTTAGACTGAGACTTGGAACGGCACTTTTCCAAGTTGGAAAATATAAAACTTGTCCTTTAATCTAAGGCACTTGAGGTGTGCCAACTGGCGACACATTGGCGAAAATATGTATAAAGAGTTATGAAAGATTTGTATATTTTGATTTTGCATGTTTTCGAGAAAAATAATAGAATAGAAATTCAATTTCTTTTAGTGTTGTAAAGTAAATACAGACGATTCGAATGTAACGCAAGCTCTTGGCAGCTTTTTGAAAATGCAAAAAAGATTTTTGGCGATTGCTATTTGAAATACTCGAGCACTTCAGATTTTCATACAGACGGTTCAGCCTGAATTCCTGATCGTGCTGATTCTTAATCTGACGATTATTTGGAGGATTTTTCTTAATACAGCGTCAACAAACTTTTGAACGTCTGTAGACGCTCACCCCACCGTTAAAAAGGAAAACATCATATAACTTTTTTTTCTTATTACCATCTAATCTTCAAAATCCAATAGGTCCTCACGACGCTCGAATGATTCCACATTTAGCATCGTGGGCTCCCCACCATAGTACATTCGGCTAGTCCATGTCAAGAAATTAATAAACCCATTGGAACATCTGCTGAAAATAAGTTGTGTGTGTACTTAAGTAAGTATTTTATCCAGCGTCAAGCGATTATTTAAGGCTGATAAGAAAAAAGCTTTAATGTTGACCTCAATTTTTTTTCTATTTATGAAAAAAGCGACTATTCATTACTCATGTTGTGTTGTCGATAACAGATCTTTTCTACCCCACAAATCTTGTTAATATAGTTAATTAGCTGACACAATATTATTAAGAGGAGTGGTTGATCTATCTAGAAATATTTTCTTTATCGATTTCATTTCCACTTTTCTTGAGTAGGCCTTACTTCATGAAATTTTGCATACACGTTGTCAAGGATATAGGAATGGACATCTAGAGAAAAAGTACTGTTTCATCGCGGACGATGTCGCGGGCACCAGCTAGTAATATTATAAACGCGAATGCTTGTATTTTTGTACGTTTGTTACTCAATCACGCAAAACGGCTCAACATGTTTGGATGAAATTTGGCACGAAGATAGTTTATTGCCAGGATAAACATATGGGATACTTTTTATCCTGGAAGAATGTTAGGTTCCTCTGGGATTTTTAAAAAGCTAACTACAGCGCGTACGAAGTCGCGGGCACAGCTAATTACTACTGTTAGCGTCTACCATTTATGTCGACTGAAGTTGATTGAAAAGTGCTCTGTGACGTTTCAAAAGAGGTGTTCATTCATGCAGATTCATTCATTTGTTCATTCATTCAATCTTATTCGATGGTAGGATATAAAAAGGGTATCCCTCACTCAGTCAGTTCAGTTGAACGGACGCGTTCGCGAAGAGCGGTCGATGTATGTCCGCTAACCTTATAGTTCTGATGGATCATTGGGTCAATAAAAGTATTGGGACTCAACATAAACTGGTTTAATACCCGAAGTAGATGGTGCTAACACTACATATTTTTGACACTGTACTGTGTTAATTCCGTTGACGTCGTCGGCGATCTAATTAGATTATAATTAATTTCTTATCACACCGCTTTCACTTATTCCTTCTTTTGCAATTTCCATCAGTTAATGGAGTACTTGGATTCAATTTTAGCCTAAAACTCTGTTACTTGCGAAGAGACAGGTAGGTAGAAGAAAACTACCATAGTCTACCAAATCTAACCATAGAAGATAAATAAATGAGAATAATCCATCCATACTAATATTATAAATGTGAAAGTAGCTCTGTCTGTCTGTCGGTTTGTCTGTTACCTTTTCACGCCTTAACTACTATTCATGAAATTTTGCACTAATATTGTGGAGACTAACACCATGTTGATCTGCGTTAGATGGGATTCTCCCTACTATGGAAAGGACTATTCTCGGAAATTGTCGGTACAAAAATCAAAATGCAATAAATCATAGAACACAAATATCTGAGATAACACATCAAATTAGCAAGTTGCAATGCCTTGAACAGTCCCTTAAGCTTATGGGGAAAGCCTATTTCCAATCATGTTTATCGCCTGTTAATGTTAGATATATATATATATATATACAAACAACGTTTGCCTGGTCAGCTAGTTTAATTGTATAAGTTCGACATGAATCGATTAAATTAAATATAAGAACGAACAGTCAGATAAAAATAAGAGATAAACTCTTAATCTTTATTAGAGGATTCATATTTGCGGATGGCAAAAACGTTTTCTTCATATTGAAATATTTTTGTCATGGCAAATAGACATTCAGCTTATCCCTGGTCTTGTTTAATTTAACGGAAAATCGAATAGGATTTATCTTGACGACTATTTTTTTTTGTATTCTGTTGATTTATTATTTCTATACATTCACATTTTCTTAGTTCTTTTGGCCGAGTTGTTATCGTTCGTGATAATCTTAAAAGTTACCTAAACTTTTCCTCAAACTCTAGACTATAGAGTTTGAGAAAAGTTTAGGTAACTATAGTTATGAGAAAATTTTATGTTTTTTAGATATTACCTATCTAATATACTATTATATTCCAATCCAAATAATTTGTTATTTACACATTACATTAAAGAATAAACCGCGGTCAGTAGGCAAGCCTGTATCATTTTGTCCCGTACTTATCACATTTTTTGAGACAAAGAACTTATTATCTAAGCTTAGTGATGAGTGAAATGAGCGAATGAGAGGTTCAAAAAAATGTTTTGTAAACCATATCCGAATAAGTTATTTTTAATAGTAAAACAAAACTTTATTACAAAATTATACTCCAATCAAAGTCGAGTTATAAATCAAAGCCAGCGCTGAATTCAATCATTGTGCATGACAGATGGGTTGCCATTGGCAAACTAACGAAACTCACTTCAAAAACCTTGTTTTTAATTTTTAGGACCTTATCACAATGGCGTAGAGTTGAAATTGTTAGGTGTAAAAACTGTAAATCTGTAAAGAAATTTGCTACAGTTTTCCACCATTGTAACGGATGATAGATTCGTCCTAAAACGTTATTGATTATGTCATTTGTCGGTTTCTAGAAGTGGAGTATTTCCTTTGTGTTATGGAAACTTCATCTCTATCTTATGTTTATATTATGTATTAATTTAAACATAATATAAACATAAGATAGAGATGATAATAATAATAATAATAAAAGCAGTGACACGCGTCAGACATGATTTTTATTGTAAAATTGTAAATATTTAATTTTTATTCGATTTGTTTATTAAAACTCCTATTATTTACAACAGAAACATTTAATTGTAGTGCACAAAGTAATAGCACGGTGAAATAAAATCAATTACAGTTTTTAAATACAAAATACAAACAGTGAAATACAGTGACACACGTCAGATGTGATTTTTACTATAAAATTGTAAATATTTAACTTTTCTTCGTTTTTATTATTACAACTTATATTATTTACAATAGAAATATTTAACAATAGTGCACAAACTAAAATTACAGTGAAATAAACACAATTAAATACTAAATATTCAACAAAATCAAAATGTCAAATATGTCAACAAAATACCAACAAAAATCTACAGTTTTCTTCACAAATGATATTAAATAATAAAAGTAACAAAAAAACGGATAATGAATTGGAATGACATGGATATTACAATATTATGATACTAAGATCAGCAAAAACTGCAGTACAAAGCGCACGCCCTCCACCACAGCCCGTCTCGTCATCTCCGTGCTCATCGGCGGAGGAATTTTTGACCGCCGACGACAAGAGCACGTCGAGTGACGATGACGGGCCGACGCCGTCTTCGCCGCCACAACGACCCGCGCGACGAGGACGACCTCCGCTGCCGGCACGCTTGGGGCCTGCGAGGCAAGCTGCCTCGCGCCCGGCCCCCGCTACCGGTGGTGTAGTGCGCCGCATGCGATGGACTCAAACCATAAATGAGAATTGCATGCGCGCCTATTACGGGGCCACAGAAGGGGGAACTAACCTGACTGCATACCGAGTCAGGATGCTGTCTCTGTTTCAGGCCCTTGAACCAACCGTCACCGTCACCGCTCAACGATTATCAGATCAGGTGCGGGCTATCCAACGATGTAAGTTGTTGGACGAGTCTGCGCTTGATCGGTTACGCCTGGACTCACAATCTGCTTGCACAGTCTCTGAAACGATACAGAACCTACCAACTACGCTATCGATACCAGATTCGACTGACATCCCGACATCGACGGCGCTGCTTGCCGACTCTAATATTGAGCAGATTGATAGTGCGAACACGGATGTGAGTATCGAAATAAAAGAGCAATTGAGGAGGGCTTTGGAAGAGGCGGTTTTGCAGTACCGCACCACACCAAATATTAGACCATGTCTCCCACGTTTGCCAACACATAAACATAATATTGCACTGATGGGAGCCCTGAACACTCTGCTGACCCCTTATATAAGGGCCAGCAGAGACTTAACCGATACTCACTCGATTTTGTACTGCGGGGCCATCGCGGCATGCCGCGTTGCACGTGTCAAATTTTTAAACACTGATCGGGCAACGCGTAACGCCGAGGATGTCCCTGCATGGCAAGTGCGAATCGAGCGACGTATTGGTACATTCAGGACTCTCATTGCAAAATTAATTTCTTTTAGTAGGGGAAACCATAGACCCCGAGTCATGCGTTTCGTTGCCCAGGCCTTTGTAGGTACAAATATAAAATCAAAAGACTACTTGGCCTCGACAACGGAACGCATTGACTATTATAAACAAAAAGTTTATGCGTTGGCAAATCGTGTGAGACGATATAAAGAACGGGTGCATAGGTACCGACAGAATCGTCTCTTTCAAAGTGACCAAAGAAGGGTATACCGAGATTGGGAGAAGACCGACCAAAGTATGAACGTCGGACACCCACCTGACCCAGAAGTTATGTTGAACTTCTGGCGTAATATCTGGTCGGCGTCCGACGAGCATACTGAGGGTGACTGGATACACATTGTCGAGCAAGCGTGCGAACCTATTACAACCATGAAGGCGATTACTTTTAGCAAATTAGACATAAGTTGTGCAGTCCGTTCTACCCAGAACTGGAAAAGCCCTGGACCGGACGGATTGCACAATTTCTGGATTAAAATGTTTCCATGTTCGCACGAATGCTTGGCAATGCAGTTCCAAAAAGCACTAGAGTTAGGTACTCTCCCAACCTTTTTGACAACTGGTATCACCTCTCTACTCTATAAATCTGGTAGTACCACGGAAGCCAAAAATTACAGACCTATCACATGTTTACCCACCATCTATAAACTACTTACATCTATTCTGAGAACAAAAATTAATTCACACATATTAGAAAACAAAATTTTGGACACAGCTCAGAATGGATGTAAGATTGGATCCCGTGGTACTAAGGAGCTCCTCCTCATAGATATGACCATTTGCCAGCGTGTCCGGCGTAACAGCGGGGCTCTCTCGGTAGCCTGGATTGACTACAAGAAGGCCTACGATTCGGTGCCCCACTCGTGGCTGAGAAGGATATTAGAGTTATATAAAATTGATACGACTCTAAGATCTTTCTTAGCTATGTGTATGGGGCAGTGGACCACTGTCCTTCGTCAACCTGGATATTGGGGAAGCGCCGCTGGTCTGCGAGACACGATAAAGATAGAACGAGGCATCTTCCAAGGCGACAGTTTGAGTCCATTGTGGTTTAGCCTAGCTTTAAATCCTCTCAGTACTCTGCTGAGAAATTTAAAACTAGGCTATAGACTGCGGAGAGGGGGTGAAGTCATTTCTCACCTTCTGTACATGGACGACCTTAAACTATTTGCACCAAAACCCAAAGACCTGTTAGAGTTACTGAAAACAACTCAGTGTTTCAGTAACGCAATCAGGATGGATTTTGGTGTAGATAAGTGCGCGGTCATGCATGTTCAGAAGGGGAAAGTTGTAAATTCTCCAAACTTACAACTTTCAAATGCAATGACTTTTAGATCCCTCTCCGAAGTTGAGACATACAAATACCTTGGTATGTCACAGTCGTTGGGTATTAGTGATAAGGAAGTAAAACAGACAATAAAGACACGTTTCTTTAATCGCCTGATAAAAGTTCTTAACAGTCTTTTATCAGGAGGTAACAAAGTAGGCGCCTTTAATGGCTGGGTTATGCCCTTACTCACATACTCCTTTGGCATACTAAGGTGGACTCAAACTGAGCTCGATGGTTTAGATAGGAAGGTTCGTCGATTGCTCACGGCGCATCGCATGCTACACCCACGCTCATCGGTAATGAGACTGTACATACCACGGAAATTGGGGGGTCGCGGTTTTTTAAGTGCCAAGAACCTCCATAACCGTGAGGTGTACAGTCTTAGGGAATATTTCCTGCATAATGAGTGTGGTGTACATCGAGACGTTGTAGCAATCGACAAAAACCTCACTCCTCTATCTCTGGCTAACGAGAATTGGCGTAGGCATGTAGTGTTAAGCACCGAAGACCGAAGGAACGTATGGAAGGGCAAGGAGCTGCACGGGCGGTTCTACAAGGCCCTGACGGGTCCTGATGTAGACTCGCTCATGTCAGTGAACTGGCTACGTTTCGGTGACCTGTTTGGGGAAACCGAAGGTTTTGTCTGTGCAATTGCGGACGAAGTTATCAAGACGAACAACTACCGGAAATATATCATGAAGGACGGTACGGTCGACATATGTCGGGCATGCCGCCGTCCTGGAGAAACACTCAGGCATATTATTTCCGGTTGTGGTCATCTTGCTAACGGCGAGTATTTGCATAGACACAACCAAGTAGCCAGGATCATTCATCAGCAACTTGCCCTTCGATACGGTCTTATCGAGTCTGAGGTGCCGTACTACAAGTACGTACCTACGCCCGTTCTCGAAAATGGTCATGCTACGCTCTACTGGGACCGCTCGATAATCACGGACAGGACTATTGTCGCCAATAAGCCTGACATCGTGGTTATTGACCGATCCCAGCGGCGGACGATGCTTGTCGACATTGCTGTTCCGCATGACGAAAACCTTGTGAAAGCCGAGAAGGACAAGCTGTCCAAATACCTAGACTTGGCTCACGAGGTGACCGCCATGTGGGATGTCGATTCGACAATCATCGTACCGATAGTCGTTTCGGCGAACGGTCTTATTGCGAAGAGCCTCGACCAACACCTCAAGAAGCTCTCGCTAGATGGCTGGATCAAGGGACAAATTCAGAAGGCGGTACTCCTTGACACGGCGCGTATTGTCAGGAGGTTCCTCAGTCTGCAGCCCTAACCACCGGTAGCTTGGGCCTTGCCCCGCTACCAGCGGCTACCTAGTTTTAAGTTTTTTATAATATTTATTGTTTTTATATATATATTGTAAAAAACCTAGAATTAAGAAGATAAATGAATAAATGTGTATAATAATAATAATAATAATTATTAAAATAACTTTTAGCAAATTAGACATAAGTTGTGCAGTCCGTTCTACCCAGAACTGGAAAAGCCCTGGACCGGACGGATTGCACAATTTCTGGATTAAAATGTTTCCATGTTCGCACGAATGCTTGGCAATGCAGTTCCAAAAAGCACTAGAGTTAGGTACTCTCCCAATCTTTTTGACAACTGGTATCACCTCTCTACTCTATAAATCTGGTAGTACCACGGAAGCCAAAAATTACAGACCTATCACATGTTTACCCACCATCTATAAACTACTTACATCTATTCTGAGAACAAAAATTAATTCACACATATTAGAAAACAAAATTTTGGACACAGCTCAGAATGGATGTAAGATTGGGTCCCGTGGTACTAAGGAGCTCCTCCTCATAGATATGACCATTTGCCAGCGTGTCCGGCGTAACAGCGGGGCTCTCTCGGTAGCCTGGATTGACTACAAGAAGGCCTACGATTCGGTGCCCCACTCGTGGCTGAGAAGGATATTAGAGTTATATAAAATTGATACGACTCTAAGATCTTTCTTAGCTATGTGTATGGAGCAGTGGACCACTGTCCTTCGTCAACCTGGATATTGGGGAAGCGCCGCTGGTCTGCGAGACACGATAAAGATAGAACGAGGCATCTTCCAAGGCGACAGTTTGAGTCCATTGTGGTTTAGCCTAGCTTTAAATCCTCTCAGTACTCTGCTGAGAAATTTAAAGCTAGGCTATAGACTGCGGAGAGGGGGTGAAGTCATTTCTCACCTTCTGTACATGGACGACCTTAAACTATTTGCACCAAAACCCAAAGACCTGTTAGAGTTACTGAAAACAACTCAGTGTTTCAGTAACGCAATCAGGATGGATTTTGGTGTAGATAAGTGCGCGGTCATGCATGTTCAGAAGGGGAAAGTTGTAAATTCTCCAAATTTACAACTTTCAAATGCAATGACTTTTAGATCCCTCTCCGAAGTTGAGACATACAAATACCTTGGTATGTCACAGTCGTTGGGTATTAGTGATAAGGAAGTAAAACAGACAATAAAGACACGTTTCTTTAATCGCCTGATAAAAGTTCTTAACAGTCTTTTATCAGGAGGTAACAAGGTACGCGCCTTTAATGGCTGGGTTATGCCCTTACTCACATACTCCTTTGGCATACTAAGGTGGACTCAAACTGAGCTCGATGGCTTAGATAGGAGGGTTCGTCGATTGCTCACAACGCATCGCATGCTACACCCACGCTCATCTGTTATGAGACTGTACATCCCACGGAAATTAGGGGGTCGCGGTTTTTTAAGCACCAAGAACCTTCATAACCGTGAGGTGTACAGTCTTAGGGAATATTTCCTAAACAACGAGAGTGGGATACAACGCGACGTTGTAGCAATCGACAAAAACTTCACGCCACTATCTCTGGCAAACGAGAACTGGCGTAGGCTAGTAGTTCTGAGCACTGAAGATCGTAAGGGTATATGGAAGAGCAAGGAGCTGCATGGGCGATTCTACAAGGCCCTGACGGGACCTGATGTAGACTCGCTCGTGTCGGTGAACTGGCTACGTTTCGGTGACCTGTTTGGGGAAACCGAAGGTTTTGTCTGTGCAATTGCGGACGAAGTTATCAAGACGAACAACTACCGGAAATATATCCTGAAGGATGGTACGGTCGACATATGTCGGGCATGCCGCCGTCCTGGAGAAACACTCAGGCATATTATTTCCGGTTGTGGTCATCTTGCTAACGGCGAGTATTTGCATAGACACAACCAAGTAGCCAGGATCATTCATCAGCAACTTGCCCTTCGATACGGTCTTATCGAGTCTGAGGTGCCGTACTACAAGTACGTACCTACGCCCGTTCTCGAAAATGGTCATGCTACGCTCTACTGGGACCGCTCGATAATCACGGACAGGACTATTGTCGCCAATAAGCCTGACATCGTGGTTATTGACCGATCCCAGCGGCGGACGATGCTTGTCGACATTGCTGTTCCGCATGACGAAAACCTCGTGAAAGCCGAGAAGGACAAGCTGTCCAAATACCTAGACTTAGCTCACGAGGTGACCGCCATGTGGGATGTCGATTCGACAATCATCGTACCGATAGTCGTTTCGGCGAACGATCTTATTGCGAAGAGCCTCGACCAACACCTCAAGAGGCTCTCGCTAGATGGCTGGATCAAGGGACAAATTCAGAAGGCGGTACTCCTTGACACGGCGCGTATT
The DNA here is from genome assembly GCA_936446665.2 of Synanthedon andrenaeformis. Classification (NCBI taxonomy): domain Eukaryota; kingdom Metazoa; phylum Arthropoda; class Insecta; order Lepidoptera; family Sesiidae; genus Synanthedon; species Synanthedon andrenaeformis. Next base: position 9,693,272 of record OW387793.2, read on the forward strand.
GTCAGGAGGTTCCTCAGTCTGCAGCCCTAACCACCGGTAGCTTGGGCCTTGCCCCGCTACCAGCGGCTACCTAGTTTTAAGTTTTTTATAATATTTATTGTTTTTATATATATATTGTAAAAAACCTAGAATTAAGAAAAATAAATGAATAAATGTATAATAATAATAATAATAATAAAGTATTATTATTTTATGTTAAGGTCGACAGACAGGGTGACGCTTCGCTGATGGTAGGTGGCTACCGTCGCCTATAACACAAGCAACGCCATAGGTGCTGCAAGTGTTCTGCTCACCATGGAACGATTAAGGATAAGGTACAAGGAATGGATGGGGTAATGGGCTATCACATCCCTTATTCACTCACCTAAACACAACAGCACATATGCTGTTATTTCACGGCGGTGGTATATATTTTTATATTTTAATAAAACCATAAAATATGTTTACTGTCCGTTCGTGTGTTTTATTAGTTGTTTAAAAATTAAAAGCTCTACAGAAACTAGCGAATAGCAATAAAACAAATTCCCCGAACACTAATTTTAGCGTCCTGCACTACGTGTAAAACGGATCACAAATGGAGTAATTTGAAATTTAATGAAACACGAAATGCATGAATTCGGTTCTTTCCTCATAATAAATTATTCTATTTTGTAGCAATTATATATAATTAATTATAAAATCGTTGTCCAATGTCCCGATTTACTATAAATGCATAGCACGCTGTCTGCCTCTGTCCGTTTCTCCGCTAAATTATTTCTAAATCACCCAACGAATTTTGAGATTTTGAAAGAGCGATAAACGAGGAACATTCGTGTTTACACTGTCGTGAATTAACAGCACTTGTGCTGTTGTGTTCCAGCGAGTGAGTAATGGTTGCCAGAGCTCATTTCCCTTTTCTCCACCGAGCATGGGGGGATCGGTGAGGTATGTGGGTCTTCTACCCACTAAAAATCCACGGTATTTCTTCGCGCCGTCTATGAGCAGAGGTTACGAGACGTTAAGACATCTCTACCTTCTCCACCCGCCAGACGAGGCCCCCACATTGTGGGCTCCACCTCGATTAGGCCCGGCGTGTGACCTCCGCGCCGTGAAGAGACGTACCGGAAACACACAGCACGTCTCCCCTCGTTGCCCGGTGTTGTGATGACGGCGGACGACCCCATGACTACAAGGCGTACGAAGTCGCGGGCACAAGTAGTTAAATTATAAAAATAAAGTAGATATAATTCTCACACTAATGAACCGTGTCACTATACTAAAATTAAAGTTGCCCTAGAGACGTGCGTTGCAGATATTAAATGCACCTGGCCTGCACTCTCCCACGAAATGAGATGAAAAACCCGACTTCTGTGAAATTTATTTAGGTCTTTTGTGATAAAATTCATCATAGTGAAAATAGGTGGTCGTGTATGAAAAATTCTAGAATTTAACCTACATATGTATTATATTACTTTCGTGAAAATTATTTTATTTGTAGATACAAAACGGACAGTAATGGCGTAGTAGAAAAAATGTTTTATTTCTACACGATGGACGCAAATTAAAGTCGCATGACTTTAATCTAAATGACTAAAATATATATGTTGTGAATATGTTTAATTCAGAATTAAGAACGAAAATCAAGGAACACTTTTGGGATCTTCATGAATGAAAGTCCTAGCAATCTTAGAAGACACAGCATTCCTATTGTTCTACTAACCGGGTGGAATGTACCCCTCACAACAAGTCCCTTGGAAAATAATCGTGCAACTTCTGGAAAACGCAACGGGGAACGCGGCGTAAAAATTTTTCGCTGCATCGAATCCGTTTTTAGATATATGAAAAATTCAAACTTACACCCTCATGTGCAAAGCATCTTAGAGGAAGGTAGTGTAGCAAACACAGACGCAAACGACTTATGAGCGAACGCCTCGGGGGAAATAAGGTGGCGGCGCTCACTGTAATTCTCTGACCTCTTGCGCGAAAATAGGAGCACATAGCCATGGTGGAATTTACTCACATATTATTGATGTTAACATCTGGACTCTTTGGATTCATTTCTATACTAAATGTTTAGTTATAGACTAACGTTAACGTTTCTATACTAAATGTTTAGTTATAGACTAAAAATATATTATGACTGTTCTACCCGAAATCACCAGATGAAGATAGAATGCTTAATAATGTATAACTAAAAATTTAAAATATAGAAAATATTGTCTGAAATAAACATTTTTAATTATTCTCGAAATTGTTGAATTCTGACTGGTATATTATGCTCTGTAATTTTATCTAACTATTAATTTTAGTCTAACAAATAAAATTTGGCAACGAAAACAACACATTACTGGTTAGTCCTCGCCTTAAATTTATATGCAACCAAATGGAAACTCTGCTATCATTTCAATAATTAGTCGTTACTATGCGGGAGAGCATGTTGTTTGTGCACAATTAAAATTAATTAATTGAAACAATTGTAACATCGAAATTAAATCTCGGAAATTAACAGTTTTATTGTTTGTTAGCGCTAATAAATTATGATGCAATCGATACAAATTAAAGCAAGTTTAACAAAATAATTTAATATCGTTATAATTGTGATTTTCTAACGTTTACAGTCGATACATTAGTGGCACTAATGAGTTGCAGGTTGTAGCCATAGTAAAGTATTCAGAAAGCAAATGGCTGCTATAAACTGGCCTAACAATAGGTGAAAACGACCACAGTATAAAAAGTAAACAGCAGCATAAGTCGCTTTAAAACATATAAAAAAAACTCGCAACGTCATCGGATTAAGGAAAAGTGCTAACTCAATTTTGAATAAAAATTTATAATAAGCTATTTATTTATATAATTACAAAACGACACCAACAAAGTAATTAGTAATGTCACGTCTTAGTAGTGGTCCAGTCTAATACCTTAGTAAATAAATTATCTATGGTGTTTCATCATTTCATTATTATGTTTTATAATTTAACAAGATTTCTTGAACATTGTATTTTGTATGTATTTTCAAGCAACCAAATTTGATGTTTTTACTAGTAGTTAGACTACTTTTAGATCTCTTTAAAATTTTCTGTAGTCTTTACTGTTCGTAACAATAAATAAAATATAATTTAAAGTGTCGTTCCTTTGAACATCCCCCCCCCCCCTCTATGTAGGTACTTTCCAAGTAAATTATCACTGGTTCTACTAAGGTTATCTAATTAAAATACAAACATGTAAGTTGTCCCTAAGACTAATTTATAATTATGTCACATTCCAAAAGAGAACCAATAATTCTAAATTCTAAACAACGATGTGCTACTGTTAGTCGCTTATACTGTGTATCGCCGCAGGCGTATTCCGAAGCACCTCTTAAAATCTCACTTTAAAATTGCATTAAAAATTTATGCGCGTTCCGCTTGTTGCTGCCGGGTACATGAATATAATCGACCGTTATAAAAATTGAACGAGAGCCATAAAAGAGAAAAAATACGCGTTAAAAACATAATGCAAGTAATCAGAGTGAAATGGGTGACCTTTTCAAGTCGAACGGTCGAACACCCCGACGCACAAAGTTCTTTACAACATGCAAATAAAAATTATAACATCGAATCTAGTTGTGTAAACCCCTACATAAGTTGATTCAATATTGATTAGATTTTTTGTTTTTAGATTATTTTGTATTTGTTTTTAGAAGATATACCGAGTTGATACATTCTTCTAAAACACCAAACGAATTTTGATACTGTTTTCACTAATGAAAATATCGGTCTTGATAGATAGGACAAGGTTTGTGTATATAATTTGCTGAAAAAATTATTTCATCACTAGTATACAAATAAATTCGTATCTAAGATAAGTAATGTTTTTATGAATATGAAATGTAATATACAAACACACACACGCAAACACACACACACGAATAAAATAGCAAATCGACAAATGCCGTAGTTAATGGAAAACGGGTGTTGACAGAAAAAAGTTTAACAAAAACTATATTCCGTCAAGTTGGTGTGAAGAATCGAAGCGTTTAACAGGGCTAGACGACAAATAGATGATTACACAGTAGAGATCTGAAATGGTACATAAACTAAAAGAATATAATTCTATATACATATTCCTATTGGATTAACATATATTATTAACTTTCAAAACAGTACAGCGTCAAGTCAGGACTTTCAAAAAACTCGCGGGACAAAGTCGCGGGCACAGCTAGTTATATGTATATTAAAAAATATTACATATTAACTAAGTCTCTAACCAATGTGTGGTTATGCGTGAAGAACAAATAATTCAATGTTTGTCTACATATGAGCATAGATCGGAGGACTTTTGTGGAAACCGTCATCTACTTTATTAATTAATTAATATTCATTAATATTAAATTACATAATTACAAGCTTTTACCCGTGAATTCGCCCGTGTCCCTTTTTCTTAAGTAAAAAAAATAAAAAAAATTACGCCTGATAAAAAATATGAGCAATAATTTATTCAATCTTATTTTGCTTATTATGATTATTATATGTTTCTTTTAATTTACATTTTTAGAACAGTACTTCTTTCTCTATGAAAGATCTGCTATCTATGTCCTTTTCGGTATCCCTGACAACGTGTATGTAATATTTCACGAATATCGGTTTAGATAAGGTGTGAAAGCGTAACAAACAAACAAACTCACTTCAAACAAACACATTTATAATATTCGTTAGGATTATATTCAGATAAGTTACTATAGATTTTGTTACTGTGATAGGGGTTATCGACAGTTTGGTGCCAACAAAAGATGCAATTTGTCAAATCAAACACCACCCTGCTGGTGGTGACACGACTTTATACTTCAACATCAAACGGTAGGTAATCGTTTACTAGTTTGAAAATTGAATGAACACAAATTATTAATCAAGATTTTGTTGAACAACCTTGTTAAGGCTAAGTTCAAATGACCAAGAACTAAAGATCAAACTAAACAGTGTTTCTTGTTTACATAAGACAGTTGATCCACGCGGTTGAGACGGACAAACGCATAGATCAAAAAAATGTTGATGCCAGACTTCCACCGCGCGACGCCGCGCGGTGGGTTATGTGTACTTAGCCTAACTCTTAAGCTGGTTAAAAGGTCAAATGCCATCTGGAGTACTATCGACTTTTTAATACCACATAATTAAATAATAGAGCGAAGAATTGTCGCGCCGCGGGCCCTAGAGACGGCAGTATTAAGGTGTATAACGCCGATTTGGCCTTGAATTATTAGGCTGATTTCCCCGCGCCACCCTCTACAAGAGATCGACCGCACAGAGATGGCAAAGAGTAGTATGGAGACTAGACGACAAAGGCACGACATAGTCGACTGAGCCTACTTTACTGCAAATACATACTACAAATTTATAATTATTTACAATGTAGAGGGATAATTCAGTAACAATGAAGCGTGTTTTGTTATTTAGGTAGTAAATTATGTTACCTAGTAAAAATTTTTACCCGTCTGCGCCACAACGAGGGTTATGTTTTTAGAGTGTATAGCGGCGCGCTCCCGGCTTGGCCCGGGGTGTATTTTTTCTAAAATAAACGTAGCCTAAGTTACTCCTTATTACATCAGCTACCTGCCAATAAAAGTCCCGTCAAAATCGGTCCAGCCATTTCAGAGATTAGCCGGAACAAACAAACAGACAGACAAAAATTGTAAAAAATGTTATTTTGGATGTTATTTTGGATTTTTTCTAAAATAAACGTAGCCTAAGTTACTCCTTATTAAATCAGCTACCTGCCAATAAAAGTCCCGTCAAAATCAGTTCAGCCATTTCAGAGATTAGCCGGAACAAACAGACACCCAGACAGACAAAAATTTGGTTTGGTTATGTGGTTGGTTTATTTTGGTGTATGTACTCATATATGGTGTATGTACGTATATATATTCATATGCATGTAGTAAAAAACGGTTATTTCAATATTACAAACAGACACTCCAATTTTATTTATATGTATAGATGTATGTATATTTCTTTATACGAATATAAAATATATGGTAAAAGAGCCAAACAAAAGTTTTTATCAAAACTAACAAATTTTTTAATTTTCAGTAAAAACAATTGAGTTTTTGCACCAACCGTGCAAACTTCGCGTGGTACGTTTTGTTTGGGTAACGCTAATGCCGGCGGTAATAAATTTTTTTTTTAATTTTGATATTTTTTTTTCAAATTCACCAAGTGAGTGAAGTGACAATAAATTGAGACAAAAAGTGTTTTTTTTTTTTTTCATTTTGATAAAGATTACGAACTTTTTAGAGCGAGAATCTTGCTTCTTCAATTTTTTCAAAAAATCTATCGAGTGGGACAAAAAAGCGGCTGAGTGGATTAAATGGAAACTCTGTGGGGCTTTTTAGGGTATATTGAACTGTAAAAGGCACACTTAACATTTATTATTTTCTCCATATTTTTGATTCAGCGCTTGATTTTTCTAAAAGCTATCAAAAGCCCTTTTTTATAATTTTTAAAATTCAGGTCAATAGAATTAAAAAAAAAACAAATGCTTGTAGAAAATTTATTCACGTTTTCATTTTGTTTTCGTTTTGTCTTGTCTTTTGCCATGTCTAATTGTTTTGGTTTGGTTTTGAGTCTTATTATTATTAATTGTGTAATTTTAAAGGAGGGGGGGAGTAAGGGGGGAGCGGAGGGGGGCTGGGAGGATGGTGTTGATAGATTACCCTCATTAAGGCCTTTCAAATGATACCTAACATGGGGGATCTATTTGTAACCGTTGACCATGGTTACGTCAAATTTTTTATCTCGTCGAGACGTCCCCGATGAACCCAAACACGACCCGGCTGTGACGCGCCGTTTCCGAGTTACGGTCGGGGGGGGGGGGTTTCCAAGGAGGGGGCTGTCAAAAATCTCGCTTTTTTTTGGTGCCCCGGTAGACCGGATGACACTTTCCTTGGTGACTACCGATCACCCTCTATGACCTTCCGCAAACGCCACCCTTCTATCCCTCATAGTTTCCGAGAACCGCTCACCAACTTTTTACCAGAACGGTGTACCGAGGATATCGGATTTTTCTGGAGGTCACGGGGACATCCCCTACGCGACCACCTACAATAGGGAAACCCCCCACCGCTCCTTCTAGGAGAACAATTCGATGAGTCACTAGATACGTGAGTGGGAATCCGGCTTTATAGTGGCTGTATGTATGTATTATTTATTTATTAGGCTTATTAATTTATATGTATTAATTAATAATTAATTATTATTAATATTAATTAATTTAATTAATTAATTAAAATTCATGAAAACTTTCCTTCCTCGTTTGGTTTATTTTTGATATACGAGTATTACGCTTTTGCCTCCTTTGCTTACTTCCTATCTTTATTAAATTTAGATAACAAGTATATATATACAGATGAATTATTAATTGAATATTCAAATTGAATATTTCAGATTATTAATAAATTGAATATTATATTACAACATAATTTATATTTAGTTTCTTAAAGATTTAATTAAAAAGACAAAAAAGAAAACCTATTAAAGTATTATATACACTATCATGCACTGTCTGTTCTGCCACTAAAATGTTTATTCTTTGTTTATTACGTAAAAATTAATAATTTGATGAAGCGCAACGCGGCACAGGTCCGTCTAGCATCACGACTCGCCCCGCACTGATTTTATGGACGAGAACGGGCTAGCGCTGAGTAAGTGGGGAAATATTTTTGATAAAAACATTATATAAAATTCAATTTTACGAATTTTCAAAAAGCGCTTTCAACAAATCATGCTACATTGTTATCTTCATAAGTGTACAAAATTTCATAATCTTTTGATAAATATTGTAGAAGTGAGATTGTTATAACTGAAAATAAAAGGGGTGAGTTTAGAATTTTTTTCCTGAATCAATTTCAATAAAATAAACATTTTAATCCCAACAAATCATTCCTCATATCTTGTAGATAAACATATATTTTTTTCGATGAAGAAAAGGCGTATATATAATGAATAAAACTGTTACAAAATGTTGAAAAAATTCAATTTTTTGGAAGGATAAGCCTTAATAATAATAATATTCGTGCCGCGCAATTGCGCTGAGCGCAACTCAGCACATCTGGCCTCAGTTTCTATTTATAGTTTTTCTATAAAGTGATTTTATTTTATTATAAGTACTAAATCCTCTTCTCAACACTTGTTAAGTAAGTCGGATATAAACGAAAAATAAATTCGTATGTTTTCAGTCAAGAGCAAACAAGAGTCCTTTTCTCGGTACTACAGTTGAAAAAAGATTGGCAAATGGGAATGGCAAAAAAGATTCTGTGATTAGTTCCGAGATAGAGAAATAAAAATACTTTTACTAAATGTTATCGTAGAGTTTTTGTCAATTTACTCTAAAACTAACGATTTATTCACAAATTATACCTAACTTTTTTAAGATTTTCACTGATTTTCTCTATGCCCTTCTAATCCATAGGGATTATCCTACTTAGATCGGTAGCGCACTTGCTGACCTGCCATAAGTTGGCTGTCAACTTATGTGCCGAACTTTTGTCTTACATAAATAAGCCTGTTTTACAAAAACAAAAACTAAACAATAATATATTAGCTTAAGGTAATTTATTCAGAATTTAATTACGTTAAGATCGTAAATATCTCACAGTCGTAGCCGCTAAGTTAAACTTAATTCTTACGAGAACGGTACTCCAACTTGTTTCAAGTTACGAAGTTTACTACAAGTCAACTTAGATTTTTAAAAGGTTAAAAGTGTAGATCGATACAAGTTAGTCCGATGGTGCGCGAAGCTATGCCACTACGTTATTGTTTATTTACTCTATAGGAAATGAATTTACTAAATTGTTATTTTTAATAATATTATTACTTGCTCATATACTTTATTTTTCATCGCAGACGAAGTCGTGGGCACTAGCCAGTAAAAAAATAAATATAGGCAATGGAGTATTATATATAACACTTAAATATATGGCAATAAGAGTAGAATCCAAACGACAAAGTATTCAAATATTTTATGCACTCGTATCTGTGCCAATAATAGATAATGTCATATCGTAGGAAAATGATATATTTACGACTTTACCGCGGAATAATAAATTAATGCCACCAGCATCGCCTAAAGCACACAAGTTTCATATTTACCTATATTTTTGTTAACATTCTCATTTCTACTATCCAAGTGTGAGAAAAAATATTTCAAAAACTTTTTGCTTTGATTTTAAAGCTTTGATTTTACTTTCTTTTGGTCTTTTACTTATAAGATCAGGGCATAAGTCATAACATAAAGGCTCTATGTATTAAATTGAAGCTGCTAAATGAGTTTCTTTTATAAAAAAAAATTGCCTTTAAGTTACTATGGAAATGTCGTTGAACTATATGTGATAAAGGAATAAGTTAAAGGCTTCTACGCAGATATCTGTTGTGTGATACTTTACGGGCTTAATTACCGTTTTAATTGTATGAAAGGATAAACTGGCGGCAAGACGGTCACTTTTCATAGTGAATTTATTAATGACTTCACATAAGAACGACATAGCAAGTGTCTTTATAGACATAGGTATACAGCTATTCAATGTTGCAATAAAATTCCGCCGTTCACGAGAATTAAACGCTTTACTTAGTTACTTTTAAAGCGAAATATAAAACCTAGCAACGACAAATTCCCGCGGGCGAAAGAGTTTATCCAACTTACCTGAACCTGGGGATAATAAATTAGGAAACTATAAAATTTTTATAACTATTCGTTTCTGTGTGTTTCTTTATCTATACACTAGACAGGAGCCCCGGCTTCGTACGGGTGTAGGTGGGTACTTGTAAGTACTTGTACTTTTATATGGTTCATCTTCTTGACATAACCTTAGTTTATCTCAAATATTGTACCTTTCAAACAGAGAAAGAGTTTTTTAAATTCCGAAAGTACCCTTCACATAAAGGGCATCGGGTAAATAGTGATCGATATTTAAGTTATCGATAGGAGAGATCATGGTCTTTAAAAAAAAAATTATTTAACCTTATACCGTTTTTAAGAATTGGGCTTTTTTGAATTTTTAAAAGTTTTTCGATATACATGTTGTCTATACATGTGCTACCTAATGACTTCAGTGTGACTTCAGTTTTTGAGTAAAAAGGCCGACCGGAATACAAACCGCACGAGTCAAAAAACCCAGGCACAACTTGATGCTAAAATTTTATGACCTAGGAAAAACATGGAAAGAACTAATTTGGAAAAGTTCCAATTTCCTCAGGATAGACCGTTCAGTTTATGTGTGCAATAAAACCTGTCAGCGGTTTTGTCCTCAAATTTCTCGTGTACTCTTTTTAAATGTCTTCAGTGGTCATGTTAGTTACCATAAAACGCTATCTTTTGATTGTGGGTTTGTCTGCCTTAAATAGAGCATTATGTAAGTACATTCAGAAAGTCCAGTCTAAATATTGGTTGAAGAATTATTTAAATTCTTCTGTTCATATATTGATATGTTGGAAAATCTGTGGATTATATAGCTTCGATCCCTTTAATATAAAAACCATTTATTATCAGAATAGAAAAAGCAGAGAGGAAGCATAACGAATCACCGTACTACGCCCCATAGATGCAGAGTTCATCCGCTTTACTTTGCCCTTAGAAAATCATTCCTATTACTATAGAAACTTGCAACAATTTCCTTACTGTGGTGTTTCCACTTGGCTACAATATGGGCCTCTTCAAGCGTACCCTAAACATATTCCTGCAGGGTCGAAAGAGTGGACTTATCATCAAGTGGAACATCTGCCCGCCTGCCACCTCTATATATATTTTTTTCTCATTTGGTATAATTGCACCATAGCGATTTCTTTGGTTTAATTGTTTCTGGACCTTCTATTAAAACAGATTATTAAATATATTCACTCGCCTGAAAAAAACAGTCTATGTTATTGGTACAAACAAATATAGTGTTCTCTATAGGCAGCATAAATTTGGTTTGAAATGTGCTACTTTACACTGGCATTCCATTTCTAAAATCTATTATCCCGATGTAATGGAAACCGTGTATTTCAATAGTGAAATCACAGATTTTCACCGACCGAGCTCAACTGATTGTGCCGCGTACAACGTATTTCCATATAATTGTCGTGTTCCAGATATGGGCGATTATCGGCTCAAACCAAAACAATCACCCGATGCTCCCTAACTAAGCTGCAATCTATTTTGCAGTTTGTCGTTTTGTAAGAGGATTCTGTTGAATGTTTCATAGAGAACATGAAGGTGTTATCTTTACATAGTATAAAACATATACTGTGCAGCATCGAAATAATATATAATATCTGTATTCAAGTTCGCCGCTACGCAGTCGCTTCCCGTCATCTGTCAATTTGATACAGCGAACTTTGCAAAGATATATTATTTCGATGATTTTATATATGTACCTAATAACTTAAGTACCTAAAATTCCCCTTACCTATTGGACTCCTTTTCCAAGATCGAAATAACATACCTTTTCACACTATACAAAAGATATCTTTGGAATACTTCGCACGAGATATTTTCGTGAGATTTTCCTTTACAAAATATAACTGAGAAATATTATTTATACGAGGATTCAAACAGCGAACATTTCTATTCCCAATGAATTCCTTTGAATGTATGCAACTAATTAAAAACCACATCAATTAAATTATATATTACATAATTTAAAGATATATAATGAACATAAGCTATTAATTATAAATGCAAAAGTTTGTGACGATGGATGGATGTATGTATGGATATGTTATAAAAAAACGAACAAAATATTGACGAAGTTAAATTTATTATGAACCAAGAAGTACGTACAAATTGGGGTAGATGGCGCTTTTTTCATACAGTTAAATGTCACTAAGGGTGTCAATGGTCAAAATTCGACTATAATCATTTAAAATTTTTAGAGAAAAAATCAAACCTTTTAAGTAACACAAAAGTTCATTAATAGCTGTAAAAAAAATCTATTCATACACAAATAGAGAAAAAGGTAAATATAATCAAATCTAACGATACAGAAGATTATGTAAGTAATTTGCAAATTTTTTGTGAAGTTAATATTTTGTTAACTTAACTTAGATCAATGTGTCTATCATGGTAATATATTTTATTGAATAGTTTATTAATATTACTTGTTTCCCTAAGTTTTTTTAAATAAAAATGTAGGTATTTAGGCCGTGTCGTAACGTGTAAGTAACCAACTTTTTGGAACATAGCCATCTGTTCTAGTGTTTTATGGCAAAAACTGTTTTGTGTACATTTTTTCTTTTTAAACTCGTTTGTCGCTTGTATAGCGCACGTAAAATTTGTTACCGTTTTAATATTGTGTACAAGTATTCATTTTCTTGTATAACAAATGTAAAAAGAAGAATTACAGAGAAACAGTTTAAAAATTCTTCGATTAATCCTATTTAATAAAATATTATAAATGCGAAAGTTTGTATGTTTGTTACTCAAAACCGCAAAAACGGTGTAATGAATTTGGATGAAATTTGGAACACAGATAGTTTATAAGCTGGATTGACATATAGAATACTTTTTAATCTTTAAAAACGTTATGTTCCTTTACGATTCTTAAAAAACCAACTACAGTACATACGAAGTTGCGGGCACAATTACTAATACTTTATAATAAAATCCTTAGCTTTGCATATCGATAGATACAAAATACGACAATTGTTTTTTCAAAGCGAAAGCCTCTTTTCACAGAAAGTTCTAATGAACTCTTAATTCAAATCCGAATGTTCAACAAGGCAGCACTCAATACTACGTTAATACTCGACCAATCACAGCGCTCGAGGAAACGTCATCAATCATGTCTGCCGTGAATTCGAAATTTAAAAAGGCCGCCAGCTGGTCCGTTCACACGGACACCAGTGTTCGTTCACATTATGAATACTATCTCTTGATTTTTTTTTTTACTAAATCCATCATTTAAAAACTACTTGAAACTGGTAACAAAACTTTACGAGTATCAATGAAAACTCCATTTATATTAAACACTAAATAATTTTTTTTGAGAATTTAAAGACTGATTATGGAGTTTGAAGTTTATTTTTGCGCATGAGGGTGTCTGAAAGAATTTTTTGCAACATCAATAAGTACCTGTAACATCTAGGTTCTAGCTAGATGTACCGTCAATCTGCCTGGATAACTGCATAATTTCCTGAATAGTATGCAACCTACGCTTTGCTTGTGTTAGGCACAAGCGTTGCTTGCGTTAAAGGCAACCGTAGGCCCACCTACAATCAAATGGACCATCAGCCTGTCTGCTTACCTTATTATACAAAATGTTTTCAATGAAACAGTTTTCTCTCAAAGCGAACTTTTAATAGAAAAAAATCTCTTGTTTTCTCTCCGCCGTCAATTAGTTTTTCGGCCACAAATACAACAAAGAAGTATAAGCGGCTTCACTAAGTTGTAACAGCATTAACCGGCCGAGTTACGTGTGTTATTAAATTCAATAACAGCCCCGGTGGACCGGATGCCAATTAAAGTAGTTTGGCTAGTTCCAAACAACTCAGCTCGCTAAAGTATTACTATTCTCTTTATATACATTGAATTGGACACGTTCCTGCTGTCCATTTTGCAGGGTAGTGTACTAGGTTATATAAGTCGTAGAAGGCAGTTTAGTTAGAAAGTAAACTTTCAGCGTTTTTTATATAGCAGATAAGCAAATATTGCGCTTGATCACCTAATAATTATATAACTTGAGCCATTCAACTTTTAGATAAATAAAACAAGAAAAAAGTAACTATTGATGGCTTAACAATTGGTAGCTTAGAATTTATTGATATATAAAGAAAGTCATATGATAAAAAAACCGCTTGTTCGTGTAAATGTGTTATTTTTTGTGTATCATTTTGTATTAAGAATAACATATTACCAAACTCGTGTAAATAGCGCCCTCTTTATCGCTTATATCTATCCTTCAAAGACTTCAGACGTGAAGTTGTTAAGCAATTGTTTCATCGTTTGGCGTTAGTTTTATTTTTCCCATGAGGGAATTCTATGAAGATTCTCGGCCGAATTGTTCAATTATGTGTTTTATGGAATAGATCAGGCATCAAACTCTGGGACAGCAATTGGAATTGAAACCGCAGGATCCGAGCAAGCCCGTGTGGGAGTGACGTGCGTGGCAGAATTGAACGAGTTACGCAGGCCACAGCAGGTGCGACCCTGGAAACTGTATTAACAAGGGACCAAATTATATTTTAATCCAATAGTTTGTTAGCCTTACTAGACCCTTTGTTAATTGTTTAGTGTTTGTAATTAATTGCAGATTGTTTGCGCATTGCAAATAAGTGTAATAGAGTAGTTTGAATTACCCTAGAGAAAAATGGACTAACAACACTCAAACCTAAATAAACAAGCAAAATATACAAGTTTTACATATGTACTCTATACTTAAATATGCCCGCATCTGTCTGTTTCTCCGTAAACTTCTAGATACTACGAAAAAAATTGTGGTCGATTTTTTTACTTTTATTGTGTGACGATGACGTGCCGGTGCCCGCGACTTCGTCCGCGTTGAAAAAGAAAATATATGAGTAACTATTATTATACAATGAGCTATCGCAAAAATAAATTTAAAAAATCGTTTGCTATTTGCGCCATGTGATGGGATGAAAATAAGACTTTTTGTCACTGCAGTCTGCCAGTATTGTATTTAATGTCACTTTTCACTGACAGGTGGCGCTAGTTGACGCAAATCGAAATTATACTAAAATTATATATATAAGCGCGATGTTATATAGCCTATAAAGATTTATCGATAAATGGACTATCCAACACAAAAAGGATTTTTCGATTCGAACCAGTAGTTCCTGAGATTAGCGCGTTCAACCAAACAAACTCTTCAGTAATAGTATATAGATATAGAAGTATAGATAAATAAATATCAGATATAAGAAATCACTTGTACATAATTAGAATTTTTGTATCACTCTTCATCTTTGTTTATATTTTAATTAAAATTATTTGCTCTTTTTATAAATAAAATCCTATTCACAATTAAGTACAATGACTTTCAAAAAAGAAACCAGTAAACAAAGAAATAGGCTTTATCTCGTACCATTTCGCGTTTACGGCTCCTCGTAAAGCTGCCACAATCTTTTGTCTTTGTCTTAAAAGCGAAAGGGGTGTCATCATTAGAAAGTCTCGGGTCAAAGAAATCTGTAAGTATAGATTTTTATCAGAAAATTATATTTGTCTATACTTACTTTATAATATATAGATAGAAAAATCAGAAAACAAAAAGGTTAAATAGGTTAAAAAACTTTATAGCAACAGAAAGTTTACTCCATAGACAATAAGTAACTTCAGTAGATACTTCAGGAAGTTCTCCGTTCTGTATAAGCTTAACTGACCACACTCTACAGACCGACACGGAACTAAACTCTAATTGAATTACTTTGGAAATTTAATAAAACCCTCACCTGTGAGGAGAACTCTTCACTGCATTTGAGGAATGAAGTTTGTTTTTCTTTTTTAATAGTACAGTCAAATTAAACCGAATATTGACAATTTGACCGTAATTATACCTTACGGTATCCAGATGAACATACTAAAAGTCCTCAAGGGTGGGGGTTGTGCTGAGGATGTAGGGGAGGGGGGAGCGGTTAAAACAACACCAGGTTTTTGCTCATATCGTGAATATCTGTAGGACTATATTATGATTACTTCTGACAAAAGTTTCTACATAAAATTTTCTCCAAATTTGGATATATTCATTTTTACTCTACGATCAATACTTCAGGAACTACAGGCTGTGTAAGTTTACAGAGAGCCAAAAAATAGACGGTTTAAGCAAACGGTGTCTTTTTTTTTTTCGGCGATATTCATCGCTATTCTTAGTTTAGAATAAGCAAGCGAAGTCATCTGCCGATCCAACATAAAAAAAACCATGTCGATCCATTGAGAATTATTCTAAACAAAAAAGAAGCAAGCAAAAATGCAAGCAACAAGCAAGCAAGCAACAAAAATGTAAGCAAGGGCCGAGCGTGCGAGATACCGTGCGCCCCGCAAAGATAGGCGTCAGCGGGGTGCGGACCGAGAGGTTGATGATACAAAATTGGAGGATAAAGTTTGATTTTATTTACTCATTTTATTTTTATGTTAAGCTAATTGCTGCCCGCGAAAAATAAAAAATATGAAAGCAATATAACATTGCCAAAGTGCTATAGCAGTCCTTTTTTTGAATGAAAGATATCTTATGTCCTTTCCTGTATCCCTGACAACATGTATGCAAAATTTCATGAAGGTCGGTTGAGTGGTTAAGGCGTGAAAAGGTAACAGACAGTTACTTTCACAATTATAATACTAGATAGTTCCCGCGACTTCGTCCGCGTTGAAAAAGCAATATGTATATCGCTTGACATCGTTATTGCTATTATACTTAGCCAGGAGTTAGTTTCCTTTATTTTAGATGATCCCTCGGGATAAGTCTTTTTTTTCTGGATGAAAGGTTCCCTATGTCCTTTCTGGTGTCCCAGACAATGTGTATGCAAAATTTCATGGTGATCGGTTCACTAGTTTTTGCGTGAAAGAGTAACAAACATCCATACATCCAAACAAACTTTCGCATTTATAATATTAGTACGGATTAGTAAGTATGGATTCGACAGGCAGCAGCATCCACTTGATAGCAGTGGCAGTGACAGACAGTGAAGCGTAGCCGGGTTCAACTAGTATAGAATATACAATCTTTTGTTTGGGCTGAGTTGAGAATAAGTTTCTCATTGAGTAGGTACTTACTATGAATATGCATTTTTGATTATCATGATTTTATAAATCTCTTTTGTACCGTAATAATGTGTCAAAAACAATTACTTTATAAAATGGAAACAAGCTTAACACAATTACAAGGACTCATTAGCGAATAACTGAACTGGTTACAAAATTATATAGTAAAATTGTTATTGCCTGTGGTTCAAGTGAAACGAGATCTTAATAACTTTGAAACAATATTTTGTGCATTTTACAATGTAGTTAAGACATTTAACATTAACTGAATTTTCCTAGTTTTTTTAGTAAGTCCAAAATGGCACCTGATAGAATAATCCTGTAATGACCGTGGTGCCCAATTTCTTATACTTTTAGACGATCCCTTGGAAACCTAACATTTTTCACGATAAAAGTATCGTACATGTTAATCCATGTAATAAACTATCTGTATGCCATATTTCATCCAAATCTGATCAGCCATTCTTGCGTTATTCAGAAACAAACACCTAAATATACAAGCATAAAAACTTTCATTTATCCTAAAACTATCACACTGGACGTTAACTTTTCTTAACTGAAAACCTATTCAATAAAGTAATTTTAACAGATCTAGTAGTCATACAAATTCATTTTTTTTTTTTTCATTATTATTTTGTAAGACAAGACGTCAGCGCCTTCTGACACTATATACTTTAGATCTTCAATAAAGTACCTCATAGTTTCCTTTTCTTTCCATGATGTTTAAAAATCGCCCCGCCCCTTTCTTCTGCGATTTTTTTTTTACAATTTCCTATTATATATAAAACTTTTCACAACGAACGCCTCGAAGTTCATAAATTGTATCACAACGTCCTGCGGGAAATTACCGTTTCGACCAATTACAACCACCTCGAATAAATTCCGCGCTAACGTAGGTACAGATATATTTTTTAATTATATTTCGCGATGCGAATATATTTTTGAATGTTCTCCATTTTGTTTATGATTCCATTGGAAACCTCCATTTATTTGTTTAATGCATCGTTTACACCTCAAAAAATATGAGGCCAAATTCTTGGCCTCACATTTGCCAACTTTATTTTTTTCCCTAAGCGTAGTGTATAAGGATACCTGGGATTCAGTCACTATAAATGTTAATAGGTAATTGATTAGATAACAAAGTTGTTGAATTGGTGCTTTCCATAGACACTTACTAAAATAACTGACTTTGTTTTACATTGATCTCACAAATTTTTGTAGTGGAAGAAATACGTTGCGAGACTTGGTAATTTTTTACAATTTATGTTTTTGATAGGATAAGAACTAAATAAATACTAATTAGTTTAATAGTAGGGAAAAAATTTCAAAATGTATGCAAGCCGCCATCTAACAAAGCGTAAAAAATTATCCCATTAAAAGAATAAACCTTTTTATTAATGAATAAAACCTTTATATTAGCTCTAAACCGAATTCATTAGAAAATTTTATAGTCAAAATTAGCATTAGATACTTTCCACAAAATTCAATCTTTCTATACTGAATTTAGTATGACTGAATGTTTACATAAAGAAAATATCAGTAAAAGTATCATTTAGTAACTGCCTGCATAAGTTATCTGTCTGAGAAGAGCTATTTGGAGCACACAAAAACATAAATAACATCCAGTCCAGAGACAGGAACGGTGCAAAGTGAGAAAGAAAATAACATATTTTATGCACGGCTCTACATGAAAACCTACTAAACTGAATATATTCGGAATAAAGACGCACGTGATGCCATTTAACCTCACGACACGACTACGACCTTTTTTAACCCACGACCCAAAAGAGAGTTGTTATAAGTTTGATCTGTATGTCTGTGTCTCTGTGTGTATCTGTGACATCGTAGCTCCTAAACAGATGAACCGATTTTGATCCAGTTTTTTTTTTAAAGCTGACGTAATCGAGATAATTCATGAAGTTATAAAGATCTGTTCAGCCATTTGAAGATCATAAGCCTAGTTGACGAAGGAATTTCAATAATTTTCACAGGTTCGATTGATGTGAAACCTTGATCTTTAGCTGTAGCATCAAGTAGTCTGTGGGACACCCTATTTTCAGCAACTTACAGCAGATATAGCATGTTTGGGCTCAATAGAAAGTCGGAAGGGTTAGTTTATAATTTTTAATTATAGATTGTTTCATTAGTCTTAACAAGGGACTCGATTTTTTTAATATATCGAACAACGACGGTTTTGATAATTTTCAATTTTTATTTTTTTGCGTAAACTGACTTTATATGTCGTGTTTTATTGACCAAAAACATTTTTTGACAAATATTATTTAAAACCATTTAGATACAGAGTTGGAATACTGACAGATTTGATTTCTAAACACAGTAAAATGGCGTATTAATCATTTCGCCAGTGCCATACGTAGTTACAAAATTGCAGAACCGTCGTTGTTCTACGGCTATGACGATATGTCGTGTAGCAGATGGGCGTTGGGCTAGACGAGTCCGTCATCGCTTTGGTCTGATGATGGTGATCTTTATATATTTTGTTATATTAAGGCAATATTTTCCTAATTTTCTGAAATCTGACCGTATAAAGATGACGTAAACACTTGGCTGCCGGACAGAAGATATGTGCCCGCACAGAATAACACGCTTCACGAGGCGTGGCTCGGCAATTTTCGTCATCTACACAATATTCACTCTGAAGTGAAGGTAAATATGACGAGTGATTTCTGGTAATAAATGGAATTAAAATCTGAAAACTGAAAATCTGCCTAACTATTGTAGCAAGAAGTCTCTTCAATAAAAAAATACAGTACCTATTACCAGCTTCTTAATGACAATATCTTTTCGAGTACAACAGCATTATTTTCTCCAATAGAAATGCTTATGCTTATTGTTGTAAATGACGGTAGCAGCTACCTGCCACTGTCAGGTGGACCGTCAGCCTGCCTTCCCCATTTAATATTATTGTATTATTTATTTATTTTTATATTTTCTCTTTCTTGCAAACTAAAAACTGTTTGAACTTCTCACTAAGCAAAGACCATTTATCAGCGGCTACAGATAGCAAATGTTGTGCCTTTTCAAACGGTGTAGGTGTACACGATTACCTATTCGTTTATAAATGACGACGGTAACAATATACCATCAAGTGTACCATCATACTGCCTGCTAACCTTATCATAACGAAACTACATTTAAAAAAACTTTGTTTTTTCAGTCAAAAGTTTCATAACCAAAATGTGGCTAACTCATCGGTTTTGCTTGAAAACACGCTATCAATAAATTACAGATAAGAATAGTTAAAAACGTTTTTTATCTAACATTTATCAATTAACCGTTTTAAAGATATTATTAGGTAACCCGCAGAACACGGATTTCTATTACAATACACAGACATGTTGCGTATAATATTATTTTTTATATTTATTTTCAATGTATGTGGTGAAGAAGAAAATTTTAAAGTGGTTGTATTAGATGAGGGCGTTGTCGTTGCCGAAAAGTACTGGAATGGAGACTTTTATGAATTCTACGGAGTGCCTTATGCTAGTGTGCCTAAAGGAAGAGATAGATTTCAAGTAAGTATTTCTTTATTGACCTACAAATAAAGAAGTTTTAGGTATTTGTATGTATACGAAGCTTTTATTGTGCAAAAATAATCTGAAAAATTGTTTTATATAGGAGAACAAAACAATTGGTTTGAAGTTTTAATTAACTGTGTGGCCTGCATTTCAGTTCTTTTTTTTTTTTTCATTTTTCTGGTGTCCAATCATTAAAGTCGTGAGGAAAGTTTTCCATGATTGGAGACATGAGAAATTATACCAAAACCTAACACGAGGAACTAGCAATAAAATATTTTTCAATTCATTTACCAAATTGTGCACTAACATGGTGAAGCAACTATCTTGCCGAAGAAAATGTCGATTGACATTGAATGTATATTTACTACTAACTTTTGCACGCGACATAGTTTGTGTATCTTTATAACATAATTATATCCTATGTTACTTACTCCCTGATAATATAGCCATTACCTTATTCTAACTTACAAAAAATTATAAATCAACAATGGGTTAGTATGTTATATGCCTCTTCCAAAAATACTTGGTGCCCAGCAGTGCCTATTATTTATTATAGGACATTTAAAAATTCAACAGCAAGTAGATGTACATAAATTATTTTAATAATTTACGCTATGTTATATTAATTGTGTTGTCGGGTTCCGACCACCGATACTGATAATGAATTGACCTGGAGCACCAATAAAAATTGAAAACCAAACTAATATACTCTTTTCTCTATTCTATACAGGGACCATTGCCTCCAGTACCTTGGGACGCAATAATAGAAGCAAATAAAAAGAATAAATTGTGCCCACAAACTCATTTTACTGGATCCGACGAAGACTTAATCATGTCAGGTGACGAAGAATGTCTGTTCATGAACCTCTTAGTTCCTATAGTGGCTTCAGAAGAAAACTTGGTACCTGTACTTGTCTATATACACAGTGGTGCATTTGCCGCTGGCAATGGTAACATGGCCAAGTATCATTATTTAGCCCAGCACGATGTCTTAGTGATCAGCTTTAATTATAGACTTGGAGCCATCGGATTCGCATGTTTAGGCACCAAAGAGATACCTGGAAACGCAGGGTTGAAGGACCAAGTAGCCGCTTTGGAGTGGATTAGGAAAAACATTAAAAGATTCGGTGGTGATCCTAATAAGGTAACCGTAGCAGGATTCAGTACTGGGGCATCGCTTGCCGAACTTTTATTGCTCTCTAAATCTACTAAGGGATTAATAAACAAAATTATACTAGAGAGCAGTTCAGCATTAACACCTTTCGCTGTAAATAGAGACCCGATAAATACTGCTAAAAACATTGCTATTTCTATCGGGTACAATGATACTGGAAGGCTGGAAGATTTAAATGAATTTTATTTAAACACACCTATCGAAGATTTGAGTAAGAAAAGCTTGAATTTCTTTTTGACTAATAGTACTTTCGGATATGCACCGTGTATTGAAAATGTTGAAGATAATATAAAACCGTTTTTAACTAAATCGCCTTTAGACATAATGGTTAGAGGTGACTATGAAAAGGTACCAGTTTTAACAGGATTTGCAAATATGGAGGGAATAAGCAGACTGTTCCAGTTTGATGCGTGGAGTGAAAGGATGAATGAAAATTTCCTAGATTTTATACCAGCTGATCTGAATTTAAAAGGTAACGTAGATAAAGAAAAAATCGTGAAACAAATTAAGGAATATTATTTCAAGGGTGAAGATGTGACTCATGATAATATACAAGCGTATGTAGACTACTTCTCAGATTCAATGTTCAAATATGGCATTATGAAATCTGCTAAATTGCACGCGAAAAGACAGCCGGTTTATTTCTATGAATTTTCTTATGTCGGTGAACTTAATATGAGACATAATTATATAGATAAAATAAAAGGTGCGAGTCACAGAGACCAGTCGGCTTATGTACTCGACTTTTTTTCTTGGACAAACAACCCCAGTGATATGAATATGAGAGACAAAATGACTGCGATGTGGACTGACTTTGTTAAATACGAGTAAGTATTAGTTCAAATTTCTATTGCATATATTTATTACTCACTAGCGACCCGCTCCGGCTTTACACGGATGCATTTTTTTTGCAAATAAACCTTCCTCATTTATCACTCTTTCCATTAGCAAAAACCGTATTAATATGAAGATTCGTATGTTACCATTCGGATATGTATTTGTATTGGATATTAACAATATGCAGTGTTCATTGGTAGGATGAATTATTATCTTCCCACCAATGAACACCCGATACATGATATACATATATACAAATTATATACCTTCTTCAATTATCGCTCTCTCCATTAGCGAAAACTGTATTAAAATTCATATTAAGATTCATATGTTACCATTAGGCTCTGTATTTGTATTAAATATTAACAATATGCAGTGTTCATTGGTAAGAAAACTGTCTTCCTACCAATGAACACGCGATAAATTCACTTCAGGTGCGTCTGAATTTCAATTCAGAACTAAAGAAAAATATAATACTGATAGTTTGGGTTTTTGTAACAAAATTATTGGAAGTATTTAAAGTTACGATTATTTTATTCAAGGCCGACTGACCATATAATTCCGTGTGAGATTCAATTCGTCTTTTTTTCTAATTACAGAGATCCCACGGCCTTTGAAACGGAACTAATAGAAATTAAATGGCCGAAATATACGAACGAAGATCCAAATTATTTATCAATAGGCAGTACCTTGGAAGTAATGAAAGATCCCTTTAAGGAGAGTTACGGATTTTGGGATGAAATTTACAATAAATATTATTGGCATCCAACACCGCCACAAATAAATAAGCGGGAAACAATGAGTAAACAGAAATCGGAATTATAGACTAATATTTTTTGTAGATCTTATGTTTATTATTAAATTATACTATTAGAAGGCCTTGGTATATTTTATTACTTACGGCAGGGGAGCCCGCGATGCTAAATGTGAAGTTATTCGAGCGTCGTGAGGACCTAATGGGTCTTAAAGATTGGATGGTAAGAAGAAAAAAGGTTATATGAAGTTTTTCATTTCAACGCTGGGGTGAGCGTCTACAGGCTTTCAAAAATGTAAAAAAAAATCTGTCACATGGACATACTCGAGCGCGTCAGATATTAATAATGTATATGCCCCACATGTCCCTGATGACGGATATATGTTAATCTGACGATTTGGATGGTGGGATCTCCCATACGGAAGCGTTAAAAATGGAAAAAATGTATTTACTCGAGCGCGCCAGATATTCAGAGGGGATGTTAAGTGAACCCATTCATAAGCTCCCATTCAAAAGACTGACGATTCGGATGTGACGTGACGCAAGCTCGTGGCAGTTTTTTGAAAATGCAAATAAATCGCCATGGTGACATACTCGAGCGCATCAGATTTTCATACAGACGGCTCAGCTTAAATTCTTGATTGCGCTGAATCTTAATCTGACGCTTACATGGAGGATTTTTCTTAATCTGACGATTTAAAAAATATGTATTTCTTTTTCATGTCTTTTTAATCACTGAATGTGATAAAAAATGCTTGGAAAATAGCAAACAAATAAATACAAATAATAAAGCATTGGTTATTTTGTCCAAAAAGAAAACACACACACTTGAAAATACCGTCATCGTTGTAGCAGATATTAAATTTACACAATTTAATTCGTAGAACTTAAAATAAAACAAACCTACCAGAGCGCTGTACATATGATATCACGAGTGCTGTTATCAGCTGTAATGGCAAGGTGGCGTCATGGCTGTTGTGTAGGTATGGTGCGATAGTGAAAAATAAAGAACTAGCAAAAGGGAGAAACAGAAAGCAGAGTAGGAAATACATGTTTTCCTGCAGCTGTATGAGCTATAGTTTATTGACGATTTTTGTTACTTCGTCTTGCGCATATCGTCAGATTAAGGTTTCTGGTTTTCCTTGCATTAATTCCTTTAAAATAAAATAATTGACCGCCCTCGAGAATGTCAAGGTGACTTTTTTTGCAACCTTATGACATTCCCATTTCCTTTCGTCACGCTCAAGTCGTCAGATTATTAGAATGCACACTTTTCAGCATGTAATTAATCTACCATACCTTAATCTGACGCGCTCCAGTAAATCCCAAAATCCCCTCTTGGGCTCCCCTATCATAAAAATATATTACCAATAATACCAACTGTTGATAGTGGCAAGGCACACTGTTTTCCGTAGTCATAAACTGGGCAGTCCCTCTGAAGCAACCCCAAGCAGAAAAGCGCCGTAAAGTAGAGCGCAGTACATGTGTTGTTGTTTCGCTGAGTAGGGGATGTCAGTAGGGCCTCATAATTTATCCTTATACTTTATCCTATCAAGGTGTGCAGTGCATTTGCATTTTCCTCTTGGTGATGTTTCTATTTATAGGCGACAGTAGACACCTGCCTAAATTTGGACCATCAGCTTAGCGTCGACTTTTATATGTATAAAAAAATCATAAAATCGATTATGAAGGAGATCCCCGAATCCACTATATCTGTCAGCTACTGCGTTGTTCGTCCTACTGCTCTATCATTACTTATTTAAAACAAAAATAAATGTAAAATAAATGAACTTTTCAACGTAAAAAGGAAATGTAAAAAATATATTTCAACAACACGCGTGCATCATTTGGAATCGCTCAAAGATATTTGCGTAAGAAAGGAGGGGGGAACTTTTCCTTGTTCGAACGTGTCAGACGCAAGGACGAGTTGTAAGTGACGAGCTGTAGCGGGAAATAGTGTTTGCATTAGAATCTTTATGTATATAAAAACTGATGCGTGTACGTATGTTTTCTATAGACCCCAGAACCATTAAAATCGATTAAGATTTTAATGAAATTTTCAGGCAATCTTAAAATTAGCTTAGGGGGTGATCCTGTGAAGTTTAGTAGAGATCGATTTATGATTTTTTTGTGATCTTGTTTCCCTGCAAATTAATAAAAAAATCTTTTTCTATTTAAAATTAGAAATGAAATATTCAATGCCTGACAAAAAAATATCAGCAAAAAGAATGTGATTTTTCAACTTGTGATAAGAGTATTTAATTATTAAGAAAATTTGTATGGTGTTGGTTTTACCACATTTATTGGTTCTCTTGTGAATTTTTATATCTTTATGTATCTATCACGAGGAATTACATTACTCTGCAGTTGGAAAAAGGACACGAACACCACAAGACATACATTGTCATTCCACAGTCTCATCTGGGAGATCCAATTTATAAACGCATGTAGAATCAAGTGTATAAATCCAAATAATTTCATAAATATATTTTTTTTATTAATTGTGCACATATAAACTGTAATTAATATTTCTCTGATTTTTTTTTCAATAGCATGCATACGTTTTAACATATCTAAAGATAGGGAATTATATTATTTGCACTTGCAAAATAAATAAATTGAAGTCTATATTTTATATACTCATTTGATTAAAAGAAAAATTCAAAACCATCTTTGAATTCACAAGCTTCTGGTTAACAAACAAAACAATTTGTCGAATCCGTTGATCATTGTGGTTTTAGTGTTAGGTCTTTAAGAGAGAGCTACAAAAACTCAATGATCAGCAAACCTTTTACTTCTTGGGCCAAACATAAGGATTAAAATCAAACCAGGGGTTAATATTGCGAGAAAAGTGTTGCTTTTGATTTTTTTATATACTTACATTACATACAACGAAGAATCGCTCCTGTAGGGTCGCGAAAGCTATTGACAATTGGAAGGGTGAAAGAGCTACAAAATAAAAGTGCGATCATCCCTTATAATTCCAATATGCATTGACGTGTGTACATTAAAGGGTATAAATTTTAAGCTTGAAAAGGGTTTTATAGAAAGAATTTCATCTGGAAAATTATATAAATACAGGTGTTATAAAATGGTTTGTTATAGAAAGATGAAAATCTGGTTTAAAATAATAATAAAACTTATAGGTGGGTATTTATTCCCCAAAACTTAGATTATATAAATAGATTTTTTTTTAAATACTTTGTTCAATATTTTTTAATATTTTCATACCTGTTGCCAGGAGTATAGAAAATGACATTGGGTACAAATTATCGAGGAACGCGGACGAATTCGCCGGCAAAATATAGTAATTTATACTTTACTATACATTTCAACTACAGTTAATATTCCTATACATTTTCAACTTCAGTTTTATCATCTAAAAACAGAAACTAAACAAAGTTTACTTTGAAAGTAAGATAATCCTTCAATCCCAAAAACAATGGGTGTGTCAAATTTGACACCATAAATACACCGAGTTCAAAGGGGTGGGTTGACAGTCTGTCACAAGGAAATATTACCCCTTCATGGGGTAAATGCAAAGTTGCCTCCCTCTTGTAAGCGATTTATTTAATGGCGAACATCGAAACATGATTTAATAGAGCAAAAAAATCTTTTCCTTAATAAATTAGAATAATAAAGTAGCAATTGGTTTCCATATCAATATTATTGGGTAGTTAATGTTTCCTCGGAAATGTAAGTACATTATTTATAAACTAGCTGTTGCACACGGCTTCGTCCGCGAGACTTTATAAAATATAGCCTATGTTACTCGCTGATAATGTAGCCTTTTATAGGTGAAAGAATTTTTAAAATCGGTCCAGTAGTTTTTGAGTTTTTTATTACAAACGTACAAGAAAACAAATTTTTTTTTCTTTATAATATTAGTATAGATAAGGTGTGTATCATCTACATTTATACAGAGTGTGGCCTGTAATAAGAGCAATAAATTTAAACGATTCTATAGAGTATACGGAGTTACCTTAACCTAATCATAATGCTCCAAAGTGCTTATACTAAGAGATATAGCAATCCAAAGTTACAATACATAATCAATGAATTTCATGATCGCTAGATTGTCTGTAATCAGTTGTTAGATGTCTTGGTACAGGGTACTGGGGCGAGAACGATCGTAAATGTCAATGTCAAGTACTCCGACTGGACACATTGTAGTAGTACATTGCTGGCTCGATTAATTTTGTTAGAAAATAACAGTAAATTTGTTTTTCATTTTAATTAATTGAAAGCATTTGGAATTAATTACTGATTCGTTAAAGGCTCTATATTATAATTTATTGCTCTTATTAAAGGCCACACCTGTATAAAGTTAAAATGATCCCCGAAGTAGGAAATGATAACCCAATATTACTTTATTGCACTGAAACTAAGATGAACTATGAAAATTTTAGAATATATACACATGTTAGTCCAATGCGGATTAGCAGAACGTCACCAGTCTTTAAAGATTTTTGTATTAAAGTCGATAGATAGGCTGACTATCGACCTTACACTTGATAGTAGGTTACTGGCGCCTATAACACAAGTAAAGCTTCAGATGCTGCAAATGAGCTGCCGGCCATAGTAAGCTTAAGGATAAGGAATTGGGAAAGAATAGAGAAATGGACAATAGCACACATGTTATTATTTCATAATGGTCTTCTATAAGGGGGTGATTACTGCCGCCAGGCGGACTGCCCGAATTACAACGAAACGCAGTATGCATTGCAACTACTTTACATATCCATACCAGCGCCAACTTTGAAAGTTTCATTTCCAAAGTTTCAGTTCCCTGCCAGGAATCGAACCCGGGACCCCTGAGACAAAGCGTTAAGACAAAGCGCCTTTACCACTCATCTAACGGGCTAGTTTATTCGTCAATACATAATCCACATAGGTATGGTCTTATGTAATTAGACATTTTATAGTGGACTACATTCAGTTGACTTAGGTATAACTTTTCTGCTGCACCTAGCTTGCTGATTGGTGAAACGAAACATAGTAGAAAATAACACAAATTAAGCGATTCTAATTTGGATGGAGTAACAAAATATAGAACTGTGACCAGAAGTGTTATATATTTAGTAGAAAACTATGCCAACTATTAACTTGAAATTAATTTGCAAACAAAATTTAATTAAGTTAAGTTAAGTGACTAGCTTGAAGGAACTTGTGGTATCCACTGTGTTGTCACGCTAATCGATATAGTTTACGTGCCGAACACATACAGGTTGATTAAACTGAGTATTAAATAACTTTGCTCTTACTTTAACGACACAACCACTCAAGTTATGTATTTATAGATAAACTAGGTATTTCCATGGCTTCGCTTGTGTGTTATTATTGGTAACATGCAGTTCAACCGGCTTAGACACTGAAGCGCAAAATATTGTCCTATGGTAACTTAGTACTGAATTACCAAAACTAGGCTATAGTTCAATAACAATATACAAAAGCAAAAATTGATATAAAACTCAACTAGCCTATATCAGTACCAAGCCTAATTAATACGCATCAACTCAAAATCGAAAACTGCCTAATTTTGTATATATTTTTTTTAGATTTCCTATTACAAGATTATCTGCCCTCTGCCCCCTACCATATCTGCCATATATATATATATAGTGTATAGTGCATATATAGTATAAAGTGTAGTTAGTGCAAAAAATATTGTAAAATCTTGTATTATCGAGTAAACCGTATGTCTGTCAGGTGAACCTTATTTAAAAAAATAAAATATGAAAATACATTAAATAAGTTAATCAAATAATGATTGTAAATAAACAATAAAAACACTCCTGTATATAGCAGGAAGCTGACGTTGCATTCCAGTATTTGTAGCAGCCTTGCTATGCAAACCGATCCTGTACTTATCACCGCCTCCACGACGGGTCGTAACAGCTACGAATATTCCGCTATTGAATTCAACAAATAATTGGAAATTTTGAAATCTAACGCACGTACATAACAAACAATCCGAGTAAATTAGTTTATTTTGCATGTTGAGTGATTTATCAGAACAAAATTCATGATACATTGGTTTAAACTTATACTAATTTATATTTTTAATAGTAGAATTAAGCATAAGGCTTTAGAGTGGAATAGGGAAATGGGATTACTCTCACTATAACCACGTAAATGTATAAAAACTACAATATTTTTAAATTTGCAATAGGACAATTAATCGTTTAATGGTATGTTAAGAATATGTCATTCTTAACATGCATCTTTACTTCTTTACTAATATTATAAAGAGAAAAGGTTTGTATGTTTGCAATGAATAAACTCAAAAACTACTGGACCGATTTTAAAAATTCTTTCAAGTATAGAAAGCTACGTTATCAGCGAGTAACATAGGCTATATTTTATAAAGATATGCGGGCGAAGTCGCGTGCAACGACTAGTAATATATAAAATGATCACATTTGATATTGATCGCTGTAGTCTATGTACATATTCATTTTGAATAAGAATTTAAAAAAAAATCTCGTACGTTTTTTAGCCACAAACATATTTATCTCGATTTTCTTAAGCAACATTAAACAGAAGATCCCTTCGAAACATTAGAGCGTCGAAGATTACACCACAGAGGGTATAATAGATTAAAAAGGCACAACATGCCTTTGCTTACAAGTAAAGAAGGCTTATTACCGTTTCGGACTTACTTTGAGTCCGTGAAATGTTAAAAAATATATTTGTTGGAATTTGTCTCTTCAAATCTGTACCTATCTATAAAAATCCTTTATATAATTAGTAGCTATAATATTGACAATACTTCTTCTCAATATGAGGAAAATATTCTGTAATCTTTCTTAGCATCTCTTTATGTGTCCTATAACTTTACATCTTTCCTAGCAACATGATCCTCTTTAAACTCAAGCGCACATGCATCGCGGCATTGCTTACAGGTTATAATATACTAAATGTTGCACGCGATTTCGCCCGTGTATCTTTATAAAATATAACATATGTTACTCGCTGGTAATGTAGTTTTCTATAGGTGAAAGAATTTTCAAAATCGGTCCAGTATTTTTTGAGTTTATTCATTACAAACACACAAATCTTCTCTTTTTTTAATATTATTGTAGTTATAATATAATGCAAAAGTGAGTAAGTTCGTTTGTTACGCTTTCACGCCTTAACAAATATAAATAAAGCTTTTTTTTTTTCAATAGAAATAAGAATGTAAAGGTCCTATAATACGTCCCCAAAGGTAAAACGCGTTCTGACTTAGGGCGAGCTGAGATCGGAGGTGCTACGAGGGCGTTTTAATAAACGGAAAACTGATTTATAACTCTCAAATAGGAATTTTCCGAAGTTGCGGTCCCAGTGTATATCCGATATTGGTAATTGCACAGTCATCCGGCTGAAAATCGGGGGGAGGACAAAAAGTAGGGGACCGAGAGCGATTTTTCGACAAGAAAAATTTATGTTGTTAGATTTTTAACATTTCGGCATTCTCGGTGAGAAGGGAGGGTGAGAAGTCCTCACCCTCCCTGCCAAGAGCATTCATTGATAGCTGAGAATTGCCTTGAAAATAATTGCTGCTTACTCATTTATAAGAAACACACAAACAGATTGCAATCATGTTATATTACTAATTGTTTATTGCTAATTGCTGAGTTGCAATCCTAAGCAATAGGTATTCGTAGCATATACAAAGTACTAACGACGTATAAAGGGTCTCCAAGAGACTTGCGATTCTCTATTTGAAACGTAACGAAACAGAACTGTTTTGTAATGGTTTTGTAAAGATTGATCAGTGATCATTAATGATGAAAAGTGATGAAAGAAAAAATGACCTACCACTAGAATGTGAGAAAAAGATGATGGTCAAATAGCAGTCAAGTCGTCAGTCAGTTTGATTTTGACCAAAATAATAAAAAATATTTTAAAAAAATAGTTTAGGCATTACCGTAATTTTTAAGTAAGAATAATAAAAAAATAGTAATATAGGCTTTTTTATTTATTTATTATACTTATATTATATTATAGAGCCGCCAGCCTGTCTGCCACCTTTATATTAAAAAAAATGCGAATACAATTCCATTATGCCCTATGAAAATTAATCTGACGGAGGCGAAATTAAATAACGCTTGTTGATCACAAAGAGGGATACTGATTGAGATTTGGTAAGGTATAAGAAACAAGCAGTAGATTACAAATACATACTGTAGATTAATACCATTAATAGCAGCCAAAAGGCGAAAGAAGACATGATTCGTTTAGCATATGGTGAAACCCGATTTAGCTACTCTGTTGAGCAATTTCATAGGTTTGTGGATTCACAGTAAAAATGAGAAAATCTCTGAATTACTTTTATCAGAAGGTCTTCAAGTAAGCTGACGGTCTGCTTGACGGAAGGTGCTTACCGTCGCCTATTAGGACAAGCGATGCAATAGGGTTTATTCCTAATATTATTTATACATGCGTAGTTTTGTGCGTTTGGATGGTGGATGGATGAATGTGCTAATATTAGATATAAACTAGCGACCCGCCCTTTAATCCTTAGCGTAGTTTAAATGGCCTAAGATATGTTGGAATTTCCGGGCAGGTAGTTGAGGCAAGGTGAAACTACAGACTTGGCTAGGGACACTACTTCCCAGCGAGATCTGTAGTTCTTGTTAAGATGTCGTGGTGGGGGGGCTTACCCTCGCCAGTTCTTGGCGAGGGGACCAAGAAGGCCCACATCGGTGTGCTCCGAGCGGGCTCCGCTTGCGGAGCTCGTAGCGGAGCACACAGTTGAGGTTCCCCTGGCGGCAGCTACCGCCAGGGTTTTTACGGAGTTCAGGGGAACAGGGAGGCCCTTAGGGTGGCCCCTTGGCCCCATGCTCAATTTGGTGGTTGGGCGGGACTTGTTCCGCCCACACAGGAGGTGGGGGAGCCAATGGACATCATGGTGTCCATTGAGTCCCCCATTAACATCTTGCAGACGGCCGGGCAGGAGAAGGCGGGCACCAGCCCGTCTTCAAATGTCCTCGGGGACCTGCGCACACAGCTGGCAAGTTTGCTCGGGTGTCTCCGGGCAATCCCCCTGTTGGTGTCAGCCTAGCCAGCAATGGCTAGGCCGCCCGAGGGGGGTGGGTCGGAGCAGTTGCCTCGGCAGAGCCCGTCCACTCCCCACTTATGGGCAAGGAGACACCGGGGAGTTTTAGTGGGTAGGGGCCAGTTCCGCCTGCTACGTGAGCACGCGGAGTATGCTGGTCGACCCCCACATATCCCTGTCGCCTTGCAAGCGGCAGGGGATCAATAAAAGGATTTCTCCTCGATAAAAAAAAAAAAAAAAAAGTTCTTGTTAGGATATTATAGAAGAGTTATAGGACAAGTTTTCAGCTTTCCTCAGATACCTACCCGGAAATGTCTACCATATCTTGAATAAAAAAATCTAAGCGTACATTCAGAGGGACAGATGGCGGGAAGCAACTTTTTTTTTGTAAAAGTATATTAGTAGGCTAGAAGGATGGCTTTTTTTAAAAGAGCGTGAGTTTCCCTACTGCCTCGTCTCTATACCGAACGTGGAGACTTAAAAAACACGTATAATGATAGGTACTTCAAATCCTTTCAATTACAAAACTGTCATACACAATACAAGATGACATGAATGCTTGAGTTCGCGCTGTTTATTAAGTTTCCTTTGTGATCGAGAATTCTCACAATTTTTCGTCATTCGCTTATAACCTATTAAAATTTGGACCTTAAGTTTAAGGCACATTACTTTTCCATATCAATATTATTTCCAATTAATCTCTTAAACTATGCATACCTTCTTTTAATAGATATGTGAAACCTTAAATTTATTTATTTATTATCTAATAAGCATTCCTAAACAAGAATTATTTTTTGAATATATTTATCTTGTTAAAATTTTGTATGGACCCTTTGTGCAATGTAAGGACATAATTATACAAAATAATGAGCGAAATTCACAACTTTTTTAAAGATACATATTCAACATTTTTTATGTGTTTAATAAAAGCCTTAATAAGAGCCTTCTACTCATAATTAAAAGAACGCATAAAAAGTTATATAATACACATTACATAATATAATTTCTTAATCATTTCTCCTTCTAATTAAATAATTTCAAAGGAGACAAGATAATTTCCCTGGAGCTTGTTAAAAGCAAGCAATGTACTGCACGTGTGCCCCAAAGGGAAAATTATGGAAAATTGTGTTCCTAAATTAATTTCGCCCTTTTATGTAACGTTTCAATGTGAATATTATTTACCGACTTATATATTATACTTGAATTAATATTTTGGAATTTAAAATGAAAATATATAAAAAATAAAATATTGAAAGAATATTTTTTTAATGTTAAGGACGGCAGACAAGCTGACGGTCCACTCGATGGTTGATAGCTACAGTTACGCTGCTGTCAACTTTATTAGGAATTAGGATTAAGAATAAAGAATTGGGAAGGGAAATAGGGTCTGGCATCCCTTACTCACTTACCGAAACACAACAGCACATGTGCTATAATTTTCTGCTGATCTTCTGTGGGAGGGTGGCAACTGCCGCCAGACGGGCTACCCAAATGACTGTTAAACGCAGTGTCGCCCTACCACTACAGTTTTATTACCAATATGTACCACTTTTATAATGCTATTATTACTTAGGTATCTATCTTTATAAATAAAAATTAATCGCTAAGTGTGTTGCTAAGCGCAAAACTGATGTACCAATTCGACTATTTTTTTTAAACTCGTTGTAGAAAAGTTTTTTTTAAGTGAAAAATTTTAAAAATTATTTGTAAAAGTTTCGGTGTTCCCATTCGGGTTTAAGATATTTTATACTTCAGTTAAATATAAACATAATTGTTATTTCTTTCAATAAATCAATGAACATAGATACTCTAACAGCACATCAGATACAAAGACCCATACAATATTTCTATAAAAAGTGATGTGATGAATTATGAAGGAAAAATGCGCGAAAACCCTTGAAAATTTAACCGACGAATAGCTGTTTAACTAAGCGAGCGAATGCCCTTTGAGACCCCTTTTCATTAAGACTCTAGAGGACATTTTATTAAAACATTTTTTAATTTAAAAAAGAGGCGTGATAATCTAGTTTTCATGTGCAAATGAGAAAAAGGCGCGTGTATACACTAACCGGTCCTTTGCGAAAGGCTTAACTGCTACGTCGTCACCGCGTTATTCAGAGGAGTTTATCGTGAATAAGATTTTCGAAATTACGTACAGAATATCCGCAGTAGGTACAGAATATGGTGGTCATTAAAAAAAAAAACAGTGGCACTCCGGGAGTTCGGACAGAAGTGAAAACTTGAACAATTACGTGTGTCTTTTAAATCGCCAAGAAAGTACATAAATACTTTTATACAGAGGTGTCGGTTACACGGTTACAGGTCGCGAGTTCAATGCTTTTTTCCCATCTCAAAAATTGTTCTTTTTAAACTGTCAGCGCCATCTCTGTTCGCATTGATGTATTATTTCAATTCAATTAGTTTTCGCAAGGATGTATTATTACGTAACATATTCTAGTTTCAGTGGTATTGTGTAGAAGGCGCAATATCTGAAAATATACAGAGGTGTCAGTTATACGGTTACACACTTACACGGTTACAATAACAGGTCGCGAGTTCAATGATTTTTTCCCATCTCAAAAATGCCCAACGCGCTAAAGACAAAAGAAATTTTCACTTCAAAAATTACCAAAATTATCGGTGTTTTCTTCTTACTTGCGATTTTATCTAGTCTAGGGGTTAAGGTTCTTGCTTAGCGCTCTGTCTTTGGGTTCGATTCCCAGCAGGGCCAAATAAACTTTTCAAAGTAGTAGCAGGGCACATTGTTTTTCATAGCGCACTTGCAGTATTTATTGAGTTTTTTGTGTAAAAAGGCGACGCTAGCCACATTACTATTAAGTGTACCGTCAGCCTGACTGACCACCTGTATAAAAAGGCAATTTTTTTACTGTAAAGCCTTACAATTACACAACTAGTTCCCATCCTCGTTGCAATCATCTAAAAGGTGTTATATTTTTTATTTTTCGTTACAGATGAAGTCGCGGGCACTAGCTATATGAAATAAATAGAGGGAATCTTCTTTCGGCTCTCGTAAAAATGACACGTAAACTTCGCAAACTAAACAAGTTTCCCCATCGTGCCACACCGAGCCCTGCGCAACGCAATCGTCGTTGATACCGTCTAGACAGCAACATCTGGCATCTAACTTTTCAATTTTCCCAATTATGTCACTACATTAGACATTAAATTTTTAATGGAACATTCTTAGAAGGATAACCTAAATTTTATAATGCGTGAAGATATTTATTTATATAGATGCGTAGGTCCTAAATTATTTATCTTCGCATGTATTTTATAAAGCATATTTGATACAACATATTTTATACATTAAATTAAAAATTAATACAGCGTTAGTACAGCATATTTTAAGGATGAATCAACAATGTCAATGAAGTCGTCAATGAAATCAACAGGCGAGATGGCGGTCTATCTTATGAACGAGCAAAGATAGACCGTCATCATAGAAAAAGTGAACACCATATTACTTACTCGTTGAAACTGCTGTTATTTCGCGATGGACTTACTAAGGGACTTCTGTAAGGAACCATCCCCTTACTAAATACCATCTTGAACCTGACGTCAGAGTGAATATAGGTACAAGTTATTCCTAGGAATTCACACAGGTATTGAAATTTTCCCTCCAGCCGTCGTCGCAACTGAATTCCGTAGCTAGGAGCGATAGAGGAATTACCTACCTTTCTTTTTCCTTACCATAGAATTCAAAAATTTCTTTGCAATATTTTATATATAAAAATATAGTTGCTAAAAAAATAAATATACGTAATCCTAAATTCGAAATTTGAATTTAATGTCGAATGAGATGACACTATCTAGAATGTCCCTTTATACGAACACTTGGGAACTTCTATAATAGGGAACCTACATCAATAAATATTCAGATCTGGTGACAATCACTCGCCCGAGTTTTAATTGAATGCCGACGATTCGTCCTATCGTTGCATACATTTGAATATGAAAAAGAATGTTTTTAATAAACAAATCACTTTTCGCTTGGCTTTTGTTTGTTTTCTCTTTTTCTGTCTGCCCTTTGTTCACTATACCTTACTATAGTATACGGTTCTGTTACGTAAAACTTATAATTCCATATTTATTCATGATTTTATAAGCATTCAAAGGACTTTTCATGGTAGTAAAAATTCTACTCTTATATAAAAGTTCTAGTAATTCTAATTTTGATTCCATTAATATAATCTCTCAAGTAAATAATATTTTTGATGTCGCATTAATTTTTAAAATAAAAATTATTGGCATTAAAATTTTAATTATTACAAGTAGGTATTATTATATATTAAAATGTCAATAGGCATTTTAGATAACTCGGTAGATTTCTCATTAGAGCTTTCACATTAGATTTTATTAGCGTAATTATATATTAACTATTAACAATTGTCAGAAGTTGTGGTAAGTGATCAGCATTGGACATTCAAGCTGGGCACATCGATAAATACACTTAAGTACAGATACAGAACAAACCGATGTGTGTTATTTATAATTTCAAAAATTTTAACACATTCTCGTGTCCCGAAAACACAATTTGGGTAGACCCGTATCCGGAATAAATCAAAAGAGGACTGGTCAGCTTTTGGCACAGCACTCAACCCGCGATGTACATTTCATTGCAAAAAAAAATTGAAAAATATATTAATATTTCAAAAGTCGGTTTTTTTAAACGCTTACCAGTCATATAGTATAGGATTTACTTGATTTGTGATAAACTTGACAGCCTGTCTGGCGGCAGTAACCTTACACAAACACTTTATCTCAGCCGTAAGACGTCCATTGCTAAACATAGGTGACCAGTTAAGGTCAACGGACAAGCTGATGGTAAGTGGCAAACGACGCCTATACACAAGCAACGTACTGCAAGTATACTGTTGACCGTAGTACAATTAAGGATTTCACGGTGTTCGTCTGTAACTAGTTCTGATAATAGTGTCAATGTTCTAGTTACCGCTGCCAAACGGGCTGCCCAAGTGACTACGAAAAGCAGTGTGCCCTGCCACGAGTTACTAGACTACTTGCTGGAATTTAACTCGCTCGAACCTACTTAATAAATTAATAAATCGCGATTAATTGTTGACAATTATTATTGTCCGCCATTGTAATTAATACCTCGACCGAGTCCCGCTGACGCGAAAGGTCTTGTGCATTATGTTAAGTGTGCCTTTTTAAATGCCACACAAAATATTGTGTTTATTTATTCCTACTAGCTTTTGCTCACAACCTCGCCCACGAGAAAAGCCAATAGATGTATACTATGTAGACATTTCGGGCTCAAGCTATCATTTCAAATAATTAAAACAGAGATGATTTCGCTTATATAATATTATTCTAATAATATTAAATATTAAAATACTTTGAATTATTTTTAGTTGCTAAATGTGATAGCAAAAATTAATATTTTTTTAGATAATAAACTCTGATTTAGAGCTTATTTTCAGCTTTACAATAAAAGTAACTAATTTAAAAAATGTTGCGTTAGTTTAGTTGCGAGCATTTTATTTTATTTTATAAAGGGTGGCAGAGAATCTGACAGCAACTTTATGATAGGTGGCTACCGTCGCCTAACACCTAAGCAACCCTGCAGAAATTTGTATAAGTACTGCTTGCTTAAAGGAGTCCATCTTGTAACTAGGTGGAAAAACTTCAGAAGGGACAATGTACACAAATACAAATACGAAAGAAACTTGAAGAATAATTGGACTATTGTTAATTCTGATTGTCTTCGTTACACTTTCACATCAAAATATTCGAAATCAAGGAATATAAAACATACATACTCGTATGAACCGAATCCGATAAACCAAATGAACCGCTTAAATTTATTTATTTAATATAAAGAATAAAATTATTTATTACTCATTAAATATTCATTTAGTTTTCGTCCAATTGATAGAAATTCGATCAATTTCGAAATGAGAAATATCTGTTTCCATTTTTTTATTGAGGACTAAAACTGGTCAGTAGCACTACCATGAGTTGCTATCGAAATTTGACGTTAGTTTACTTCTGTCGATAACGAATAAACTACCTTCGAATTGTTTACAATATAAGTCGCACCATGAGTTTCGCTAATGTTTACTTTACTCGCTAACGCTAAATCGATTGTGTCTAACTTCATGCTTAATAAAGCTATCTCTTTTTAAATGTACTTGAACGAAAGAGAAGGATATAGGATTCCCTACGTTCATACCATGGAGAATAAAGGTAAGGAGGCCCAACTCTATGCTTGAGAAAGTGTCCGTCGAATACGCTCAATTAGGCGGCGCTGTAATAGAATTTGGATGTGACACACTAGTAGCATTTTATTTACGGTTATTTCATGAACTACGCAACCAACCAATCATAAAACACCAAAAAATAATTAAGTAGGCATTTCAATCATAATAACAACAATATAGAGTATATAAAAATATATTCACGACTTTTCACCCTTCAATTTGCTAGTGAAACATTTAACTACTAACGTTACGGTATTTCTCGAGACCATCAGTCAAATTTGTAACTCATGGTACCGATTTTGTATAGAAAGGTCAAGTTAACGTTAGTCGCTAGTGACTACATTCGATAGGTTTTTTACTTATGCAACTCATGGTACCGATTTTAGTTCTTTGGGTGACCGCTAGAGGCGCTGTACAATTTTCCATACAAATATTTTACGTTCTCGCTCATCTCTCGCTAGCGAGTTCAGTCGTCATAAACTCATGGTAGTGCTACAGTACTAGATACACAAAAAAAAGAAAATCGGTGGACAAACGAAGGAGGAAAAGGTACTGTACTTTTTGTCACCACCTATTTATATATAGATATAAAAACTGTAGGTAATATCAGCATTTAGAGTACGACTTTTCTAAACACATTAATATATGATTGACCGCCATAAAACTGCCTCACGCCATTAAATCGTAAATAAGTCCGGCGAAAACGTTTTACGCTATCCAATTCGTATTCGAAAGGTTTTATCGGGTTTTTAAATGCCCGATAAAATGAGTTGTAAACATTTACAATGTAAAAGGTTTTTTGTTACTTACATTTAGTTTTCTATTGAAATTTACGTTTTCTATTGAAATGATTATTGGATTTTCAGATATTCATCTTCAGATGCAGACATAGCGAA
This sequence comes from Synanthedon andrenaeformis, assembly GCA_936446665.2. Taxonomy (NCBI): domain Eukaryota; kingdom Metazoa; phylum Arthropoda; class Insecta; order Lepidoptera; family Sesiidae; genus Synanthedon; species Synanthedon andrenaeformis. The sequence continues at coordinate 9,732,452 of OW387793.2, forward strand.
AGGCTATTTTTTTACATCTGCAGTTTAGAATCTGTAGTTTTAAGTTTTGTATGTTTGTAATGAAAAAACTCAAAAACTACTGGACCTATTTTGAAAATTCTTTCACCTATAGAAAGCTACATTATCAGCGAGTAACATTTATTTTATAAAATTACGCAATCGAAGTCGCGTGCAACAGCTAGTATATAACCATTGTTTTTAAATACTTGCTCTTTCTCTTTTTTTTTCCCTTCACCAATAATACTAGTACCTTATAGATTTTACATAATTTCTAATCAGTGTGGGGGAATTTCCATATATTTCACATACCTATCATAAAAATACCCATCATATCATAATTATTATACCTACAAACAAAACTGGCTAAAACGGTATTAATTTTTTCATGTGAAATAATACAAGTAAATGTCTAATTCTGACAACATAACCCGTTTACGATCCTGAAGGGTTAATACAAAAACTTCATTAGTATTCGAAGTGGGGCAGGTTTCGTTTGGGACAAGACACAGACTTATTGCACTATGAATTTTATTTAAATAATAGTAATAAAATGGAAGAGCCTGGAGGAGGTCTATGTCAAGGGACAGTCTGACTTACAGATTGCCGATGTCGGTAATTAAAATTAATCCATAAAGACATCTATTTATTTTAATATAATAGAACAATGAACCTAAAACTAAAAACCTTAAATAATAATAATAATATGATAACTAAAATATATTATTAAAAGGAGTATCTTTAGGCAAGGTTCCGAAGATACTGGCAGTGTTCCCCCTTTGAATAGCTAGACTAATTCTTTGTCCGAGGTCTGCCAGCTCTTCGGTCTCCTGTGATGTCGACTAACCTTTTTGCTATTTCCTTAAAAAGCCTTATAGCACTAGGACCCCACGGACCAAGGGTCTCGACACCGAATGGGACAAAATCATATTCGGAGCCTAGACCCCTGTATTTGCATGCTTTAGCTTTTTCATTATTATTCATATTCATATCAATATTCATAAAGTGTATATTAATGTCAGTGAATAAAGGCGATTTTTATTTTTATTTTATCAGATAGGAAATTTTTGTCTGTCTCCGACTTAACATCGACAAAATATTATTAAAAGTAAATGAAATTAAGTTAATTAACTACTAATTTTGTAACATTTTATAGGTGGCCTTATATTTTATTCTTTGATTTATTAAGGTTGACAATGCACCTGCACTTCAATCTAGTGTTTTTGAATTTCAGCCATCTTTAAATTTAACGTTGGCCTGAATTCTACCATAAAAATAGGTTATCCTAGATTAATCTTGCAACACAGCTGTAATGACGACCTAGCTACATCTAAATCAACAACACTTGATCTTAAACCCAGTTGGGACTTGATATTAGGATTTATATTGGTCTTTCACATACAAGTGAGTCACATATTTTTGAGTATTAAGAATTATAAATAACTAGCGACCCAGATAGATCAAGGAATAATGTTTTAGTGATACAGAGTATTTAGTCATAACTAATTAAAATAGATCAAAACTTGTACTTGGGATAGCTTCTCTAGTGCATTAGTTATAGGATCATTATACCTTAATGTTCCTATGACGATTCATTCGCTTATAATTTGAACCAAACAACAAATCTCCTAATTTCATTGTGACATGGATTTCAACTTGACAGAGGTCTGTGCGAATTGACATACTTTGACAGGTGTCCTCGTAACCATACCAAATGTTCCGACGTAGTTGACAGGTAAATCTGCACGGATTGCGAATAACCAAGAATAACATCGCTCCATTGTAATTAATATTAACTTGTGGTTTCGCTCTAGATATTTAAAGATAAGTTCAGATCAAGAGAGTTGTCAAACTGTTTCTCTCGGTTATGTATGCGCCTATTTATAGGTTCAGAGGGCCTAGTGCGAGTTTTACTCGATCAAACGCGACGAACACGTAAATGTCAATTTGTATGGGAATGAAGCAGACCTACATGTGAGCCACCAGGTGGCGCTGCTTCATTCCCATACAAATTGACATTTACTTGTTCGTCGCGTTTGATCGAGTTTTACTCTATCAAACGCGTCGAACGCGTAAACGTCAATTTGTATGGGAATCTGGAATGAAGCAGCGCTACCTGCCAGGTTGCATTCGACTCGTTGGATAGAGTAAAACTCGCACTAAGCCCTCAGAACTTGAGTGCAAATGACATTATTTTATGTTAATATTTACTTAATAGAAAGTTATATTATAATATTTACTTGCGATCCGGCTCTGGCTTCGCATGGAGTTGAAATTTTCAAAAATCTTTTCTTAGCGAATCTATTTCAAATTTCAGCTTTCTAGACTCAGTAGTTTTGGCTGACAGACGTTGACAGGCTGACGTTTTTACAAATATAGACTACATTTTCTTCGCACCATTATGTTGATAAGTCAGGCAATAAAACACTAATAACAATGTTATATTAATTATTTCTTATGTTATTTTTAACATAATTTGGTCCTTCGAGCCAGATATGAACCTATATATGTTGGTTTCTAACAAGCACTTATCAGAAATATTATCTATCTAAAACAAACAAAGAGTTAGTCTAGACCAGGGATTCCCAAAGTGGTCGATATCGACCCCTTGGGGTCGATATCGGTTTCCTAGGGGTCGACATAAACGAAAAGTGATTTTGGGGGTCGACGAGGTCTAAAAATCGACCCCTATTATATTAACACAAGTTCTTATTTAAAACTTTCAAGATAGGTAAGTAGGTAGTTACTGTATTGTTTATGTTGTGTTACGTGTACTAAGAATAATTAATATTTTTGTAGGAAATAATGTTCCAGGAATGTAAAGTTTCAAGTTCGTACAAGATGAAAAACTCGGCAAGTCTATGTGGACAAGTTTGTGCAAGATTGAGTTGGAGCGTACGTCTTTCAGCGGCGTTTTGACTTGCTCTCTATTTGACGATAAAGTGCTTATCACACTATTCAATTTGAACGATTCCTATTTAGGAATCTAAGTAGTGAGCTCGTGATCACACTACGCTAAATTGATTTCTAAATCGAAGATATAGAGTTGAAAATGGATAAACTCTTAATTGAATCCAATCTGTTCTAACTGCGATCACACCTTCCGATTTCCTAAATTGGAATCGTTCAAATTGAATAGTGTGATAGCGGCTTTACGCGAATTAAGACGAACGAATTCATGATCAAGTCCAAACATGTTCCTGATATTTTACTATTTAACGAGCTTGCATTTAGGTTGAAAGTTCATTTGCGTTTTGAAATTCGTTGGAGCTTGAACGATAAAAACTCATATAGCTAAGTACTCATTTATTTCAAGAGATTACAAACTTATTACAAAGCTAAATTAAGTGAAGTAAAGTGACTGAAAAAGTGTTAAACACAACATACAACATATTTTAAATAGGTATGTATAATTGTATTTGTAAAAATTACTAACACTTAAGTCTTTGGTTTTCGTTCTTATTCTACCTAATTACCTAATACGAAGTTTCTATACCTAATTACCTACTGTAGTTACTTCCCAATATAGGTATCAAAGTTTATCAAAGAGTAAGTCAGTAATACTTAACAAGAATCCATTAACTGAGTGTGATAAAAATAAGATAGTGTGCAAATTTAACAGTTTATTATTGTTTTTTATTTAGGTTCCTTATTTTTTTGTTTGCAGAATTACTGAAAGTTTTATGATGGCGGACACGAAAAAAAAATGCAGACAATACAGTTTGGACTACTTGAAGTTCGGATTTATTGCATCTCCATCAAATCAACACTTCCCGATGTGTCTCATATGTGAAAAAGTATTTAGTAACGATGCCATGAAGCCTTCAAAAATGGATGACCACTTATCAAGAGTACATGCTAACAAAAAAAGTAAGCCCTTGTCATATTTTCAAGCACTGAAAGAAAAACTAGACAAAAGGCCATCCATAGGATCGATGTTTGCGTCATCATCTATTCGAGACAATGATGGTTTACGAGCGTCCTATAATATATCTTTACTAATAGCGAAGTCGGGGAAACCCCATACAATTGGAGAGCAGCTTATCTTACCAGCCATTGCGGAGGTCCTTAACAATGTATTGCACAAACCCGCACATGATATTTTAAAGAGAATACCTTTGAGCAACAACACCGTTCAGAGACGCATAGATGAGATGGGACGCGATGTGGAAAACATTTTATGCAAGTTCTTACAGACCCGCAGATTCTCTCTCCAGTTGGACGAGTCTACATTACCCGGCAATGAAGCTCTATTGTTAGGATATGTTCGATTTATCAAAGATGAAAATATGTGCCAAGAACTGATTTTTGCTGCATATTTAGAGACTGATACTAGAGGAGAATCGATTTTTCAGGCCGTGGAACATTTTTTTACTGATAAAGCTATTCCATGGAAGAATATTGTTTCTGTTGCGACTGATGGTGCACCGTCTATGGTTGGTCGTCATCGTGGCTTTATAGCTCACTTAAAGCGACAACTGCCTGATGTACTGGTTATTCACTGTGTGATTCACAGGCAGCATTTAGCAGCAAAAAAGCTGAGTCCTAGATTGCATAAGTCTTTACAATATGTAATAAATGCTATCAACAAGATTCGAAGCAATTCTTTGAACTCTCGGTTATTTGCTCAACTATGTGACGAAAACGACGAAGTCTTTACTCGGTTACTTCTGCACACTGAAGTTCGCTGGCTATCAAGAGGCTCTTGCTTAGAAAGATTTTCAGCCCTTTTTGAATCTGTGTTGGAGTTTTTACAAGAAAAAGATCCGAATTTGAAAGAAAATCTGAACAATTGTAAAACAGATATTTATTACTTGACTGATATCTTTGGAATGTTCAACAAAGTTAATTTGCAACTACAGGGTGATGATCTTAACTTGATTAAAACAAAATCAATAATATCGGCCTTCGTGGGTAAACTAGTTCTTTATAAACAAAATTTAGGCAGAAAAGAATATTCGCAGTTTCCGCATTTGTCAAAATTACCAAAAATGCTTCAAGATGATGACATTTTATTATATGTTACTCACTTGGACGCATTACACAAGGATTTTACGGAGAGGTTTGATGATCTTTTAAATTTACAAATTCCTCAATGGATAATAAATCCGTATAACACCACAGCCATAGAAGAAGCCAATGTGATAATGCAAGAAGAGTTGATTACCATCAGCACAGACGAAGAGCTTAAGCAAAAGTTCAACCAAGGCTATCAGAAGTTCTGGTTGCAACGCAAAATTGAAACACAGTATCCTACATTGTGGAACATTGCTGAAAAATACCTTATCGCTTTTCCATCATCATATCTAGTTGAAAAAAGCTTCAGTGTGGTAACAAACATTTTGACAAAACAAAGAAACCGTTTGAAAATCAACGAACGTGGAGATTTAAGGCTGCAACTCACTAATATTGAACCGGATGTAGCTAGATTGGTAGATAGTCACCAGGTTCATCCATCGCACTGAATGTTTTATTTTCTCTTTGCGAATTAATAGTTTTTAAAATATAATTTCCTACCAACTTAAGATGCTTTATGTATTAATTTGTAATAATTATAAATTAAACTTGATATTTACTGAATTGGATTGTCTTTTTATTTTGTTAAATTTTGACGAGAAAATGAAATCAACTTCACTCACTTAACCAAGTGCAAAGTTTTCTAATTGGCACCTTAGTACCTAGGTATTTTGTACCAATAGGAAAAAACTAAAGATAGACTAAGATAGATAGCTGCTTTAAGTTAGCGGACCATTATGAATAAGGAGGTTGGTCTTAAAAGTAGGTAATTTGACCATGGGGGTCTGAGGTAACAGTTCATTGTTGAAAAGGGGTCACTTGTCCAAAATAGTTTGGGGAACCCTGGTCTAGACCTTTAGAGTTAGCCTTTAGAACGAAGATTATTTTATTAAATACATATATAACTATATACATTCTTACATAACATAGCTTGCTTACGTGTTCAGAAAGTAATTGAGATAAACATAATTATAACCATTACATTGATAACAGGAAATGACATTGTTTAATCTCAGATTAACTTAAATTTCACAACCAGACGATTGAAATCATGTATCTTATCAAACTAATTAGCAATTATTATTGATTAGTTACCTAAACCCAAGTTTTACACTCAGAATACATTTAAATATTGGTGTGTTATGCATTTTTAAAACAATATGTTTATAATATTTACAATATTATTTGTTTTGAGTTTTCAATCAGGTGTTCGTGGGCAATTGACAACACGTAAGTAAAATAGAATTGTCATTTTGTATTATTACTCCAACAGTGTTAATGTTAATGCGTTGTCTGTTGGTTTGTATGGGCTCTTAAGAATAAAGCTCAAAGACGCTCTACGAGCTATGAAGAGTTCTATGCTCGGAGAAAATTTGCAGAACAAGCAAGTTGAAAATTCTAACATGTTGTTCCTCGGGCTGGGTGTTGATATTGATATATTTAATTGTAAATCGGCGGAAGTTAAGCGTATATTGACGACTATACTGTTTAGTTGAGCGGTTTTCTTTTCTTCTTGTTTTCTTTTTCTTTTTAATATGGTATTATTTTATTTCATTCTTGTTATTTAGATATAGTTATAATAGTTTATTTGTCTTTAATTTTGGTCTTTGTTCTTTGTTTGCTTTCAGTTATTTATTATTTAGTTGCTACGCATGTGTTAACGATCGTCTCTATTTCTAGTTTGTAGTTTATCTATGTATGCCTTAAAATTGCCTTATATTGCGCCTTATTGTAAGTTTTTTGTTTGTGCTGTTGATTTACCTTTTGGAAAATAAATAAATATGAAGTTTATCTTAATTGTCCGATCAGTCGAACGAAGCAGTCGGACCACGCGGGAATGGGGAATGAGAATAGTTAATAGATCCCTATTAATATTTTAATTGGAAATTGTTTTTTTTAATAACAATAATTTTTACTTCGCTATATAGAAGTTAATTCTAAGTAAGCCTGGTTTCCCAGTGACGTCAGCAAAACTGTTACAACTTCGTTAATATTTTACAGTTAACAATGTTCGTGTAGTAAATCACATTGGTTATATGGTCAATGTGATTGGAGAAACGATGAAGATTGTTGAGGAAAGAGGATGGTGTAATTTGAAACTAGATGACATGACACAGCATATAGAGTAAGTTATAAACAAAACTGAAAACAAGCAATTTTATTAGCAAAAGTAACTGAATTTTGGTCATCCTTACATATTATTAATATGAAACAAAGTCCTCCACCGCATCTGTCTGTTTGTGTGTGTGTATAAGTTCGCGATAATCTCATAAACTACTGATCGGATTTTCATGCAGTTTTCACTTATGGAAAGAGCGTTAAACGAAAAAGGTTCATATATATTATTTTCAGGAAAAATTTTTACCCGTGCGAAGCCGGGAGTGGGTCCCTAGTTCTGTTTTATAAGCATAATAAAGTTGTATAAGAATAATTGGTATTTAAATTAGCTGGTATAAGAATGGTATAAGCAGTGGCAGGGCAGACTGCGTCTCACAGTCATTTGGGCAGACCGTGAAGTAATAGCATGTGTTTCAGTGAAGAGAGAGAGAGAGAGAGAGAGGGAGAGAGAAATTTATTTCAGAATAACAACTTTAGTTTCACCATATTTCTTTCCCCCACAATAGGCTCTGCCTGTTCTATGGGGAAGTAAACGATTGTTTAATTTTAAATACTATGTACATAATAACAAACAAAAATTAAAACAATGTAATTATATGTATTTTTTATAAAGTTTTCGTATTTATTTCCTTGATAGTTTAACAATATTTTTTTATATAATTAATCATGATTGTATTGGTTAATGCTACTGCTACACCTGTTACGCGTTAATTAAGGCATTAAAGATACGCTTTGGCTACATTAAGGTTTTAACGCCGTTAAAAGTTAATTCTTAACGCGTTAACGCGTTAATACAAAATGGAGGTTGAAGCAGCTGCACTAGTTGCAGCATGTAATTAATTATTATATATGCATTTATGCAATTTAATAAAAAAGGAAAAACAAAAAAGAAGAAGACTGTATGATACGTCGCCACGCATCACTAACTGCGGAGCGATTTTTATCTGATTGCAGCTTTGGATTCCAAAGGCATGGTTCCGATTCTGAATTAATTCTGAAAACTCAATACCTTTTCGTTCGACACTCCATTGTCATACTCGTAAACACAGTTCCCGCCTAAAAGCAAAGTGACGTCCTTGCTCTGCGTGTGCGTCCCGCGCAAAGAATATAGTCCCGCGGAATGAGACGGCTTTAAACCGTTAATGTAGCCAACATCGCGTTAAGCGTTAAAACCTTTTGATGTGTCAAAAAAACCGACAACCTCGCTTAACGTTTAATGTCATTAGTAATGCCGTTAGAAAATTAACGAATTAAAATCTTGGCCACATCTGCGCAATGCCTTACCTACTTATGCTAATTAACGCATTAAGACGCAGGTATAGCAGTAGCATAACAATGATTTTCAGTGAAGAAGTCCTAGCTTGGGATGTCGCGGGCACCGTCCATTACAAAAACGGGTTCGTGTCATCTATTTATGATATAAATATTCTTCAATCTGGCTTAACCCAAATATGGCGATTTAGTGAAGAAACCAACACTACAACAGTTGAACTAGCCGGAACTCTGCAGCTTCATGATTTAGCTCTTGGTTTCGACGTTGAAGTGGAAATTAATGGCGAAAATCACATGTTTACAGGAATCCATATTCACGCGCTGGTCACATTCATTTTTAAGGTATTACGATTCTTTTAAGATAAAACTTACCGTTTTTATTTGCATTCTTTAAATTTATTCACAACTAGTATTTGCCCGTTCGGCAGCGTTCGGGAAGCTCCGAGACATCCAACATCTTGTTCAAAATTCCTCAGTGTCTCAAGACAAAAGTTTTCGACCAATGTGTGTTGCCGGTGATGACATGTGGCGCTGAAACGTGGTCTCTAACTATGGGCCTCGTAAGGAAGCTCAATGTCGCTTAACGATCTATGGAAAGGGCTATGCTCGGGGTTACACTGCGAGATCGAATCAGAAATGAGGAGATCCGTAGACGTACGAAAGTTACCGACATAAGCCGGCGGATCAGTATAAGTTGAAGTGGCAATGGGCAGGGCATATAGTACGGAGAGCTGACGGTCGCTGGGGCCGGAAGGTTCTCGAGTGGAGGCCACGTACCAGCAAGCGCAGCGTAGGACGTCCACCCACAAGGTGGACAGACGACCTAATAAAGGCCGCGGGTCAACGGTGGATCCAGGCTGCTTCTGACCCACCCTATTGGAGAGTTATAGGGGAGGCCTATGTCCAGCAGTGGACGTCCTGCGGCTGAGATGATGATGATGATGATTTGCCCGCGACTTAAAGTTTCGTGTGAAGTTTGGCAGCGATCAGGAACACCCGCTGGACTAATCTGAAGATTGTCTGCAAGTTTCATCAAAATCCGTTTCAGCAGTTTTAGAGTCTATAGGGGACATACATAAACAAATCGCCTTTTATATATTAAGAAGAAGATTGCATCTCGGTGTAGCATTGTTTAAAACCACCTAATGGCAACCACATAATGGTTGTTATACATACACGCCTTAATTTAAAGAAATAAAACCCGCGCGAATCCGGGAGCGCATCGCTACTATTTTATAAAGATTCGCGGACGAAGTCGCATGCAACAGCTAGTAATACTTAAGTACTATTAACTTTATGGCAATACTATAAGTATAAGTGAGATATAAAGTAGCGGTCCGCCTCTTTCTGTTTCTCCGCAGAAGAAGTCTTCAAGTTCTAGCTAGTATTATTACTGAAATACTAAGGTAGTGAATACTGTAGCTTGTAGTACTGAGCTAGTAAATACCATATTAAGTGTGATCGCTTTTATAGATATTCAAGAACGTTAACACAGATGACTTAACGGTGACTGTAGAATTAGACAGATTTCCTGCCAGCCCCAATAAAATGAATTACTTGCCGTCCAACAGAATAACAGAAGTATTGTCACAAATGGTATGTAATCAGTTAAATTTTGTATTAGGTTTGGTAATACACAACATAATATAGCGTTGCGAAGGCGTTTGGGCAGCCCGTCTGGCGGCAGTAACCTCCCCCTTACAAGAGACAGCCGTGAAATAACAGCATGTGTGCTACTGTGTTTCGGTGAGAGAATAAGGGATGCCAAAGCGAATTTCTTTATCCCTTTCTAAACGTTTTTTAATGCTACTATGAATGTCAACACATTTGCAGCTACTGTAATGTTGCATGTGTTTTAGGTTAGGCGATGGTAAAATGTTATGTTATTGTTTATATTTAAATTATTTTTTCAATCCAATTATTAAATAAATATAAATAATATCTTCACACATTCCACACAGCACCATCTAGTTCCACAGTAAGCAAATATTGCTTGTATTATGGATACCAGACAGTTGATACATAGATAGATAATACATATTATAAATACAAACATCCATGACTTAGGTACAAAGGTAAATGTTAACATAAACAATTGCCCCTAGCGGGATTCGAACCCGCAACCGTTTGGTTAACAGCTAGGGTTACTAGCCACTAGACCAAACTTGTCGTCATTATTAAAATTATAAATGCCGAAGCTTGGACACAGTCATGCAAAAACGGCTCAATAGATTTGGAATTTGGATGATTTTTCCACACATACATATCCTGGAGAAATGTTGGGTTTTTAACGCGGACAGAGTCGCGGGCACCAGCTAGTAACTATAAAATTTTTGATTATCAATAAAAAAATTGATTATGTTTTTGCAGTATGACAGAAACAGCACCTTTGGAAGTGTAAGTAATTTCGCAGACAAAGTTTTTCAACCAATCGCTTTGGATGTAATAAGGACGAAAATTGAATTTCCAGACTTATGCTACAATTGCAATTTATAACGAATTAATAATAAAATTAAACATTTAAAAAAAAATCATGGCAGCTTTTATTTATTTGGAATTTTTGGATTTTGTATTATTTGGAAGTTTCTAACTCAATCACGAGTATACCGCTGAAAAGGTAGATTGGGAGAATTTTAAGATCTCAGAATACAGAACAAAACCGAAGATGTGTTCAATCATGGTTTATGTTATTTACATTTACATATTGTCCAGAGGTGCCTAACTCTGTAGAGAGTGAAGCCCTAACCTGGTTAACTGTGGTTTAAATGGTTAACTGGTGGTTAGGGCTGCAGCCCAGTTTCTTGGTTCTTGGTTCTTGCTTCTATCAGCAGCACACTATTTTAAGTTTTTTATGGTAGATATTTATTATTTTTTATATTATAATAAAAAAAAATTAAATTAAGGCTGTAGGTATATGAATATGTATATAATAATGATTTATTATAAATATCGCTTAGTCTAAGTCCATAGAGTGTTAGTAAAATTTATGAAACTTAAATCTAGATAAATACTTATCTTTTATCATAATTCAATCTTTTATTTTTCTTTCATTATACATTTAAGATAAATACTTATCTATTATTATCAACAGTTATAATAGGATTAATATAATCTTAAATAAGTTTGAATATATGCACGTATCAGTCTAGTCTGAACGCTGACAAAAGAAAGTTGAATAGGAATTTGTATTAAAAATGTTTAAAAATTTGTTAATTTTATTTCTAGTTGCTTCAGTTGCAAATGCGCAAACTTGGGGTAAGTTTTTGTTAACTATACTATAAGTACTAAAACTAATAACTAGTTGATTGCTAGTCGATAGTAGCTCATACCGCAGTCCAAACGTCACAATGAGCAGCGGGGTATCACTTTCTCTACTAATTTTTGTTGTATACATAATATTGCGTATTGTGTTAGTAAGAAATAAATTTCGGTGTTTGCATTTGCATATATATAAGCCCGTGGTACTCTTATTTAATCTGTGCCGTGATATTAAAATTTATGGGAGTAAAATAAAAATTGTCACACGAATGCGTTATGTTATGCGTTATAGTTACGTTTTTTTTTTAATATTTTAGAATATTTGAAGTTTAAGAAATATTGCGCCATCTACACAATATTATTTAAAAAAGAACAATGTTGTTCTTTCGGCGTGTTCGAATTGTGAAAATTTAAATTTTATAATCGTTCGTAAGAAGTAAACTCCAGTCGTGTGTCGGAGCTGACGCAAATTTTATTTCTTTCCTTCTTTCCATTCAGCAAGTCGCTCTATAGTCGTGGGCCACATTGAATATTTCATGAAAGTAATTCAAGAGACAGTATACGAGGTGGAGAAGATTGGTTGGTGGAACTTAAAGGTGCCAGACTTATTTGATACGCTTAAGTGAGTATCTGTAGAAGATAGTATTTTGTTAACGGCAATACTTTAAATTCTAGAACAAAATAAAGTAGTCTTTTCTAAATGGAAAAGTAAACTGAACATCTTTTCTGACGTAGTTCGCAGTTACAGGTTTTAGTTGTTATAAAAACTGAATATAATAATACGTCCTTATGTCCATCTAGAAATTCTATTCTAAATAACTTGGTGAATTTTATCATCTTTTGAAGTCGACTTCCGCGTCTGTCTGTCTGTAGGTATTCCACTCCTCTTAAACCACGCAACGGATTTTGATGCGGTTTTCACCATCAGTTAGATGATTTTTCTCAACAGGTTTTCACAGCATACATTAAAACCTAATTAAGTTTTTATTTAAGTAAAAAAAAAGTATTATGAAACCGAGTCGCTGAATTTGTGCGTGTCCGTCTGTTTATCCGCTAACTACTTCTAAACCACCCAACGACGTTACGAAAACATAATTAAACGAGGTAAATTTGTGTATGTAGGTAACAAATTACACCGTGGACGAAGTCTTAACTGAAGCGGGTCACTAGTTAATGCATACATTAAAACAATAACTTACCTACTGAATCTAATTAAATATTGCCACGAATAATGAAAAAAAATCAATATTTCCTACGTTTCAATGTCTCTATTTGAATAAATATAAATTATTTCATTTTCAGCGAGCAAATGTACAAGTGGCATGTCGAAGGCAGTGTGAATTACACAAACGGCTTTCTCGTTTCTATACAAGAATTACACGTATCAACAATACAACAAAACGTCGAAACGTTCTCCAGTACAAACATTTCCACAGCCACGGTCACTGGTGAACTAAATTTAATGCAACCGAGGATCGGCTATGACATGACAGTAAATTTAACAAACGAAGGAATAAAACACTATACTGCTGTTATTCCATATGTTCATGCTGTATTTACTTGTTCTGTGAGTACCTCTATGTTAAATTAAAAGAATGTACGTATCGTTAACATAACATCATAATCATTTTTACGTTTTTTTTATATAGAAATCCCTTATCTATTATTTATCCTATCAAGATCGGTAGCTCACTACAATTGGTGTTGAAAGGGTTACTTGTATGGTACTATTATTTACCTATGGTATTATAAATGTAAAAGTAACTGTGTCTATATATTACCTTTTCTCGGCTTAATGAAATTTTGCATATAGGTACACAAAATACATAAAAGGACATAGGATACATTTCATTCACAAAAGTAATGCACCCGAGGAATCTTAAAAATTAAAATTCAACGCATAGCAAAACTATACCTAACAACAATAAATTATTGCTCATATATTTTGTCAGGCGCGGTCAATTTTTTTTGTAATATGTAAAAAATATTCACAAAATTTTTGTAAGCTTAGTAAATAAAATATATTACATTTTATTCATACATTATATTCTCCCTTTTAATTACTAGATCGAAAAGAATCTCAATACTGAAACGATCACTGTTAATTGCCGCAATACGAATAATAGAGGAGAAAATGCTCGTCTCACAGAGTATTTGCCAGCAGATCACATTACACAAGTTATTTCTAGAACTGTAAGTATACATCAATGTACCTATATTGGTTTGCTCTTTTTTTATGTTGGAAAATGCTCTTGGATGGTTATGACGGTTTATGATAATATTAACATTTTATTTATTTTTCGCGTCTGTTTGCGTTTTTTTAACCAAAAACCAAACTTACTTTTTGGTTATCTATACTTTGACTATATTTACCTAAGTCGAATATATCTACTACCTACCTAAATATACTAAATCTATGTATATATATATATGAGGGGGCCAGCCGCTCATGAACTTTACAAGGAGCTGGCAAAACGGTTGGTAGAGGCGTCGGGTGACAAGAATGCTGGCTCTTACTTTGCCCAGAAGATAAGCATATGCATTCAAAGGGGCAATGCCGCCAGCATTCTGGCCACTTTTCCGTCTACCAAAGGCTTAATAGGATTAAATTATTTATAAGTATTTTTTGAAAATAATTAGTTAGTTTTTAAGTTTTTATGTTAAATTTGTATCTTTATTTAAATGTAATTATGAAATCTTATTTTTAAAACAAGTTTAAAAATATATATGTTTTCATATGACTTTTGCTACAAAATAAACCTACTAAATTGTGTAATTGTTTATTTTTTACAGTTTATCCCGACGCGGGTAAGCTTGAATGGCTGGATTCCGACCTTAAATTCAATATTATTGGATGTTGTTACAAATAGAGCTGAATTTCCCGAAATATGTCACGATTGTTAAATAATAATAAAAATAATAATTATATAGATAACATCAACTGTATTGTTTTTATTGACCCCGAGTGTTATACCTCTTCTAGAAGTGCAGTAGAAAAGCTTTCTTTCTTTCTTTTTAAGGTACAGACGCTGGAAATGGCGGAACACTTGTCACTCCAGTGCCCTAGGTTTGCTCTGACACGCTTGGATTTTTAATTAAACAATAATCTCAAATTAGAGAAAGAGATATAATAATTAAAATTTTAATTGACAGGGATATTAGACATACAATATGACAAAGATAGTAGAAATAGTAGATTGCGTAGTTTTCACTTCTGCCTCTTATCTTACGACTTACAGTTTTTTTCTGTTGGGTATACTATACTGCGTTTCTATAATTCGATGGAGTAAATTTAACATTTCCATGTTTTTGGACCATACAAAAATAGTGATGCCACCTAATCGAACTTATTAAACTTATAAAACCGTAATCAATGCTTTATTGAACATTTATTAGTTTTGAATTAATCATAATAATTATTTCATTGTTTAAATTGTATTATATGCAAAGTCCAGTCTATAAGTCACAAATCTTTTCGATTATTATAATTTTCATAGATAACATAAAATTATCACAAAATAATAGCTATATAATGCGTTATACTACTTTTTATTTATTTGATTACACATTTAAATAGTGCATTGTTTTTTATTGATTCCAAATCGACTTGGTCATTCATTAGTAATCGTGCTTTAAACGAAATTCAAATCTTAAAATAACAATAATACGAATGTGAAATCAATAAAACAAGATTAAAAATATTTTTACCGTAAAATATAACTATTTAAGTAAAACCGATATTAGTGCAGCGCTACGGAAAAAACGCTGTTATTTTAAAATTTGACTCAATTGACCTGTCAAATTACTCCATTTATGGAACGCAGTTTAAACAGATTGGCCCATAGGTGGCGCCGTAATCGTTACAGACTGGGTAGGCATCCAATAGATGGAGCTGTGTACATTTCTTTTTGTCGTTATTAATAGATATATCCCGCAAAACCCACATTTTAAGATTTTGCGGGTGATATAAAAACTACGGATACTCAAAGCATTTACGTATTCTGTACATATTTACAAAGATAAAATAGTCTAATTAAATAAAAAAACAAATTGTCAGATTCTAATGAATGTGACCAGACTAGAATACATTTTAAAAAATTATAATTATTATTTTTGTTCGTTTTTGGTTTTTGTTTCCAAATATTTGACAAGACATTGACATTGACGTTGACGTTTAACATCAAATTAAATATTTTTTTGGATTGCATCAATCAAATCAACAGTGTTGCCAATTTAGCATATTATATGCTAAATTTGGCATATTTTTGTCGTGCTTAGCATATTTTTTCGGCATTTAGCATATAGCATATTTTTTTAGCATAATTTTATAAGACAAAAATAATGATGCAAAATAAATGTAAAAATAAAACGAACCTCCCTTCAGTTCAATCCGTACTTTTTATGGTAGCCGAGTCAATAGCACTGGTTCCTCTGGGGAATTTCTTTCACAAAATGCCATAAACAACGCGACCATCGCGCGATTAAAAGTACATCGACACATCTTTTATATTTTTGTATCTCGTTCGATAAAAAAAAACCGCAGCCAGCTTCAGCCGGTCTATCGTTTTACTGGTATTTTAGTTTTGCAGTTGGCAACCCTACCAAGGGAGTGAACAGAGCCCAATTTTTGTTATTTTCGATTTTACAATAATTTTCATTAATAAATCAATAAATTTGAGTATTGCAACTCAAAATTATTTTAGCATTTTTTTTTGCATTTTAAATTTTCAAGTTAGCATATTTTGGCATATTTTTGACTCCAGCTTAGCATATTTTGAGATAGCCGAGTTGGCAACACTGCAAATCAAACTGAATCAAACCAAACAAAACTATCAATCAACACACTATCAAACAAAGTGAAGAGGGGTGAAGAGGTAGTTAAGTTAAAGGTTTAATGTAAAATACAAAAATATTCTTTAATGTAATTTTACTAATTGCTTTTTTAAAGCGTGAGAGAATGTTTACTATTTATAGAATAAACTTCACATCGTAAAAATGTGCGATAACATCAGTCCGGAAGAACAACAAGAAGACGAATTTGTGGCCTTAAAGGTTGGTTAATTTCGCTAACATTTAAAATATATATATAAAATAAGTATTTTAACGTTTCTATATTAACTGGCATGTTTCCCAGATTGTTTTATAAGATTTTTTTAATATTTGGTCAATCGTAATGAGTTTAAAAATTTGTTTTTTCTCATTTGAAATTTGCATTAAAATATTGTCGTTATTTAATTGGGAATAATGTTAATAAATGTAGTGTTTTGTTTTAGGAAATATTTCAAGGCGACGTAGTTGATAACCGCGAAAAAAATGCTTGGAAGATATGGAAACCACTAGATCTATTAATAAAACTAGTTCCACTATACGATTCAAATGCCGGCGTGCATTGCTCTGCGACATTACGTTTCAAGTGTTGTGCAAGTTATCCAGCAAAGTGAGAAATTTTATTATTTATATGGACCTATTTATATTGGTACACTTATGCCAATAAATACTTATTATTATCATCAAAATCACAACCGTAGGATGTCCATTGCTGAGCATAGGCCTCCCCTGTAATTTTCCAATAGGACCAGTGCTCAAAAGCAGCCTTGAGCTACTGCCTACTCTTATCAGCTCGTCTGATGGTCATCCTACGGTCAATTTTGTCAAAATACAATGAATCTTAAAAGCTGTGAGACTGCAATTTAATTCTTACTAGAATTGTTATAATTCCATCCTTTAAAGTAACTTCCTTGCTATACCAAGCCAAGTTAGTCAGAAAATTGCTTTTTGAAGATTAGATAGATGACTTAACTAGACAAATGAGAACTTTAAACTGAAATTTGAACAACTATGTTATATAAACTCAAGTTGAAAAATTTAACTTTTCTTAGAAACTTAAGAAAAATGTAGTTCACAGAAGTTCATTTTTAAATTACTTTATTCACATAATTTAATTTGTTGTAAAAAAAGGCAAAGGAGTCTTTCAAGTAAGTACTCTGTGTATGTATTATGGAAGCACTTAACATAATATTATTTAATTTATTTAATAAATACTTTTTCATGACAAATAGTGGCTGGCATTCTGATGATAAAAGGTATAATAAGGAAATGGGTACTAGCATCCCTTACTCTCACTGAATCACAGCATATACTCATACATGCAGTTATATCTCATATATCATGGTTGTCTTCTCTCAAATGATAGTTATTGCCACCAGAAATATGGAATACACTACATTATTAATGGATTTTCAATTATTAATTTTCAGAAAACCAGAAATATCAATTCACTCGCTTACCGGACTGTCTTCAGATAATGCTAAGATATTGTTATCAGAACTGAATGAACTAGCAGAAAAAAAATGTGGAGAAGTAATGATTTATGATTTGGCTACACACACTCAGGTATTGATATATTTATAATATATATTTTTAAATTTAAATTCTTGACACAGGCAGACAGCATATCAGATGAGACCTAACTATGGCTCTGTGATACCAAAATGTAGACTAGAACTATTATATAATAGAAAAACGATTTGAAAATAACAAAGTTGAAATTTTTTTCTGACCTTTGTTAAAATTTTCAGAATTTTCTCCATAATCATAATTACCCAAGCCTGTCTTTTTACGATGATATGTTGAAGCAGAAGAAAGAAGAAGAAAAACAAAAGCAGATTAAAAAGAAGACGGAAGAAGATAAAAAGGTAAATAAATCAAAACCTTAATTAACATAACAAAGTAATTAATAAAAAGTTTAGAAATAGCAGACTATATAGCTAATCTCACTATTTATTTATTTATCACACCAACATTTAACTTTTATTTTTTTAATATAATTTATTTTTGAAACACATGTATACAGATATTGTTGATCTTCACACTAGGCTAAGTTTGTCTGTAGGTATTGTATCCATTATCACATCTTCAACACCAATGAAATGCTTATAAAAAAAACTGTATGTAATACAGTTTTACACATACAGTTATCTATATAGGAAGAAATGTTTGTGTTATGTGATCCAAACATCATTTGAATAAAATAAATTGAAATAAACACAACAATTTATGACAAATGTCTTCGATACCCTATCATCGTACTTCTTAATTAATTTCTTGAACCTCATACTTTGGAGGTGAACAGCGATTTTTATTTTATAATATGTGTATAGATATACCAGCAGCTAATTAAGTTATGGCTAGTCGGTTAGGCGGTTTTTAATCTATTTCACAAACTTAAATTGTTTCTTCTTAACAATGAGACTTCAATAATTATATTTTTGAATTTTTGTATGTGAAATGTGAACCATCTCTTGAACTTTTTCTGTTTTAATAAATTAATGTATTAATTTAGCGTCAAGAGTATAAAGAGGGAATGCTGATGCGAGAACGTATGTTGCGTGATTCGGAACGCCGTCAATCTTATAGTATCAGTAATACTATTACGCCGAACGATGAAAACAAAAATGAGACTGTAAAGGAATCCGTAATGTACGTATAATATGTTTCCTTTATCTGCTAAGAGTGCATTTATGAAAGTTTTTTGTTTATAATTTTCAGCTTTGCCAATCCGAGAGAATCGCCCAATAAAACATTTGTTCGGCACCAGGCGAATGTAACATGTAATTGTACTTTTAAAAGCGGCGAAGTACTTAAAGTTGGACAATGGAATAATAGAAAAGTTTATATGAGCAATTGTATAGGTAAGCATTCGATGTCTTATCTTTGATGTCTTCGTTTGTTGATGTTTTTTCTAAGGGATTCTAAATTTCGACTGCCCTAAAATTTTAATGTCTCCAAAGCCTCATTTTCGGTGAAAGTACAGACTTGCGCCTTACAACAAAATTACTACAACATTTTTTATTTATTTTTCTTTAGATCCTGTTGACTGATTACTTAAATACAGATACTGAAATATTGACTGTTTACTTGAGGGTTGGTGGCTACCGTCGCTTATTTACAAAAACAAACAAACAAACAAACAAACAAACAAACAAACAAACAAACAAACAAACAAACAAACAAACAAACAAACAAACAAACAAACAAACAAACAAACAAACAAACAAACAAACAAACAAACAAACAAACAAACAAACAAACAAACAAACAAACAAACAAACAAACAAACAAACAAACAAACAAACAAACAAACAAACAAACAAACAAACAAACAAACAAACAAACAAACAAACAAACAAACAAACAAACAAACAAACAAACAAACAAACAAACAAACAAACAAACAAACAAACAAACAAACAAACAAACAAACAAACAAACAAACAAACAAACAAACAAACAAACAAACAAACAAACAAACAAACAAACAAACAAACAAACAACGCATTTCAGGTTAATTTTTCTGTATAAAAATGTCTATTTTCATTGCAGGCCACGCGACGACCGGTGCCACAACATTATTGGCCATCGAAAATGAGTACGGTTATCGATATGTCGTCAAAAAATGGACACTGCCCTCAACCACCGATTACAAAATTCGAAGCAGACAACTCAACGCGTTCTACGAGGAATTTAATCTTTTAAAAAAAATGCAACATCCATCTCTGTTGCCATACGTTGTCATGGAGACTCCAAAAGAGTCGATCAAAGAGGGGAAAATGACAATATATTTACTCAGGGAATTCGTGTTGGGCTGTACGTTACACCATCTCTTAAATTTGCGTGCCAATAGTCGGGTTAAAAACGGGAAAAGTGATGCCTTAAAACTGTTGAGAAGTGTCAGTTTGGGGGTACTAGGGGCCTTAAAAGAGTTGCACAGTAAGGATATACTGCATAGGGATGTGCGTTCTGAAAATGTGTTTTTGGATGTTAGCGGTGGTGTCAAGTTGGTCGGTGTCGGTCTAGATTCTAGACTGATGGAAATGGTAGACGGAAAAGATTACAGCGATAGGTATTATTTTTTTCTAATTCTCTCTCATTGTCTACTAATCTATAGGACAACTTTAATTCCCAATCGGTTAGACATCGGTCTGATGTTTTCTCGTTAAAAATAAATGTTTTCATATATTTGCAGACAAACCAAAGAGCAAGATATATATTATGCGTCGCAAATGCTTATGTCAATTGTGGGCGTTGAAAATAGAAATACAAACGACATACCGAGAGACTTGCCACCTGAAGCGAGGGAATTCTTGTTAAGGTAGGTCAATTTTTATTACCATGGTTCAAAATGTAATACTACCCCTACATACTTAAGTAATGGTTTTGAATTTTTGAGTCCATTGAACCGTCCATTATTATTATAGAAGAAAATATAATACATGTCGGTCATAGGACTGCACATCAGAAGTGAAAACGTAGCTAAAATAATTGTATGATATTTAAATTCCTTGGTATTATCAAATTAGGTGGGTAAATACGATTATTATTGATCACAAGAAATACAAGAGAAAATATATGACACTGACACACAACGACAATGAATAGAACATAATTATTTAACATGAACTTCATAATGACAGACCATTAAAAAGGTTTGATGTTGATATGAAACTAGATTATTGGTCAGAACTGTATACCATATTGATCCTTGTTATCATATCTACTAAGTTTACTTTCATTTGCAGTTGTCTGTTTATTGTTCTTTTTTTAAATTATTTTAAATAAATATCAGCTACATCAACGCTTACATTAAGTAACATGACACTGTCGCGACTTCAATGACTTTATCCCATCTCAAAAATTGTTCTTTTTTAAAAAAATTCGGTTACATTACGTAACGTGACACTGCCGCGAGTTCAATGATTTTATCCCATCTCAAAAATACCCAACGCGCCTAAAGAAGTTTTCACATCAAAAATAAAACTAGGAAAAATTAGTAAAATTATGATAATTCATTATGTAAACATTAGCCAATGCTCCCAGTTAGCCAAAGCGGTACAAAATATTATAATACTTGTTTGAGAGAAGCTTTGATTGACTCTGGGCCTTGGGCCTCTGGGGGCGGAAGGTTCTCTCGTGGGTTGGACTGGTCCTATTGGACAATTATGGGGGAGCCCCAGTAGGACAGGTCCAACAGTGGACGTCCTACGATCCTGAGATGATAATGATGATGATGATGATGATGTGTTTGGTGATGTCTTATAGTCTGTTTGGTGATGGCAAACATGTCTTATAGTGAACCCCATGACTAAGGTGTCTCTAATTTGAAACGCTTAGTTTGCAACAACTGTTGGATATCTGACTAAAAAAGAACTTGTGTATTAAAAACACATTAAGCACTAGCGTTTACTATCAAACATGTTTACAAAACACCACCAAGCACGGGGTCCATGGAAAATATTTGTTAAATTGTTTTTTTTTTCTTTAGACTAAGTGAGGATGAGTTGTCCGTGGAACAATTGGCAAGTCATAGGTTTTTGATTGACCCTCCATCTTTACATCTAGCAACGACTAAAGAAGCATACAGTTCAGAGGTATTTTCTTAAAAATCCTTTTAAACGTGTCATTTTTAGTTTTGTGTATTATTATATAATAGAGTAACAAACATTGTGCATACTTGTATGCGGTTGTATAATAAATTTACAGGTGATTTGTTTACTTCAATACATACAACGCTTTTAAATTTTATTTTTTAAATATCAATACTAATATTATAAAAAGGTAAAAATATATGTTTGTTTGTAAGAAAAGGGTATACTCTGAAATTCGTGAAACAGTTTTTAATTTTAAAGGCAAAATGCCCTTGCCCTTACCCTAACGCTGAAGGGAAACATCGCGAGAAGCGTGTCTCAGAAGATTAGCAGTCTTCGGAGTTATTTGAATATATGCTATAATCACAGACTTTGGTATTGAAGTGATGGCCTGCGCATACCAGTGAGGCTGTAATATTGTATCCAATATTAATATTATAGGGTCACACAGATTTATAAAACAGTTTATAAAAAATGTACATAAAACCTCAATTTTGCAGGAGGAAGGTGACCTAGGTGCTGACATACAAAAGGAAGAGATAACTTCTGATCCCAATTCTCGGGTGAACTCCAACTTCGATGTCATACAACGAATCGGAAAAGGTGGATTCGGTGAAGTATGGAAAGTGAGTATTTTTTTGCTCATTGAAATTATTATTTATTAAAATTTGTATGGGAATAAAGCAGCGCTACACTTTAGCCACTAGGTGGCGCTGCTTCATTCTCATACAAATTGACGTTTACGCGTTCGACGCGTTTGATCGAGTAAAACTCGCACTAGACCCTCAGAAGGTCTATAGTTGTCTGGCGCGTTTCACTTTCACAGCAAACTAAGCTCTATTGTATGTTCGTTAAGGTGAAAAATAAACTAGACAGCAGTTTCTACGCACTGAAACGTGTCAAACTGAACACGAGACGAGCGAAGGACACGAAACGTATAACGCGCGAAGTCCAACTTCTGTCTTCCTTGAACCACGAGAACGTCGTGCGATATTACAACGCGTGGATCGAATCTGTCACCGATCAGATGGAAGAGGAGAGCTCCGAACCGACCGGCAGTGTGAGGAGAGAGGACAGCCTTAAGGATGAAACCTCCAAACTGAAGTTTCAGTGTCACATCGAATGGTCGATGCTCCCGGGGGCCAATATTGATGAAGATGATGCCTACACGTGGTATAGGTATGTATGTCAGTATATCGCAGGAATTATGTGCAAAATATACAGGATTGTTGAGGATGAGGAAAATCTGTTCAGGCGATTGAAGATTCCTAGTTAACGAAGGGATTTCACTAAATTCCACATGTTCGACTGATTAGAAATTTGATATACTGTTACTTGGGAGGTATTTCCATGACATAGTGCCCTTGACCTAATGCTGCAGCATCAAGTAGTCTGCGGCACATCCAACTCCTCAGCAACTTACAGCAGATATAGCATGTTTAGGCTCATTATAAATTCGTGGGGTTATTTTGTGAATGTGTACTGTGGATATTGAAGAATTAATTGCTTTTAAATTATTTGTAAGTGAAATCTATTTAGAAATTACTGTTTCCAGTAAAAAGGAAGATGAAGAGGAAGAAAGTGATTCAATTCAATTTAAAGACTCCAACGCGAATAACAAATCTTTGACACAGTCACTTGAGAAAGTACCGGCGGACAACACTAGAACAAGATCACCGCCGTTGAATCATTATTTGTACATACAAATGCAACTGTGCGAAAACTACACCATAAGAAAAGCCATAAACGACGGCCTGTGCCAGGACGAATCCAGAGCTTGGAGGCTCTTCCGCGAAATAGTTGAAGGCTTGCGTCACATTCACGAGAAAAAGATGATTCACAGGGATCTGAATCCGGCAAATATATTCTTGGACAGTTCGGACCATGTGAAGATTGGTGATTTTGGTTTGGCGACAACAATCAGTTTGTCTGTGAACGGTGAGTGATTATCATAATCACACTAACCTATATCATAGAGTAGTACAGTACTTAACCAGTATAGAGGGTCACTCACGTACAAAAATCTGTGCCCTATAAAATTTCGCTTAAATCTAGATGGCGCTCTGTAAATTGTCGATTATAAGTTGCCGTTAAAAATCCGTCCAACTCAAAGGTCGTTGTAGTCGAATACCAGTCAGTCAAATCGCATCTACTACTACGTATGTCGTACTGTAGTTCAAATTTTTAACGAAATATAAAATAAATGTTCGACATACAATGCGGCACGACTTGCGACATCTAGTGAAAGTTTGTGATGTATGTTTGCTTGTTACTCTTTCACTTAACAAATACTGAACGGATTTAGATGAAATTTGCCACACAGATAGTTTATTACCTGGATTAACACATCGGACACAGCTAGTTTCTGATACAATCACTGCATAATAAATACTAAAATTTGTCAATGCCAAACCTAACATTCCTGGAGTGTATAATTATATAGATGACATTTTTTTAATTTTTTTATTTCCAGATAAGGTTCCAGAATCTGGGGAAATGGAAGGATCTCTAACTCGTGGGGTAAATATAATTGTTATATAATTAATTATGAAACAATATGCACATTAATCTCCTCCACTCTCATCTAGAAAGTTCTGCCAATTCGAAGTGGACTACCATGTTAGACTATAGCCCATACATCCTCACATTGAGGAGAAGAGTCGCTTGGACCAACAGTGGGATGTAGTTTCTGCAAAACTAGATGCCACTACTTCTAAACAATTGTAAAACAAAATAGTTTGCTCCGTATTCAAAAAAGTATGTCAAGATTTAGTACATAGCTAAACAAAATAAAATACCAAAAATTGTTTACGATTCCCTGCTTCCCATTATTTAAGTATTCTATCAACTAATTTAATAACATTTGATGGATGGTTCAACTACAGCCTATAATCCCCGTAAATTGCTAATGCCCGGGAACCTTGTCACATTAACATCCACGTGACGTCATCCTCACCCCTCAAGGTGACAATGACAACTTTTTAGAATGTCAACGTCCTAAAACGACAACTTTTTAAAATGTCAACGTCCTAAAACGACAACTTTTTAATAATCAACATCCTAAAACGACAACTTTTCAAATCGACAAATTCTTAAATTTGACAGAACAAAGCATATATTTTTAAGCATTGGACCCTACTACGTATTAATTTGTCATTTTTTAAGACACCCCTTTAGTAAGTTGTCATTTTCGGATATTGCCTATTCTGGAAAAGACGTTTTAGGAAGTTGTCGTTTTCGGAAGTTGCCGTTGTCACCCTGAGGGATCCTCACTGAGTGTGTCACGAGATTACGTCATCAAAACCAGACTCATTGGCAATTTGCGGATCTTTTACAGATCAATTGAGACGTCATTATTATTGAAATTAAAACTTCTTAATTCTTAAGGCGGGTTTGGGCAGTTTGTAAAGAGAATTTGCCAAAGGGGCAAAACAGTAAATTCGACACCACCGACACTGTCACTATGTATACAAAATA
The DNA here is from genome assembly GCA_936446665.2 of Synanthedon andrenaeformis. Classification (NCBI taxonomy): domain Eukaryota; kingdom Metazoa; phylum Arthropoda; class Insecta; order Lepidoptera; family Sesiidae; genus Synanthedon; species Synanthedon andrenaeformis. Next base: position 9,758,014 of record OW387793.2, read on the forward strand.
AGTCAACACAAGCAACACCAGATGGTTTAAAAGGGGAAAATAGAAATATTGTATGAAAAGTGTAGCTCGCGTTGAGGAACGAAACGATAGCGCGTTATAATCTGCCGGCGCAGCGACTTCTGTCGTCGAAAAATTAAACTATTTCTGATAAAATTAAACTATTTCTGATAAATTAACTAACTTCTGACGTGCAGTCATGCGACTGGTATATATTTTTTATTATTATGAGAACATAATTGTCTTTCAGTTCGGCACTCCGTCGTATATAGCACCAGAATTACTTCAATCGGCCAGCGGCAATGTGATGTACAACCAAAAAGTGGACTTGTACTCCTTGGGAATAACACTATTGGAAATGTTCTATCAGTTCAAAACTGGCTCGGAGAGGATTAAAGTTATAGAAAAGATAAGGACTCCGGATATTATTATACCCGAAGACTTCAATAAGAAGGAGAACGCTAGCCAAATTGTACTTTTAAAGTTAGTATACTTCTTTGATATTTCGTCTAGATTCAATTAATAATATAATAGAACTCTTTTAGACAAAAAGAATGGCATCCGGTGTTTCTGTTCGGGTTTATTCTTATGCTAGAGATACACGACGACACTTGACACTAGACACTCAGTCTATACATCGACTGTCTAGCTGTGTCCACTGCCGCGACACTTAGTTGCAGATGTAGTCGTTGTCGCTCAGTGTCCGTGTTGCAGTCGTGGAGACAGGACGTGCGCGTAGACAGCAAATACACTTGAACCGGGACACTAGATGTATACACCAATGTCGACAGAAAAAATTGCTCACCGTGTGGACGCAATCGACACTAGTGTCGACATTTGTGTCGAGTGTCAGTGTCGTCGTGTATCTGGCGCTTTAGTATCGTCATCATCTTGGTTTTTTTTTCCGAAACGCTAGTAAAATATATAATGACCATTAAAAATGCATCATTGTTAATATTTTTAAGTTTAATTTCATAAAAAAAAGAGCGATAGCTGGAGAGTTTCTTTTGCCGTTTCTTCTCTTCTAGAACTCTTATTTTGTTTTCGAAATGGTAGTAGACTTTAAAAAAGTAAACTTTTTATCCTATATTTGAGTATTGATTCGATTTGGTGAATACAAATTCCAGGTGGTTACTGAACCACGACCCTTACGCTCGGCCGACTTGCAAGGAGCTGCTGAACAGTCCCCACATGCCCCTCAGTTCCCGTTTCGAGTTTGAAGCCCACGGCTTTGTCTCTTACGTATTTCAACACCAGCGCGTAGAATCTAGCCACTACAAGAAGCTCATTTCAGCTTGCATCAACCAAAAGCTCTCTCCGACGGAAGACCGAACGTACAACAAGGATACGGCGAGGTCGCCCCACGTGTTCACAGTTAGGGATATACTTGCAGCGGTAAGAGACGTGTGTGTTGCTAAACTAAATTGGTCTTTAGATTCATTTTAATTTATATTTAATTTCGTTCTAAACCGGAGATTCTATATTGAATGCAAGTGTGTGGGGGTCTATTCTTAAATCGAATTTTTACCCAAACTTAAGTTCGAAATGTAAATTTGTCCCCAGGTATACAAGAGCCACGGCGCGTCGGAATTCGCGACGCAACTGCTCGTGCCAAAGGCCCCCGGATGGGAACAGAACCCGAAGGCTGTTGTGGTGATGGCGGCGGACGGAGCTGTTTGTCATCTACCCCACGATTTGAGACTGCCTTTCGCTAGGTAAATTTCCTTTTTTATTTGGTTCTGTTCGTAATTGAGAACGCAACCAACGCGCATTATGTTGGCAACACTTGTTACTCTGTACTCTATGTTTTTATGTAAACTTAAGGGCCGAAAATAAATGCGCTCGTGCTTATTTTATTAATTGAAACATTGTTTTTAATTATTTCATCCAAATATGGACAGGTTGACTTGCTGTCTTAACTTTTTATTAAGGTCTCCGTTAAAGTTAAAGCCCGTTTTCTGTTTAGGCTTTTATTTCATTGAAGCCTTAATTCATATTTTATAATTTCCGTTAATTTCCATCACCCGCCCGAGAACGGGTCGCTTGTAATATATATAGTAAGATAAACTAACAGTAAAATTCGAGTTTTTTAAAATTCTCCTTCAAATTCTCTCCCATAATGAAGTATCTTTTATTTATTTATTTCATTTTAAGGTCAGCAGACAGGCTGACGGTCCACATGACGGTAGATGGCTACCGTCGCCCAAAATACAAGTAACGCCACTCGTGCTACGAGTGTGCCGTCGACTACAGTAGGATTAAGGTCACGGGATAGGGAAAATGGACTCTGGCATCCCTTACTAACTCACCGAAACACAACAGCACACGCGCTTTGTTTGAAAATAATCTAATTTTTGGTCACTCGTTACATTTTCAGACATGTTGCATTCTCCAAAGTTAAGTACATGCGTCGTTATGCAACAGAGCACGTCTACAGACAAAAGGCTCAGCGATTTCATCCCAGAGAGATTGTGGAGAGTGTTTTCGATATTGTAACACCAAAGACCGGTTAGTAAAGGATCATAATACACTAGTTGAACCCGGTTACACTAGTCAGCAACGTTCCATGGTCATCGCAGCCGGCAGCCCGTCTGGCGGCAGTAACCATCCCCTTACAGATGACCTGTTGTTTGCTATTTCCCCTATCCTTTCCTAATTCCTATGATGCGTTCTCCTTCTCTATTTCTGAATTGCAGGAAAGCGAGAAGAAAGATGTCTTACACACAGTCATAAAAATGCATATTAAATTTGATGAATTGAATGCTTTCTTAGGTGGATGTGTATGCCTATAAAAAATACAAATGAGTCGATTCGAATTCCAGATTCTCTATGGTCCGATGCAGAATTGTTGGTGGTGGCGAGTCGTGCCGCCGCAGCTTGCTCCCTCAAGGTGACTCTGCAGTTGAACCATAGACAATTGTTGTCGGTCGCTTTGCTATCCTGCGGCGTGCCCGAGGATAAACACGTCGACGTGTATCCTGTATTGGTCGATATGAGTTTCGGTATGTTGACTTTAATTTAAAAAATAAATATTATGTACCCATACAACAGGCCTTGCAGTAGATTTATATATATTTCGGAGAGTCATGAAGTGGCGCCACATGTCTTCACTTCGACCTAGTTCCAATAGTTAATAGACCTACCTCGATTTCATGATTAAAAGAAATAGTTTACAACAATAAGGACAAGCAGCTAAATTGACATTCATCAAACATTATCGCCCGTATACTGAGTGTCATGTTCCGCTTTCTGTATGTAATGTGTTCGGACTATTTGAAGAAGAAACTCTCTTTTTAAAACAGGTCGTATAACAAAAATGCAATTAGAAACGCACCTGACGTCTCTGTGCATATCGTACGTTGTGGTGAACAATATACTGCTGCTAATGGAGACGGACGTGAATGTCAGCGACATGAAAGAAATGGTCACCAACCTCATAAAAGACCCCAAATTGACCCAAATAGCGACCGACGCTTGTGCGCAGATTGAAGAGCTTCAGAGGAACGCGAAGGCTTTAGGCTGCGACGTAAGTATTGATTCTCAACGTCTTACTTAATATCAAATATAAAGACCATAATAATTAACATAGGCTTTTTTAAAGGTATAACATGTAACATAAGCAACGCCACACAAGTGCTGCAAGCGGTTTATCGACCTTAACATACAAGAAAAAAACACGTCAGTTGCAGGACTGTCCTTTAAACCCTGTGGTGTTGCTTGTGTTTATTTTGTATATGTCGTGCGTGGCCAGATCATAGAATTGATCACTTCATGAAATGGCCAGCTAAAACTGGCCATATCATTGAATACCCAGCTTTTAACAATAATTTTTTCTATAGGTTCCTTCTTTATTTGGAGTTTTTATTAAACCTTTGATACCCTACATCATTGATGTGGCCAGTTTTAGCTGGCCATTTCATGAAGTGATCAATTCTATGATTTGGCCACGACATACACAAAACCACTGTGGAATTTGCTGTTTTACTCCTCACTCATCTGCCAAATTCTCACAAACTGCCCAAGCCCGCCTAAAAAATAATATGTGCCAGTGCCAATTGCAAAGTTTCATTAGAATCTTTTCAGCTTTATTTTATATAGTTATAGTTTGTCTTGTCTGTTTGTCAGGTGCCTATGCGCGTCGCGCCGTTCCTCGCGTACAATGCGGAGCAACACTGCGGCGTGTTCTGGCAGATGTATGTGGTGTGCTCCTCGTCCAGACGGCGATACGGCAGTCTCATCGGAGTGGGGGGGAGGTGAGCATCAGTGAGCATCATTAGGGTACACGCGCACTAGGCGGGCCTGTGAGAGAGACCTTGCTTTAGTTTCGTAGATTTAAAAAAAAAATTATCAGTAAAAAACAGTTTTAATAGCCACGGCTCGCCTAAAATTAAAGAATACTAAGAGGGATGCATGAAAAATAAAGCTAAAAACAGAGAAGAAGCTAAGGCTATTGATTAAATGAAAAATGACATCTGTTTACGAGAATCCAGTCAACATGGTCTCCAAAGTTGTATAATAAAAGTTGAATGCTCCTTTTATCTGTAACCTCTATTACAGAATACCATATTGAAATAAAGCACATACGCTCTTGTGTATTAATGCTCGAATATGAAGACCAGAGCGCGTACTCGCATTATTTGCGCTATTGTATACTCTCAATCCATTTAATAAGGAATTAAAGAATACTTTATCAAACAGGGGATAATTTAGGCTTATCAGTCACTTTACAGCTATAAGTCAGTGAATATCTGTAAAAAGACTACCTCAAATGACCAACTCGATACTAAGTTCTCTATTGTTAATGTTTCAGATACAATGCACTAGTTCAACAGTATTGGAAACAAATGTTGGACACAGAAGAACCGTTGAACACAACTTCGGTCGGTCTTACGATGTATTTGGAGAAGATCGTCGCTGTTTTAGGCAAGGGTTTGGTGGATTTGGCACCGCCATTGCAAATTGTTGACGTAAGTATGATAGAGTGCTCATTTGTTAGATCGATAGAGTGCTCCTATCGACGATAGAATGGAACTATCCGTGGAGAATGGGGGACGTTCTGCAGCTGAAGTGATGATAATGACGAAGATATTTTGTCAGGCGTTATATTTTTTTTATTTTTAAACGCGGACGAAGTCGCGGACCCAAGCTAGTTATAATATATTAAAACACCGAGCACTAACCCAGTGGTCTAGTCGTATTGTAACTAGTCTTTATTTATTTATTTAACAGCTAACCTTACAGCTTTAGCTTTCTTTTAGTGATATGATGGTTGGTAGCTACTTTTTTAAGAGTTAAATTAGTTGAAACTTTGAATTTTATTAGTCTTTAAGCCTATGTCCAGAAGTGGACATTCTGTGGCTGAGATGATGATTCGCTAAGGTATAGACACCGGCCCCTAAGTTGGCAACAATGGCGGGATTATTTTATAACAAATTTTAATACTATAATTAACTTTTACTAATTGTAATTTATAACCTCATCTGAAACATTGTTTATAAATATTGTAGAATAAAAATAAAAGTCACCATTTTTTGTTGCACGTAAACGTAGGATGCGCAAACTTTCCCCCACTACGTTAAAATGTTGCCAAGTTAGGTGCCGGTACCTATACAGGGTGTGGCCTGTAATAAGAGAAATAAATTTAAACGATGATTCTATAGAGTATACGCAGTTACCTTAACCTAATCATAATGCTCCAAAGTGCTTATACTCAGAGATATAGCAATCCAAAGTCACAATACATAATCAATGAATTTCATGATCGCTAAATTGTCGGTTATCAGTCGTTAGATGTCTTGGTACCGGGTACTGGGGCGAGAAATAACAGTAAATTTGTTTTTCATTTTAATTAATTGAAACCATTTGAAATTAATTACTGATTCGTTAAAGGGTTTATATTTTAATTTATTGCTCTTATTACGGGCCACACCTGTATAATATGTTTGGCACACTGTTGACAGCCGGCGATAGTGTGCGTGTGCGTGTCGGACGCGGCGGGCACTGGACGCGAGTACGCCGCCGCGAACAGACGCGCGCGTCTCGCGCAGCAGCTGTGGGACTCGCGCATCCGATGCATCACGTGGCCCGCGCCCGACACCGAGATGGACCGCAACGACGTGCACAACTTGACCGGCGCGCACGTCGCCATCGACGGCGACGTCACCATGCACCTCACCTACCGCATCACTTCCGCACGGTGACTGTTTGACCAACAATATTGCATTGTAATTTATTGTGTAACGCCTCTGTTTCTCTGGGAAATTTAAAAATATAAAAATTTGTCGTCACTGTAGTCAAGCGTGATTTGTGACAACAGTGTGTCGTAACAATATTTGATGGCTGTCGTTGAACACTTATGCCGGGTGTGTTATTTTTAATTTTAGATGATCACACAGGAACAGTACTTCTTTCTGTATAAAAAGGTGATCCTATATCCTTTCCTGTATTCCTGACGTGTAGGAAAAATTTCATGATAATCGATTAGGTATAGTTAACATGTGAAAAGGTAACAGACAAATAGACAAAGTTGCTTTCACTAATATTAGTATATTTATATTAATATGGATAATAATGGCAACCAATTTCGTTATCGCTTCAGGGTCAGCAATGAGAAGATGCCATACATAGACGTGCTTGACTTCGTCAAGCAATTATTGAATTCTCATTCGCGAAATTCAGATGGTAAGTGTTCTAAACCAACACAATGACTTTCGTTCTTTTAATTTTAACTTGTATCTATGTGTGTATAATATATTTAAAAAAAATATATTATATTCTATATACGATACTTATGAAATCGTTTGTCCTGGCTGATTTATTTTTATTTTTCAATGAAAAGGTGGTCGGAGAAGTTGATGGTCCACTCACCGAAACACAACAGTAGGTACACATACTGTTATTTCACAGTGTTCTTTTGTAACTTACAAAAGACAGAAAGACTATAAGGGGGTGGTTAACTGCAGCTAGACAGGTTGCCCCAATAATTGCTAAATGCAATGTGCACTTACCAACTTGTCATTATACCCAGGAATTCATTTTTATTATTATTATTTTTTTTTTCAGGTTCAAACAGTTCGAATTGGTCCGATAGTGAAAAACCACCCAACATTTACATTACGTTCGTGACTGGAGGCGATCGGCTCATCAAGCCGAAGAAATTTTATGAAACTCAGGTCAGTACGTTTTTCGCTCAATTTAAGTTTTTCGCTCGTCGTTTTAAGTCTAAAATCTAGTCACCTAGTTTTTTTATTTACCATTTAGCTGTTTCTGTTTGTATAAAAAAAAAAAAAACTATTTACGAAATAGATCCCGTTTCCCGTGTTCAGATAATAGGGACGACGACATACCAATTGATGCGCGCGGGTTTGCGCGTGTCGCCGGGCGTTCGAGTGCACATAATCGCGCTGCTGTGTAGCTCCGAGGACGCGCGGGCGCTTGCCGCGCGGCTCGACGCACCTCTCGACGAACGCGACATCGAACAAGCCTTCGACGCGCTCGAAAAACAGTACGGCCGAACACTTTACTGTAACAGTAGACTCGACTATCCGGCCCTCGGTTATACGGATTCTCCATTATCCGGACTACCAACCGCGACCAATTATGTATATTAAATACCTACAAGTCGAATTTATGCAACCATGATCGCTTAATAATTTCTTAATAACATTGATTTTCTTTGATATGTATTTATTGTTTTTAATAAACACATAACATTATGTATGTACTAATTTCTTCATACATTCGATTAATCCGGATTTTCGATTATCCGAATGCCTAAGGACAACAATTAGTCCGGTTAATCGAGTTTCCACTGTATCACCAACCGTTATTATTTATTTATTTATCTATACGAACCAATCCAACCGGCTGCCTTATTATCTAACAGCAGACGACTTGCGACCAACTTGCGACAGGCGAAAATTTTCTATCAATTTGTGCAATATAACACTAAATTGTGTTTTTGGTGTCACGTAACTCATAACAAAGGTGTGGTTTTGCGATAAGGACTCTTACGGACAATTATTAAAATTAAAGCGCATAATTAAAGTGCTGTTATATAATAAGGCAGCCGAACTGCTAAGGAGTGAAACTCATTGCCTGCGTCTGTGTTTACTCAAAACTACAACCTTGAGGATCATCAAAACTAGGGTTAATGGGTAATTGAATTGATTGAAAAAAAAACTACTAATAATCTGGCTCGAAGGACCAACAATGTATAGGTATGTGAAATTATTGGCAGTACTTAACAAGTTTTCAATTATTGACAGGACTATTGATAAAGATAAAGACTTTCCTCACTATTTTTTTTTGTGCTTCTCCGCATATCTAAACTAGACAAAGATAGAAACAGTACTGCCACCCTCTTCATTAGAACCACTAATTAATCTGGCGCGAAGGACCAACAATTTGTATATGAAATTATTATAGTCTACAACTTGCTCTATTAGCAGTACTTAACAGTAGTCTGCGATTATTTATAGACTTTTTCATAATTTTAAGGTAAACTCGATATCGATACACAGGCTGACGGTCCACTTGATGGTATTTGGCTACCGTCGCCTATAGCTATGCCGGCTACCTTAGTAGCTTTAAGAATAGGGATTAGGAAATGGGCTCTGGCATCCCGAGCACACATCACTTCACGGTGATCTTCTGTAAGGGGGTGGTTACTGCCGCCAGACGAGTGTGCCCTGCGACTACTTATCTTTTTTTTTGTTTAATTCATTTTCAGATTCGATAAAAAGAGGGAGTTGTGGGAGGAGGCTCGCAAGGAGCTCACCAATGAAGCGCGCAGTAACCGAAATAATAAAAATCGAAACGAGACTCATTTGTACGCTTTATATTCGATACATGACAATGTGTTACGTTTTATTACCTAACATTTATTTATATATAAGTATAAAAACAAATATTGGGACATACAAACATTATTGCATTTTATTTTTAAGTAATATTATGTTGAAATGCATTGACTTTAAAAAAAAAATTGGTTTTTGTAACCTGTTAAGGATCGCATATGAATGAAGGGGGGAGTAAATGAATCAGTTGTTTATTTATTTATTTTTGAGTTTTTTTTATTTTTTATTTTTTTTATTCAGTGATATATCCGGACTTGTGATTTCGGTCTAACAGTATTACCCAATGTTTAATTAAATGGTGCTTTGATGTCCTCGTTGATAATTGCTGAAATAATGTGTAAGTGTGTGAATAATTTTTATATTTTATAAATTTTTTTTTTTTTACATGTTTATAAATATAAATACAGGCTGAATTTTTGTTGTCACTTCAAATAGTAAAATAAAAATTGACACTATGACAATACGTGGAAATTGTTATTAATATTTCACTTTTTCTTAGGTTGAAAACCGAAGAAAATTCAATTTTCAAAATAGTGTAGAATTATGTCAAAAATTTGGTATTCTTATGATTTATTTATATTATGGATAGCCAACGTAATAGTTTACATATAAAATTCAAAACAAAATGCATAATATGCATATTCATTAATTCTTAGGTACATATTCAAAATCAATTCAGTCAAATATCACAAGTCAATATTCAAGTCAAATATAATACATAATATCAATGGTCATTAGCTAAGTATTCAAAAAAAGAAATAAATATCAAACTTACACAAAAAGAAAGAAAAAGAAAAACACACACACACATATTAATATGAAATAAGAAAACAAAGAAAAACATATATAAATTGATAAAATAAGTTACTTGAATCTTGAATTAATTAATTAAACCAATGACCAGCAATTTGAAAACGACTTTAGTAATATAGAAAATACATAATATTGAGAATTTGATATTAATTGTTTGTAGTGTTTATTGAAACACGTAATTTTTGCACTCTTGTTTATTATTTAATTCTACAATTTTGACTTTGTTACACTCTTAGTAGAACATTAGTTTGATACTTTTCAATCACCTTTAATTTTTTTCAAATACAAACTCATTAACTTACCAGTTGAAAATATATTGGTCCATAGACTAACTTATTTAATTTCTTTAACGAATGAACAAAGCAAAGTAAAGAGAACAGACCATAGACACAATAAATACCTTTACTAAATTTGAACTTAACAATATTTGAAATATTATGTTTATATAAGTGTTTGTCATCAAAGATTTTAAATAGATCTAAGTAAATATTACAAGAGAATTGTTTTCTCTATATTTATTTGTTAAGAGTTATCCAAGTATCGGTATGTGAAAATTTATTAATAATAGGAATTTGGAGTGTTTTCAATACGTAATATTGTTTTTAGATTTATTTTCTGTACTAACTTAATATGGCAGTTGGTACAACTTAATAGCGAGCAAAAGTGAGGCTATTATAATAAGGAATTTATTTAATTATAAAAATCTACTTTACGCATTTCATTTTCAACTATTTTTTTTTTTAATAATAATTATAGAATCTGACCTCGCGTATGTTTATGGCGACGGTTACCAGTTACCATCAATAAAAAACTGATCTTAGTAAATACCGCCAACATTTACTTTTTTAATATTAATTTGTAATTTTCTGAGATAAAGATTTCATATAAAATATTAAGAACTTATTTTGTTAGTGCCATTACAAGACTAACTTGGTTTAAAACCTAAGCACATTGAAACTGGAAATATTGAACATATTTAATAGTTTTACGGATAAAGTATTTTTATTACAAGCAGTTTTATATAAGGTACAACGATGTATTTTTGGTACATTGAAATAAAAGTCATTTTTTTTAATAAGTTGTTTAATTGTGAATTTTCTCTCTTTCCATTAGTTAATACCGCATCAAAATCTGTTAGATGGTTTAGAAGAAATAGACTGAGGTGGTTAATAATATGTCTGTCATATAGATATGATATATGATGGGCATTGCGGAAATAAATCTTACCATGTCCCACAGAATTCATGAAATTTTCAGTTTCTACACAATAATAATATTTAACATCAACTAGCAGTCTAACAAGACATAATAGCAGTGTTTAACTGTACGTATGTTCTAAATTAAAGTTTTAAACAAATACTTTCTTACGGTTAACTTACAAGCTAATATAGAAATAAGATTTATTAATTAGAATTATGAAATATGTCAATTTACAATCGAAAAAACAATCAAGTGCGAGTCACATTTATTTTTTTATCGACAGCAATTTCTCACTTCAAACGTAGTTTGAACTTGAACTTCTCTCAAGTTAGTATCTCTAGATTTATTATAACGACTCGCTCGCGTCTTCGCAGGGATGCATTTTTTTTTATAATTACATTCTTACGTTCCTCGTTTATCGCTCTTTCCATTAGTGAAAACCGTATCAAAATCTATTGGGTGGTTTAGAAGTAAGCGGTGCAACAGACATTAGCGGACAGGACAGCGATTTTGTTTTATAATATGCACTATAGATAATTGAAACTGATTACAAGGAATAAACATTTTTGTCATTTAAAATTCTTCCACTGGATATAAGAGGTGCAAAAGTCATGTGAACCGGGGGCACAGATGGCAACGACTTGATGACTGCATCGTCAGCACTGCATTTCGGTGACGTGATGAGAATGCAGACGATTATGGACAGAAACATGGCCATTATTGCCCAAAACAAAAACACGAGACAGCACCTTGCCCGACGCCAGCTCAGCTGGTCACGAGCGCGGAGTACTTCTTCATAAGTAAGCCGTCTGTATCTGTAAAAAAAATATTGAGATTTTTATGCATTAAATGAAAAAGAAATAGTTTTTTTTAAAAAAGGATATGGTGCCACTACGCACAGTCAGGTTGGGTAGAAACTTTATTCCGCGGACGCGCGAACTTTGGAACAATCTCCCTTCTGAGGTGTTTCCACTTAGCTACAATATGGGCTCCTTGAAGCGAGGGGTTAACAAATATCTGCAGGGTAGGCAGCGCACTAGCACTCCCCTTGGTGTTGCTTGTGTCCTTAGGCGACGGTAACCACCTACCATCAAGTGGGCCGCCTGCCTGTCTGCCACCTTTATATTATAAAAAAAAATATATATATAAATAACAACATGTGTGCTGCTGTGTTTCACCTTAATTGTACACACTATTGTGTTGCTTATGTTATAGGCGACGGTAGCCATCTACAAACAAGTGGATCGTCAACCTCGGATGACCTTTTTATAAAAATGTCTTTATTTTTAAATTTTTGCGTTAGTTACATTCAATTTTATTTTTTTTATTTTAGAATATCTGAAGTTTATTGCGCCATCTACACAATATTATTTAAAAAAAGAACAGTTCTTGTTCTTTCGGCGTGTTAGAATTGTGAAAATTTAAATTTTATAATCGTAATGAGTAAACTCCAGCCAGACGTGTGTGGGAGCTGACACACACCATATTTTTTAAAGCGCTTATTCAATTTCGATATAATTTATATGGGACCACCTCTGAAGTATTGCCTACCAAACAAAAAAAGAATCATCAAAATCAATTCATAATTGGCGGAATAATCGCGTATCAAACATACAAAAAAAAACATAGCCGAATTGAATCCTTCTTTTTTGAAGTCGGTTGAAAATAAATCATACATCAAAACAAAACAGTTCAGTAGAGTTGTATAATGGAGGTACACCTACCTAAACCTAAACCTGACGTCATGGTCTGCTTGTTGCAACAACGGCTGTCTTTCTAGATCCATCACAAAAACTTTTTCGCAAATAATAACATTCTCAGTTAAAACAGATAATATTAAAAGTAGGTATATTGAAAATTTAACGAGTTCTCGATGCCACAACAAAGTGAACACTGACCGATAAATACGAGTCAACATTGCTACAGATTCATCGCAAATTAAGGACATATTGGCGTGGCATAATTTGCGATAAGTAAAGTGCAATCATTAATATTTAACTTTAACAATGGATCCAAATTTAAGTCTTGATGAAAACTATAGTCATTAATAGATAATAATATGAACGTTTATTGGAGTAAATAAGAAATTAATCGATTTTTCCACTACTTAACTATAAATAGATTACAAAGTCATTACCAGACGCCCTTTAGACATATTAAAGATAGGTAGGTATACCTAAGTACTGTGAATCATACGACAAATGTGTAAAAAACAGAAGTTTTGATATCGCAAAATTTATATGATGGAAATTTAATGAAATCAATCCTATATGAATCCAACCTTTATTTCTAACCCTAAGTAGATAAGTTCTAAATAGCATTTTAATAAAGTATAACTCGTCTCAGTGCTCGATTAAATTAAAAGGTTTTATTGGTACTACTGGGAAAAATCTGGAAAATCAACTCATCTACTCTGTTTCTAGTAGAAACACAATGTGTTGTCGTCGGTAAAATGTTTCATGGCCACACTCGTACTTCTTTCTACACGGGCTCGCCAAGTGCAGTGGACACTTTTATTGGCGGGCTTGATAGATGGCTCTGATAGCTGTCATTAATTTGTGTCGCACTTACTCTTATCCCGTTCGTGTTTTCGACAAAATGGAGCTCCCTTAATAATAATAATAATAGTCTCGGCGAACGGTTTGATAGCCAAGAACCTCGACACACACCTCAAGATGGCTAATGGCTTATTATCATTATTATCTTCTTAGTGGCTATTTCTGGTCTGCTAGAGTACCAGTATCACTTCGTCCATTGCTGAAATATTGTGATCGCCACGTAGACTAAAGCTCTCTACCTATGCCTACCGCGTTTAGAAACTGTAGTACTTTTTTGATAGAGGCATTCTTCACATCTTCACAAGCCATGGCTAATGGCTTAGTCAAGGGACAGATACAGAAGGCGGTACTTCTTGACACGGCTCGTATTGTCAGGAGGTTCCTCACTCTGGAACTCTAAGCTAATTTTTACGTTTTAGGTATTATAATATTGGGAAAAAATTAGGTGCCCTGTAGGTATTATATTTTTAATTTTTCAACGCAGACGAAATCGCGGGCATCAACTAGTAATACATATATTGATTCCAACTTTCATACAAAAAAAACTTCATACGATTTAAAAAGTAATACGTTTCATTTCTAAAATTGCTGTATTGCTATCTTTATATGGAAAGTATAACACTATGGAAGCTCCTTTATTACTAGATCTGCTATGATAAGCTTTTTTAAAGGAAGCTTTTAATAAATATGTAAATTCGAGCAGTCGTCAGCGCTGGGTTTCATAATCTTTCTACGTGTTCTGTTATTGAGATCATGTGGCGTGGCGACACAATTTCTATATAAGATACAGGGTTCCTAGATATTCTAGACATTTCCTTGAAGAGATTAAAGTTGGGCTCATTTGTCGACACACCTAAGCAAGTTCATATGGACGAAGATTGTTATCTAAGTAACTCGAAATGGTTGATCTATAAGCCTACTCCTCACACAAAAGACTGTCTATACCTTACAGTAGGTAAGTAATATCTTACGCGTATGAATTAATTCACGTATAAACACCGCGTATTTTGTACCTAGGTATATAAATAATTATCATAAAATCTTGTTAAACATTAAGCTGCTTAACTGAAGCAACCTCGACGTCTTTGTGTCCCATGTTTAATTATAAACAATTTTGTACATTATGTGAAAGGATAAAATTAATTAAATCATGTGACAGTAACCGCATTATCTCTATAATGTGAGCACAAACAAAGAAATTGTGTATAGGGGTGACGAGAGTATCGTAACTCATGACAACATTAATTGTTGTTGAGTATATTACTAAGAATGGAATGTTGTTTGATAATAGTAATAAATAAATAAGTTCATACTTAAACGGCACATACTTACTTACTTCATTTTTACTAGTAAAAACACAACGGTTTAATGCGGTTTTTATTAAGCGTTAAACGAGGAAGCTTTTTATATATAATTCGCAAAAAAAATTGTGCTAAGCCGAGGTTAGAATAGGACATAGTTACATTATATGTTTGTCTTTTTTTTTTCTTTATATAAAGACAGGCTAACGGTCCACTTTACTTGTCTATAACACAAGTAACTTCACAAGTGCTGCAAGGGCGCTACCGATCATAGAAAAATTAAATAGGTTAGAAATTAGAAAGGGATAACTCAACGACTGTGACGATTAAACGATTGCGATTTAGTTATTTACTTAACTAGTCCATTATGTTAGGATAAATTGTAAATATGATATATTTATAGAACCTAGAGGTGTGCTACGATGAAATTTATATGGAGGCTGTGATAAATTTTGTAAGTATTCAACATATTTGTGTATTTTCTAAATGTAAATATAAACAGTTGAGGGTTTAACTCGTATTTTAAGATTCAGTAGAGGAACATCGGACGAGGGCGAGAGGCGTGTGTTGCCTGTGAAATGGGATACACGAGTCGGTTGACTTGGGCGGATATGTTTTGATATATCTGCGATGCGTTCAAGTTGTGATGTGAATATTCGACATAATCAACAAGAATCGATTGTTGAATTTTTCTGCATTTATTTCAAACGTTTATTTTATCACAGTGCATTTCTTACATATCTTACAGTACATGATTAACACAAGACTTCGTCTAAGTGAAATTGTGAAGCTAATGAAGATTTAAATGTAAATTTTAATATTCACTGTAAATTTTAATATCTTGGATTGTGCAGTAAAATAGGAAAATATATTATTTGAATAAATAAGTACATCCTTTATTTTCAAAACTAAGTATTAGCTAGTGCCCGCGACTTCGTCCGCGTTTTAAAATAAAAGATATAACGCCTGACATAGCTTGACGGCTGAGATTATACTTTTGCCAAGATATTTTATTTTTAGAAGTAGAGATTATACTTTATTTTTAGATAGCAAGTGCCCGTGGATACGCCTGCGTGTAATATTTAGCTTATATCCATCTTGAAATTCTATTCTATTGGTGAAATATTTTAAATTACCTCCTACCACAGAATAAATAGTAGTACTTCTTGAAGTACTACTTGTAGTATGCTCCTACTTACAAACAAACTTAACCTCTTTATAATAGTATAGAATAGACAATATGTTTTAGCGCAGCGAAAACAATCTTTATTGTCTAATCATTAGAATAACTGGCATCACAACGTCATCTTGTAATAAGTGACGTTGATTGATGTTGTAAAGTCAGAAGCACTAAGTTTATTACAGCCTTGAAGTTTAGTATTAACTTCAAGCCTTGACCACATAGCGAGTAATGGTTTTTGACGTCTAATTTAAGGGTTGCCACCAAGAGAAAAAAAAATACATATAACTCCCTTCCGGCGTCTGTTTCCGACCTCATATAACATAAATCTTTTTAAAGTTCGAGTGAATAGGCATTTTCTGGGTTAGTTCGCTCCATCGTTGGCCTCGTCTTTCCTGCACAGCTAGATGCTGGCCAAGAGCAGACCTATTATTAATAAAAATAAATTAATTAATTAATCGTGCACAATAAATCGCCATCGCCATCTTTGACGGATGTGGATATAGTCCTAAATCTGGCTTATTTTCCCTGGATGAATTATGAAATTGTTTCAGTTTTTTTTTATTTTAATTGTTTCAGTTTTCTTCTAAAAGCTTGTTTACTTAATAAATACTTTATTAAAATGATCAATTTCAATCATTTATTGCTACATTGAAAATTAAGTCTAATGAAAAAACTTCATCTTTATCCGCGTATATTGAAAATTCTACATACGTGACAACCCTGAATTTCAAGTATAGTTTTTGACAGATAAGAACATAGTTTAGTTCAAAGCTTTAGTACCTACTTAAGATTATATTACATATAAATTTACATTAGATTTCTGTACAGAATTAAGCCTAGGCAGACCCCGCATTATTGTTACCTAATGGTTGGAGATTACTTAGTCAGAAACGTACAGTGCTGACTAAGCACTTTAAACTTTATGGATATGTGTGTAGAGCGAACAAATACCTACGTACAATACAAAAGCTATTGTTTCAAATTATTGTACAACTGGCTTTTGCCCACGACTTCGTCCGCGCAACTTTTTATTAAGCGTTTAAAAAAATAAGTCTGACAAAAATATTTGTGATTTTTTTAAAAATATTTTTAGATGATCCCTCGGGAACATCCATTACCCCATCCCTTCCTTATCCCTTATCGTAAATAAAACAACATAAATAAAACAGTACTTTTTTATGTGATTTTTTGGATGGAAAGGAACCTGTGTCTTTTTCTGTATCCCTGGCAAAGTGTATGCAAAATTTCATGACGATCGGTTGAATTGTTAAGGCTTTTACGCCGTAACAAACAAACAAACTTTCGCAACTTCACTTTCGCACTTATACCTAATATTAATTAGGATTTATTGGTGAGTGGAGTGAGTAAGGGATGCCAGAGCCCATTTTTAATATAAATAAATAAATAAAAATTTATTTGCCCCTCCCAATGTCTAAGTGTATTATTTTAATGATACTTTACATTTTTATGCATTTAATGAATTTTTTCTTTAAATATTCTAAATGCCGCAATTATAATTGCTAATAGGCCACCAAAAATCAAGTGAACCCATCAGCCTGCCTGCCGACCTTCACATAAAAATATGAAGGCAAAAAGGTAAGATCAATACTCCTTTAATATTACATAATAACAAAATGGAAGCCTGTCAATGACACTTATATTTTCGAGTACATTGTTAAAATTACATTTTCATCAGAGGTGCTTTCACTGCTTAATTAGAAATTAATTAAGTTAATTTATTCGAACATTACGTATTTAAGTAAAGTTGTTAAAAAAACACTTTTTACTAAAAAAACTTGAATTGAAAAATATTTCAAAACACTCATGAAAAAATTGGATTAAATATCTCAATTTTTCCAGAACAAGAAAATTTACCAATTGAGTTTTTTATTAATAATCTTCTTAGTTTACATGGCAATAACTGTGTTTTTGATAAAAAGTTTAGTTTTTTTTTTTGTTTTCATAATCTTAATTAATCAACCTTAACTCTAATTATATGACTGAACTATAATCTTAAGCAGACATTAAAAAACTTTCGGATTTTTTTGCCGTAATATTAATACTTACCGAGTTTGAAGATGATATTGGGAAACCGCAAGTTAAAAATAACTCTAAGGAAGCCTAAAACAAACATAATTTATAATAAAAAGGAAAAAAGGTAAAGTTTTGTTAGCTCTGGCTTTTAGCCGGTGCTCAGTAGCGAAACGCGTGGTCGCTGTGCTAGCGGAATAATTAAATGCGATCTTGTCAATACGTATTGCCCGGTTAGTAAGTCAGTATCAGTTCACATGTTTCCGAAGAACTTTTTTTTGGGCACGAAATATTTTTTCGTTTCCTTGAGAAAAAGTGAAAATCAAAAGAAATCAAACAGCCGAGTGTTCATCCCGTTAATTCTTAACTTCCATCCCGTATTGCCGCAAACTGCGATGGTTGTTATAAATCTAACTTAGTTTTAGAATTAAAATTTTTAAATGTAAAAAATGATTATTGCTATTTAAAGTATAATACTTGCCTATAAGTTGTTTAAGTATACTCACCAGGTTGGAGCTTTATGGTCAAAGCTTGAACCACACACCCAGATTATATTGCATGACAAAAAGACAAAAATGATTGTAAAAAATAATTTGTGGTTTGTAAAATTAAAATTAAATTATTATTAACCTGTTTTACGTAACAGTGTTTAACTAATTTAGTTTAATTTTACCCGCTAAAAGTGTAACCCTTCCCTTATTTCAGACAACTAATATTGCCCCCCAGTGTTTCGCTTCCATTAGCGAAATGTACCGTACTCTTCTCGCGTTTTATTTTACTTTATTGACCTTGAACCTTCCTATAGGTACAAACTTTATGACCACTTATCAGCCATTATTTATACATTTCATTCATTGAAAGTTATATGAATAACATTCTGTTAATATATTTTTGTCATTTCGTTCAACAATAAAATATAGTGTATTTAAATACAATATCAATGATTTGACGGGCCCATTGCTGTAGTGGTAAAGATGCTTGCCTTATAGCTCTGTCTCAAGGTGTCTCAGGTTCGGTTTCCGGAATGGCCAACTTTGGAAATTCACTCTTCAAGGTTTTCCTCTGCTCTGGATTTTGCACACTGAGATTCGCAGTCATTTGGGAAGCTTGTCTTGCAATAACCACCTCATTATAGAAGAACACCCTGAAATAACTGAGTTTCGGTGAGTGAACAAGAGATGCGATAAGACCGCCTATTAATATACCTGCTAATTGTATCATATATATTTATATATATACATGTATTCTTTTTTTTGTTGTATGTTAAATTTGTGTGTGGTTTATTAATAAAGAGTATAATAAATTAATTTATTAATAATAATCTCCTTGGAAGGTAAACTGCGTGAAGGCATTTTGTTTGGCTTTTTGTGAAGAAAGTTTTTACTACACTGAAAATAGAAGTTACACAGAAATACACAGAAAGTTTTTACAAAATAGCGGAAAAAGTAGTAATCGGTCCCGGGTCAGGTTCAATGAGTTCAGAGGATGACGAATGATTTCTAACTGCAGATTTTGCAATGTAAGCACAATCAATGGTAACATGACATAGTGACAAGGTGCAAAGTGAAGTTACCAACAGCCATGATGTTTTTGATTTGCGGTTGTAACCATGGATACTCGACCGTATCCAAGGCGACGTCAGCGGTTACCACAACAATTTGACATCATCAAGACGCCCCGCCGTTCGCTTTCTTGGGAGACTACGTGCGCGCGCAGATTCCCGTTTTACACTGACTTTTATCCAGTTTTATTTTATTTATTTTTCTATTAGTGTTTTCCCTGTGATTGTATGTAAATTTTAGTAAGTATTTTTCAGTATTAATGTTAAGCAGCAGCCAAGATGCAGGGACTTCTACCGATAATGCGACCGTGTCTTCGGAAAATCTAGTGCAGTGTTTACAATGCCCTCAAATCCGTTATTTTAAAAGTGAGAGGGGCTTACACATTCACATTGGCAAATGTCATAAGCAGCGCTCCGCCCAAACCGCTATATTAACCCCACCACACAACTCCACTCCCCATCAACAACCCTTTTGGCAAGAAATTTCCACCTTAAAACATTCCATACCCATACTCAGACGGATTCCTAAGGGTGCAAGAGTAGCTGTGGCTCACAACCTTGCCGAGGCAGTACACAATACCGTGCGTGACAACTCTAGGCAGGCTTGGGAGAAACTGCTTTCTTTTCCATACCGCATTCTACACATTACGAGGGATCCTCATAATAGTGCCTCTCTCACATCACGTGTTAAAAAAAACTGTAATTCCAATAATGATCTCAATCAATCTTTTTCTTTATCTTCTTCGCCAAAATATAACCTTTTTAAAAGTGTCGAAAATAAAATAAGCGAGGGAGATATTAAGGGCGCAGCTCGTCTGCTTTTTTCCAATGACACGATCGCTTCCGACTGCTCAGAGACTCTCACCGCCTTGCAAAACAAACACCCTAGATTTCAGTCTTCTAAATTTCAATTACCACCTAACTTTTTTCAAGCCAACGATGACATAATAACGCCACCTTTACAAACCTCTACAGAGAAAGTACGTGGAGCTATCATCTCTTTTCTTCCGGGTTCGGCCGGTGGTCTCGACGGTCTCACCCCGCAACATCTGAAGGATCTCACCAGCGGCTGCTGCGGAGCAGCTGGCGAGACTCTCCTACAAGAACTCACGAACCTGTGCAACCTGATGCTGCGTGGCGAGGTTGCATCAGACGTCGTTGATGTATTATACGGAGCTAACCTCTGCGCTTTGAAGAAGAGAGATGGTGGTATTCGTCCGATTGCTGTTGGGTCGACATACCGGCGCCTCACAGCTAAAATAGCATGTAAATCTGTTAATTTTCTCTCCTCATACTTTCAGCCAAAACAGCTAGGCTTCGCCTGCAAAGGGGGTTGTGAGGCAGCCGTGCACTCTTTTCGATCCGCTATATTAAATCAAGGCGGTGATGTGTTTCTAAAAGTCGACGTTAAAAACGCTTTTAATTCCGTTAACCGAGTCGCCATCTTGGCTCAAATAAAATCAAAAGCTCCTGCAATTTTGCCCTTCATGATCCAATGCTATAATGACCCCACTAAACTTCTATATAAGAACCACCTCATTTCATCTGAGGTCGGGTGCCAACAGGGCGACCCTCTGGGTCCAGCAATTTTTAGTCTTGCCATACACCCGGTCTTCGAACTTCTAAATTCAAAATTTAACGTTTGGTATTTAGATGATGGGACTCTGGGAAGCGATGCATCCATTGTACTTTCGGATTTTCGTACTTTAATTCATGAGTTCCAAAACATCGGTTTAGATTTGAATTTTGCGAAGTGTGAACTTTTTGTGCCAGATAATTGTGTGGACAGAGACGCCGTTATATCAAGCTTCAAAGAAATAGCGCCACAATTATCTGTCATTGATAAAAAGTCATTACATCTTTTAGGTTCTCCGATTTTAGACGAATCTCTACCAGAATTTATAAATTCCAAATTACAAAATTTTAGTGAGATATTAGACCGGCTTTTGAAAATTAATTCTCACATGGCTTTTTCTTTAATACGTTATTGCCTGTTTGTTCCGAAATTTACGTATGTCTTACGGTGTTGTCAACTTTGGAAGTTCCCCCAGCTCCTTTCATGTCTAGATAACACTATAAGACATACGCTTTCTTCCATTTTGAACATCAGATTTGATCACCGCTCTTGGACTCAAGCCACGCTTCCAGTAAGGTTCGGTGGCCTGGGCATACGAAAAACATCTGATGTGTCCTTACCGGCGTTCTTGTCCTCGACACATGCAAACCATCCACTAATTTATAAAATATTGGAGCGCTCATCGTGTTCACTACCTGTTCCATATATGGATGAGGCCAAGGATGCCTGGAGAATTGCGAGTGCAAATAGTGACGTACCTGTAAATACCTCTTCTCAGAGGCTTTGGGATGAGCCTCTCTGCAGACTGTTGCAAAATAATCTTATTAACACGTCTTCTAGTCCTGCAGAGCATGCTCGTCTTTTGGCCGTTGGGAAGTGGGAATCGGGCCTTTGGTTAAAGGCACTACCATCACCGAATACAGGCACTTTGCTGGACCCAAGTACCTTCCGTTTAGCAACTGCCCTTCATCTTGGTGCCCCCCACGTCATCCCTCATCGATGTGTTTGTGGCACGAACGTAGACAGCCTCGGACACCACGGGCTGTCTTGCCAACGAAGCGCTGGTCGCATTTCCCGACATCACTCTTTAAATGATCTCATTCGCCGGGCTCTTGTCACCGCTGGAGTGCCAGCTATACTGGAACCCTCTGGCCTGGCTCGCGACGATGGCAAGAGACCGGATGGAATGACACTGGTCCCTTGGAAGGCGGGACGGGCTCTTGTATGGGATGCTACTTGTGTCGATACGCTTGCCCCGTCCCACCTCCAAGGCACTTCTAGTATTGCTGGCGCAGCCGCAAACCATGCGGAGAACCTCAAGCGGCGCAAGTATGAGAACCTCAGCGGAGATTTCATATTTGATCCGTTTGGGGTTGAAACCTTAGGCACATGGGGCCCGGGTGCGCATAAACTTTTTAGAGAAATTTCAAAAAAACTAACGGAAACCACCCGCGACCCCAGAGCCGGCAACTATTTGGCACAAAGAATAAGCCTCGCTATCCAGCGAGGCAATGCCCTTAGTTTGCTAGGTACTCTACCAGATGGAGATGGCCTGGGGAATTTTTTTTACTTATAGCATTTTCTAGTGAGTAGTTTTAATTTCTTAGTTTTAATTAATAATACTTGTATGTTAATTGTTATTTAATATTTAATTGCATTACTTAAATAAAAATTAATTAATAATAAAGAGTATATAAATAAATAAATAAATAGATGCCACAGCTCTCTTACTTATCCCTACCTTGCAGTACCAGTTGCGTTGCTTGTGTTATAGGGTACGGAAGCCACATACCGTCAGCCTCTCTGACTACCTGTATATAAAAAAATGAGGAATTTAAAAAATAAAATTAGACTTCATTTACCCAGGCAGGATTTGAATAAATAGATTATAAAAATCTAATATTATATTGTAATTCTAATATAAAATCTAGTATATTTTTATATTATCTATTTTAGATTATAATTCGAATATATTTACTTAAATAGATATATATACAATTGCATAGACTTAAACACCATAAATTATTATATGTAAGTATTATATGTACTACGTCATAGTACGCTCAAAGACACCTTGTATACATATAATATAACGCTTTATATGGGTCCAAATAACATTTTAATCAGCCGTAATGTGTTCATTAAACGTAAAAGGTGGCCGACGATCTCTTTAGGAACACCTGAGCCACATATTTACATATTCAAACAAAAGATCGTGAAGCCGTCCTAAACCAACAGACGATGGGTAAAATACAGATCAAAGAATATTCAGTCTCGTTCAACGGTTGAAGGGTGAAGGTTGATCGTCCAGGTATTATGAGCAGCGATTTGCATACCTATTTATTTTATTATACTATGAAAGAAAATAATTTAACCTTACTTATTTATTTCTGAAACAAAACTCCAATATCTCATGAAAAAAAAATCTTAATACGAAACTACCCGCGGATGCTGAAGTTCTTCTTTAGCTGATGCTTATTTACGTTATAATGTTATTAGTTCAACCTATGGCTGTGCGTTGATAGTCAGAAAAGATGAACGATTGTATAATTATAGAAAACATCACAACATTTGCATAGTTTATTAAATCACTGAAGCTTACACTAAGTCTGAATAAGTTTTATTTAACTGCCCGGATTTTGGTTATAAAGTCCCATTTAGTAGACACCTGGGGCCGTCGGGTCAACGAAGTTATCTATACTTTGAAAGCTATGCTTTACTTTGATACATACATAATTGTTTGTACAATTTACTTACTAGTGCTAAATTATCAACTCTCTTCTTCTTGCAGGTAATCATTAATATTTTTTTATTAGCTACTAACTAAACCTGCCCCAATAAGTTATAAAAGGAGAAAATAACATGCAAAATTTTTCTTTTTTTATAACTCGACTAAATTAATTATATTTAAAGAAACCTAATTCACAAGGCATTCAACTTTTTTTAATTTTTTTTTTATCTAAAAGTACATAATAGAAATACGGTCTAGCAGGCGCGCACTTATTCCTGTTCTTAATTTGAAACCCTCATTAGTAGAGCGTCGTGTGGTTATATAACATTTTATTTTGATATTAACATGGGTGAAATAGGTTAATTATTTTTTTTAATTATTTTAATTAATAAATTTTTTAATAATAAATCTGAAAATAGAAATAGTTTAATAAAATAATATATAGTAGGTTAAAGATTTCCCTTCCTCAAAATAAAGAATTTTCAGCCAGGCTGACTATAAGATTTGGCTCTACAGTTATCAGTGTTGATATTTTGCCTTTTTCCACTTGTTTTTTTTTTTAATTTCTTTTTTCCATTTTCCGTGTTCGATTTTAAGGTATTATTATACCTTAAAATCTAATGAATTAATTAATCATTTCTTAATTTAATTTCAAGGTATTATTTATTGTTTTTTTTTTCTAAATATTGACTTTTTTTTAAATTTTAGTTATTGAAGAGGAAGAGACTTAGAAATTAGAATACCAAACAGACTCATTCGTTATTTGGAATTTTAAACGACATATTAATTTTCCTATTTGACCCTTTTCTCTCTTCTAGTGAAATTTTTCATGAATCATTTAATTAGACAGCATTAAAACCTACGATTTTTTTTACATCAGCGTATATTTAATACACTGCACATGTAAACGCAGAATGAAAAGATTTTTATATGGTTCACTTTTATACGGGCGCCTTTCATTAGGCTCTAGTATATTTTTCCCATATACAATACTAGCAACTCATCCCCGGATTCACGTAGAAGCAATTTTTTTCTGCAAATTAAATACCTACACAAACCTTTCCCGTTTATGAGTCTTCCATTAGTGAAAACCGTATCAAAATTTGTTACGTTTGTTTAGAAGAAGTAGGCGATTTAGAAGAGACAGAGGCGGAAAACGACTTTATTTTATTAGATACTAGCGACCTGATCCCGGCTCCGCCGAGGAACGTCCGGGTGAAGTCGGAAAACACCTGGAAAAGAACATTGATTACTATTTAACAGACCACATAGGTGTGGCAAGAAATTAACTAAAACTTAGTTTGGTAAAAAAATCTAAGCTAGGAAAGCTTATCGTAACTTGTGGTAATAAAATCTCGTTGTAGGCTTGAAATTACAGCCAAGAATTTAAAAAATGTTAACGACGAAGCCCGTCGTGAGTTGTGAGTAGGTAAAATGCAATTTGTAATTCGTGTCAATTAAGGAGGGTTTGCGAGGAAACGTTGCCGTCAGCTGCAGCTCTATACCGGTTTTATTTGAAAAATCTGAATTTTTCACCCTTATTTTTTTTTTGAGAAATTAATAGCTCTTATTATTTATTTGGAATTATTTTTTAAATAAAATAATTTACTTATTTTTAAAAGTATCTATGCCTTTTATTTAAATTAAATTATTTTTGCAGGGATTAAAAGGCATAAACTTGCACTAGATTTGATTATCAACCGCCGAGGCCCGACGCAAAAACGGGATATAATAAGTTGACATGTGTGCCTGTGTATCTGTAGCTCCCAAACGGATAGACCGATTTTTTTTGTTTGAAAGACGTTTGAAAATCATCAGTTCATCAGAAGGGATTTCACTAACCTCTACGAATTCCATTGATATGAAATTTGCTGTGTCACAGGCTACTTTTTAGATTGTCATGCGAAGTCGCTGTAAAGGGGAAGTTTTAAAAATGTGTTATAACTCTGCGTAACGTGAGACATAAGATTAATTTTAATTTTGAGGCTGTAGAAGCCGCGGCCTAAAGCTAGTTCAGGAAAACCTTTCTCTAACGGTGCGCTTAACAATAAAGAGAGACGAGATATACGCGCTCAAGTTTCTCCGGGTGAAAACTCAATTTGTCGCTGGTCGTCGTTGACAAATCGATGTCGCTATCAGTTCTCCTGTGACTGATAGTCGCCGCGATCACTGTTCACAGATGAAATCCTCCATTTATTATCTGACCCGTACCTCGGAGGTCCATTCTATGACAGAATCAGCGGTGTATTCAAATTCAATAGTTTCGCGAAAGAAACTTCTCGAACACAAGTCTGAATTCTCAAGACTTCAAGTTTACAATTTTAATTTAGCCCATTCAAATTAATAAAATCAGGAGAAATGATTGCGAAAAATAATAATCAGAAGAATAATACGGTATCCAGATGAACATACTATAAAACGCCTTGAGACTGAGGACTAAACTGTACCAATTTTCAAAACTATACGAATTATTCCCCCCGATTGCCCATATTCGACTTAATTTTGCCGTTACAAATTATTGGAATAAATAATTTCAAAAAGTCTTTTTCAGCTCTGGCAAAAATAGTAATTTATTAACTACTAGTGGCCCGCTCCCGACTTCGCCCGGGTTTTAAGTTGGACCAAATTACACTTAGTTACGAAGTTTTATCAAATTGGGTTCAGTAGTTTAGGAGTTCATCGACGACAAACATGTGACACGATATTTTTATATATAGAGATTTAAGAACCTTTTGTGAACTTTATGTTCTATTGATAACTTCGATATATCGCAAAATTAATTTACTAATTGAAGTAATGAACAGAAATTCTACGAAATAAATTAAAACAAGCTTTTTCTCGCTTCTGGAAATTTTAATTCACCTAAAATGTATTCACGAAAAACGAAAAAGTAACGACTCCGCCATTGTACAACATGGCGGGTAAAGATGGCGTGAAATGGCGCGAAATATGAAAATTGAATCCAATGTGACTGCGTGTTCGAGCGAAAAATATTGGAAAATTGCAGAAATTCAAAAATTTTGTGAATTAGCTATAAAACTTTATTGGTTTTAATGTCATAACCTAATAAAAAAGGAATAATATCCTGACTACCCTAACTATTATAATAAATGTGAGGTTAAGTTTGTTTGTTTATTACGCTTTCGCAGCTTAACTATTCAATCGATCATAATGATATTTTTCATATATACACGTTTTCAGGGATACAGAAAAGGGCCAGAAAAATGTACTGTTCCCGAGATATCATTGAAAATATAAATAAATATTGAACGCCTGTCAAAAATATATTAGCAATTATTGCTTATATATTTTTGAGGGCATTAGGTAAGTATATTATTTATTATTCATTCATTGCGAGGAAAAGCTAGTTTACCTATTAAACTCTAAGGTGATAATATTTTTAGGTCATTCTTGGATCGAGAAGAAAACAGTCTATTAGATGAAAAGGCACCTGTGTAACTCCATCATCCTCCTGTGCAGGAAACCGTTTTTTCAGGACTTCTTCCGCGTCCTTCGAAAACAGTACTTTGTTTTCGTGTTGAAAGAATACTTGACAACTTGTATACAAAATTTCATGAAGATCGTAAAAGCGTCATAAACGAACAGATTAAATTAAAGAAAGAGATAGAGAACCTATTTCATTTACTTACTAAGGTCGGCATCTGTGGCGTTGCTTGTGTTATTAGAAGACTGTAGCCACTTAGCGTCAGAGGATTCGTCAGCCTGTCTGTCAAACTTTACATAAAAAACAAAGAAACTCATTTTTCCATTTACAATGGAATGGCTATTATTGGTTTAGACTTAGTTAGAATTTACAATAATATTGGAATTTAAAACATCACTCAAGTATCACTCTGAGATAGAACAGCTCAATTTTCATTTGAACTAACTTTTTTTTAATAATAAATACACATTCCACACAGCACCATCTAGTTCCAAAGTAAGCAACTAATGCTTGTATTATGGATACCAGACAGTTGATATACAACATAGATTACTTTTTTTTTGTAAATACATACATATTATAAATACAAAACATCCATGACTCAGGTACAAAGTTAAGTGTTAAAACATAAACATTTGCCCCTAGCGGGATTCGAACCCGCGACAGTTTGGTTAACAGCTAGGGTTACTAGCCACTAGACCAAACGTGTCGTCAAAACTTAGAAATGCACTTTAGTAAAATATAAAACATAGGTGTGCTCATATCTCCGCGGAGAATGCATTACGTGACATGACGTTGCATCTTCGCTAAAGACGCAATTTGGATATGGAAAAATAACTTGATATCTTGAAAATGGAAGCACGTTTTATAGAGAAAACTGCTAAGTCTCTTATTACTTTTAGCAAGCATTTCCTGCATAGGTACATACGTACGTATAATGTACATACTAGGGTCGCTCGCAGACTTCGCACTGAATCAAACATTTAAATAAGCCAAAAACCAAGATGGTTTATTGTGTGCCAACCTTAGGGCCTTCTTTGAGCCTTTGTTTAATTAAGTTGTTAAGGTACCTTATGTCCTTTTTTGTATCCCTGACAACGTGGTTACAAAATTTCATGATGATTTCAGTAGTTAAGTCGTGAAAAAGTAACATACAGACATAACTTCACTTTATAATGTTATAGTACTTTACTTTCACATTTATATTATTATAGTAATAGTTAAAGTATAGTATGGATAATTAGATTATAAGTAATTTTAATTAAAATAATACAATTTTGGATTAAAGTAAATGAAATATGTGGCCTGTGCAACTGCAATGCTTGCCTTGTAATCAAACAGTCTGTCCTCTCGACAATAATGCTCGTAATATTACCTCAGTGATTTAATAATCGCAATAATTTCCCGTGTGTTTTCATACACAAGTCAAAGTTCGTCTTTCTTTCGAATCTCCTTTCTCTCATTGAGCCGAGAACAAAGGCTTTCATTCAATTAAATTGTCCGATTTTATAAAGTTTGCTATCAATGGTCCCTCTTTCAAAGTGTTTTAAGTTAAGACAGACCCACACCAACTGCGAATTTAACTTTTAATGATAAGTAAATATACTTAGTATTTTATTTATTTATGAAAAGTGACGCTCCACTTGATGGTTTACATGTAGTTGGCAATCATCGCCTATAATATAAGACACGCCACAGTAGAATTAAGGATTGGTGGGATAAGAGATAAGGAAATGGGCTTAGGGATACCTAATACTCACTCACCGAAACACAACAGCACACTACACTAGCTATACTACTACTTTGATTTGACTGGAGAAAATATTAATATTTATTTATTTATTAAAGGTTATATTATATTTTTTCCATTAAGTTATTACTATGCTATACTTAATTTCAGCCCTCTACAATGCAAGTCTACCAGTAAATAAGGTGACATCGTTTGGTCAACACCAGGGTCCTTAAGTTACGGTAACAACTACTGAACTTCTATTGAACATTTATTGAACTTTTAGCGATCCTGGCTCCATTAACAAAAAAATTGAGTGATGGCAGGACACAATGTGTTTCGAAATCATTTGAACAACCAGTCTATCGGCAGTTTTTCAGTGAGTAAGTTAGGGTTGTCAGAGCTCGTTGCCCTATGCCTTTTCTTATCTATTTAAAGGATCAACCCTTGCTTGTGTTATAGGCGACGTTAGTTACCTTCGATCAAGTGGACCGTCAAACTGTCTCACGTCTCTCATACAAACAAAAATAAGTGTTAAAAGGCGAAAGTAAAAAAGATTGAAAAGTTCTTTTGTGTAAAAAAAAAAATAGTCAATTTGTCACTATTTTTCAAATAGACTGAAATATGAAGAATGACACATGGAAACCTATTCACTAGTAAAACCTCACTTCCCTGTAAAGAACAGTAAATTGAATTGAGAATTTCTCGATCCTCATTTTGCATTCGACTGGAATAAAATGCTTTGTGATTCCGTACAGGTATTTTAGTCTAACGATTCATTAACCGCACACAATGGAATTCGTCGTCTTTGTCAAAAGTTTAGGCTCCAAATTAAGCTGAGATTTGAAAACATTTGAATGAATAATGAATATGAAGTTGACTTATAGTTCTTTATATATTTTTATGATTTTTTTTTCGTCATCTATACTAATACTAATATACAACAATACTAATCTATAACTAATATTATAAATGGAGGAGATTTGTATGTTTGTAATGAACAAACTCATAAACTACTCAAAAACTTAATTTTATTGATAATCAAAGTTATTTGTTACATAATTCTATATAATATCATTGAACAAAGAAATGCACCCTCCTGGAAAAATTCAAGTGTGGCCTCTCATAGAATCATGTAAAGAGCTAAGGACGATGAAGCACCAAAACCTATTCAATATTCAATAAAAACATAAAATACAGCCTGCGTCCATCCATCATATAGTTGACAGGCGTAGGTATTGAATTCAGTCGCCCAGACGATAAGGTATAAGGAAAAAGTGAGAAAGTAACTTCCATTTTATGAATATTTAATGATTATTTACTTCAAGCTGCTTTTTACACTCGACTCAATACTTTTAGAAGAGAGATGAACGTGATGAATTATTTTTGTAGGCACTAAGTAAAGTATTTTCCTGCGGCTTTGTCTGTCTGGCCATTACAATATACAGATAGATTCAATTTTCAAATATACAATGAGAATATAAACCTATCTGCGTACAGAATTTCTTTAAATACATAAATCGGTCCAAAAATCCACATGTCTAATACATAAAAAAAAAATCGAAATTTAATATATAAAATTCCCGTGTCGCGGTGTTTGTTGCCAAACTCCTCCGTAACGGCTGGACCAATTTTGATGAAATTTTGTGTATTTTGAAATCGGGTAGGTCTGAGAATCGGTCAACATCTGTTTTCCATACCCCTAAGTGATTTCTTTTTGTATGGCATAACAACGTTTGCCGGGTCAGCTAGTGTATATATAAATGTATATAATCTATATGTAAATAACCAATCACCTTGAAGTTGTCAGGGGTACAGAAAAGGATACCTATACGGTACTTTTCATCCACCAAAAAGTACTCTACCCGAGAGATCATTTAAGAATAAAAATACAAATTTCGACGTCTGACAAAAATATATGAGAACTAAAGATTAAATAATGTCTACGTAAGTATTAGGTATAAGTATAATAATAGGAAAAGTCGTTGTTTTTTCCTGACTGTATTCCCACTAACTTCTTCTAAATCACCCAAAGTAAATTGATACGATTTTCACTAATGAAAATAGCGATAAACGAGGAAGGTTTGACTGTGTATCATCTTAAAATTAAAATTAAAATTCAATGGCTGATAAATACTTATACTTATGAACAATGAAAATTGAATAATATGTCAACGCCTAAGAAAAGGGACAAGGACGAAGTCGCGAGCAAAAGTTATCTCACAACATGTTTCATATTGTGATTACCTATATATTATTTTCATATTATGTTATATTTTCCGTTCCTAACATATTATCCACATGATATTGCGGTCAAATAAAGGAACCGCCAACAAAAGTGAATGCGAAGGTCGGTATAATGTGTAATTTATCATAAAAGATATCTGTTTTCATTCAACTTTCTCACGCAAAAATATTATCTTTATAACAACACAATATTTATTTGCAGCAAACGTTTTAGTTTTTTATATCTTACGAGTAACTGTTTATTCTTCTTCTTACTATTTTATTTTTGAAAAAAAATTTTTTTTGGAACTTTTATGTATTATGTTTTTTTTGTTTAGTAAGTTATCATCAGTTTTTATTTTAAAACTTATTTTTAAAAAAGTTGTATCTTTTGTTAAAAGGATCTAGCTCATAGATAACGCTAAAAATTGTAATCTGAAATAAAAGTACAGAGAAATATACATCTGAGATCTTGTATAGCTGGCAGTGTTTTTGTCAGCCTTACTATTAAAAAATATAGATTCAACATTTTTTATTTGATATTGTAAAAACTTAATTTGGGGGTTTCTTTTAGCAAGCGTTCGTAAAAGAAGATTTAAACCAGCAGGAAGCCACTAACAACAAATGTCATACAAATAACCAGAGCTGTGACTGCTGTGAGCAATAGCTGATAAAGCAAATTAAAAATTTCAAAAGTCAAACGATTAATCTCCTTGACTTATAACCAAGTGCACTTTGACTCAGATTAAATAATATCGTAGTTTCTACGTTAACTTTGCTAACCAACTATGATTAAACCTGTACTGTTGTTGGATTTGTTCATTTAACAACACCATTACGGTAATTAATCCTCGTGTCTGATTAAAACTTAAACTAATTAACAGAAAGCGTGTTTATTTGAAATCACGCGTCGCTTGTGGCCAGTCACGGAACTCGACCGTTATGAGTTTCCCCGCCCCGAAAAGTTACGTCATACTGACGCCCCGACTTCCGTGGGTTGGGATTCCCCTTATTATCTCATTACGCGATAAATTATTTTGGGTCTGGTTTGTGAAATGAACAAATTATAACAGTTGATTAAAAAAATTATTTTAAATATTGTATATTTTTATTAGTATATGTATAGTTAGTACCTTTTTTTAGTGTAGGGGACACTGCGGGGTTATGCCGGATTCCTACCGGCTAAAACCCAACAACTTTCTTTCTATTGCGGCCGTTGATGGGCGGGGTCATGGGGACGTTATTACACGACTTCGGTGACCCGGCACAGCTATCCACCACGGGGAGGCCTGTGCTCCCTGTCAGAACCTGGGCGTACCCGAAAGTGAAGGTACGCCGGCCATCTCGGGGGTCCTTACGACGGGCGGCAGTCTCCCCCAAGACCACCGCCAAGGTCCCTCCCGGTTAAGGTGGAAGGCATAGGCCAGCCGCCTGCGCCCATGCCTCCTCCGGCGGATTGGCTGAGAGGGGGGATCCTCTTCCCGCTGCCTTTCCGCCGCTTCCTTGTGCGAAATGACGTGCTCACAGAACGTAAGCATCGCCTGCCACGCAAGGTCACTGCCAACCATCGATTACACGACGGCCGGCAGCGAGAGATCGACGCCCACGACGAGAGACAGAGCGGTGCGCTGCTCTGCCCATTCGGGGCATTCAGCCAAAGTGTGCTGCGGAGTGTCAACCGCGCAGCCACAATGGTGGCATTACTCCGTCGGCTCTCTCACGGCCACCCGGTGAATACAACGCCCGAAGCAACCATGCCCCGAGAGCACCTGCACCAGGCGGAACGTGAGGGCCCCGCGCCGCTTTGCCAGCCATTCCTCTAGGTAGGGGCGAATAGCCTCAGTCGCCAGGCGGCCCGCACTGGGCTGCGCCAGCCTTTCCTTCCACTTTTCGAGGAGGATCATCTGGGAGTGTCTCGTCAACCTGACGACCTCCTCCGATAACAACACCGAGCTGCGCGATCGCGCGCCCGCGACTTCACGGTACACCGCCGCCAACACTTCGGCATCCAACTCCCACGGAGGGGTGCCAGTCAGTACATACGCCGCCTCAAAAGAGATGGTGCGGTACCCCCTCACAACCCTGACTGCCATGGCCCTTTGCGCGCGTCGCAAGAGTGGCCTATTACGGGCAGTCAGGTGGTCCACCCATGTATATTTAGTACCTAATATGTGTACTGTTGTGTTTCGCTGTAGTGTTCGGTTCAATCCACTATCCATTACTACGATCGGCAGGGCACTTGCAGCTCCTGTATACCCTTGTATTGTTTGTGTTATATGCGACGTTAGCCACATACCATCAAGTGGACCTTCAACCTGTCTGTCGACCTTAACATAAAAGATATACATAACTCTTTTAAGTAATTACGCTACTTTCATATCCATCATTTCGTACAAGTGAGCTAAATTGATTTAATTCAGCATTGGCTGACGCTGCAAACACAAGATATTCAGAAAATACATGTTCTCATCTACCAGCTCCTTAATTGCAACCGCCAGAATAGGCTGGCTCTTTGCATAAGCTTTTTAAACTTTTGATAGAATATGCCCTTAAAATTTCAGCCTTTTGTGAGAAGGTTATGAATTACTATCCCGACAACAACTTTGCGTACTTAGATAATTTGCTAGTTTTTCCACCATATATATACTTGTCTGGCAGGCACTTGCAACCGCCAGAATAGGTTGTAATTTTTTTTTACACTCAAACTTATGTAAATTACAACATATTAAAATTGTAGCATTTTGCGAGGTTATAATTTTTTTTTTAGATTTTCAAAAATTTATTTGATAACGACGCAACCACGAGATACTGCCTGACCGGTATTTTTTTAATTGACCGATAATAAAACATCAATAAAAAAAATCTAAAAATAAGCCAAGCGGGTTAGTGGGATGTCAGTAGCTCTTTAGTGCAATTTTGCCATCGTTTTCATTGATTTGTGACACGGTGCATTGTCTTGATTGTTCTTCAAACTAACAAAAATTGCTTCACTCAAAATGCTCTATCCCACAAACTAATAGTCCGACAGCTGTGAACTTTGTACGCGTGTCTTTTGAAAGTTAGGGTGAAAATCATCTTTTGAAAATCAGATGGATTTAATTAGCCTACGAACTTTGCAGTCCAACCTTTTTCAAAGCGCGCACTTCAAAACGCCTATAGTGTGTACAGACTGTAAATATCGGTTCAGCCGTTCTCGAGTTATAAATGATGTAACTAACATGACTTTTATGTACATATAGATAGGTACACAAACATATAATATGAGGTATAGAAACACAATGAAGCGGTTAACTCGGCTTATTCCCACTAGTTCTGTGCTGTAGTTCTGTACACAGTTCAAATGAATACCCAAAGCTATAAGCAAAATTGATTTCAGAATACTGCACTGCTAAACATAAGCCTGCCTTGTAACATCTAATACCCTTTTAGCTAATGCTCTTAGGTAAACTTCATTGGTATGTATCAGAGCTTACGGAATTTAAGCACTACATGTATCTATAATGTGGTTCACTTAATGGTTACCGCTGCAACCTACCTTAGTAAGTCTAAGGATAAGGAATTAGGAAGGGATATCGAAATGGGCTTGGGCATCCCTTACTCACTCACCAAAACACAAAAGCATACGTGCTGTTATTTCACGGTAGTCTTCTGTAAGTGGTATCGTTACTGCCCAAGTGACTGCGAAATGCGGTGTGCCCTTACTTTCTAAGGTACAGACCAGAGCCGACTGTGAGCCAAAAAGTTCATTTTCCAATATTAAAAATATTTGACCCCAAACTGAAATATTTTTAAGAATATAACGTCACATAAATGTCATTGAGGAGCTACATTAAGTTGATTCTGCTGAAAACCATCAGAGTTAACTTTGAAAAGGTCATTTCCAAGTGCATGGTTTCGCCCTCTGTCCTTTATGGTTATCCCATAACACAAGGATATCTAAATGCTTACTTTGAAAGTTATACAATTGGCTATACAATTATTGGAGTGTTTAGTTTTGAAATTTTTATATATTTTTTTTTCAAAAATTTACAAATTTTCACCTATGGTAGATTTAAAAAAAATATTGGAAATTAAATTTGACTTAATATTATTGTTGTTAACAAATATTCGGTTGCAAATAAAAAGGCACTTCTATGACGTCCACAACATCTATTCGTCATTGTCACTAGCACCACAATATCCTAACGGGGAAGTTTTTATCCAAAACAAACGTTCTGAAGCCATTAATCATATCAGCGACTACTGCGGTCAAACACGTCGTATTTGTTTTCCTTGGACTCCTTAAACTAAAAACAAAAAAACTAACTTGTTGTATGAGGACCGAAATAATTATTACCTAATTTTCTTTAGATCAACTGCAAATAAGTTTTTTTTTTAAGTTCTATAGAGAGTCTGATGGTCCACTTAATGGCAGATGGCTGCCATCGCCTATAACACAAGCTACATCACAATTGCTGCAAGTTCGCTGCCGACCATAGTGGAATTGAATATAAGGGTTGGATAGGGAATGAGCTCTGTAAACCCTTACTCAATTACTGAAACACCACAACACACATACTGTTATTTATACATTTAAGTACTGTTACATTGATTATTCGATAATCTTCTATAAGGGCCACCCCCTTGTCAGACGCGGTACCCAAATGACTGCGTTTGGGCACCTCGTCTGGCGGCAATATCGCTTGAACTGACGGTTTGTGTTCCATACTACTGATAGTATCGCAAAAATTACAATTTATCTTAAAATACAAAGTTTATATAATGTGTAATAAGAAAAGTCTCGTACTAAGCTGAAATCTTCATAACTTCTGTACCACCAAACAGAATCGACGTCTATATTTCTCGTTTTCCAGTAACCCTCACCAAATTGCCCTCAAGTACCCTTCAATTTATTACTTCACCCGAGCTCTTGTAGATACTGGACTAAAATAAATGGACAGACCTCTGTCTTTTGTTCACAATGTGCTGTCTTTACCATACTAGCTTTTGCCCGCGACTGGTCCCTCGCAAAAAATGCGTTTTTTTTCCTGGATGAGTCTTTTTTGTAAATCTGAAAAAGTATATGCAAATTTTATGTTAATCGGTTTAGTTAAGGTGTCAAAGCGTAAAAAACAAACAGACAAACTCATTTCTATATACTATATTACATAAGTTTATATTACTAGCTGTGTCCCGCGGTTTCACCCGCAATTTAGATTGAATTGTCAAAAGCATGTAGGTACATTTCTTCTCTTCTCATGCTTAATTATCGCTTCTAATTCTTTTTTATTTTTTGCTGGGCTTCTAAAGGTCATAACGTGATAGTAAATAGTCCACAACTTTCGTTAAGATGAATGAATTTGAACTAATTGCTATAATATCAATCGTACCGACCGACAAGTGATATAACTGCTTGTGGTTTTGATTCTTACATGGCGTAAAGCGACGGGGTCGTTGCGTGGCAACACGTGGCAACACGTCGTCATTATATAGGTGACAGACGAAATAATAATAGGTAACTATAAAGACAAAATAATCTACTTACTAATATTATAAAGCTAAAGAGTTTGTTTGGTTGAACGCGTTAATCTCAGAAACTAGTGGTTCGAATTGAAAAATTCTTTTTATGTTGGATAGTTCATTTATCGAGGAAGGCTTTAGGCTATATAACATTTTTAACGCGGACGAAGTCGCGGGCACCAGCTAGTTTTATTATAAACACTGCGGTAAAATGTCAGATTCGATTTGTTTTGTGACACTTATGCAATATTAAAGGGCATGTCCATTAGTTTTTAACGTTAATAACAAAGAACAGAAATAAAATGACAACACGCCCGATGCGAAGTCGTCCTCCTATTTCGTCACATTTGGAAAAATTGGTTCCCTTGCAGACACGTCAATTTACTATTGCCCCTATTTACATTTTGCATTTACCCGTAGATTTTTACCTAGATTTTATATTAACACCATAATTATTATTATGTGAAAATGAGAATGTAAAATATTAGCAGGCATTTACTTCACATATAGTTCGTTTAGATATCATAGCTAATATTATACATAATTGTTATTTTCTGAATTATTATGATTTTGAACCCTATGTTTGTTACTCTTTCACGTAAAAACTACTGAACAGATTTGGATGAAATTTGAAACAGATAGATAACCTGCATTAACACGTGGGATCCTACTGGAACTTTTTATGCTGGAAAAATTATAGGTTTCCTAGGGATCGTCTAAAAATATTATATAAAAAAAATGGTCGCCACCGTCGCCACAGCGATAAAGATGTCGGGCGTTATATTTTTCATTTTTCAATGCGGACGAAGTCGCGGGCACTAGCTAGTTGATAATAAAAATAGAAATTTGCCCCGCTCTTAACAGTTTACCTAAAAACCCTTTAAATTGTCGTAACTCAAATATATAAACCGAAGGTTTGGGACCACTGTGTCTTATATAAGATACAGTGGTCCCAAACCTTCGGTGTCGTCACATTTGGGTCGGCAGTAATTTCCTTGGGACAGAAATATATCCCTCGAAGCGACATATTTCCACATTATTTTCTTCTTACGTTTCGCACGCTTCTCATCTTCAATTTTAGGTCGCCGATTAAAAAGGTTACGAGGTTCTGCTCTGCGAAATGTGAGTCAGTCAATCGAATAATACAATTTTCAGATTAAATTTTATTAATATTATACATATTTCAATTGTATTTAGAAAGATGTACATTCACATATGTATATAGAAAGAGATATAAATTACTTGGCGTACTTTTATCCCCTGGTTCATTCTATCGGTAGTTGTTGAGAGAATATTATAAAGTATATTTTGCAATATGAATAATGATAAATGTCATCACCAAAATATATAAGAGAGGACTATATCCAAATATAGGACTCTCCTAAGGCTCGCCACCACATACGGTCATCCGCCTGTCAAATCTATAACATAAATCTATTCGTTTATATAATAGGGGTTAAAGTATGAAATTGCCGTTTTATTGTAATAGGTACTTCGAATTGACATAGAACCTTCATGGTTTGAGATTTTTGAGTGAAACTTTTTTCATACGGTACCTATGTAGTTCTTCTTTTAAAAAATGTGCAACATTCGATTATCAACTTTCAGTTGTTTTTTTTATTCAGCTTAGACAATAAAGATGGATACTTCGAAAATTCGTGTGATTTTTGAATACGAGTTCCGACGCGGAACTAACGCGGCAGAAACAGCTCGCAATATTAATGTTGCGTTTGGAGAGGGGACTGCTAATGAACGCACTGTGCGATTTTGGTTTAAACGCTTTCGTGATGGAAACTTCGATTTGAAGAACGAACCACGTGGAAGACCGCCCACACAGGTGAATAACAATGATTTGAAAGAGATGGTGGAAGCCGATCCGAGCCAAACTACCCAGGAATTAGCGGCATGGTTTAACGTTACCTTACCAACAATATTGACTCATTTGCGTCAAATCAATAAAATAAAAAAATATGAAAAATGGGTGCCTCATGATTTGACTGATCTGCAGAAAGAAACGCGTGTTGAAACTTGCGTTGCCTTGTTGAATCGATACAGAAATGAAGGAATATTGGATCGAATTGTGACATGTGATGAAAAATGGATTCTTTACGATAATCGTAAGCGGAAAATGCAATGGCTGACCCCAGGTCAAACGCCGCAACAGTGTCCTAAAGCAAAGCTTACCAATAAAAAGGTAATGGTAACTGTTTGGTGGTCTCAGCGTGGTGTTATTCACTATAGCTTTCTCCGATCTGGTCAAGCAATAACGGCAGATGTCTAATGCGCCGAACTCCGAACAATGATAGCGAAACTAGCAGTGAAACAGCCCCAACTTATGAATCGATCTTCACCATTATTGCTCCATGATAACGCGAGACCTCATACAGCACGAGAAACCGTTTTAACTCTACAGGAACTGCAATTAGAAACCATTCGTCACCCTCCGTATTCGCCAGACCTTGCTCCAACGGACTACCATTTTTTTCGTGATTTGGACAATTTTCTGCGTGATAAAAAGTTTTCTTCTCAGGAGGCAGTGCAAAATGCTTTCACACAGTTTGTCGAATCTAGATCACCAGAGTTCTATCGCAAAGGCATAAATGAGCTTCCTATTAGATGGCAGCAATGTATAGATAATAATGGTAATTATTTTGATTAAATAAATATGTTAAATTAAAAAAAAAACGAATTTTTATTTTTCAGTACAAATCGGCAATTTCATACTTTAACCCCTAATATTACTAGCGAACCGCTCAACGGATGAAATTTCATCCTGCAGTGAATATATGTAAACAAGCCTTCCTCATTTATCGCTCTTCCATTAGCAAAGACGGTATCAAAATTTGTTAGGTGTTTTAGAAGAAGCGGTGAAAGAAACAGACACGGACAGCGACTTTATTTTATAGCTAGCTGTTGCACGTGACTTCGTCCACGAAACTTGCTGCTAATATAGCTTTCTATAGGTAAAAGAATCTTTAAAACCGGCCCAGTAGGTTTTTAGTTTTTTTCATTACACAAAAATACAAATCTTCTCTCATTATATTATTCGTAAAGATATGTATATAAATTTAGATATAGATTCAGGGATACACGCCCACAGATCAGTTTGTATAAAATTAGCAAATATATAGAAATGAGTTCAAAATCAAATTAATAATCAATTTATAACTAACATCAATTATTTAATAGTCATATCAATCCCAAAAACTTGTGTAAATTAACCCAATTCACAAGAGAAATCAAAAATTAATTTGCGGCGTTTACTTCCGCTTAGTAATGTTGAAAAATACGCCTCTATATTACATTCAAAAATGATATGCATGAAATTTTATATAAATAACTTAACAAATTTAACTGTTTATGAAATTTAAATTTAATTGATGAAATTTAAAGACAAGGTAAATATATAATTAAAAAAACTTATATAAATGTTCATTATTTTATCTTTATAAGAATTTCTAATTTCTTGCTTTCCTGCTATTTTTAACAAACAAACAATTTTAATAATAGTCTTATTTATTTTTTAACTGAGATCCAAAATTTAATTTAAATAATTTTAACTGTGTAGTGTTTTGTTTTATTTATTGATAGGTTGTTAAATATTTTTTTCAAAAATACAATTTATACACGTTGTACTTATGTTACCGAGATAAAAAAAATGTGCTAATCTCAGAAACGGCTTATAACGAATTTAAATAGAATTTGACACACATATAGCTTATTACCTGAATTTAACATATAGAAAACTTTTTATCCTGAATTTTTTTAGTTTAGGTTCCTGTAGGATTTTTAAAAAACTAACTGCAGCCCTTACGAAGTCGTGGACACAGCTAGTTTTAAATATAGTTACAAAAGTTATTAATAGAAATAATAATGCATTATTAGGAATAGTAAAAAATATGTAGATATGTACATTGAAAAACGAGTGTCCGATCGTTATTAGAAGACGTGTGTTTTCACAAAATGGACTGCAGTGGCGAGGCGGAGTAGAAATTAAGTCTTGCCATTAATTACCGTCGTTACGGGTAACCTCGGGCACTTCTCCCTATCGTTCGCTCCCTTTCATTTGGACGCTAAATCTTACCTATAAATTTAGTTCACTCGTTACCAACTCGCTGACCACATCACCAATGTGACGGACAAAAACTTCTTTAGATAGTATATTAGATAGATAGTAGATATTTTGATGTCTCTCTTTCGTCTCTCTGTCTATATGGCCGCTAACTCCTCCTAAACCATGCAACGGATTTTGATGCGGTTTTTACCATCAGTTAGATAATTTTTCACGAAAGTTTTGTATCCATACTAATATTATAAATGTAGAAGTTTATATGTTTGTTACTAAATAACGCAAAAACAGTTGAACAGAATATTTAATTATAGATTGTTATTCATTTATTTATTACTAGCTGTTGCACACGACTTCGCCCGCGTAGATTATAAAATATAGCCTATGTTACACGATGATAGTGTATCTTTCTAAAGGTGAAAGAACTTTCAAATCGGTCCTGTAGTTTTTGAGTTTATTCATTACAAACATAGATTGAAAATGGAGGACAAAAATGTCAACACTTTTTTTGTTGTTGTTTAATGATAGATTAGCAATGTATTAAATAATAATAAAGGACCAATTAAAAAGATTTTTAGTTCCCTTTTTGAATCCATTTGAACATTTTTCTTACTATTTGAACAATTAAGAAAAATACTATTTCTAAAATTGCACTGGAGCTTAGAAAATCTAGCTCCATTCAGAAAACTCAATTGCAGTTACTAGATTAACACAACATGGAAATGCTACGTGGTATTTCACATTGAAAGATATAACTGCAAAGGATAAACGGGCTTGTACATCGGGAAATTTAATTCTATCGAATGTCGTTGGTGCACGTTTGCGGTATAATGTTCGTAGAATGGACAGATATTAATGTGGTTTTCATTGATTTTAAAATTGCATTCGAAACATTGATTCTGATAACTTATTGACATGTGCTATTGACGTAGTGGCTAGAGGTCAGTGGTTCAAAACAACCTAAAAACTTTAAATTTTCCTATTTCCATTAGGAAACCTCAATAATGCAAAAAAAAATTAATAATACCTACTACTTATTTTTAAAATTCTCTAGATAATTAATTGTTGTGGTTTTGTGTGTTAAGAAAATAGTATATGAATTCTGAATCATTTGATCTCACTAGCTGTTGCGCTAGACTTCGCCCACGTTTTTTTTTTATAAAATTTAGCTTTCTATAGGTGAAATAATTTTTAAAATAGGTCCAGTAGTCTTTATGTTTATTCATATAAACATACAAAAATAAAATAAGTCTATAGATGCATTAAACAAATAAATTTTTCATTATTAATTATGGTATTTGTTTATTCTTATAAGAAACTTAAATTGAGGGATTGATTTATGAAGTGAAAACTTCTTTAGGAGCGTTGGGCAGTTTTGTTTTGTTTTTGAGGTGGGAAAAAACTATCTAACCCGTTACCGTTACCGTGTAACCGTAACGTAACCAACACCGCTGTTGACCACTGAAACTAGAATATGTTAGGTAATAATACATCTTTGCGAAAACTAATAAAAATTAATTTAAAAAAGAACAATTTGTGAGATGGGAAGAAACTATTGAACTCGTTACCGTAACCGTGTAACCGGCATATATAAGTATGTATGTACATATATTGTAAAATATTTCCTGACTATTCAAAAAATACACATATAATTGTTCAAGTTTTCACTTCTGTCGGCACACCAAAAGTGCCACTATTTTTTTTTTAAATGTAAAGGCCGTCAGATAAGGCCACTCGAAGGCTTACCACTTACCACATGATGGTAAGTGGCTACCATTGTCTATTAACACAAACAACATCAAAGGCGCTGCAAAGCGACATCGGTAAGGTTAAGGATAAGGACATCCCTGACTCACTACAGCACCGACCACAACAGCACACATGCTGTTATTTCATGGTACCCTTTAATAAGGGTTGGTTAACTGGTTACTGCCGTCAGACGGACTGCCCAATACTTTATAATTATATGAGAATAATATAAGTACAATGATAAAATAAAACTAAATATTTGTTACTTAACAAACACTTTAATTCGTCATAATATATAACAATAATTTATTATAAAAACAACATAAGTAACTAGAAACTTCCATTCGGCGCTACATCATAAATACAAACCATATAATTAAACATAAATTTAATTATTAGCATTACAATTTCTAAAAAATAATAATATATATAATAAATATACATATTATTAAAAAAATTATTAGTGTCGCGAATTATAAACTTCCCTCTATACAAGAAATCTATAAGGCAAGTTGTCGTTGGTTGTTGAAAATAATTTACCAGTTTATAAATTGTTTTAA
This sequence comes from Synanthedon andrenaeformis, assembly GCA_936446665.2. Lineage (NCBI taxonomy): Eukaryota > Metazoa > Arthropoda > Insecta > Lepidoptera > Sesiidae > Synanthedon > Synanthedon andrenaeformis. The sequence continues at coordinate 9,801,100 of OW387793.2, forward strand.
TAAAATTAATTGGACATTGCAAAAACATTGAAGAAATTGTAAACAACACAAATAAATTTAATCAATTATTTCCCGCGGCAAATTACTGATGCGCTTGGGCGCCATTTTGGTGACGTAATCTTATGACACACTCAGTGAGGTCAGTTTTGTTAGAGCTGTATTTTTAAGTTGCGGATGACGTCACGTGTGAGAACGTTCCTGCACATAAGCAATTTACAGGGATCATACCATTGATCTTTCTGTTTAAAAATATATACTTAGTTATGATTAACTAGATAGATTAATCATGAGTTTTAGGACATAAATTTAAATGTGTATTCAAAAACGAACAACTATATTGCTTTATAATTTGGTAACAAAAGATAGTTAGTAAATAAATAAGTCTGATAACATAAGAAAACTTAGGTCATTGTGTTATTTCTTTGTCTGCACTTATATTAGAATTCAAGATCCAGGAACTAAATATCTACAAGTTCTATGTAAGTATAAGAGGACATGAGAGAGGAATATACATCTCTAGTAGTAAGAAAGGGATAGAAGATCTAATATTAACTTCGCCAATAGAGACAGCATTATATAATCATATTATCATAGATAAACTCATTCATTCGTTTATATGAATGGAGTATTCTTAGCAATTGCTAAACCGATTCGGATAATTTCTTTAATAATAATCACTATCTGGGAAACTAGCTGTGACCCGCAGTTTCACTAGCTGTTTAAATTTAAATTTATAATGACGATCAGTTACTTGGAGAAACCTAATTGATAATTTTTTTTTGCATATATATTTCGTTTCATTTATGTAATGCTCCTTCGGGCGGCCCTACGCCTCTATTTCAGTCTGATAAAGATTAGACTGGCACTGTTCCAGTCATAGCTAAATTAATACGAAATTTAGTCATAACGTGATTAAAATTTAGTCCCTCCACGTATTAGGTAGCCGACCCAATGCGTAGACCCGACGCACTATTCGTTTAGCGTTCTTTTTAACTTTTTCCATTTTGCTCGGCTTTTAATGGCCATAGCGTGATGATAAATAGCCTATAATCTTTTCCAACAATTTGCCTATCAAATGAAAAAATATTTTTTTAATCTGACACGTTCGAGTTAAAACAAAAACTCTTCAGCTTTATTATATAAGTATAGATTCTTTTAAAAGATTGTTTCCATTTAGAAATTTCAATTCTCTTTAAATTCAGATTTCGATTTTAGGTCGAAAATGTTGCGTTTGGCTGCTTCATGGGAATGCATTGGATACAATCATAATATTACATTAATTAAAAAATATTTACTTCCTTCAAAATTATTAAACACCAAAAGGCAAAGAAAAGTTACGTATTTTACGTCAAAAGTGTATCAATCGGAAACTTAATGGATTTTTATTAAAAAAAAATGAATTTATTCTTTAGAAACATATAAGAATATTTTCGTTTTTTTTTTTTCAGAAATTTAGTACACAGGTTTAAGGACAAATCTAGTAGGAAGTAAACAGGCATACGACCTTTTTAAATTGGAATTAAGTGTGTAAGCTACTTGAAAAAAAAGCGACGAAAGTTTCATAAGGGTTTCTAAGGGTAGGACACGTAATCGTAAGTTATCTACAGGAACCTTCTTTTAAAAAAAAAAAATATGTGGTATATAGTCAAACATTTAGCATGAATTAAAACGAAAACTGGGACTCCAAAAATATAAATGTTGGTATATGACGAGTTATATTCCCTAAGCAAGATTTCTGTTCTAACACATTTTTATTTTCGTGTGTCCTTTGTTATCTCAAAAGGTAGAACGGGTATTGGCAGGATTTTCACTAGTATGTGTATAATATTTTAGATTACCTACAATATACGCTATATTTTTACATCAAAGAAAGCTTTTTTGTTCTTTTTTGTCTATAAGAGACTGGACAGATTTGATTAGACCGTTTCATTTAAAAAAAAAATATTTAATTTATAGAATTAGATGGACTATTAACGTTAATGAAAACGTTAAGAAATAATTGTAACTAAGAAATAAAAATAAAAATAATATTTTTTTTTTAAATAATTTCACCCAAAAAGACATTTTGCACATAAAAAAATTACGTTTTATACCACATTGCTACAATGCTGTCTTTATGCATATTCCTCATAGATTGAAGCAAAAAGAAGAAAGACTATCACTATCCACGCATGGGCCTCTTGTACCGAGTCCAATGAACTCAGTATTATTCAGTCGCTCAATGGACACTGTCTTGCATACACGTCATACGTAAAAAATGCGAAAACAGTTTTTGAGGAAAAATTTAAATACCTTTGTCGACTCTATTCAGTATTTGGAATTTTAGTTGTAGGCTTGTAGGGATGAATAAGTATTTATGTATACAGTTTTATGAAGCCCATTTGTCAATTATGTAATGCAAGAACTTACCACATCTTTCTTTTTGCTTCCATCTACGATATTAGTTACTATATTTTATACATCTATAGAATTTAAAAGAACATTCAAGAGAGAGAATAAACATATACGTATAATATTTTCATCATTATCATACATTTATAGAGAATACTATTAAATATAAATTATTTGCACTATATTTTACATTGTTAACTAAACTACTAAATTTTTACAATTCCAGCGGATAATTCGTTTACAATACAATACAGACTACGTAAAGCTAATTGATTCTTATTAGGCCCTGTGTACACTTGGTGTTGCCATACGAACGACTCCAGAACGCACAGACTGCTTTGCTACAATGCACGCAGGTATACTATAAATGATAAATCGCATTCAAACCATTGAACTCGTCTTTTACTGTTGGATGTGTTGAAACTACTTTAAATAAATAAATAATAGTAAATCATAAAAAAGTAGGCAATAATTATTATTTTCAAAACTTGTAAAAGAAAATTTTTGGAACCGTCGCAATTTTTGGCGTGCGTTACGATTACGAATATACTACTGCATATGCATCTCTTTCTAACACCTTTTCAATGCCATAAGTGAATACAGTATGAACCGATGTCTTTGTTGCTATTTTAGTACGGAATCTATGCTTTAGTTATTTATCTGGGGTTCAGGGTAAAGCATCAGAGAGTAAAATAAAAATTCCTTTTTATTTTAACAAAATTAAACTGCATTTATTTTTAGCCTAATTTCGATGTTAACTTTTTGTTTCTTAAAAAAAGTTATATTTTCCTAACAAAATAACAAAATAAATGTTTTTCGTGTAAATATTCATTTTCGAAGGCGGACGGTATAGCAAATTAAATAATACATTAATATGGCACCGATCTACATATTTTAAATTCCAATTATTTTATTTATAGACTTATAATTCATTGCAAATTATTGCAAAAATCTAAGTAACGTCTGTTTAATCTAGTAAAGAATTAGATATACAATTTTCTTTAAAATCTTCAATTCCACGTTAATATTTATTAAACAATAAATAAAAAATATCAACCAAATCTTAAATAAAACTATTAAAAATAGTAATTTATTTCATTTGTCAAATATTGGGCAGCAGAGTACCTACATAGTTTGAAATAATCATATCTAATAATTAAAGAACTGATTATATTATAACAATAAAATCTAAATAACTACATATTTACATTATCAGTTCATTATATCTACAGTTTATAATAGTATAGATCATATAATTGTTACGATACAAGAATTTGGAGGAATCTAAACACATACGACATTTAGATAGAACTGGAGAAACTATCAGATAATACTGTCCTGAAATAACTGTTCCACGTTATTAACTTTAGACCACTTATTAGTTTATATATGGCCAATGGTGTTTAAGAGTGTGTAATATATATAAAAAAATATATATAAATTACGTGTCACATGTTTGTCCGCGATGAACTCCCAAACTACTGAACCGATTTTGATAAAATTTCGTAACTATATGTAATTTGGTCCAACTTAAAAGATAGGATAGTTTATATCTCATTTTGTTTATTATTTTTTTGCAAATTATATAGTATTATTAACATAGCGCCATCTGTTGATACCTATTCAATCCAGCAATTATTTATCTGTGAGTTCCAAAAGATTCTAACAGATGGCGATGTAAGGTAATTTTATCAGCTGGATTGAGTAAAAAATTGCACCCGTGCGAAGCCGGGAGCGGGCCACTAGTATACTTATAAAGGCGGTTAAGTAATTACGCGGGGCGATTTTGGCGATATCGGACCCCCTCCCACCCCCTCTCCGACATCTCATGATGTCTTTCCCCCTTGAGATTTCATGTGATTTGCTCGACCTAATCTTAATCTCTCGTGACATTTTTCAAAAACCTTACTTCTGTGCTTCATTGTGTGTATTTAAAGAAAAAAAACACCATTATTTAACAACAAATACACACAGTTTTCAATTGACATAAACACAGTTTTGCTGAGATACACTTCTCTCCCCCACTATTAGGTGAGATACGGCTTGACCCCCCCCTCCCCCCTATACGCGTCACGTAATTATTGGACACCCCCTCATAAAAAGATTTTATTATTACTCTTCATAGTCTCTTCATTTAAGCAAGTATTTAGAGCTCGATTCGACTTTGCGACGTTGATTGTATAGAAACATGACGTCACTGATAGCTTCGGCATACACGTAGAATAGCATAAAATGTTTTAACACAATATACTACATGTAAGGCCGGAGCACACAAATTAAATGAGTAAAGTTAAAGTTAGACTATAAAAATGCAATAAATTCTTAATTCATGTTTACGGACTTGTGTAAAAGAGAGACTATGACATAATAATAATAATACAGGAACAGTATTACCGAGAGACTTATAGATAAGAATTTCATTCATATAGCAATATAATTTGATTAATAAGAAGACTAGACAATAAGACATTTCAAATAATGATTCTTTTCTTAGGATTTTTTTAAGTTTAATCTCATTCCGATTGGTACACAATAATATATGTTCGCTCATAATATATTTCTTTAAAAAATTACACATGGGATTATTATTTTTCATCGTTAATTATAATTTGCAATTTCAATACAATTGAGAATTTCCACAGTTCTGTCACATCAAATTGAGTGAACTTTTATACTTTTTAAATGAATATTCTCATGTCTGCATATATTAAGACAAAATGTGATTATATTATTTTATTTATGGTTTACAGAAAAATCATGTAAACTCTCATTGTAAAGCTTGGTGCACACGAGATCATTAAGTGACACAAACTTGATAACAGTGATGACACCTCATTATCATCATTTAGTTACTTTAAATGTTATAACGACTTCAAGCTCAAATGTACCGAAAGTGACATAGTATAGCTAAAAAACAGTTTCTTTAATTGTTTTGAGATTTGCTTATACACAATAAGTCTAGAAAAATTGTAGAATTTTGTATAATTTGATTGATTTGTGTGCACATAGTTCGTTAACTACTGGTATTAAGTTAAAAATTTCGAATACAGTAGATAGAGATCACTAATAGTGAAAATTTTAGAAATACCTACTAGTCATAAATTCAGAAAAAGGGAGCATAGAAAAACACTACATAAAATAAATTCGAAAAAAAATTCATTTGGTCCGAATACAGGCAGAAATTGTTTTGTAGAATAAAAAATTGGACGAAATACAAAAATGACAGATTAAATTTGATGTATTTGGTACCTCAAACAGTAATATGTTATCATTTAAAACTAAAATTAATTATTATTATTGCAAATTCTATATATTATATTACAAAGTTGTGCTTGTCGTTCGAACGAAAGCTTGACAACATTAATAATATACTTAACCAAAGCAGAGCAAGAGCATAAATAGCTCGAAGTTTTATAGAAAGAGCAAAATGAAAAACTTCAACGCAATTTTATTTTGTACACGCATGTGTAACTGAGGATTTAGAATTCTCAAGTGTCATCTTAAACACAAAAAAGAGTAAGATTTTATTATTTTTAAAACGATAAAATATATATTATTTGGAAAATAATATATTCCATTATTTTTTAAATATTAAAATATGTATTTGACAAAATATTTTAATAGTATACAAGACTTCACCATTGTAAACATTAAAAAAAAATCTAAACTGACTTTAGTTACATATAGTTAAGCACATATTGTGTTCACTCAAATGAAATTAATTAAAAAAATACACATATTTAAGTAAATTTTTATTTAAGACGAAGTAATGTACCTATCAATCAGAATAGCTGTTAATATTTAGGACATAGAAAAAAAATTTTTGGATTCAAGAGATAGGAAAAAATAAAAGGGTAAATTTGTTTTATTATTGAAATTGAAGTTTCATTTATAAGTTTTATTATATCTAATAATATTAATAAGAATTCAATTAATCTATATTTAAATTATTCATTGATTATTACTGTATTAAACAAAAATATATAGGCACTAAGAAAGCAGAATTTAAAGATCTATAGTTTTTCAACATTTGATATTTTTATAACTATTTTTCTTAAGCAAAATTAATTACTCTAAAAGGCGTACTTCTAATTTAAAAAGATTTTTTTTGTAGCCCTTAAAACGGTGAAATGTCTTTAACGTCTATAACACTAAAAAAAAAAACATTAAGGCTTACAATTATGGCAGTAATCTACTAAATATATACTGTGTAGGTACTTATATGATGTATATTATATCTTAAATGAGAAAATATAAAAGAAGAGATGCTCATACCGTCTTCCTCTTTCTTCCATCGGACATTCAGACCATCCTCGTCTTATCGAAATCCCTCTTTTTCGTACAAAGCGCTTTTAAACATCTTTTATAATGCGTACTACCGAGGTTTGTTGCTCCCTGCCGACGTCTGTGTTTCCGAGCTCATATAACCCAAATCTTTTCAGTAGGCATCTTCTGGGTGAGCTCACTCCATCATAGGCCTCATCTTCGCTACACGGCTGGATGCTGGCCATGAGTAAACCCATCTCTAATAAAAAAGAAAGATATTGTTTCTAACTCTATCTATAGATGAATAGATACAATGTTTTTCGAACTATTTTTAAACATATAACTTAACATGTTTTCTTTTGCATTAATTAAAAGTTTTGAAATTATTTTTTCAAAAATTATTTTGAAAAATATATATATTTTGAAAAATTAGAGGTTGATATTTTTCATGACAGCTTGAATTGTTTTAAAATGAAACTCTCAAGGTCTAAAAATATTGATTAATTGCTTTCATTTTTACGATGTTTTATTTCAAGTAGATATATGTATTTATTATTGATTATTATTATTGTTATTATTTTTTCTAAATTTTCATGACAACAAGTAACATGTAGCTAGCTGTAAATACCTGTAATTGGTACACAAATGTAAACGTGTTTTTATATCTTATAAGTGTATGTGACAGCTAATTTTGATGTACTGTTGGTGTTTCTATTAAATAAAATAAAATAAAATAAAAATAAAATATTCACAAAATTAATGTCATATTTAATTATATTTTAAAATTTAATATATAGTTTAAAAACTACGTAACCGAAAACTCTTAAAATCATATCATATAAACACCTACACTACTATAGCATTTACTCAATTATCTAAAATAAATATATTTATGTATTTACAATAATAAATAAGTATGCACAACATCTATTTATATGTCTAATTGGAATTACGATTATGTCTACCTCGTTAAAATATTTATTTTGTTATTATAACACTTAAAAAAAAACACTAAGTGTACGCGACTATAAACTCTTAACAAATTACAAAAAAAAATATTTTAAGCCATTTCGCTAGCGTTTAAAATAAATAATAAATAAATTAATAAATCTATATAATATAAAAAAATCTCTTTTTTTTAAATAAAGACATATAAAACAATTGGCCGATCATTTAAAGATTTATTTTAGTTCATTGTTACACGTTAGTGGCCACTACGGAAGCAGAATGTTATTTTAATAAATCTACAATAAATTTTCTAAAAAATAAGTCGCGGCTCCTTGTAATTACACCTCTTAATTATTTTACACGTGTAACACAAAAAGAAACTATATTTTTTTAAAAGCATTATATCAATTCCTAATAAAACTTTACTTTTACAGTCATAATTTCTAATAAATTATATATTATAAATAAATATTCGACTTCACATAAATCGTCATTATTATAAATAAAATTTATTATTATGTCGTATTAATAATAAAATCTGTACTTTATATATTTACTATTAATGATAATTTTTTCTATACTTTTTATTCTATATACTTTTACATACCACAGCCTTCAAGGCTACTGTTAATAGAGAAATAGATTGAAATAGAGTTTTAAGAAGATGAGGAGAGTATTAAGTTTAACGTCTAACCATTATATTTGAGCACGCGTATCTATCAATTTAACATTCCATGCCTGTATTGACTATATACTGTAAAAGGTCAGTATTTTTTATTATTATTTTTTTGGTACAACAAATTCAGTAACTTGGGCTCTTCGTATAATTATGCATACATTGTGCACAGTGTTTTATCGTCCGCACATAAGTACTATGTTAACGCATTGGTAATGTTATAGGCGCCGAGATTTGTATCAATTATTTTGACAGTTTTTTTGGGCAAGATATGAATATAATAATACATTGTGAAAGTAATATAATATTATAAAGAGAGAAGATTTGAGTCATATAGTTACAAAAACAGAAACATCATTTTTTTTAACTTGCAATTTTTGAAAATTTTAAAAAAATGTGTAACTATATAAAAAAAATTGATTTGCCGTTTTTTTGTACAAATGTGATGTTGCTGCTTATGCAAATATATGACTCATTTGTATGTTTGTAATGAATAAACACAAATAGTACTGGACCGATTTTGAAAATTCGTCTTTGACATAGGTTATATTTTATAAAATTACGCGGGCGAAGTCGCGTGCAACAGCTAGTGTTTCAATAAAGTGAATTGCCTGTTTAACTTGATTCGTCCCATAGAGTCAGTGTCCGCTAAAAACATTTCATAAATTACTTCTTATCCATACCACAGATAAAATAAGAGTTACCTAGTACATAGTACATACTTCTATACTAATATTATGCACGCCGACCTCACATATAGAAAGAAGATAGGTTACCTATATTCTTTAACTGTCAAACTTGAATGATAGATGGCGCTAAACAAATTACAGTAACAATTACTTTTGAGGATAACCTCAAAACATAACATTATCTATTGTAACTTTTCAAAACGAGTGACAGATAATCCAGTTACGAAACATGAAAAATCTTAATACATAACTAAATTACCAAAATGGCGGAACACTAATAGCATTTTAAATCTCGGCACCCTATATACAATTTAATTAAGAACCTTAATAAATAGAGTGTGTTTAGAACCCCTTAATTATGCCGTAAGCTTCCAAAGTTGACATTGTCAAGTATATAAGCCACAGAGAGAATAGGAAGATGGAAGTCCCTATCTTGACTCCTCGCGGTCCACCCAATTCACCACCGATAGACTTTCGTCTTCTCAACACTAACACGAGGACCGCTACTGCTGCCTCCGAGCAGAACATCGTCACGCTGAAGGCTAAGCTGCAAAAAAAAATGTATTATTAAAATCCGTTGGGTGGTTTAGTAGTTAGCGGAGAAACAGACATGACGGATTAATAATATCTTCTTTCTATAATCAATACTAATAATAAATCTGTAAGGGTCGGTCATGGAGTAAGTTACTTTGTTTTCAGAGATATCGTGTTTATAGGCTCTATAAATGATACTGAAACTAAACTGACGATTTTTAGAATATTTTTCTGTATGTATGTATGTTCCTCCATAACACTGAAACCAATTAACTGATTTTCATGAAACTTGGTAGATAAACATTTGGACGTACGGGACACAGGATAGGCTACTTAATATTTTTCAACGCGGACGAAATCGTGGGCACCAGCTAGTAATTATAATAAAATCGTAAACGAGCCGTGTCTGAACATTAAATAACAATTTGTAAATATTGTAATGTTACTGTTTACTGTGTTACTGAAGCCAAAAAAAAATTTTTTTTTTAAATTTTGTATGTTTGTCTGTTTACCGATTTAGACTCGGTTTTCACTGATGTAATGTTAGGTTCCTATGGAATTTTCCAGAAACTAACTACAGCGCGTACGAAGTTGCGGAAATCAACTAAAGATAAACATAATAGTTTTAACTATTATGTTATAAGATAATAGTTTATAACATAGGAATTTAAGATAAAAACAAAGTGAAATCAGGGATCCAAAAGTACAGAATGAATTATAGTAATAAGGGGCGGTAGGTAATTTGCAGATTGTCAGCCTGTCTGTCTATCTTTTAAAAATAATAATGTAGAAGGCTATTGGTAGATAATATATCGTAGATATGCTCTATGTAACCTGTAAAATCCGTTCGTAACCTAACCTAACTCAACAAAATAGCCATTTCATAGATAACTTTCTAATATTAAGTGTGCATTCACAGGCTTAAATAAAACGCAGTTTCTGTTTATCTCATAAAATATACCGGCTGGTGAACATTTTAATTTGCACATTAAAACGCAGTCGCGTTTTGTGGACGGTTTTACAAACAAACATTGCAATTTTGTCGCCGCAATACAGTTTTAACTGCGTATTTTAAACCGCATTCAGGACAGCGTTCACCCTCATTTAACTTCGAAAAGTTGTTGCTATTGAAACTCATAGACATTATGTAGCCTTTCGTATAACTTGTATACTTGTTTATATAACTTTGTGTAACATTAAGTCTTAGAGCAACCTTCACTCAAAATAACATCACCTAGGTAAAATTTTATAACTAAAAGGGGTAGTTTAAGATGTATAATCTTAAGATGTTTAAGAAGTTTTTGATCAGGATAACATTATATCAGGATGATGATTAACTTGATGGAATTTGATGGTGGCTACCGATTATGTAGTAATAATGTACAAGATAAATTATTATGGCATTTGCAATGGCCAGCTCGAAGCCCGAGCATGAACTCAATAGAATATGACGTCAGGGAGATGTTAAAGCGTCACATCAAATTCTTTAAAATGAGTACTGTGAGATAAACAATGGGGTGAAAAGTTGTTTGGGTACTTCAATTAGGAACAAGTAAACCTTTTCCCCTTAACATTGTTGGACAATCAAGACTACCGCGTAAAATATCTAATATATAATCCCAGCAAATTGCTAATGCGCAGATACCTTGACACATTAAGATCCACGTGACGTCATCTGCACTAAAGACTCGGGCGCTTGTGTTGCTAACAGTACTAAGTGTGTCATGGAATCGCGTCACCAAATGGCGGGCAGTCGCATTAGAAATTTGCGGAGCTTAAGAAATCACATGGAGTTACTCACTTGCCAGGTTGTACATTGAATTTCTCGTTTTTACTCCAATGTACAATGGCGGCGACCGTCCACGCCACGCCAATCCCCAGGAACACATTCACCGCGTTCGAACCAGTCACGTTGCCAACGGATGCATCTGCGTACTTATCCTGAATCGCTGCAACTTTACTGGCGAAGGTGTCTGCGAAGAAGAAATCAATTTATTCAGTGATTCTACTTTTTTAACTAAATTTCGGGAAGCAAGTAACGATCTTCTTTTGTAGTATTTCATAACACTACATAATTAAATCTTACAATTAAGATCACTTATACGGAGTGATCTTAGTTGTAAGATTCTCACCGGGTATACTGGTTCCCAAAGCCACAAACACGATGGCAGTGACGGAGTCTTTGATGCCAAGTGTGCATCCAAAGTATGATGCAACGTCACCAATGACAGCAGTAACCATTCCGATGCAAATGATGGACACCACGAAGCAGACGTAGCCACCGCCGATATCTGAAGAAACATAAAATCTTAACAAAAACTCTTTATTCTATATTGACGAAAAAGTTCGATTAAGTTTTTATCTGTGGCTGTGCTTTGGATTATAAAGACAAGAAAGTTAATAATTAATGTAATCTACAGAAAACGTTCGTCCACAAAAAAACGTTAAGCTCTCAGTATTAACCTAGTTAGTAGCCATAGATAGAAGACTTAATTTCGTAACACAATTTGCTGTTTCATTTGATTGCGTGTCTTGTTTGAAAAAGAGGAACGAATTAGTCAGGAAATTTCCAGACGAAAGAGTCTCTCGGTAGATCTAATAACGAAAGGTAGGGTACATATTAAGCGTAGCGTATAATTTATATTAGGGTATATATTGTATATATTGTACTATTAGGGTATATATTATATATTAGCGACCCACCCCCGCTTCGCATGGATTTATATTTTATATACACCAACCTGCCTCGTTTATAGTTCTTTCAATCAGTGTAAAAAGTATCAAAATCTGTTGGGTTAATCTTATACTTAAAACAGGTTTTCCAATAGCTCTTCGATTACCATTGTTCTAACAACAACCAGCTAACTACCGTTCTGTTCTTTTAATCTTAATGCTAATGTCAACTTACCAGTAGGTGGTACAAATGCAAAGATAACTTTCCAGAAGACTGTGATAATGTGCATCACGTAGTCTGACCAAGACGGTGGCTCATCTGGGTCATCTGATATACAAAAATAAAAAATAAAATAATTAAAGCTTCTTTAATAATTATTGTAATAAATGAATTTCATTTTATTTATTTATTATAAACATTATAGTGACTAATTTAATCCATGCTGAGAACAAAAACCACAAACTAGGGCGCGATTTCACCATACTCTGTTAGTATTTAACATCGATGTTAAGTCATTTAGCGCTGTCACTTGTAAACGTCTGTTGCCAGATTACGAACCCTGAGTCATATATTTACTGCTTAACCATTCGTGCCATATAAGAATAACGGTCACGGAAACTATGAAAGTGATATCTGTGTACTGACCTGAACTGACCGTCAACGCTTCCGCGAATTGCTCTTTCCACGACGAAGTTCCTATTATGATGGAAGCGTTCGCCCTTTGTACTAGTTTGTCGACAGTGTTCTGCAGAGAAAGATATACTATCAGTCAATAAAACTAACGCCATAAATATAGTGTATGGAATCTTGAAATATTTTCAATTTATTGAAATATATTTATTTGTTTTAACAAATAACACAATACAAATTTTACAAAATATCTTCAGAAACTTGCTTCGTGGACACGACATTAGATTATTTAAAACCTCAATGCTGTATTTTTGTATTAATTATTAAGTCTTCTTAATACAAAGAAATGTTTGTTTGTTTATTCGTATTTTTGCCTTGTTATGCGGTTCATCCATGTGCCATAATTTTTTGTGAAATTACTGCTTATATGATTAATATAAATCGATGTTTGTTTTATTTTAGTTTGTTATATTATAGCATATTTTTTACTATATATGTATTTTAATTTTTGACGCCAATTGTTTTGCTCTGATCTCCAGCTTACTTATTCAACAAACACATTTTTTTTTAAATACGAGTAATTATAAAACATACGGTCTACCTAAAACCCAAAAGGATGGATTACCTAGTTATGTAGATATCTTCTATCAATTTTATTTTTGAATTAAGTACTACTTTGGTAGAAAAGTCCAAAAAGGCAGAAAAGATTGTTGAGAAAACGTAATAATCTTTACAAAATATAACGATACAAAAGAATGTAAAATTCTTTTTATTTTGTTATGCCTAAAATAACATTTTGTTATGTTTTACACATGTTTTACATTGCGGTAACTCATAGAGAAATCAACATATCAGTAAATAAGAGTTTTTAATTATTTTGTATGATTAAACTTCAGATAAAATAAGCTGATCTGAGGTTTAAACAAAACTGTATTTTTCCATTTGTCAGCTTGTAACCGCAGTAAAGTGAACATATTGTGATGTCAACTACGTCTGTTCCCGATTCAAATAAAAATTGAACTCAACCGCAGCTTCCATGTTGTTGTTTTTTTAGTAATATATTTCATGCATTTTTGTAATATCGCATTTTTTCATCGCAATTTTTATCAGTATATATTTTAGCTTAGCATAAAATACAATTATGACTTGCTATCCCATATAACCATAAACTGTCAATTTTGTCATACCATAGCTTTCCTTTGATCGGAATTTTTAGATTTAAAACTATATAAAATATAAGAACACTATAGCTAAGAACCGTTTCAATCAAGTCAACTTTCAAACAAATAAAATTGGATCAAAATCGGTCTATCCGTTTGGGAGCTACGATGCCACAGACAGACACACAGACAAACATAAGCACAGACATAAAGTTCAAACATATAACAACCCTATTTTTTGTTGGGGCTCAAATTCCTCTAAATTTCTAGTCTCTAAATTCCACTAATGTTATAATACATTATATTATTCCACTTCCTTCTTAACAATCTTTCTCGTTTCCAATATTATTTAAAAAAATATGCTGCGTCTTTGTCGCAGAATGAAGCATTAAAGTCACGTAGTCCTTCAAATAAAAGTTATAGACGGTTATAAAAAGGTTGAATGGAAGTACAATTTCATACTTTAATCTTCCGGCGTCATTTATACAATAACCATTCACTGACTTTCCTCGGGACCCTTGCGGCGAATTAATATCGTTACAAAGGTACCTTGAATATAAAATGCCTGATAAAAAAATCACTAGATTCATTTTCTTTTATAAAAGCCGACTTACATTCCGCGGAATTATTTTTACAATTTTCCAAAAATTGCTTCCTTTATATTACCTATAATATAATAATAATAAAGTGTCTCTTTATGACAAAATGCCTTTTGCTTGTGGTTCCGATCGAGTCGTGTTAAATTCGAGATATTACAGTTTATTTTAAAAATCTGCTTTTAAATTCCGACTCTTAAGTCTACAAGTCTTAGGGTTAATTTTGAAAAGGTGAAAAAAAAATGAGGTATTAGATACTAATAACATTTAGAATAATATAATTATATGTATGTATCACTATAGTTTTGTCTGCGTATAACCACTTAGGTACAGGTACACTTTCGTATACTTCATTTGACACACAGCAGAATAATTCATTCTATTTGTGACCCTCGTAACAAATAAAATATAGGAAACATGTTATACCTTAAACTCTTTGCTCTCCTTAATCCTCAGCTGAGCTCTGGTGATCTCTCCAGCTTTCGGTAAACCCAACATTGCGACGGCCGCCTCTTGTTCGGGTAACGTTTGAAGGTGCTCCACTTCATTACCAGGAACCACAGGTTTGTTGTCGTCTGTATAATAAAATTTTTATCAATAAAATGTTCAAAGAAATACCTTATACACGTTTTCACCAACAATTACACCTTGTTAGGTAACACCTAACAACTACGAGTATTAAAGCCGGTCATTCACGGTGTTGCCGCCTTGCAGTCCGGCGCTTTATGCACGATTGTGGATGTGACTGCCTTGAATAACCGGCTTTAGTAGCAGTTATGTGTTCTCTAATTCTAGGTGATTAGCAGACGCAACGCAACCATTACATTCCACTATAACTTATCCTAGAAACGCACATTTCTATCCTGCCCTTCCATGTCTCAATAAGAGCTCTTACCTTCGATTGCAAATACTGGTAAATATACATTCGTAAAACCGGGGGCAGTCTTTAGTAGTTTATAAAGGTTTTGACATTATAGCATCATAAAAGTATGTGTGATTTCAGCACAGTGAACATATGCGCGGTTACCGATTAACGACTTGTCTTAACTACGAGAATTTTTTAAAGGCTAAAATGTATATCTACCAGTAAGTATACTACATCTTTAGGACTGTAACACGTCTTAATTATATTAAAAGGTGGCAGCAGGTAACAGGTAGACACACAAAAAACACCTTGGGGAGTGAAAGTGTGCTGCTGACCTTATTAGGATAAAGAACAAAAGGATGGGGATAATAATTGTCACTAATGAGCACAAAACAAAAACACACCAAAAAAAACCTTCAAAATACGATAAAGTGCATTGAATTCTTAGTGCATGATTGTAGCCGGTAATGTATCACATCACCAAGTTATTTGTTTTTTTCTCTTTTGTTTATTCTCCTATTATACAGTCTGTGACTGGAATACCCAAGGCAGCAAAATAAATCACTAAAACTTAAAATCACAATAAATTGTAAGATAAAGTGTCGTAAACCTCTTATAGCGTTAGCAGAAATCTTAATACACGGGGAAAACCCTAAATAATGTAATGTCTTCCTACTTAGGTGCATTGACAATTGTCTCCATTGCTTTAATTTTATAATTTTTATATTAACAAAAAAAATACAGTAATTTGGAGTAAAATGACATATATAAATAATACAAAACATCAATATAATATACAATTTAAAAAGATTTGTTAAATTTGTTGCCAAAAAGCAGCTGCATCAATTCGGGAATTTTTTAAAATACTTTTTGAAGCCCGAAGAAGGTTCTCATAAAGAGAATAAAATTGATTTATTTCGGAAAAACGTAAAATCCTCATATATTTTTTTTCATCCAAAGTTCCTAGCTGACAGTTCCAACATTGGGTTGGATACTAGTATACAATAAAAAGCATTTTATACTGCGTTATTGATATTAATTTAGCAACTTTTACAATATTTCTCACTAAAGAGGCAACGTTCCTTTGTCCTCAACATTGTATGAGGCCCAAACGTCCCATAAAGAAACCTTGAAAAGTATAAAAGTTCCACATTAAACTAAACGTAAAAATCGTGTTTTATAATGACCGCAAGTATATGGTCCGCCATTAAAATAACGTTGGAACTGTGTCCACAACTTTTAAGCGTCGCTCTGTATAACTCTTTTTATTTGACGTTGTAAAATTTGCATAGAATGCAAAATGAATTGTTGACTGCAATTTACCTTTAACCGAAACGAAAGATAAATAAGTGCCAGTCTATCGTGAATAACCACCTCAATTTTTATTCCAAGTGTTTTAACTAGTATTATAATTTTAGGGGTAAAAATAATATTTATTATTTTTTTGGTTAAAAACTAATTTATTTTTTTGTTTTTGTGAAAAAGTGTACTATTAACACAAACAACACCTTTTCCTATTCTTATTAAAATATGGAAAAAGTTTTGCTTGTTTTGTTTATAACAACATTTTTGTTTATAACACGGTGGTCTTGAATCCTAGCACTACAGGATTTGAGTTTAAAATAACATAGTATGATGATGTTAGTGAATATTATTCATAAAACTTTGTTATAGGTATTCAATTATACATTTTAATAGTTTAATGTAATCAACTCAATATTCACAACAAAATTTACACCGCAGACACAATAAACATTATTTCCATACACATGAAAATTCCTCAAACATTAACCAAGTGCAGTTTCATTAAAATGTAAACAAATTTTAATTATGAATTGATTGCGTTATCAATTGCATTGGTTGAAACGCGCTCCTACGTGAAATGAGCTAAACAAATAATATTGGAATATATAATAAGACACATAAGGTATACATTTACGTGTACGGCTTGACTGTAAGTGGGTATGGATGGATTTTTTTTAACTTTGGTAAAACCTCTTGGATGCCCGGCAGTGTAGGGGTCACGGCGGGGTTATGCCGGATTTGTACTAGCTAAAACCCCAACGACTTTGCGGGGTAGCGGGAACGTTATGACACGACTTCGGTGCCCTCACGGCTATCCAGCGCGGGGACGGACAGTTACGCTCCCTGTCGGAACCTCGACGTACCCGAAAGTGGTACGCCGGCCATCTCAGGGAAAAGGAAAGGAAAGGCCTAACTACTTGGTTTAGGATTGTGAGATAATAATTGGATAATTTCTTCGAATGCTTATATATATGCAAAATACACACTATATACTTTTTTTTCTCTTAATTAATATATCAATTTCTCAAATCTCCCCAATATCGTCCATGCAGGTCCTCCCACACAGCATGGGACGACCTGTGGCCAGGCGGTCAGACCTGAAAGGCTTCGCAGAAAGGGGCTGGATGAGAAGGGCAGAAGACCGTGCGTGGTGACGAGCCTTGGGAGAGGTTTACATCCAGCAGTGGAGAGACACAGGCTAATTATGATGACGATGTATTTCAATATTTAAAATTTTAATATAAATGTTTAATTTTTTTTTAAACATACGAAATATTTTATTGAAGACTACATGCCAAATGTGCAGTTTAAATTCAAAAACAAAATGATTTACGAATAAAATGAACAATGGGCGTAATTAGACATTTAGCTCGTTAGACATCCCTCGTCCGTCCACTAATTTGATTCGGCTTAATTTAAAACAAGAATTAAAACAATTGTTCTCTGAATTAATGTTCCTGGCTAGATTTTCCCTCTCTATTTCCATGTGGAATTCAAATCGTTGCTGTTTTCACATTTATTCTATCTTTTATTTTCTTTTACAATATATTTTTTCAGTAATAATAATAATAAGCTAAATTATAAACCAATCTATATATATAAAAAAATTATGTTGGTTTGTGTATTACTCAAAAACTCTATAACTAGCCGACGGATTGACTTGAAATTTTTACACAATATGCAATCCGCTTCAAGGATTGATCATATCTATTTCTCCATCGCGGAAATACCCCTTTTTTTATGGCGCCATCTGCCGAAAGCGAGTAGAACTCACTCGCCAACGAAAACCGCTGTCACATTTAAAGTGGAAATTAGCCGTTGTTATGTCAGCCGAGTTAATATATATCAGCTAGTTTTATATATTATAATTTTATTAATAAACATTTGTGCTTTAGAGACGATTATGCATTTTTTCTTATTGCAAGATATCTACTATAGAGGGAAGGATGGCATAACGTCTTTCACCTTTGACAGCCAATTTCAAATGAGGATACAAAGTCTTCTGCAAAAAAAATCCTACATTTCCGTGCTTACAAGTAAATTTATAATACCTCTCTCTCTCTCTCTCTCTCTTTCCGTGTGCCTCTTCAGTCCTGGGGCCCTCGCCAAGATGCAAACGCAGTGCTTTCTACAGTCGTAAACGCTACGCTACACTGGGACAAAGCTTTGTGATTGGTCAAAATTTTATGTGGGCGTTACAACAACCAATCACCGGGCTTTATTTTGTTCGCTTCGTAAAGTTCGCTAGGGAGCGTTTCTTTAATGTACATCTTGGCTAGGCCCCCTGAAGGTTAGCCGTCAACTTCCTGAACCGGTCTCTGTCAAGAGCCAACTGGAACTTTCTCCTTTGCCCAACGCGTCTCTTCCCTTCCACCTCCCATCATAATTAATTGGAGCAGACATCTATCGTGCCTTACAGTAAATTTGTAAGCAGTAGGTGTTATTATTATTATTATTATTTTATTCTTTGACATATAAAAAAACGCATTTATTTCTTTATCAGTTTAATACTAAATTGAAAAGGTTAACTCGTCACAAAAGTCCTTGTTTAAAATGTGCCGCGAGCTAAACGCTCGGGGTCAATAATTAATACAAGATACAATATTCAATAATAAATTATACACATACAAATTCACCATGTATCAACAATGAACAATTTTATTGAAGCTTTGTTATATCGACATTCAATTGAATTTCAAAATATAAATTCTATGAAGTGTAAATAAATATACTCGTAAATAATAAACTTAATAAGATACGAATTAGTGATATAATAGATTAAATGTTGCTTCCCTTGTTTGGTTAGATTTATATATATTTTTATTTATTAAAGAGTGGCAGCCAGGCTGACGGTCCACTTGATGGTAAGTGGTTACCATTGCCTTGATACCACTTGATGGTATGACAGCAACACCAGTCTGCAGGATTTTTTTTTGTTGCAGAACAGATTTAGTTTTCATTTCAACAATATCAATCACAGACTGTTTGCAAATTATACATAATGGTATTTGGATGTAAATTAAGTATATATAATACATTCAAAACCAAAATCTAGCAAAAACTAAATAAATACAAACCAACAAACACCACATCAAACTGCACACAAACAATAAAAAAAATACTAGCCTAAAAAAAATGCTTACTTGTAAATTAGGTAAAAATCGAATCGCCCACCAAACGAAAGCGTAAATAATAGAAATAAGAAAGAGAAAATAAGTAAAAAAAGAATAAAATAAATAATAATAATAATAATTAAAAAAACAACATTTAAACAGATTATAAAACAATATTAAATTATAAAGAACTATAGTTTCGAAAGCGTGAACAAATATTTTAACATTAAATCAGAATCGTAGTAAGCAAAGAACTCAAAAAAAAGTGTAATGGCTGAAAATGTAATTAAGAAATTTTAAAAAAAAGCAAACACATTTATATAAGCCTTCTCTGAATAAAAATATTCCCCCAAACCATAAATAAAGTTTGGTGATCTTAGAAATACGAGTTAATTAACGAAAAGTAACGAAATCACACTAGAAGTTATTAGCTTATGTAGGAAAACAAATGCCTGAAATCATTGTACAGTCGGGGTAAGAAAAGGTTCGTCACCTTAAAGTCGACATTTGTTTGCATCATCTGCATTATCAGTCATGTTGTCTGCTTAGTGCTTTAGTCTCAAAAGGTAATAAGAGTCTTCTACTTGATAAAGGAATGAATTTGAAAACTGACCAAGGTTTTCCACTCTATGTGGTTTGGTATGTAATTTTCATTTAGAAAATTTATATAAAAAACTATATTTTTATAATATTACACAAGATTTAACGCCAAACAATATCAAACCAAAATCTTCTATGTGCACTTTTTGAGATTCGAATATTTTGACCTTAGTACGTATAAGAAATGCTTATGAGCACTAGCACACGAACTACGACCTCATAATATAATATGCTATGTGCACCAACTAGAATCTGTTATGTGCAAAATATAATCTATCAAAACCAAAATATATTATATCCTGTTCGGTTCCTACTTGGCTCTTAAAGCTTGTCATAAAGGCGCGCTGATGGATTTATATATTCAGCATCATTGGTGAAGATATATTATTTCGATGCATTGGTGGTTTAAATTTGGATTGGTCTGGTTTGATCGAAATTGAAAGTCCTACCATATTGAAGGTCCTGTGTTTATATAAAACACATCAAAGTAATATTGGTACTTCCCAATATTAATTTCAGATAGGAACCTTAATTGTGAATACCTCCGAAAGGCCTATAAAAACGGTTGGTTTATTTTTATAAAGAACAGAATGACTGAACTATTTTCTCACAGTTAAGCCACGGAGCTAAGAAAAGAGTACATTCTATTCTTTGTATGTATCTAGGAGAGGACATATGTGTTGGGTGGTCGTTTAATTGATGCGGTGCTCAGTAACCCAATTTTCGGTAATACTTGGGCAGAGCCGAGAGCGGCGGCGAGAGGCCAAATCCCGTTTATCCCATTCGTCACTGAACAACAATAACAAGAGACAGACACTGACAAAGAACTTTGTAGGGATGGGGCGTAACAAAAGGGGAATTTACTAATTTTCATTAAGTTTTTTATTTTTTAATACGCTAAAAGTGCGTTGTCTGGAGACCTACAAAATATTGTCCAAGGACAAAAAAACATATACTCAAGAATTAAATTAATAAAACATCAAAATTGATAAATGCATGTATCCTAAGTGATTCAAGCTAAGTGTTTATTTCTGTGCGTATCAATAGATGTTTATCTATTCTATCGTTTATGACATTATATTAATGTATAAGTTATAGGTACATTGTATTCTCTACTGACAGAATAACGGAAATAATCATTGTGACCACATTAGTATATCTAATATAAAAGCACACACACATTGTCGCACCGATTTTAATCTATCCAATCCAATCTATTCCTACGAGTAATGAAGAGACTGGTAAAAGCTTTTTGCACGTGGCGCTACGATAGCTGGTTCCCATGTCATGTAGAACATATATTTAAACTATATTACTACATAACACGTAGTAATGTAGTTTAAATAAAAATGCATGCGAACCCGGTGCGGTTCGCTAGTAAAAATTATAAAATATGTAGTCGCTGGCAGCCTCTGTCTGTTTCTCCGCTAGCCACTTCTACTACTCAATAGATTTTCATACAGTTTTGACTAATAAAAAGAGCAATGAAAGAGGAATGTTTGTTCATATAGTTTGTTTTTTTATTTATTTGTTCGTTTGTACATATAGGATTTACAAGAGAAAAAGTCGAAAGCGGGGATCGTAGAAAATTGAGTAAAAAATCGCTAATAGAAATATAAGGCAAAAATTTGAGGGAGTCAAACGCGGTACAACACTAAGGTTAAAACAAACTGGTTGCCAACAAGAGAGAAGCATCAAGCCGCTCGTCCGTCCCAAAATTGTCGCAATCAAATTACCTCCACGTTTTCTATCCACGAAGCCTAAATGAGAAATAACGTTAGCGCGTACTAACTATAAATAAGTAATACTTAATTTCGAAGTAAAAAAAAAGCATTTTTTTTTTACTTATGACAAAGGTAGACAGGCTGATGGTTCCCTTGATGCGAGAATGGGCTTTAGCATCCCTCACTGCTATAGAGTCCTGCACTGGCATTACTTGTTCATGTCACTCAATATAGTGACAGTTTCAATACATTACAATTAATGTATTGGAAATTGTGTGAGTAATTTAATTATTAATTAAATGATAATTAAACGATTAAGTGATAATTAGGTTTCAAAGAAACTCTTGTAATCGTCAGTCTATTTTTACCAAGGTTTCGGATAAAATAAGCAAGATGATGTCGTCATCTTGACTATTTATTATTGGAAACCCTGAAAGAAATAGAAACAATTTTCTTTAATATGTTATATTTCTAAAATTGGTATAGAGTGTGTAAATGAAAATGAAATATACAAATGATATACAAATGACTCTTTGATAGCCGCATAAAAAAAAATATGGAATAACCACGCCAACCTTTTTGTCAAATAAAATTCCAATCTGCGAAATAAAACAACGTACTCTTTCAAAACTGAAACCAAGCGGATTGAAAACAATAAATCCGTCTAACAAAACACTCTAACGGCGCTATAACGCTTGATATCGTTGGAATAAAATAAAAACAATAAATCATAATTATCGCGAAATGCAAATAAAGGTTAGCAAAAATGTAAATATTTAGGAGAAAATGAAAACATAATTCGTTTTCGCGCGAAACGAAATGTGCCCTTAAATAATTCAACAGAAGGGTTGGGTTTGAATAACAAATTCACACTCTACGTTCAGTTTTCTTTTGAACTTTTAACAATAAAGCTTTTGAGTAAACTATGTAGTAGGTAGTTAACCTTTGAGTCGTTTGCATATTGTACGATATATGTCATATACCCAAACGTGACACTGTTGTACTGAAAATATTTTTAGAAAAATACGACATTTTATGTGATAAATTGGATTTTCTGTTTGACAGTTACCAAACTTAAAAAATACAGTGAAATTAATAATCTCTTAAAGTAGAACACACAGTGATATAATAAATTTGATGCGTCAGAAAAACACGTCAAAGCTAATTTCCTAACTATGAAATGTTAAACACACGTTATAGTATTATACATATATCGGAGTTACAGAGTATACATTGTTGGGTTCGTTTGGTATAACTATTAACTCTATTTTACCAGGGTCCGAAACGATGAAGTGTTACTTTAAAACTATTTAATGAATAAAGTATTTGCCAAATTGATCAAAATGTTATTGAAGTATTGAGTATTTAATCATTGATTGTGGGCCTTAACTGCCTTAATAAAATAAATAGTTAAATAAATAGTTTTCATCACTCCATTTTACTAGGGTCCGAAAGCCTAGAAAAAATTGTGACAATTAAAAGTGTTCCTTTGAAATCTATTTAATTCCATTTCTATATTCCATTTAATGAATAAATTAAATTATTGTTTCATTGTTCAATAAATTGTCAAAATTATCAAGGTGTTGTTGAGGTATTGTGTAATATTATAATTCGATTTTAGTCCTTGACTGCGCTAGATTAAAATGGTGCATTTGATATCGATGTTGATGAACCATAACATAAAAAAGAAATAACGAGAATCACCAACGAATCTATTTGTTATTCCATACTTTTGAAGTGGTTGTCGCATGTGTGGGGCAATACAAAAGCCTGACCGACCTAACTTTGTGTTGATTTAGTATAGGACTCGAGTCGATTTTCATTTTACTCGTCGACGCCTATATTTCAATGTGGATTTTATCTGGACCATTTTCCAACTGTCGACTTTTGTAAATAGTAAGATTACTAATATCAATCCATTAGTGTAGTCAATAAAATTTATTTACAATCTACCTATTTTTTGCAAATGATACGTAGACTTATTTGTGATATCTTATATGTAGAATAAATAATACCTCAATTGGATGAACCACTGGCAATTACCACTCCCTCACAGAAGATCACCGTGAAATAACAGCATTTGTGCTGCTGTGTTTCGGTGAGCGAGCAAGGGATTCCAGACCCTATTGAATACCTCAAATGGGTGAACCACGGGCAGTTACCTGCACTCCCTTACAGAAGACCACCGTGAAATAACAGCACGTGTGCTGTTGTGTTTCGGTAAGTGAGTAAGGGGCCGTTCAAGTATTACGTAAGCAGATATATTACAATTATTGACCCCCCATCCCCCTTGTCAGCAAAAGTAAGCAAAGCTCTTACCCCCTCCCCCCATGCTTACGTAAACATTTTTCAATTAATGTATTGTTTTTTTTAATATTATGATTATAATGTTATAGTTATAATTTTTAAAATAAGAAAATAGATTTAGGATAGCAATTAGATTTTACTGATACGGTATTCAACATAGAGTTGCGGGAATCCCCGAAAATGCGTTTCGTTTTCAAGCAAAGACAATGTGAGGGTTGCCATTCGTGTAAAAAAGTAAATAACTACCGATGACGTAATCATCATGTAGACTCCCCTACCCCCCATGTCATCCAAAATAAGCAAAGCAAAGATCCCCCCCACCCCCATAGTGCTTACGTAATACTTGAACGGCCCCTAAGGGATTCCAGATCCTAATGAATACCTCAAATGGGTGAACCGGCAGTTACCTGCACTCTCTCGCAGGAGACCACCGTGAAATAACTGCACGTGTGCTGTTGGGTTTCGGTGAGTGAGCAAGGGATTCCAGACCCTCAAATGGTAATGCGAACCACTCTTATATAATACCTCAAATGGATGAACCACGAACAGTTGCTACCCTCTTGCAGAAGACCACTGTGAAATAGCAGCATGTGTGCTGTTGTGCTTCTGTCAGTGAGTAGGAGATCCAGACTACAGTCAATGCTAACCCCTCCTAATCCCTTATCCTTTATCCTACTGAGGTTGGCACCTATGGCGCTGTTTGTGTTGGTAGACGAGGTTAGCCATCTACCATCAAGTGCATCGTCAACCTTTACATAAAAGCCTTTACATAAAAAAGTAACAATACTTGATACATAGGAGTTGTTGTATCTACAGTGTTAGAAGTATAGACGGCTCATAACATCGTACAACTTTAGCTTCAGTCCTGAAAATATTTGAAGCTTTGATATTTTGTAAGGGCTGATGGCTGTGGTCATTTAGGTTATTGCCTCGGCAACAAAAGCATGCAATTCTTACACGCGACAATAGTGCCCGAAATGATGGGATATATTTATTAAAGTCTATATTTTTTTATAATTTAGTATCATTATTGTATTTGTTTTGTTTATATAAAACTAGATCGACGCGCCCAGGCTTTAAAAGAGATAGTATTATAATAATAGGTAGTGCCCGCGACTTCGTTCACGTTGAAAAATGAAAAATATAACATCTGAGAAAATATTTGACATCTTTATCGTTGTGACGACGGTGGCGCCACCACGGCGAAAATAGCAACATTTTTTTTTTAATTTTAGACGATTCCCAACATTTTTCCAGGATAACAGTATAATATTTTTTAATCCAAGTAATAAACTATCTGTACGCCAAATTTCATCCGAATCCATAAAACCTTTTTTACGTGAAAGAGTAACAAACATCCATACCAATTTCTACCATTCATCTGCAATACCTTTGCATGTACCTTTGAAATCGTGAAAGAATTTTTCAAGTTGCAGATAAAATTCGCTCTATTTCTTTTGATAATATTAGTATAGATATGTACGGGCTACATTATACGTGTTACGGATATCAAAGTGAACGTAGCGAGCTCTCTATTTGCAAAAGATTTAGTATGATTTACTTCCTTCTGCAGTTGCCAATGTATCGAGAAGTATGTATTTTGATTGATTTCGACTTCTTATATATCATTTTCATTATACCCTGTATATATATAGCTAAATCTGTAACTTGTTAGTTTTCCAAGGACACAATTTTCCGAAAAACAATTCAAATTCAAAAATAACATAACAAAAAAGGATATTTTCCTCCAATAACTAAGTGAATCCAAGGGTCGGAGCAAATTAAGCTTTCTCGCCCTAAATTTGCTAGAGGTCTTCGGTTAATCAAGTAAACTATGTTGTAACCCTTATTAAGTTACGCTTAAGTTATTTATTTAATTAAATTAAGCAAATAGGTACAAGAGTTAATACTGCAAAGATATATTATTTCTTGCAATATATTATTGATAGTGCCAAGAACTTTAGCTGAATCCAAAATATGAAGAGTAGGCGCCCTAGGTATCTATTGATAATATTTTAATAGCTTTTTAAGAAAAACATGAAAGTATTTTAAGAATGGCTAATATTAAGTAAAACGAGATCGAAATCAAAAATTCGTTTAAAATTAACCATTAAAAGGCAGTAAGCATAACTTAGTAAAATAAGGCAGAAATCTCATAATATTAAGTAAAATAATAATCAAATAAAAAAGTCAAACTAACATATTATAAAACATTCTATTTTTAAAGAGTATGCAATTTTCACTAAAAATAGTTAAATTAGTAAACAAAAAAGAACATTTTTATGCAATGTTTTTTTTAAGCAACATCCATTAGTATTTTGTATTAAGTATTATTAATTAAAGTTTTTGGATCGATCGACATCGACTCTAGATTGTATTGGTAATTGGTCGAAATGTAGAAAAATGGCCGCCAGTCTCTTTTTTGTAACCAATAAAATAATTACACAGTTCTATTGAAGCACTAAGCCGAATAGTTTTTCCATATCATATATAAAAGTGTACCTATCGATTGAGAGACAAATATTTGATTAATTTACATAGTAAACAGTTTTAAAGTAGGTGCTTCAGTAGCAGCCTTTATTTTACAGCTTATAACAGATCACTTGTAGGTATAACAGATCACATGTAGGTATAACAGATCACTTGTAGGTATAACAGATCACATGTAGGTATAACAGATCACTTGTAGGTATAACAGATCACATGTAGGTATAACAGATCACATGTAGGTATAACAGATCACATGTAGGTATAACAGATCACATGTAGGTATAACAGATCACTTGTAGGTATAACAGATCACATGTAGGTATAACAGATCACATGTAGGTATAACAGATCACATGTAGGTATAACAGATCACATGTAGGTATAACAGATCACATGTAGGTATGACAAATCACATCAGTTTACAGAATCTGTTTGATGCAATGTCAATTATTCAAATGCAATTAGCTTTTCCAATATCCACTCGTATAGGAATTTGATTATTGACGATATTTAGATTCATCTATCGAACCACTGTATATTCAAAATACGGTTATAAACTTTATATATATCTATTTTCCGCGTCTCTGAATACTGATTGTAGAAAGTAGATTGATTGGTGTATTGGTACATTCACTTTCTTATACATATATTCGTTAAAAAAGCAACGAATATATTTTAAAAAGCACAGAAATTGTTAAATTAGTTTTTTTTTCTTATTTTGTGAAATCATGATTGGATGTTATTCCGAATAGCGCGCGTACGAAGCCGCGGGCACAGCTAGTGAATAAATAATTCACAAAATTCATGTGCACATTGTTTCAGTGTAGAGCTAGCATGTGTCGTTGAAAGCAAACAAACGAACTTACCAGGAGACAACGTTACAGAAACCGAGGCCGAGGCATCAGGCAGAAAAGTTTCAAATACTTCTGCGAATAAACGATGCAATACCAAATGAACATAGGTAAATTATATGTTATATTTTTATATTTATTTTAATTTTTTATTTATTAATTTTTATTGAAACAAAGTCACACAGCACTTAATATAGAAAATTCCACAATAATATAGAAAAATATAAAACAATTCTATATAAAAACAATATTTAAAATATTGAAAAAGAGACGTATGTGTAGTGTATGTATTACGGAGCTAATAAATAAATTATACAAATTTATATGTAAATTGTCAACTGGTTAATTTTTTATGAAGTTCAACGCCTCTTCTGAAAATTAATATTGGAACAACACCTTTTGAATTTCTTCATACATCTTCTCTTTTGTTATTTGCGTATTATTATTTCATTATTTTAATATAATAATGATTTATCTGTGTTAATAGTTTTCTATACCATTTTCAACTTTTTTTTTAAATATACGTATATTTTAACATTTTATGTTATAAATGTAGAAATGTTATTTTTTTAATTTGAATTGCATTTCATTTTTTTAATCAGTTCTATTATACTGTTGTTTCGCGCCCTCTGCAGTCGCGACTATGCCCGAAACATCATCCCCATGTTCGAATTCTATAAAGGTGGTAAAAGTATATCTTTTAGCTCTTACAATCACTTTTCTTACACCTTAGTATCGCTTTACAAACTCACAGTACCGCTGTTATAACGCTACTGTAACGTCGATGTCTGAATAAAGTGGGCCCTTTTCGGTGGTAAATGGAAGGGATTGATAATTTTCGTATGGCTTTTCCAGTGCTTACTTATGAAGGCTAAGCCGTTAAAAATACTTGTTAACCGACTGTTACAGCACACTTATACCGCTTGTAAGTTACTTAATTATGTAACTAAATATATATAAATATTTCTGGAAAACGCAATAATAAATGTTATAAAGGGTTGTTGAATCATACATTCTCGAATAAAAGACGTTGAAGTAGAAACACAAGTGTATACGGATGAACGCTTTCTTTAGAGAGACCTAACATCACCTTTGTTCAACGAAGTGTACCGCAAATATACAATATGTAGCTTTCGGGGAACAGAGCGAGCGGTAGGTAGGTATTTAACTAGAAAAATACTTTTGTTCTCGATAAAAATACTTTATATATAAAAGTTAATCTTGATTACAAATTAATCTCAACTTTGTTACATTTATTTATATATTACATTACATATAATAGACAAATTACAAAATAAAATTAACTGTTGAGTCATGTTTTATTTAAGGTTTATGATAGGACTTTTCGTATTCAGCTACTATAGGTACAATATTATCTGCACTCAGAACGTTACGTTACTCAGAATAACAACCCCTTAATACGTTGTGTCGTATATCCCCCCTGGTACTAAGTAGTATCTCCCGCCTGGTAGGGATACTTTTTCACTTATCCCCACTATTCGAAAAGTCAAAAAATATTAATATGTTGATATATGTTTAGATTCCGATTTAGATTAATTTTCAATGCTACTACTAATTATTGATATTTTAGAACTGTTAATAAATAACATTAATAAATAATAATAAATGTTGTCAATAAAAACATAATAATATAACTAATGATTTTAATATTGATGGTTATTAATTCTTTTTATTGTATGTTAATGCTGAGAACATTTATAATTGATATAAAGTAAGCACATCAATTTATAACTGTGATCAAAAAATGTGAACAAAAGTATAATGTGAATAATTATTGTTAACATGTATAAACATGTATACACGTGAACATATAAGATGTATATGTGAACCTATACAAGTGAACATATGTGAAAATATAGATTTTTAGTATTATTACTTTACAGTCATTCTTATTGGGCCTAGAACAAATAAATACTCAAACCAGTAATTAAATCTTTAAAAACTCTTTGTATTCAAAGAAAATTTGTATTTTCTCTTAATGTATAAATTTTAATCGTGAATCTGTCTCGACAGTAATAATGGTCCGTTATCTAGGGTTTCGACTATAGACCATAGATAGTCCATAGTGCACTCTAAGTAAATCGACTTTTAATAAATCTAATTCAACTAACAAATGTAAGCTATTCTTACGTTTCTGGTAGAAACACAATATTATGTAGGACGGGCTCCAGGGCATGTTTATATTAGTCTAATAGTGCGTTAATTATATTGTAATAATAATTTATTAATAAATAGGTAAATCATTTTGTTTACCAACGAAAATAATTATTTTCATTTCAATTATTATTATTTTTAATGATATATGCCATTAATTCTTACCGCCAAGCAATTCTGGGTTTCCAAGATTCACATAGAAAAGAACGTCTTTTTCGTAGCTGTCCTCTTCTATTATGTGTAACGGGATAAAAGTTCTGGAACAAAGAGAAAAACCATAATTAATAGAGTGATTTTTTTTTTTTTATGTTTAGGTCGGCAGCCAGGCGGACGGTTCACTTAATGGTAAGTAGATGGTTATCGTCGCCTAAGGACACAAAGCAACTGAGGTTGCACAAGTGCGCCACCGACCCTGTAGGAATTTGTTTATGAACAAGCCCATATTGTAGCTAGGTCCCAGAAATTAACTAAGTAGGTATTTAAAGCCCTCCCATCTTAGAAAATCTTCTGCCCAGATTTCTTTGAGTATTTTGTCTAACAAGGATATATAAAAAATAGATTTCATAAAAATTTTAATGTAGTTTTAATGTAAAATGTTATAGTTCCGGAGAGTTTGTACAATATTTTTTTTAACGAATAATCCCTAGTTTTCATGGAACAATAGTTATTACTCTGCGAGACACATTATTTAGAGGTTACAGCGACATAATGTTTCATTAAACATTCTGAAGGCACATTAAACTCATGGAGCCAGATTTTTTTTGCTTTTTTTAATAAGTTGCGCTTTTTTATATTATTTCAACACCAGCTGATGGCCGCAACTTCGTAAGCTTTCAAAAACGTTCCTTTTTTTGAAAATCTCATAGTAACCTAACATTTTTCCAGTATAAAAAGTATCATATATGTTAATCCAGGTAATCATCAATACCTATATAAGTGAAAACCGCATTTAAATCGGTTAAGCCGTTTCTGAGATTAACGCATCGACAAACAAACGCAGACGAAAATTCTAAGAACATTTTTTTTGACTATTACTATTATCGAGGATATCCCAGCATACGGCCCTTGCGACGCTGGCTGATAAACTAACGCACCCGATGAACCAAGAAATGTGTCTAAAAACTTCACAGGCAATACTTTATGTACACTTAAAACAATCAGTTGGAAAGTCAATATTTGACTGAACTCAATAAATGGGACTCAAACTTGAGAATATTTTTAAAAAAGGGTTACGAATTGTTTTAATCTGTCATAATCATACTGAACAAATTGTCATTCAACACCATAAGCGTTTATTAATTGTAAACAAAGTTATACCGCTAGCCGGGTGGGCAGTTAATTGTGCCTGTGTATATTATATCTTTCTTTTTTAAATGTTATTAAATAAAAAAAGATAGCGGTTTAGTCCAAGCTTCGTATATTTCACAGCTGAAAACTAAGTGTTTAGTTTCTTGAAAAACTTAAATGAGCACTCTGTGAATCGGCGCAAGTAAATATCTTTAGGAAAATTTCTCCCTTAAGGGAAGATTAATGATCGGGCATTATCAGGAGCTTCATGCCTGAAGAGACAACGCTGGTAAAGCAGAAAAATTTACGACCATTCGCCCACTAAGTGAAATTACTTCGGAGATGTATTGTAGGTATAAAGTAGGTATATCTATAAAAAAAATCTTCAGTGTGTGTATATAGACGATTGCAAGTACTGAAAAAACTGTTTAAACAATGCCAGATGGCACCGAGGGAGAATTTTCAGCTAAAATCATTTCACACTACGTTATAAAAAAATATAAAAACAGCAACAGCATTCAGTGGTTTTGTTCAGTAAAAACATATCCGGATCTATGTCGGTATATCTATGTGAATCTCCATAACCAATAACGATATTACTCGAATTTTAAAAGAGTACACGTATCAACTTAACATTTTTATATTATTCCAAACTAGGCACCTACTTTTTTCTACCTAAAACCCGCAACTTAATTAATGTCCTTAAGTTAGGTCCACAACTAAGAAAAGGTTGCTCATATCTTTAGAGAAGTTTACAGAAGAAATTGTCAAGCAACATAAATGAACTATACTTGACCTTCAGCCGTTATATATATATATATATACATATATATATAACGGCTTTAACGGCTCGCAACGAGTTTAATACAGGATTGCGTCTAAATACAGGAGAGCTTTCTTGTTTATTTTGACGTACGTCTTTAAATTTCCTTTTATGGTGGAAGGCAATTCAGAAAAGTGATGATAACAAAATCAGGGAATACAGTTTGATGCCCATTTATCGGTACGTTATGGAAGAACGTACTGTATCTTTGTTTTGCTTCCATCTACGTGCGAAATTCATTAATTACCCACCCCAGACCTGCTCGGCGTGAAGTCTCCGCTCAGGAAGCGACAATTTGCTCCATTTATCACAAACTCCAGGATCATAAAGTTTATTTAGTTGCATCTGCATCATTTGCAACTTCTTAATGATCTTTAAACTAACACAGGAAACCATTTTGCTTCAAGAAATTTTTCATTAAAAAAGATGAGTTGCCTTATAATGATTCTTTTCTATTTTATTCAATTTCTCTTTAAATTTGAATGCGATTATGGTAAAATATATGTAACAATTCAGACAAATTTTATGTAATTTTTTTATTAAAGATGTTTTGTTATATGACTTGTTAACTTTGATTATTTTGTTACCTTGTGTTGTTTGATGAATTTGAAGTAATTTTTACGATTAGACCTTTCTAGGCTATTAAAATATCTAGTATTATAATTTATTTATTTATTAGCCTTTATTTGCCAACTTTTCTTACAATCTAGCTAGTTATAAATACTAATATTTTAGAAATTGAAAGCGTTATTTACTTGTACGAATTACTGTGTAAATAATAATTATTGCGAAATATGATAAGATAATTTATGTTTTAACTTTCGCTTTGTTCAAAGTTCAAACTTTTGTAAACATTATATAAGGGAACAATTTAAAAAGATATTTCATGAAATGACGTTTTATAAATGTAGATATAGTTCTATATCTTAATATTTCAACGATCGCTCGATCTAATGTTTCGACAAAAATCACTATTTTTAACCATTTTATTTTAAACTTGTTTTGAGAACATTTTTCTTTTTATATTAAGGTCTACAGACAAAAACGGTCCACTTGATGGTCGGTGGTTACACTGCCTCCAGGCAAGCTGCAGTATGCCCTGCCGCTACTTTTCAGGTCCAAACCAGAGCTAACTTTGAAAAGTTTATTTTCAAAGTTAAACCTACCGGGAATCAAACCCTTGAACCCTAAAACGGAGCATTAAGGCAAGCACTCTAACCACTCATTCAACAGGCTATAAATATCTAAAATCTATAATACTATGATTCAATGTACAATGTTATAAATAAATATATAAATTTATATAACTATGTCCTACATAGATAGAATCATAGTCGTTTTCGTAAACGCCAACATTGCTCCCGGGGGAATGGTGACGCGCCTTTAATCGAATTGGGAATCGATTTCATAATCATCGAGTGGCGATGTTGAGTGCATCGGTAATGTTTTATCGATTTTATTGTAACCACCACACTGTGTTCCAAGTTTAGACTTGTCCTTCAAGACTCGACGAATTCTATTGAACTCGTCTCTTAAATTATATTTGTCCATAAAACAGTTGTAATGGATTTTTGTCTGTCTTACTCGCGAGAAAAATAATTTATGAAAGAAGAACACGCATATAATGAAGAGCGAAACGGAGTTTAGCTGACGTGAGTCCATCACTTGTCAGTATAACTTCATCAAAGACCAAACAACCTTTAGCAGTAGTTGGACGGCAAAACCTCAACTTTGTTTGTTCTTAACAGAGGTTCCATATCCACTGGGTATGGATTTAACAACAATGGGGCGCAACATGATCCAAAGTAGGCTATACAATAAATCTCTTAACTTTATCAGAGGAACCCTAGCCTAACCTTTTCTGTATTTTATTTAAAAGCTATAGCTGCCAGACCTTCTTTCTAGTTTTTGACTTCAGAATATTCCCTGATTACAACACTGTAGGTACTTAGTTTTGTTATGGAGAACATATATGCAGAAGATTAATCAAGTTTATTAGATATAGACTAAAAATATAGACAAAATCAGCCGAAGGACGTCCATTGCTGAACATAGGGTTGCAATTAATTTTCCAGTAGAACGGGTTAAAAAAAGCCTATTAGATCGACAATTCATCTTATGGGATATAGATAATGAAATTCCAGATAAACAAAAAGAAAAGTCAATTAAAATTATCTATCTCAGCCTATTGAATAATAAATTGTCAGTGTAATAAAGACCTCTCTCTCTAAGAGCTAAGTTATTAATCTGCCAGTTCTTAAATGGAGACCACATTGTCCTTTTGGTTTGTGAGCCGTTAAATCAACTGTCCAAGGAATAAGTTTTATTTGTGTTTAAATTTATAACATAAATAAAAGATTAACAAAATCATTGATTGTGAAGTTGTCGATTGCTAATATTGATACAGTGAAAAGGCTAACTTAACTGGCTTCAAGCCAAACTCGAGGGCTTTTCGAGTGAACTTATCTTTTGAAGTTATCTTCAGAAGTTTAACGTCGTAGCTTTTTATTTTTCACCTTAATTACTGAAGCGGTTTTGAACATTACTTTTTACATAGATATTTAAGATTTAGATAGAATTTCAACTTTTACAAGAATTTATCTATCGCCACAGATTCATTTCATTTAAATGAGCGATGAATTGGAATCACCATAACTTTTTTAAATCACGATAACTTTTTTTTTTCTGATTTCGATGAGCCTAAATGTTGCTCCAAGTTAAGCCTAATTTACGTGCCTAATCTACCTATGAAGAAACTACATGAAAAATTTATAAAAGATTAGCTTGAATAAACAGACGGACAAAAATATATTAAAATTTTATATTCTGTCACTCTTATTTTATTGCCCCGACTAAATTTCTTGTAAATATATTCAATGTATAAACATACTGTCAAAACGTTTGGTCGACATTATCGGCGATTGCAGCCAGCATGTTTGGGACCCTGCCTTTTTTTTATAATATAAAGGTGGCAGACAGGCAGGCGGCCCACTTGATGGTAGGTGGTTACCATCGCCTAAGGACACAAGCAACACCAAGGGGAGTGCTAGTGCGCTGCCTACCCTGTAGATATTTGTTAACCCCTCGCTTGAAGAAGCCCATATTGTAGCTAGATGGAAACACCTCAGAAGGGAGGTTGTTCCAAAGTTCGCGCGTCCGCGGAATAAAGTTTCTACCCAACCGGACTGTGCGTAGTGGCACCTTATCCAAGTAATGCGGATGAACTCCACATCTACGACGCGCAGTACGGTGGTAAAAACTTGGGGTAGGCATTAGTTGGAACAACTCATCAGAGCACTCACCATTGTACAGCCGGTAGAACACACAAAGAGAGGCTACATCCCTTCTTAAACTAAGGGGTTCTAACCGTTTTTGTGTGAGCTTTGGATCATTGACAATTCGAATAATTCGACGTTGCAAGGCGTCAAATGGATCTAGCTGGTATTTTGGCGCGCCAGCCCAGAGATGAGAGCAGTATTCCATATGGGGCCTAATCTGGGCCTTGTAGAGAACAAGGCGCTGCTCCGGTGTGAAATACCGCTTTGCTCTGTTTAACACGCCCATTTTTTTTGGAAGCTAGAGTAGCCTTTTCTTTCAGGTGACACCTGAACTCGACTGTGTTCGAAATGTCCACACCAAGGATGCCAATGCTCTTGCTTGGATATTTCGAGCGGAGTGCCCTGAAATTTAGGTGTCGCTACAAATGGGGCCTAGGGGACTGAAGCTTTATTTTGAGTAATATGTATATATATAACTTAGAATAAAATAAAATAACTAGATTATACCACTGTTTGAATTTTCGGGAAAACCGGAACAGGGAATTTGAAAACCACTGCTGTGTTATTTATCCCAATTTATCACAAAGTTTAACTAAAAATTGATAACGTATATGTGTTTTGTAGAAAAATTGATAAAATAAGGATAAAACTCTCGGTTTATCCCGAAATCTTAAACGTAAATATATACAATTTGAAACACAAATTAAAGACGTAACAGTTCCATTGTGAAAGTTTACAATCGTAACTCGAAAGGAACAGAAAGTTAGTGATTGTTTAAATAAAAAAAAGTTTCGGTACACAGAGAGAGCTGTGAAATTGAAAACGTATACGGAAATTACTTTGAAACTTTTTCCTACGTGCGACGAAACTTATTTATATAGGTTTTTAACGATTAAACTAACTAAATTTTAAAAACAGTATTAAAAAGTATGTATGTCCTGAGTTTCTTTGTGCTCTGGCTCTGATATCCCTTACTCACTCACCGAAATACAATAGCACATGTGCTATTATTTCACGGTGGTCTTCTGTAAGGGACTTACCGTTATACTGCCGCCAGACAAGCTGCAGTGTGCCCTGCCACTACTTTCCAAAATCAGACCAGAGCCAACTTTGAAAAGTTAATTTCCAAAGTTGAACCTGTCGAGAATGGAACCCGGGTACCCTGGAACAGAGCGTTAAGGCATGCACCCTAACCACTCATCCAACAGGCTCGTCAAATATCGTTACTGCCGCCTGGCGGTTACTGCCGCCAGACGGGCTGCTCAAATGATTGCGAATTACAGTGTTCCCTGCCACTATATTTCAGACCAGAGCCAACTTTGAAAAGTTTATTTCCAAAGTTGACCCTGCCGGGATCGAGCCCGGGAACCCTGAGACGGAGCGTTAAGGCAAGCACTCTAACCACTCATCCAACGGGCAGTACGGTTTTATGATTTCATAAATTTCATAATGCAATGAGTCGTGCCTACAGAAATTTTAATATTATTTTAGTAAGGCTTCTGTGAACGTGCCACTTAATTAATTAATTAAGAATTAATTAGTCCAAATTAATTTATGCCAATTAATAATTGAGTTTGAATGAAATAATTATTATTGATAATATTAATTGTTTTACCTAATTTGTTCATATAAAAATGTTAAATTGGTTTATGTACGCTTCAAAAACTCGAGAATGGGTAGACCGATTTTAATTCGGTTTTCACATATGGAAAGAGGGGTAAACTGGGAAGATTCTTGTATATATAAAAATTGCATCCCCAGACGAAGCCGAGAGCGGGTCGCTAGTATATTTATAAAGTGCAAGAAACGACTGTTTTATATTACGAGTATGTAAAGAAGATATTTCAACATTCAAACATTTATTGATAATTTAAATATTGTTACGAAAAAGCAATCAGAACTAATAGAAGGCAGCAGCGAAAAATCATAATCATTCTAAAAATTATTCATTGTTAACCTAATGTAAAAACGACTTTATTCAAAAGTCGCGTGTTAGTATTACGTCACACTGGCGACCATGGCCTTGTGTTTAACTTGGTTTATATTTAAGACATTAAGTTAAGCGCAATAAAGTTGAAGATCGTGTGTAGTCTACTAATCGATGATGAATAAATTTTGTATGGTATTGAGGAACGTAATGAGGCGACGGACTATGTTATGTTTCATTTAGAAACGTTTGGCTATATTTGAAATTCTCTGCTGCACTAGCATTTATTTAGAACTAGCCGGTGCCCGCGACTTCGTCCGAGATATACAATTAAAAAAATAAACATATAAAGCAATATAACGCAATAGACTTCCTGTTATAACACTTTGGCCAAGAGTTAGTTTTTAATTTTATTTTAGATAATCCCATGGGAACATTTCTTTTTCTGGATGAAAGGTACCCTATGTCCTTTTTTGTATCCCTGACAACGTGTATGCAAAATTTCATGGTTATCGGTTCAGTAGTTTTTGCGCGAAAGAGTAACAAACATCCATACATCCATACATCCAAACTTTCGCATTTATAATATTAGTACGGATATTAATAAGAAGTCGGTGATTAGAGCTTCGTTTAGACGTAACGTTACGGCTATTATTAGGCTCAACCCTAATATTTTTAAACCCCCGACGCCCGACGCAAAAACGGGGTGCTATAATTTTGACGTTCTCTGGAAACATCTGTGTAATCGTAGCTCTCAAACGGATGGACCGATTTTAATTCGGTTTTTTGTTTGAAATTTGACATGAACGTCTAACTAAAGCGTTTGAAGACCATCAGCCTAGTTAACGAAGGGATTTCACTAACTTCCAATTGTTCGGTTGATTTGAAATTTGATATACTGTTATTGCTTCGGTGATATTTCCATGATATGGGGTAATCTTGATTCTGCAGGACACGCAACTCCTCAGCAACTGCAGATATACACTGTCCTTTTGCTCAATTATAGCTTGTAATGACAGATTAGTTAGCGTATAATCCTTTGAAATTTAGTAGTGATAGGATTATATCATACCTGATTATATAATTAAATCCTTAATCTTAACTATAAGGCTATAAAATCTAATATAGAAGAAGAAATATTTTCAGACCAATGTCGCGTTTAAACGCCTCTATTTCTTTGTAGCCTTCAGTACATAATATATTGCAAGTGAAGGGTGAGAGGGCTCGTGTGTAAGTCCCTTTTGGTCGGCAAACACTCACAATCGAAGCCCGGATTGTGGATATTTAAGGCCAAGCTGCTTTATAGAAGTAAACAGTGAATGTTCGTACCGTTTGTTTAGTTAGCGATGTCGTTTATTAGGGATTAGCAACCCACTCCGGCTTCGCACGGATGCATATTGTTTCTGCAATTGATATATACAAACCCTCTATTTCTTTCTCTTAGTGAAAATAAAATAAATAAATAAAAATAGCTTTTATTCACTGACATTACATACATACACTTTTTAACTTTAATTTTAAATACTGACATCGGCAATCTGTAAGTCAGGCTGTCCCTTGACGTAGGCGTCCTCCAGGCTCTTCCATATCTCACTATCACGAGCAGCTCTCTTCCAGTCCATGGGCAAATAGTCCTCCCAACTGTCCCAACTGGTATGCCTTTTCGACGCTTTCCTTCTCTGGGATACCACTCGGTGACGTCTCTCGTTCATTTGTCTCTTCCCGATCTCATCATGTGATGTGACCAGTCCACCGCCACTTCAGCATTTTTACCCTACTGATCAAAACTTAGTGTTTAGTATCTCTTATTGAAAACTGTATCAAAATCCTTTGAATGGTTTAAAGGAAGCAAGCAAAGAAACAGACAAAGGCAGATGTTGGTCACTAGTAAAATATGTATAATAAAACGTTTATGAAAAACAGTTAAATTATTTCGATAACAGTTTGTATCAAAATTATTGTGTAATTAATTCGAATAAAAAATAGTCCATTTTTTTTTTAACGACAACTTCTTGGGAAAATTAATGTTATAAAAACTAATATGGGACAAACATGAAAAAACATTAAAGATTTTTAGATTTACCTTTTTCAAAACTTGATAGCAGCAAGAGGAAATAGAAATTTGATGTAGGTTTTTATAAAAAAAATCAAAAATAAATATTAATTATATAGCGATTTTTAATTTAAATTATTTATTTATACCTAAGCAAAGCCGGGTTTCATCGATCTAGTTTCATCTAAAGGTAAAGCCATTTACGACGGGAAATTAAGCAGAGCAGTTCAGAAATGTCATTACATGTATTTATGTCTTGCTCAACTAGTAATAACGTGAAACGTATATGACCGCTAGTGTAATTAGCCATTTTATGGAGGTAATAAAAACCCCTTGAGTCATATTCGTAACTATTTTTCATAACCTTTTTCGTGAAGGAAATTTTATTCACCATTTTCTAACTGGTTATTAAGAAAGGACAATTTTTTCATTAAATCCATCGTCGGCCTCGTCCTTACTGCACGGTTGCTGAAAGAGCATGCAAGCATTCCCTTCGGGGTCGAATCTCTGGGTCCGTGGGGTCCCAACGCGCTTAATTTTATTTAACATCTTGTCGAAACGTTTGATCGACATTTCCGGTGATTATAGAGCTAGCTATTACCTCGGGCAACAGATATTAAACAATAATTGCAATAGAGCAATCCTTATTATATCTTTAATAATAATCTCTTAATATATAAAAATTTCGTGTCACGTTGTTTGTCCGCGATGAACTCCTAAACTACTGAACCGATTTTGATAAAATTTCGTAACTATATATAATTTGGTCCAACTTAAAAGATAGGATAGTTTATATCTCATTTTGTTTATTATTTTTTTGCAAATTATATAATATTATTAACATAGCGCCATCTGTTGATACCTATTCAATCCAGCAATTATTTATCTGTGAGTTCCAAAAGATTCTAACAGATGGCGATGTAAGGTAATTTTATCAGCTGGATTGAGTAAAAAATTGCACCCGTGCGAAGCCGGGAGCGGGCCACTAGTAAAAATATATAAATAGGGGATTTTTTTATATTTATTTGAGATAAGCCATAAGCTTGGATTTTGCCAGCAATCCAGCCGTGTAGCGAAGAATGGGGCCTATGATGGAGGGAGCTTACCCAGAAGGTGCCTATTCACACGAACTTTGAAAAGATTTGGGTTATATAAGCTCGGAAACACAGTTCCATGCCTTGACAGCGCGCATTATGAAGGATGTTTTAAAGCGCTTGGTCCGAAAATGAGGGATTTCGACAAGATGAGAATGGTAATAAGCCGTACGTCTGTATGTTCGATAGAAGAAAGGGGAAGGCGGTATGAGCTCATGCAGCTCCTGAGCACACTCTCCAAAGACTAAATAGTTCTGTACCTTTTTCATATTTATTTGAGAACCGATTTTCTATTTGCTTAGTAACTATTGACGAGATTTAGAGCTTTTATAAATAAGTACAAAGTGTTAAGAAGACCAAATACACTATTTCAAACAGCGATAACTACGCCTTAATTCCTGCTTTCTTTGTCGCTCCTGTTCAACTTTATTTTTATTTCAACGGCGTATTCCGACGGTTACTCAGTACTTACTCCCAAGTGCCGCACTTTCGAGTAGGCTACCCTACAATAATGTTTCTCTAAAACCTCAGCAACATCTGAAACACAATCGCACCTTCAAGTCTGATCAGAATTAATATAATAACATTGGAAGCCTTTTTTATTCTTTGAGAAGTACACTGCCTATTGAAGCGCTGATTGAAGCGGTCTCGATACTTAAGATATTAGGCCTGATAATCGACAAAAAAAATGAGTTTTGGTCCCCATATCCAACATATATGCAAAAAAGCATCAAACATCTATAAACAAATGGCACGAGCCGCCAAAGTAACATGGGGACTAAACCCGGAGATCATCAGGACGATGTATGTCTCAGTAATAGAGCCCATTATTCTGTACGCCGCAAGCGTCTGGACCCACGCCGTCCAAAATATTGGAATGGAACTGTTAAAAGAAATATGATTGTATATTATGATAATAAACGGCCTGTGAGGGTGGCATAATCCCTGGGGGAAACCATATTTAAAAAAAAAAACACACCCCGCCTAAAACTGATACTATGGAAAATAAATATAACAAATCTTTTTATTAAATGTCTCTTTATATTATTAACGAAACAACTGCTTAGTTAATTGAGTTTAAACTAAACTCGATACTACCTAAAACTTGGTTGCTTCAGTTGAACTTAACTTTGAAATAAGCTCTCCAAATTTAACTTTAGTTGAATGTCAACTACAGTTTTAAGTATAACACACACAGCACATAAGACTAACTTAAATTAGCTTAGCGACACTTAGCTTAGCTTTTCTTATTTTCCAATTTCCATTCCACGAACTATTCTAATTGACTGTATTAGAAAACTTTGTTAGCTAAATATAAAGTTATTTTAACTACACCATGTGGCCTCCTTCTCAGGTTCATAGACAAGGCAACAAACGAGCTAAATCTTTATTTATATTAATTTTTAATTTTATTTATATTTGGAATACAAACAGAAGTTATATAACAGTTCATAAAAATCAATATTTTTCTTTGGAATTTTTTTTAATGTATATAATTGAGCAATTGGTAATAGAAATTGAGCAAAAATAAAAGAGAAGAGAAAAGAATAAACATTAACGAAGTGACCTGGTTTTTTTTCCACAGCTGGTATAACCTAGTCTATCCCGTTGCCCACTTGACGTTGATTTTTTTTTTACACCTACATATCCTTTATCATATATATAAAAATTACGTGTCACATGTTTGTCCGCGATGAACTACTGAACCGATTTTGATAAAATTTCGTAACTATATGTAATTTGGTCCAACTTAAAAGACAGGATAGTTTATATCTCATTTTGTTTATTATTTGTTTGCAAATTATATAATATTATTAACATAGCGCCATCTGTCGATACTTATTCAATACAGCAATTATTTATCTGTGAGTTCCATAAGGTTCTCACAGATGGCGGTTTAAAGTAATTTATCGGCTGGATTGCAAAAAAGCACCCCGGGCGAAGCCGGGAGCGGGCCACTAGTATGTTGTATGTATTATTTATTTGTTGCTTATATTTCTATGTTTCCGAGCTCATATAACCCAAATATTTCCAAAATTCTCTACACGGCTGGATGCTGGCACAGGGGAAACCCATCTCTAATAAAAAAAAAATGTTTTTGTATGTATAGCATTTTATATATTGTGTAAGGAATAAATGTTTCTTTCTATCTTTCTAAAAGGACGATTTCGTCTACGAATATAAAAACATGTTTTATTAAAAACGTCTGTTTTCCTAGATATTTCCAACAATAAAATAGCATTTCTGATTCTCAGAAACACTCGCTTTAAATAAACTTATTTTTAACGGTAATTATAAATAGTGTGCGCACGAAGTTACGTCTCTGCCTTTGAGTATCTAGTTCAGTCCGAAGTAAAAGTTATTTTCCATGTCGCAACACAACTTTTAAAGTTTTTAAATTTTATTTGCCATTTTAATAGTATCTTCTGAGTTTTAACGCTCTGAAAATTATATTGAATCTACTCTGCACAAAAAACCCTGAGACATAACAGCACCAGTGCTATTATAGTTCACATGGAAAGAATGTCAATCGCGTCATTTCTTCTTATTTTGGTGGGCTTACTTGCATTTTGGCATTGCTGGGCTCATAAATAGACTTTTTTTTAATACTTTATGTCCCCTTGTCCTATTTATGCTGTTTATAAATAGACTGCTTTATAAATACAAGGTATACGGGAACACAACAACACGAAATATTCTTTTTCGATATGGTTTTCTAAATATTTGTGTCCCGTTAAAATACATGATCTTTTCATAGAATAATATGATAGAATAGAATAATTTCATAGAATAAATTTCACATAAAAAATTGGGCGCCACTGTCGCCGTCTAAAGTTTTGACCGTATCAAAATTTGTTAAGTGTTTTTTTATTATAATTTGTACTAGCAACCCGCTCCTTTGTTCGCACGAATGCATATACACACAAACCTTACCGTATAAAAACCGTATGAAAAAGCGTTGGGTGGTTTGAAAGAACAAATAGAAGCGGACAGCGACTTTATTTTATAATATGTATAGATATCGATATAGATATAGATGTAGACGCAGACGCAGACGCAGACGCAGACGCAGACGTAGACGTAGATAAGAGTATTACAGAATAAAACGTATCTGTGCACGTTGAAACTTACACAGTCGTGAGCTGTAGGTATAAGAGAAATTTATAATTAAATAAAAGAGCCCTTTCCCTACAAACGGTAGTCAGCTATCCGAGTTTAATGAGACATAATTTGAATAATTCTCCTTAAAATCACTTATGTTTATTCAGCATATTTATGCAAATTGAGGTCAGACATTAAAGGGTGCTTGCACGGCGGCCTCTTATTTCAAAATAGGTGAGCGTACATTTATAATGTGTACGCAATATGCGTTGCTACTTTATGCGTTTGTTTTTCCTAAACCGGATTTTACGCTAAAATAAAATTAAACACAATTTTTTTGTTTTGCAAATTACATACAAAACCCTTCTTCGTTTCTCGCCCTTTCCATTAGTTAAAACCATATGAAAATCCGTTGGTTGGATGAGAAGAAGTTAGCGGAGAAGCGGATAGCGACTTTATTTTATAATATGTATAAATGTAGATATAGAATAGATCCTTCTATTCTATTGATCGGACGACGCGGACTCTTTTTTTCCTGTTGCTCCTATTGATAGGACAACAAGGACTTTTTTCTTTTAGTTCGATCACAAGAGAACTACGATAGACTATGTAGTTACTATAGCTTATGCTGACGGCCTAATTCGTCGTGAAAATAATAATATTTATGTTAATGTAGTGTTAAAGTAATCAAATCGTTACGTGGTCGTATCGCAA
The DNA here is from genome assembly GCA_936446665.2 of Synanthedon andrenaeformis. Taxonomy (NCBI): domain Eukaryota; kingdom Metazoa; phylum Arthropoda; class Insecta; order Lepidoptera; family Sesiidae; genus Synanthedon; species Synanthedon andrenaeformis. The sequence continues at coordinate 9,845,372 of OW387793.2, forward strand.
CATATAAATGCATCAATTTTGCCAGTTCACCTTTTCGTAGCTTAATAGAACCAATATTCGTTTGTTACCTTTTTTTACGAGACGTCATAATTTTCGATGCGAAATGAAATGGTTTCTGTTTTGACAGAAAACAAAGATAAAACGTTTACTACTTGAATTTTATTTTCTTTCTTTCTCTTTGAGATTTTCTTGAATCTAGTATAAAAAGTAGCAAAACAGTTTTTGAGAACCTCGCCCAGTCTCGGTTGTATGTAATTGGATAATTAATTTCGTTATTATTGGCTTTTTATTTAGAAGCCGAGAGCGGGTCGCTAGTATTATAATATAATATATAACCTACCATCAAGTTAATCTTAAAAATATGCTACACGAAACAAAAGATATATTTGTATAAAACAATATAACCCGCAATAGCAAATAATTTTCTTAAGAGCTCATTATTCTCAGCAAAGAAACTTTACGCATAATATGACGTTATTGTGTCGGAGGAAACACTCCTTTGTTAAGATTATTCGGCTCCCGAAATCCTTAATTAAACGAAGAACGCGGGTCTGTCCGAACTTGTCTGAGGTTGCGTAAAATTCAATAAAACTTAACTTTACTTTAATGCCGCCTTTAGTTAATGAAGAAATTTGAGGTCTATTCTATTCTTATTTCTAAAAACTGGAAAGTACGATACTGCGTACTTTAAATGGGACCAAAGCTCACATTTTCCCAGCTCTTCATAGAGAAGTCCCTTGTTTCAATGTAAAAGTAAAAAAAAAAAAGTTAAATGTGTCACAACCGTACCCAACGCACTCTATTGCAGGAAAACAATCCCCATGATGTAAAATAATCTACGTACAAAGTAATCACTGCTATTTAACTACTAATGTTTAACTTATAACGAGGAATAATACTTATTATTCTATCTATACACATATACGAACAATTATTAAAAGAAATCGGATAAAAATACTTACTTTTGACTGTAAAAAAGTAATGTAGGCCTCTGCTAACGTTAATGTCCTGACAAAATACTGTCACACATGCTGATGAAAACGCTTCTACTTTCTTCCCTTGCACCCACTATGGTATTCCTTATAGTTTCGCTAAAGCGGTTATCACACTTTACAATTTGAAGGAATCCAATTTAGGTACCTAAGTAGTGAACCTAGTGATCACACTACACTAAATTGATTTCTAAATCGAAGACATAGAATTAAAAATAGATAAAATCTAAATTGGATCCAGTCTGTTCTAAGTGCGATTACACTTTCCAATTTCCCAAATTGGAATCATTCAAATTGTAAAGTGTAAAAACTGCTTAATACAACAACTAAACCGTACCCAGGCTATACTATACTACTACTACCAGTACGAATACCTACAGAGATGGGGAAAAAATGGCGATATACCTTATAGGATAAAATAGTCTGTGACAATCGTTTTTTTTTGTCGCTTCAATTTCGCTTTAGTGGCAATTAAAAAACTACTATAAAAATAATTTATATTTCTTGATTTGACATTTACAATTACGCCGCATAGTTTAACTATGAACAATAATATTATAGATAAAGCTTATAATAAATATTAACCCGCTAAAAGTTGTTTATAAACCGTTAGAATGTTAACAAGCTAATTAGTAGTTCTGGCACGCGACGGCCAATTTTGCGTCGGGTCTTCATACAGGTTAATTTTATTAGGCGTCAAGCCAAAGGCGTGTTTAAAAAATATATTTTTACTTTTTTTTTTTTTTAAGTTAAGGTCGACAGACAGGCTGGCGGTCCACTTGATGGTAGGTGGCTACCGTCGCCTAGCAAGCAACGCCACAGGCGCTGTAAATGCCGCTGCCGACCGTGGTAAGATTATGTATAAGCCATAAGGAATTGGGAGGGAATATTGAAAATAGGCTCTGACATTACTCACTCACCGAAAGACAACAGCACACATGATATTATTTCACGGTAGTCTTCTGTAAGGGAGTGGTTACTGCCTCCTTATAACGTAGGATATATGGCCCTTAGAGAAGGCCACTGTGAAATAACTGCCGCCAGATGCCGCGAGCTCCCCAAATAACTGCGAAATGCAGGGTGCCACTACTTTCCAAAGAGAGACCAGAGCCAACTTTGTAAAGTTCGTGATGGCCCTGCCGGAAATCGAAACCCGAGACCCCTGAGAAAGAGCGTTAAGGCAAGCACCCTAACCATTCACCCAACGGGTTCGTCAAACTATTGTGAGATCGTTAGGTCTTTTAAATGAATAACTTATACTTATTTTATGGAGCCTGAAATTAATAACTACGACTCTATCTTTCGATTGGTCAAAATTTTATATGGGCGATACAACAACCAATCACCAAGCTTTCTCTTAGCGTAGCGTTTACGACTGTAGAAAGCACTGCGTTTGTATCTTGGCTAGGGCCCCCTGTCTCACACAGAAAGTGAGCGAGAGGGAAAGACCCATTGATGAGCAGTTAGAACATTGCGCACACATGCACAATTGGACCGTATTGTGACGTTGTATCTCGCAGTGTGCGTATTTATTGTAGTAGGGTTAAAATAACAATTGGGATAGGATTTGATTTTTCTGATTAGGAAGTAAAATAAAAGAAAAATACTTTTCATATTTATTTATTTTACCATCATTGGTACAACACAAAAATGAATAAATAAAATACAAACACAAAAAGTCTGAATTAGCCCAAATAGAGGTTTTTTTTTTTAACTTTTTTGACAAAACTACTGCATGTATATATTTCTTGTAAACTTATTTAAACTGTTGAATAACTAATCAATGTTTGTTGCTAAAGTATTTTAGATTTTTTGTACACTAGAGTGGATTTTTCAAGGATCATATCTTTTAAATTTATACTTTTTTTACTAATTTGTATAGCAACGAACCTAGTTAACGACTAAATAAATCGATATCATGCTTACTTTTGTAAATTAAACATAAAACAGCGGAGTAATAATTATTATACGTTTGTATGGAGAAAAGGGCGACTAGTTAAACCTTAAGTTTAACTGGTGTGTCACTATTTTTCTTCTATTTTTAAACTAGATACTACTTACGTTCGGAAAATACAGAGCTATATTATTATTAAGTAAGAAAAACTAAAGAATAAACCCGAGTTCGCTGGAAACGTCTCAAGAATTACGATCTAAACAAGAATGTAATGAGACGGCGGAGCAAGGATAACCTTTCATTATATAACATGTCACGTAGATACGGGATTAAGTTCGACTTTCTCTTGTCAACGCATTTAATCCTTAACATGGATATACAGCCACATACTGAACCAGTACAGAATAAAAAGCGAGGGCGCGTTCAATCATAATTTTATGCTTTGATTTTATGTCAAAACAAAGCTGGGTGATTTACTTGCGAAATTTACAATAATAATTTATTATTGAAGTGAAAATTTCTTTGTGCGCGTTGGGCATTTTTGAGGTGGAACTCGCGACACTGTCATGTAATGTAATGTAATTTAATGTAACTGAAACCTCTGTATATTTTCAGATATTGCGCTTAAATTTAAATTAAATAAATTTAAAAAAAGATCAATTTTTGAGATGGGAAAAACCATTGAACTCGCGACACTGTCATGTAATGTATTGTAATTTAATATAACCGAAACCTCTGTATATTTTCAGATATTGCGCTTATAAATTTAAAAAAAAGATCAATTTTTGAGATGGGGAAAAAACCGCTGAACTCGCGACACTGTCATGTAATGTAATGTAATGTTTTTTGTGAAGCTTATATTAGTTTTCACTTCTGACCTGCAGTCCAACGACTGAACCGACTTGTTCAACTTGTTACTGAACCGGTGCTGTCACGTTCAACATTTAATCTAATCAACGTAGGGATGATTTGACGAGCCCGTTGGATGAGTGGTTAGTGTGCCTTAGCCTTTGCGCTTTGTCCTGGGTTCAATTACTGGCAGGGCCAACTTTAGAATTGAACTTTACAAAGTTGGCTCTGGTCTGAATCTGGAAAGTAGTGGCAGGCATAGTGCGATTCGCAGCCATAAATTGGGCAGCCCATCTAACGGCAGTAACCACCCCTTTAAAGAAGAACATAGTAAAGTAACAGCATGTGTACTTTTGTGTTTCGATAAGGGAGTAAGGGATGCCAGAGCCCATTTCCCTTTTCGATAGGTAGGCAGCGCACTTGCAGTACCTACCTGTGGCGTTGCTTGTGTTACAGGCGATGGTACCCACCTTTTTTTAGGAGGGAAGATGACATTTACGCACTATCCTCCACTACGAGGGGCTCACTGCACACGTTTCTATATTCCAGATGGACATAGGCTCTTGTATTTCATAAATACTAAGATCTCAATTTTACCTGGGCGAAGACGAAATTACGTCTGTGTGTGTGTATGTTGTATTGCATTACGTACTACATAGTTGATACAAACATAAATGCAAATGTCATTAATACAGTTACGTTTCACTAGTTTGGAATAAAGTTAAGTAATATCAGATGTTCTTACTGTTAGCTAGTTCTCTGTGGCAAACCGTGTCTCTTAACTTACGATATAGATGTCAAATTCCTACGCGTTCAAATTTACTACGGAGCAGTAGGTTGTGTATTAACACAACCTACTGCTCCATAGTAAATTTGAAGGCGTTTGGATTCTCTCCAACAAACTTCATGTTGTATACGCACCTACTTGTGGTATTATACTGACTTACCGCTAAAAACTAACTGGTACATCGATGTAATTGTATTACAGAACGTTTTATTGGAGGTAACTATTTAGAATTTTTAGAAACGTTTTTATCTATGAGTTAGATTTATTTACAATTTTATTGTAATTAGTTTTCATCTAACGGGTCGAAATACAATCATAACAATTTTAAAAATTCCGGACAAAAATAACCAATAGCTACTATAAAATAAACAACAAAAATAGGGGAAGACTGGAATAGTAAGGTGGATAAAGTTGAATCGAAAAACTAGGAGGCTTATTGGCGGCAGTAGGTTACTTTTTATAAGAGCTAAGCTACATAGCCTGGCACATCATCCTTTAAAACACCCTTTGAAAAATGTTTCATAATACGCACTACGAAGGATTGGACCTCCCTTCGGGCGTCTATAAAGTTCGAGTGAATAAACATGAGCTCGCTCCTTCTAAAAAAAAATGACTTCATTAAATTCTTTTTTGATTTTTATTATTTTTTTCGTGTGTGGGTGAGATAGTGAGTAAGCCTTACCTAACCCTAGTTGCAAGACCCTGCGGTCAGGTGGACAGACGTCATGAAAGGCTTCTCGGGTAGCTGCTGGATGCGAAGGACAGAGGACAGTGTTGGAGTACCTGGGTAGAAGTCCATATCCAAAGTGGGGAGACACAGGCTGATGATGATAATGTGATGATTTTGGAGGATGAATTTTTGTGATTGTAAAAACATTTGTAACCAATAGATGAGAGGGAAGGAGTCGGGGAGTTCATAGAAGAAATGAACAATTAACTAACATCTCTTACAAAAATATATTTACCACTGTTACCAGTTAAAAATATTAATATATTTTTAGACATTCCAGTTATATGTGAATCCACGTTGTCAATAAGCATGTCTCCCACGGATGATGTCATAATTTTATATACATCACTTATTCTTTACGTCCCTTTCGCTCTGACAATGTGCAGTTATACACTTCTCGCTCACACCTCGCGAGGGGACAGATTATTAGCCATTATGTAAATAAATAACAAGATGAATATTCAATGTAATGGCTGTTGACTTCACTCTAGGCGCCGCATGTTACATCTTTGCGACTCATCTTTGGATCCGGTACAATTTCCGTTCTACCATTAAGAATTAAGACAATAGCTTGTCGTGAATGAAGGTCGATTTTTGAATTAAATACTATTCGATATCTAGAAGCAATCGAAGCTGCGTATCTAGATGCTAGATTACCTATCAAAAAGATAAATTTATTTTTTGCATACCATATGGACTTATGTGATATTGAGCAAGGCCACCCACATATACAGTTTTATTGTTTGAAAATACAGCAGATAGACACATTTATTTTCACATTTTAAATCTTTTTCTAACAATTTCCTTATGAAAGGCATCCCAAAAGGCAACTGTTTTTTTTTTGCTTGAAAAAAAACGAATATTTCCACAACACGCTAAGTAACACTCTTCAAGCCCATAATTATGGACCACGTCTCTTTATATCACTCATCACGGTCTGTGACCATTCAGACCTATACTTTAATATTATTAAGGGTGGCAGGCGGGCTAACAGTCAACTTGATGGTGATCTAAGAACTATTATAAATAAGAAAGAAGTTTTAATCAAGAAGATGTCTGGATGTTTATTACCAAATTTATACTTAATATTGTACTTAAATAGTGTTAAAAATTTATGGTGTATTGTATGTATTATCGGTCGCACGAGGAAGGAAGGGCGGTTGGAGAAGGGGTGGTTGTCAGGTTACGAAAAAACGAAGAGAGAAAATGGAAGAGCTTTTGCTTTGTTGTTTGATATAATAATGTAATATAATTTATCGGGAATAGCTTGCAAAGTTTAAATGGCAGTTGTGTTTATCAATATATAACTACTAGCTGACCCGGCAAACGTTGTTTTGCCATACAAAAAAATAACACTTAAAGGTATGGAAAATAGATGTTGGCCGATTCTCAGACCTACCCGATAAGCACACAAAATTTCATCAAAATCGGTCCGCCGTTTCGGAGGAGTTTGGGAACAAACACCGCGACAAGAGAATTTTATATATTAGATTACATTGTATTTCAGTACACAGTCTGGCTTGATTCTACAGTATGCTGGGGGTAAACTTTTGAACTGCTGAAAGTAAAAAAAAATATTGGTAGGAAGCTACTCTAAAGTGTGTTATATTATAATTCCTAATATATTATTTATGGAAAAAGACGTCTTGCTTATGTCATACCGAACCTAATTAATCAACTACCTAAAACATTAAAAAGCGAAATAACACCCAAAAACATCACATATAAGCTAAAACAATACTTTTTTCAAGTTACTATAGATAAATATAATTATTAACAGCAAAATCAACTTATTATCGCAGAATTAATTCTAAATGATAAAATTCTAAAGTACTTACAGTACATACAGTACAAAAACGTGTGAGCGTCAACAGAAGGTTTATTCAAGTGAAATAGGAGTAATTAAGTATGTGTATATATTTATATCATCTGTCTGTATATATTTTTAATAATATTTGTCTATATGTATGTTATGTATGTGTGTATATATACATATATCTGAATGTACCTATATATTTTAAATAATTCTTGTATATGAACATGGTGTACGGTAAAACTCTAATGAGTTTGTGTTTACACCTTGGTTAAACCAAATGTAACATTGTGTTGTATAAATAAATAAATAAAATAAATAAAATAAATACCTAAATTCGAAAGTGAGTTTGTTTGTTTGTTACGCTTTCACTGCTTAACTACACAGTCGACCATCGTGAAATTTTACATAAACGTTGATACAGAAAAGGACATACTTAGGTTATCTTTCATTCAGTAAAAAGTGCTCCCGAGGAATCAATTAAAAATCAAAATAAAAATTCAATAGGTGACAAAAATATAATATGACCAATAAAGATTTAATAAATGTTTAAAAGAGGCGCGGACGAATTTGCGGGTAAAAACTAATATGAAAATATTATAACGTAAGCATTCACGTTACAATTCACAATGCAATAATAGAACGAAAGTAATAAATGATCAGACATTCAAGTTTATCGGCATTCCTTTCAAAAATAAGATAAATTCCCGAAGTATATCCCGTAAAGTAATCCTTCGGGATATCAGTCAGGCATGTTACGCGTTCCCCTCACGTGGATTAAACTGGGATTTATCGCGTACACGTGCAAACAATTTAATGGCGAAAATTAAGGGAGCTTTTGAAATATTCTTTTTTTTTTAAATTGCTTTCGGAAAATGTTTTCACTTAACTTCACTTAAGGTTCATCGTCTCAGCCACAGGACTTCCACTGCTAGACTTAGGCCTCCTATGTTTGTAATGAATAAAGTCAAAAACTATTGAACCGATTTTAAAAATTCTTTCAGCTATAGAAAGCTACATTATCTTCGAGTAACATAGGCGCGTTAAGTTTTATTAAGTTACGCGGGCGAAGTCGCATGCACAAGCTAGTAAATATATAATACGAAACCAGTATTACCTACAACTGCTCTAATATTGTACATTCCCATAGCGAATAGATTTCTTTTTATGTAAAAAAAAGGTGCAAATGGAAAAACGTACCATTCAAAGTTAAATGGATACAGTTACTCTTCTTCGAGTGAGCTTTCCATTCTACGGCAATCTATTCACAGCTTCTTTAAAAAACTTCAAAGGCTAAGTCTAAAATTTATAACTTTATAAGTTCTTAACTTGAATTCGAATATGTGTAAATTGTGATTTGTTATTTGTTTTATAAAATCGATCATACGTACAACATTATATAAAATATAAAAAGCAGGAGGGTTATTATGACAGCCCATTTAACATAAAAACATTTAACACTCTCACTTACTTACTCTATGTGTAGGTATACATTTTTACTATTTCATTTCTGTGTAATTATATAATAATTACTGCTCACTTTGGCGGTGGAGCTAATGGACACTATTGGTGTCCATTGAGTCCCCCATTAACATCTGGCAGATGGCTGGGCAGGAGAAGGCGGGCACCAGCCCGTCTTCAAATGTCCTCGGGGACATGCGTACACAGCTGGTCAGCTGTGTGCGCCTGCACGGGTCCGTCTGGGGATTGCTCGGGTGTCTCCGGGCAATCCTCCTGTTGGCGTCAGCCTAGCCAGCAATGGCTAGGCCGCCCGAGGGGGGTGGGTCGGAGCAGTTGCCTCGGCAGAGCCCGTCCACCCCCCACTTATGGGCAAGGAGACACCGGGAGTTTTAGTGGGTAGGGGGCAGTTCCGCCTGATACGTGAGCACGCGGAGTATGCTGGTCGACCCCCATATACCCCTGCCGCCTAGCCGGCGGCGGGGGATCAATAAAAGGATTTCTCCTCGAGAAAAAAAAAAGGGTGCCTCACCCCATGGACCCAGAGATTCGACATTGAAGGGAATCTACCCAAAATGTATATTGTATATTTATGTTTTGAAATTTTGAATTTACAATAATAATTGGCTTTATAAAAATGAAAATTTTGTTCTGTATACTTGTTAAGTACTCGTATTAATACTTAGTAAAAAAAAAACTTATTGTCAAAATGACATTTTTGTGTGTCTCAAACAAAAATTGTAATAATGAAGCAACAAAAATTGTAAAATGTGGATTTGGAGCAAAATTTTTAGATACGTAAAAAGTATATAGATCCCAACGTCTCCAACAAGGATATGGCAGCTAGCAAAAACAAAAAACACATCCATTGTCTCTCATTTACTCCTATTTTGTGTTTGGAAAATTTGCATTTGCTAAAAAATACTCTTTCAAGTGTTGGAATAATAATTATTCTCTGTGGAATATTTAGTTCTAGCTTCGTTTATTCGCTAAACAGTAAACAGTAAATCTAAATCGAGTGGCATCAGTTGCGAAGCACTTTAAAAAATAAACAGAGCGTTTACTCTATACGCAGTGGGACTTTACCATGTCGAGCGTAGGATGTACTAAATCGCCTTGGAAAGTTTTCGAATAGTCTGCTGAAGCTCACTGTATGTACATACACGAGATGTTAAAAGCAGCCTTCGGATATACGCTATTAAAGTGTCCTTTGTCTTGTATTAACAGTATCCCTTTAAAAAATAAAAATAAATGTTCCTAATATGAAATGTGAAGGGATCAACTAAAATCCCTTGACATTTCATAAATCATTGTAAAAAAATATATAGTGTTCATACTTAGTACAAAACCTTCTTGTGAAAAATATAAAGGGAAGTACAAAACTTCATCTTCCACGGACACGAAGATATTAAAAAAACTGACGCGTTTCAATTTTTTAATATTTCATTTTGACGTATACCATCCCCCTCCTACCTACTGAAAGTTTGTCAATTTTGATAAAACGTGATTGAAATAATAATAGCGAATTGAAATGAAATCGATGGACACTGGCCTGAGTTACAAGAATGAAATGAGTTACGAGTACATACAATAGTTGATCCAAAATATCATCAAATTATCCAAAAAAATTATATAGTTACTAGATGCTCCACGACACACGTCGTTCTGTCTAAATCTATTACACTGCAACCTGTAGACGAGAACTGGTCATACACACATCAATGAAACAAGCTTGTGACATCTCGGAGACAAAAATCGCGAAACATGTCTTTACTTACGTAATAGGCATGGGATTGCCAATCGGCTGGTACTATCGCCAAATGGACTGCCCTTTTTAATGACTGTGATACAGTGTTCCTTGCCACTACTAAAAATCATCACTTATTCCACACTTGAAATAAAATAAAATCAGAAATGCAGATCCCAATTGGGATTCAAACTTCTGCAAGAAATGCTGGCAGCTGAATGTTCTAGCCAATGGCTGTTCTCTACCGCATACTAAGCTTGTGGATTTATTCGTTTAAGTTAGCACTTATATTACCCACGTGAAGTCTTTAAGTGACAATATCCGGAGATAATTGTATGTCTGTAATGGTCTGCAGGCAGCGTGGGTAATAGCCTTGTAGCTAATGCCGGAACGTTTTCCTTTAAACATATTTCTCTATCATTAGTAATCTATACTAATAAATATAATTGAAGTACCAATATTATAAATGCGAAAGTTTGTGATAATATAGGGATGGATATTTGTTACTCTTTCACGCAAAGACTACTGAACGGATTTGTATAAAATTTGGTATACAGATACTCTATTAACGTGGAAACAAACTATCAGCCGCGGCTGACGGACGCGGCTGATATATACGTACGGTCGTTCACATCCAGTGCGCCGATTTCTATCGGAAGTCCGAACGCTGAAAGACGGTCCAAAGTCACGTCCGCGACTTACGTCCGATAGTTTGCTCAGCAGTGTAATTTGACTGTCCAGATACCAACCAGCCGCTTCCGTTAGCCGCGGCTGTCGTCCGTCCGGTAGTTTGTTTCCACCTTTACCTGGATAGGATACTTTTTATAGTGGACAAATGTTAGATTACCGAGGGATCATGTAAAAATAAAACAATTTGGGCGCCATTGGGCGCATCATCATCGTCACAGCAAAGGTGTTATGTTTTTCATTTTTCAACGCGGATGAAGTCGCAGGCACCAGCTAGTGACAAAATAAATTAAAGTCCAACGGGATTCCAGTAACGTTTCCAGTAATAATGATTTAATGATTGAACATTATAAATAAAAGTAATTCCAAAATTTTAGCTTTACTATTGTTACATATAGGTACGCTTATCATACAAAGGAGATCCGATACAATATTGAACGTTACTTACAGACGTTATTATCTTTATATTGAATATTGGTTCGTCCTCGACGTAATCAAATCCGGCGAACGCTTCAGTAACCTTCAGCCCAGCCTCATGCTATTTTGTGTAGAACGGGTATTTGTTCTTTCGTCAAAATCTAGGTAAGTTAATGCCTAGACGTAAAATGTCTACTGAATAAATTCAAAATCATTTATATTCTGTTGTTGTAAATTTTAATAAAAATATTAATATAATAGATAGGGATTATAATAGATTATATAATAGAATATATATTCTAATAAATATATATTATATTAAATAATATTATAGGGGTTTAAATATGAAAATGTCATGTTATTGCACGCCTCTTGCGAGGCCAAAAATAGCTGGTCTAATGTCTCGATCGGAATGGCCGAAGACGCAACATTTCGATAGCGTAGACGTAGACGCCAGCTACCGAGTAGTGTGTTTTGTTTTGTTTTTTTGTTTTGTTTTTGAAACATGTATTCTTTTTGTGTGCATGTGCACCGTGCATTTGTGTGCAGCTGCACATGTGCACCGATCTCATGTCATAATGTCCCCGCGACCTCGCTCTTCTGCGGCCGTTGTTTAGCGTTCGTTGGGTTTAGCCGGTAGGAGTCCGGCGTAACGCCGCATCGTCCTCTATCACTGCCGGCTATCCATGAGGATTTCCCAACGTTAAAAAAGGACATAGACAAATGGGAACAAGACTTGTACAAAGAACGTTAATATCCCAGTTTTAATAATGAATTATACGGTATATCCCATTAATAATACTCAGTTGGCACAATGAATGAAATTGGATCTAAATATTCGTATACCCATGATGAGTTCTGCGACTCGTATTCAGTGCGGAATTTAATCTAATCCAAGACACATTTCGAGACAAGATTCCCACATATTCGTAATAATTGTTAACTGATTTTAAACTCAAAGTACTTTATACATAAGAGAGAGAATACTCTCTCAAATTTTTAATAACCGCGTCATAAAAGGAACAATTCCTTGTAATGTTTATGGAGAACTAGCTGGTGTCCGTGACTTCGTCCGCGTTGAAAAAGGAAATATATGAGTGATATCCTAACGCCTGACATCTTTATCGCTGTGACGACAGTGGCGTCCATTTTTTTATATTTTTAGACAACAATTGAGAATGTGAGCTGCAGACCTTAGTAGGATAGCGGATAAAAAGGGTGATGGCATCCAGAGTTTTACTCACAATATGGAATGCAGTATACCCTTCTGGTTCTGCAGCACTGCACAAATGTTTTATAAACAATTATAAAACATACAAGAAGGAAAGAACGCTTCATACGATACCGAACTTTCCTGTAAAGATATTACATTACACTATCTGAAGTGAAAACTTCTTTAGGCGCGTTGGGCATTTTTGAGATGGGATAAAATCATTGAACTCGCGGCAGTGTCATGTTACTTAATGTAAGCGTTGATGTAGCTGATATTTATTTAAAATAATTTAAAAAAAGAACAATAAACAGACAACTGCAAATGAAAGTAAACTTAGTAGATATGATAACAAGGATCAATATGGTATACACCTTTGACCAATAATCTAGTTTCATATCAACATCAAACCTATTTAATGGTCTGTCATTATGAAGTTCATGTTAAATAATTATGTTCTATTTATTGTCATTGTGTGTCAGTGTCATATATCTTCTTGCTTCTTGCGATCAATAATATTCGTATTTACCTAATTCGAAATGCCAAGAAATTTAAATATCCATACAATTAATTTTGTGATGCTACGTTTTCATTTCTGACGTGCAGTCCTACGACTGACATGTATTTTTTATTTTATTTTATTTTTTCAAATTATGAACTAAACCTACAATGAACTCAGTAGTTCAATTACTTGCTAGACAAATAATGTTAATAGGGAATAGCCAGTTTTCTATTTACGGCTGTATCCCGCGTTCCACAGATAATTGAAATGCTGCAGATGATTAACGTAAGGTTGCGTTTTCATCTAGCGGCATCCAGCTTGAGTTTAATCGTTAAAATCACGAAGTCACATCAATAAAAAACGTTCGGATGTTTGTTACTCAATCACACAAAAACGGGTGATCGAATTTAAATGTAATTTGGCAAAAAGATAGTTCATTACTTGGACTATTTTATAGGATACTTTTTATCGTGGGAAAATGTTAGATTCCTGTGGAATTTTCACAAAACTAACTGCAGCGCGAAAGCAGTCACGGGTACAGTTAGTGTTTGAATGAATATACTATAATAAAATTAAAAGTAATTAAGTATCTTGTTAATTTATTGACCTAATATACCAGGTCAGAATCTATGAAATTTTAAAAGTACCTACATATTTTTACAAGAACATAATATTAAAAGGGCGGAAAAACTTCAAGAACCTTTAAAGAAGTAGTAATATTTCAGTGTTCAAAAACGCCATACATGAACAGACCCTAGAGGAAATGGCGTTAGCGTGGGCACACATTTACTAGTAAAAAGGAACTTGACTATTTTCTGGCCCTGTTGAGTGTTGCTACTAAATTAACCTAATCACTGTGTTTTCAAACGAAGTCTTATCCTGATATTAATAAAGTATATTTTTGATTGTTCCTTTTTAACAGATAAGTATTATTTAACTAGCTGCATGTGGGAAGAATGCCACAGCATACCCCTCTATCTATATCTACCTTGTTACATATCCTTTATCCTCCGACTGATTTTGATTTCATCCATTTCATGCGTGTTATTTTTCAAAAAAAAAATTTACGGGAAACACAATCCTTGAACTCGAACTGATAGATAAATAAAAATATTTTTAATTCTATTAGGTTTCTCCAAGACACTCTTATGATCGTCATTATAAATTTAAATTTACCAGTTTCGGAAGAAAAATCCAAGATGATAACGATCCTGAGAAGAAACCCCAAAAGAAACTCAGAAAACTATTCTTTTTGACATTTTTAAAATAAAAAACTTCAAATACCAACTTCACCGTACTCATGCGCTGTGAAAAATAGTTCCTATATTATACGTCACTGCACTCCATTTCCTTTGCACTGGTTGCTTGACCTGGATCCTATAATCATAAGTGTTCTGAATGAAAGAAAAAATAAATTTCAACCAGTATATTTGCAGGAACATTTTCTCTTTAACTTAGATTGAATTCTACTTGACGGAGTCACAAATAGCCTTCAATGAAAAATATATTCATGGAATCCTTGCTTTCGTTTACTCGGGATTTGCACCCAATCACTTTGCATTTACCAACCGCTTATAGAATTTTATAATATAAATAAAATATTCATTGAAGTCATAAGAAGATTCTTATAAGCAGAAAAATTGGAAATTTTATCCGGAAAATTGCATCCGTCCGAAGCCGGGGATTCCTGAGTAAGAATGCTAAGATAAACACTATAATCACTCGACTGAATGGCTCAAAAAGCTTTATTCACTTTATTTTCGTTCACTGGATAAAACACCAATACTTTATTTCATTGAAATTCATTGAATCCATTGAAATCAAAAATCACTTAGGACAATGCTGACCAGGATTCAAACTTGGGAAGGGTTTCTAATAACACTCATACTTAAACTACAAACGTAATTCAATATTACACAATGTAAACCTAATTGCTCCTACAATTTTTCCACAATCAACAAATACACCGCTTATCGACAATTCGTGTGAGATGGTAGTTAGATACAGGGTGCTGCCAACTGTAATGCTTATTTTCCACAGATAGCGGTCACGCGAACTAGGAAGTGGATTTAAGTTTGACCTATTTTCACAAGTTTTTAATACTTGAAAGATCAAAGCGGATACGGCTATTACAAGCGATAAACCTGCAACTGCATCCTCCAAGAAATGGATGCCGTCTTCTAAATTTCAACTTTTAAAGGAAGTTGTGTCAAATTGGTCTAGTTACCTAAGAGCAAGAAATCGTATATCTTTGGAAAGGTTTTCGTTTGTTCTTTAACTTTAATATGGACGCAAACTACAATTCTGATGAAGGCTCTGATGACAGCATTTTTCAAATCTCTACTACATTATACTGGACCATCATCGTTTTCAGAACTGCCGGCAGCAGACTTGCATCCCCTGGCAAAGCTTGCCAAGCCACTTCGAATCAAATAGACTGCCGTCCTACCTGATAGCTTTCGCATAGTTGGAAAATAAATCGAAGATTTGTAAACTAAGCAATAGCGCTGCAATAAGCGAGCAAAGTCTTGCAGACTTAAGACTATTAAAATAATCGTTAGATGTTATTTCAACGCTTAAATGGATGCCGTTTAACACTCACAGAGCACTTTCATTTAATTTCTCTTATACTCCTGGAGAAATTTCTGCAATATTCAAGTACCCAATTAAGTTGAAACCAAGTATAACAAAATGACGACGCTTTCGAGAATGTACCTACACACTTTTTATTTCAACTCTAAAGAAGATTTTCATTTATTTAGAAATCCACATTACTCTATATACCATTACATGATTGACCTAATATGATAGTGGTCTAGAATCGTTGATTGTTTAAGCAAAATAATGAAGCCTATATCTCAAGCACAAGCCATTCTAGGATTAAGGAAAAATGGATTAGGAAGGGATAGGGAAATAGGCTCCGGCATCCCTTACTCACTCACCAAAACACAACAGCACACGTGCTGTTATTTCACGGTGGTCATCTGCAAGGAGGTGGTTTCGAATAAATTGTCACTTGAAGGAAGTTCACAAACTAACACTCGACACACACATTTTCACTTGAGATCTTCCATTATTTGTTTCCAATAAAGAGAGGGACAATGCGTTCATTTTGCACAATAACAAAACAAAACGATTTATAACTCGAGTCTCGAGTTAGCTAACTCCGCACACGTGTACCAAACGGGCGCTGAATTGTAAAAAGTTTAGCAATACCATCTATTTACTCTATGGCAATACGTACTTATACACCCCTACTATGGACGACAATCGCAGTCGACATCCGCTTTTTACAAAAAATTAAAAACAGCCTGATGGAATCGTCTAGTCTGTTTGAACTGGACAGGAAAATAGTAATGGCATCCTTACTATAAATGCATAAATTACTTGGGTTCCATACTAATAATATAAATGTGAAATAAACTCTGTTTGTCTGTCTGTAACATTATGACGCATCAACTACTCTACCTATCATACACCTATACCAATCAAAATTGTAAACACGTTTTCAAGGAAGAATGAACACGTTGAAATAACATGGAGTATCTTTCATACGAAGATAAAGTACCTACTTTCCCAAGGGATTCATTGAGCGTTAGGTGTACTGTATTTTAAATTTAGGTTAAACGACGGCCTTCTTTGAGTTGCCAATTAAAAAAATACATGCCAGTCGTAGGACTGCACGTCAGAAGTGAAAACGTAGCTTCACAATCCCTTTCAACTCAAAAGGGATTTAAATCAAATTATCTCACAAATCCTAAACCCTCTAGGGTAAAACGCGAAGATTTGTTAATTCTTCAGTGTCATGGTAGGGGCGTCACGAAACAATTCGGGAGAGAATGTTAGCAACAGACTGTGGGGTAAGCATTGATTTTATCTCCCTTACAACCAAATATTGCGAGGAAATCGAATAATGATCATGCATTAAGGAACCGGCTTGCTATAGGTATATTGGAAAACCATAAAACATGAACTGTGCTCAGAGATATCTGGGTCATAACTGACCTAACAAATCCTATTTCCATTTACGACGGAAGTTACTGGGATAGACCTGAAAGATGGACAAACAAAATATATATGAGTATTGAAAATAGGCTCTAACTTTCTCCGAAATACAAAGGATGTGGGCTTATTTCATTATGATCCTACTCCTTTTACCCAGATTATTTCTTTATTATCCCCAATTATTTTTCTCTAATTATTCCTTTAAGATCCCATGCACTTGGAAACAGGTACTCAGAACTGAGAAGTACTGAGGTACCTACTTATGAAAACTTAATATTTTATCATTGGAAATAAAATTTTAATGTTTGCCTCTGGTCTGGAAATAGCAAGTAGTAGCAAGGCGTTTCGCAGTCATTTGGGCAGCTCGTCTGGTTGCAGTAACCACCCCCCTTTCAGAAGACCGCCGTGAAATAGCTTTTGTATTTCTGTGAGTGAATGATGCCAGAACACTTGCAACATGGCTTTGCTTGTCAACGTGTTTGGCGACCTTTACATTACAAAAACTATATTTCAGAAAGTGTACCTACAGTTAATTCGCAAAAATTAGACAAAACTATCAGTGCCTTTACAACAAAAAATCCGGGGAAGAATTTCCTACTAATTTGTACAAAAAACAGCTGGGAAAACAATTATCACAAGTTTGCTCAACCGGGCTGTAAAACGGAGTACTGGCAATAGACGCTTTTCTCTATCTTACACGGGCGAGTATTAGCAAACTAATAAAGAAATACAATATTTCCTTAACCTAATCTATAAAAGAACATTGCCGAACTGTGTACAGAACTACATCACAGAACTAGTGGGAATAAGCCTTGAAAAAATACAAGGTTTGAAAACATTAATCACAACAGCACTAAAGAGAATGAGCAGTTAATACACGGCCAAAGGTAAGTCTCTCGATCTGTATAGATATATATGGCCAAGTTTGTCTAGAGCAAATGGATATAAATATCACTAGAGATATCACGGAAATCTACCTAACAGACCCGACCATCTTGCCTGAAGAGTTTACGGAATTTAAATACAAAATACTCAGTGGAGAATTCCCGGGCTACTTGTAGGTTATTGCATTTTCTGGCGGTGACCGCAGCCGGCACACAGCCGGTGCGCTATCAAAGAATCCTATTTTCTTGTGCAATACTCGAAATAGTAGTACGTATTCTTTTTTTAAATATATTATATAAATGTTAAATTGGTTTGTGTATGCTTAAAAAAACTCGAAAATGGGTAGATGAATTTTAATTCGGTTTTTACATTTGAAAAGAGGGATAAACAGGGAAGATTTTTATATATAAAAATTGCGTACCCGAGCATACCTGGGAGCAGGTCGCTAGTATAGGGGAACTGTTGAACCTTGGCACTATGTGTACCTAGGTCAATTGGCTCGTTTTAAATATTCCTTCGATATTAAATCCCATTCTCTGTTGTATTCGGTACATAATTGCTAACTAACCAACCAAGTTAGTTACTAACCGGTGTTGGATGTTATCGAAGTGAATTTTTTTTGGCGAAAAAAAGTAAGTATTTTTAAAATACTTTCATATCTCACATTTTTATACATTTTATAATAGTCACTTGTTTTTAATATGCGATCGGTTATTTATTTAACAAATGTACGTATGTATTTGAAATTATAAGCAAATTCTCATTTTTTTTTGTTTTTTACGTCAAATATCAAGTGGGTTTTAGGTTGAAACAAAATGTTCATATAAATGCTTCCTTTCAAATGAAATATGAGGTCATATTTAACGTGAACAAGACATTTTCACCGCTATCTCAGTGCCGTTTCTGTATGTTAACAAAACCATTACCTATTACCTACATATAACATAAAATTCTTGACAAAGGAACTATCTGTTCGCAAAATAACAATTCTGAGTACAGTTTCGTTTAAGAGAAGTTATCACGAGCGCCATTAATTCAAACCTACCAAACCAGTTCTTAAAAGAGCAGTTCTTAAAAGAGTGAATGTAATTTTATAAAGAGACTAGAGACCCGCCCCTGGCTTTGTATACGTATTCAATTTTCCAGGCAATTTTTGCTAATTTTTCTCTTTTTTCCATGGACTTCAACGAAATATTTGAAATAATAAAAATATCCGAATTCTCGACTTAAGCGCTTAGCAACACATTTAGCGATAAATTATATACTTAGATAATACCGAAGAGAATATCAGAATAAACTAAATACTCTATGTGATAATCTTCTGCCAAGTTGTATATAAAAAAAAGATACAGTGAATTTACATAGAAGACATCAGTAGCAAGTTGACGCAGTGGGCGTAACTTAATTATTATCATTTTTAGGGGGGGGGGGGGGATGACGTTTACGCGGTACCCTCGATGGGGAGTGTGGGACTCGAACGGTGAAGTAACTTATCACTGGGAATACCCACTAAAAAAAACCCCGGATTAGTGTATGTGATGTGTGGGCTTATCATCGGATCTCCACACACCGCTACGTTCTTTCCGAACCCAGCTCAGAGTGACAACTTTTAAGTCTCTAAAGTAGTACCGGATCTTGCAACACAACTATGTTTAAGAACCTTAAATTCTGCAAATTTTTGAAATTAATTACTTATTACTTGAATGAAATTAATTACAGTTTTTCGTGTACTTCCAAACCCTCATATCATATCACAGAAATGTCATGTTTTTTCATACGAGGTCATACGAGGAATATCCAAAGTGTAATCATGGAATTACGTAGCATGAAATTAGGAAGTGTTAGAAGTTGGAAAGTGAGCTTTTAGACGACGATATCCATTTACCATCAACTTGACTGTCAGCCAGCCTGCCGTACATTAATATAAAAAAATCTAACAGTAAAAGATTTTACTGTTAAATGTGTTTTTATAATTCTATGTCTACCGCAACCACTGCAAATGCGGACTATAAAAATAAAGATGAAATTCGGGAAAAATAAATACAAGAATATCTGAAACTAGGATCGGAGCCGTGACGTCGTGTATAAAATGAATACAAATCCTTTATATTCAGAAAACAGAACGGGGAATTTCCGCGGAGAATACAAAGTAAAATGTTCTTCGAGTTGGGTTCAACTTAACAATCTTGTCTCGAAATCGGAATACGTTAATTGTGTTTGCAAATGTAATTGCTTAATTTCGATTTGAAGAGAAATACCTAATGATTTGTTGTAGAAGCGATCCAAGTAGTATTCAATTTGTAACTCCTTCGCGTGACCTTTAAAATATGGAGTATATATGGAGTTATCTGTATTTTTATACACAGACTACTAATTAAATATAAGGCCGCCATTTTATTTTATTGTTTCATACATTGCTAGGCTAAATATTTTACTAATATGTTGAGTCATGTTACAGAAAAAGATTAGCTTCTTATTACGTTAATTTTGTTTAATATAGTTAAATTGCACATTAAAGTTATTTGTCTTTGAAAATTATAGTTTTTAGGTTAAGTTTTGATCATATATATATTTTTTTTTTAAATCTACAAAACCTTTACATATTTTACGAATGAATGCAATGATAAGATGGCTACCTAATATACTAAGGTATTCTATTATTTTCCAACTACAAAGTATAACTGAAACGAATTATAACTCACATTTATGTCAATCTTTGTGGCCATTAACTCGTATCATCAATAATGGCCAAGCCAGCATTATAAACCAGTAGGTATAAATACAGAGCGAAAATAAACTACAAGTTTAACCAAAAAGATCTTTAGAACTCGTCAACCAACTCAAATGGTCGTGAAATTCTTTTTATGACAAAATTTCTCAGACCGTAATTTCGGACGCGGACGCAATCCTTGAGATTCGTATACAAAACGAATTTAAAACGATATTCCCCTCCGATATTCCCTCGGAGTTCCCAATTGTTCTTGTGTTGCCGTCTTCGCTTCACTTTAGGATAATGTTACTTGTATTTACCATTTATTTAACATTAGCGACCCGCCCCCGGCGTTACACAGATGTCATTTCTTTTCTGCAAACAAGTATACAGGGAAACATTGCTCGTTTATCACTATTTTTAATAGAGAAAAACGGTATAATAATCTGTTAGGTGGTTCAGAAGAAGTTAACGGAGAGCGTCTTATGTATTAGTAGATGTATAGAATATTTGATATAATGCATAGATAAAAAATATCTATCTATCTATATTATGTCCTTCAGGGTGAACAATCCAAATGGGTCAGTGAGGACAAATTTAAAACCATAAGAGATATGAAAATTTGTTCTTAGAAACTTAGGCTTCGCTTTTTGAATTAGGAAAAACTGAATACAAACTTTTTTAAATTACGCTCATAGGCAACCAGTAATCGAATCCGGTCAAATCTTTGTAATAATAATATTATAAAGAAAAAAGATTTCTATGTTTGTAACGAATAAACTCAAAAACTACTGGACCGAATTCGAAAATTATTTCACCTATAGAAAGCTACATTATCAGCGAGTAACATAGACTATATTTTATAAATATACGCGGGCGAAGTCGCGTGCAACAGCTAGTAAGGAATAAATTTAGCTATGAAACCTTTTGTAAATACAATATACAAACAGAAGTCTACAACTTTAATAATTAACAAAATGTTAATATAATATCAACCGATCATTAAATGAAACAACTATTATTGATATTTGTTTTTTTATCATTTTTAAAATAAACTTCCAATAAATTATAAATTGTTCATCATTTTGTTAAACCCATTTCACTATCTAGATACACACACACTACAAAACAAAACGATAATGAGTACATAATTAAAGTTGAACACGCGATCTCTTGAAATGATCGGATTTTTAAAATTCAACAAACTAGCTGGTGCCGGCGACTTCGCCCGTTGAAAAATAAAATTGACATATTTTTCTTTAAGTTCTGTATTACAAAATGAAATTTATAAATTAAAAGGATATATATTGAACTAGTGACCCGCTCTCGGCTTCGCCCGGGATGCAATTTATATATCCTATCTTTTAAGTTGGACCAAATAACAGATACTTATGAAGTTTGATCAAAGTCGGTTCAGTAGTTTCAGAGTTTATCACGAACATACATCGTGACACGAGATTTTTATATATATATAGATATAAAGATAGAGTTTCTGTCACCAAAATAATGAGTTCCTTTTACAAATATAAATCCACCTTCTTATGTTAAGGTCTGCAGACAGGCTGACGGTCCACTAGATGGGAGGTGGCCACCGTCGCCTATAACACAAGCAACGCCACAGATATTGGAAGTGCGTTGCCAACTACAGTAATATAGGATTAAGAATAAGGGATTACAGGATAAGGATTACATAGAATCTATATATAGATAAGTAAATATCGACGGTCCCTACGTACATGTCAAAAATGGCAATTTTTTTTTATTGCATAATTGTCTTTAGATTACCATTAGAAAGTTCCTAAAGCTAATAAAATATTCTAGAAAAAGCAAAATTAATAATTACTTATACATATAATTATTTCTAGAGCGGTTTGAACATAAATTACGCTCTCCTGTAAACCCCGGTTTTAGACATGTCTTTATGTACGTAGGGACCGTCGATATGTAGGTAGACATTAGTAAATATACAATAGATTACAATTCATTAATATAATTTTTTTAGAGATGGGTTTGCTCATGGCCAGCATCCAGCCGTGTAGCGAAGATGAAGCCCATGATGGATAACAAGACCCAAGTTCAATATTTCTTTTGTGAAATCGCAAAGCAAATAAGTAATGTGTCATAAAATATTCGTTCCATTTACATAAAAGGAAAATTGAGTTACTGAGAGTTATTCCGAACATAGATTTCCGCTCCATTTGTTTGCCAGAGATTTCAACTTTGATGTCCACATAAAAAGAACATGCGTGTTTTAATTGAGGAGTCTTTGATTGGAATATTCATTGATTCTCATAAAATTCATCATAAAATTTCGCACATACGTTGTCAGGGATACAAGAAAGGACATAGGGTACCTTTCTTATATATGTTTTATTTTTCAACGCGGACGAAGTCGCGGCACCAGCTAGTATATTGTAAATGCGAGTGAATTTATTTGTTTGTCACGCCTTCACGCCTTAATTACTCAACCGATCATCATGAAATTTTGCATATACGCTGTCGAGAATACAGAAAAGGACATAGGGTACCTTTCGTCCAGAAAAAAAAAAACAGTGGCACTCCGGGAGTGCCCACAGAAGTGAAAACTTGAACAATTACGTGTGTATTTTTTGTATCGTCAGGAAAGTACCTACAAACTTATATACAGAGGTGTTGGTTACGGTAACAGTGTCGCGAGTTCAATGGTTTTTTCCATCTCAAAAATGCCCAACGCGCCTAAAGAAGTTTTTACCTCAAAAATCAACGCATGTCAAAAATTAATAAAGATTAAAAGCTACAACACCTGAGAAAAAGGGCGCGGACGAAGTTGGGTGCAAAAGATCGATAGAAGATGGCGATAGTTAGGTATATCTATCGCCAACGAATGTAAAAATTTTAGTACTAAAAACTGGAGGACTGACAACCTGTAATTTATAGTTGTTAAACGTACCGTAGGGTATGTAGACAGTTTACCTGATTGGCAATGGGGACTGACGTAAAATGTTTACGATCGATGACCAAACACGCCTTGACGAACCATGAACACTGCACCGACCGGACAGCAATAATATAGACAAAATGCTTTAAATAAATTAAACCTGATTTTTTTTGGATTTAAAGGAAAATCCAAGAAGCGTCTAAAAAAGAAGACTTTTGTAATAATCTATTTCACTATGTTAGGCGTTATCAACTATGGAGAACTATCAAGTGTAGGAACCCTATCGAAAGGAAAGAAAAAGTGTCGGTTAGAAAATCTTCAACATTTTCAAAAGTAACTGACCTAGCTTTTATGAAACTACTGTAAGTCCAGAGTATTTTACTGGCAAAGACGCTTTATTGTATAGTCGGTAGAATTCGCCGAAAGTCTAATGCGCTATAGAATGTTCAGACAATGCGTTTGTTCATAGCTCGCATATTAATGCTAGCGGTCGGCTCATACATTCCGCATAAGGACTTTGTGAACGAATAAAGCTGACCTAAGACTATGAACGCGTTTTGTTCATTATATTATGTCTCATAGCACGAAACCTGACCCATCTAAATTAAGGCTGCTGAGGGACATTATACCTACCTATCTTTATTGGTTGTTGCTCTAATTAGACGACCAAGAAAATAATAAATTTGGTAATATTATACATTGAAATTCTTAAAATAAAAGTTTAAGCAAATGAGTTCGTTTACAAATAATATACAAATCCACTTTTTTATGTTAAGGTCGGCAGACAGGCTGACGGTCGCCACAGCGACGCCACAGGTTCGACAAGCGCTGCGTACTTTAGTAATATTAAGGATAAAAAATTGGGAACGGATAGGGAAATGGGCTCTAGTATATTACTCACTCACCAAAACAGAACAGCACCAATGCTGTTATTCCACGGTGGTCTTTTGTGAGGGAGTGGTTATTGCCGCCAGACGGTCTGCCCAAATGACTGCGAAACGCAGTGTGCCCTGCCACTATTTTCCAGATCCATACCAGACCCAACTTTGAAAAATTTATGGCCAAAATTGACCCTGCCGGGAATCGAACCCGGGAACCCTGGGTTAAGGCAAGCACCCTAACCACTCATTCAATGGGCTTGTTATAAACTATAATATTGTTTTATACCAACTTTTCTTAAGAGTCCCCAGAGACTAAACTATCGGCCGATAAAAAGTCTGTAGTCTGCAGGGACTCTTATAATTATATCCTACTAGTGGCCCGCTCCTGGCTTCGCCCGGGTGCAATCTGTTAGATTATCTTACACCGCCATCTGTTAGATTGTCATGGAACTCAAAGATAATTTTAGCAAATAATTGCTGGATTGAATAGGTATTAACAGATGGCGCTATGTTTTAATATTATATAATTTGCAAAAAAATTATAAACAAAATGAGATATAAACTATCCTATCTTTTAAGTTGGACCAAATTACATATAGTTACGAAATTTTATCAAAATCGGTTCAGTAGTTTCGGAGTTTATCCCGAACATACATCGCGACACGAGATTTTTATATATGAGATGATGTATTATTCTGGATTATATAAACGTAATGATAAATAAATGTTTGAATGTTAAATTGACATTTAACATGTTAGAAGTGACAGATAAGCATTAACATGTTAACATGTTGAAATTAAATTTATCAAGTATAAAGTATCTACAACTACAAATTCATCCTCCTGACGTAAGTGCTAATCTCAAGCGAACCATACCCGACTGATCGTGGTAACGTTCTCAAATTCAAGAGATTATCTAAGGGGATTAGAATGTTTAACACTGAGCGACGCGAGTACAGGATCCGTAATAATTGTACATACCAATCTATAATACCTATATCATTGAGTCCTTTAGGGCTTCCCAAGAAACCGTACGACTACTGGCCATCCACAGTTTCGATGCGCTCTAAACACATTATGAAGGAACTATTTTAAGAACTGTAAAATTTACGTAACCGGTGAGTTACTAAGCCACGTCATTAATTTAATAATCAACTCGTCGATAATAACGTTAAAATTTTAATTGTCACTCGATCGTGCGACATTTTTACTGACACGACCAATCAACAGTATCAAATTTTCGCAAAGAGAAATTCGTTGCAAAATTGGTTAAAAATTTTAAAGTTTTATACACTATAATACTTACTCAGTTTCGTTATTTTCAAATATGACTTCGCCCTGTGCTACTTCGTATTGAGCACCGCCTTTGGCAGTACCGTCTTCTGTCCAGTAAGGAAGCCGCACCTTCCCGCGAGCGCCAGCAGTTCGCACCACCTTCAATTCGAAGGTCCCCACTGATTCAGTCAACTCAAAATCTCTCTGAGAAAATGAAAACACACCCGAGTGATCATCGTCCATGATCACTACTGTCGCCGCTGACGGAGAAGCCAAAACTGCGCCTTTCGGTGAACTCAAACGGACATAGAAGTGTTCGTCTTCTTCGAAAACATCATCATCAATGACTTGTACGCTGAATGTTTTCTCTGTTTCGCCTGGACCGAACACCAGAGTTCCTTGTGCAGCAACATAGTCCGAACCGGCCTCTGCAGTGCCGTCTTCTGTAGTGTAATCAACAGTTACTTCTCTATTCAAGTCGCCGGCTCGAACGACTCTTACATCGAACGAACCACAATTCTCCATAACTGTATAATGGTCAGGATCGAAACGCACATTAGGCCCTTTCGGCTCTAACGAGGAAGCGCTAGAGCCACGCCGCTGTAACTCAGCTTTTACTTCACTCAAATCACTTTGAGCGCGTTCAGATATTTTTCTGGACATATCACCTCCGCCAGTCATTTTACGCGTTGCGGCTACTCTATAAAATGCCCGTGACTTAGGCCCTCTAGCCATCAATGTTTCTAGAGCCATTCGTTCAACCGTCTCCAAGTCTTCTTCGGGATGTTGTCTTCTTAATTCGCGTAAAACGGATACATATTCTTTACGAGACTTTTCCAATTCTCTCCCATCTTCATCGTCGGAAGCAAAATCATCACCAGGCTTTAAAGCCATTTCAACGGAACCATCGCCCTCAGCTTCAACAATGACACCTCGTTCGTTAACACGATACCCTTTCTTCAAGTATTTGTAGACGAGAAGACGTCGATCTGCTATGTAAGCTGTTATAACAGTCGCTGGGAAGAATAGGAAAGTTATAGCTCCTTCCCAAACCTCTACTTCGCTGGGCGAAATCACAGCCAGAATCAAATACAACCACACATAAGCAAAAATAGACCAGGTTGCTGTTACCAGAAAGACACGCAAATGTTTAATTTTTCGCACCTCCCCGTCAGGTATCACGGAAACACATATGGCCATGATGACAAATAAGTTGTACGCAGCGGATCCGACAATGGTTCCAGGGCCCAACTCACCCGCTTCAAAGTTCTTCCCAGCTATTTCAATTACTGACAGCAATATTTCGGGCGCACTGGAACCCAGAGCCATTAGAGTCAGATTGGCGACCGTTTCATTCCAAACACGAACGACAACGATCTGTTCATTGCCGTTTCGTCGCACGCGCACCTCTTTCTCTCTAGAAGTGATGACTTCGATGGCAGCCATGAAGCGATCGGAGACAATAGACACTCCAATGAACAGATACAGAAGACAAAAGAAGTAGACGCAACCGCGAAAAGCGATTTCCAGGGTTGGAACATCGTTAAGAGGTAGCCAGACTGGGAGGATGAGCCCATCGCTGCATTGAAGGACATGGTGGGGGGTAGAATTGCGCGGAGCGAGGCGCGCAGACGGCTCGGCGCGCGCCACCACGCAGCATGCCGCGATCGCGGCGAGCGCGGGCCGCATGCTGCGTTACCTGACGCGACCCATCTTCGGCGACCGGCGCTGCGCGAGGCCGGCGCCCGACTGAACGACGTCGCGACGGTTCTCTTCCCCTGTAACCCCCCCTCCCCACCCATACTCCCCCTCCTGCTGTTTTCGCGTATCACCGCGGAGGCTCCTAAAAGCCGCGGCGGGCTACCACACACCTTTCTAGATAGAGTTTTATTGCGGGCCGTAAACTTATCCGGAAAGTTTAAGGAGAAGCTTATTAGCTTCCTGTTGCTGTTGGACGTTATTTCGTGAGTTAACGCATTAAAAAATAACATAACGTATCTTTGAAAAAAAATACTTTTTTTAAAAAAAATTTCAATTAAATGCATACTCTCAAGAGAAACATAAATGAATATTTAACAAACGCCGCAACCAATTCTATTTAGAATAGTATATATGTTATACTTATCCATTGTTATTATTTTTACTTTACTAATGAAATTTCAATTTCCCCACTGGGTTTCTATCTATCTATCTATCTAGTAGCCATTAGCCATTAGCCTGTCTGCCAAACTTTACATTAAAAAATGCAGACTATTCACGCAATTCTAATGAATACGATTAATTTATTCTAAATTCTTCCACCCAACGTATTTTGATACGGTTTTCACTAATGGAAATAAACGGAACTAATGGAAGGTTTATGTATTTTGTTTGCAGAATAAATTTCATCCGTGCGAAGCCGTGGGTGGATCGCTAGTTGTTACAAAAGCTATTGAACCATTTTAAGTGTAACTTCCATTTCTCTCTGCCTATTAAATAATCTCTTCTGAGTTAAGTTATTACGTGCGTTAACAACTTTTCAAGGTAATGATAGCAATCAAATTATTGGAGCAATGTTTGGCGCTTTCGCATGATGTCTGAGATTAGGAAGGTCGTAAGACTCGGTTGCTCAGACACGCGAGCCTGACACGCAATCGACAACAACAGATTTCTGGGATGAAAATATGAATCAGCTACATCGATTTGTCGATATGATTAGTCATCAGTCAGTTAAGAATTGTTGTAGATCCTGAAGGACATTTCGTTAGACTTTTTTTAGAATAAAAATAACTATTATACATTAATTGTATCACAGAAACAAGTCTGAGTGAGAAGAAATGCCAAAGCCCATTCTTTAATTTCACCATAGTCGGCACCGCACTTGCAGCACTTTTATCGTTGCTTGTGTTATAGGCGACGGTAGCCACTTATATAAATATTTGGTATGAGATAGCTTATATTTTTAAATAAAATATAACATATTATATAGATAGACTAGCATTTTCCCGTGACTTCGTTCGGGTCTCTATTTTTTTAAGCTTTTAATCGTTTATTTTGGTAGACTAGCTCGTATCCGCGATCTCTTCCGCCTTGAAAAGGAAAAAATATAAAACCCTGAGAAAATATATGAATATTATTTGTAATATTCATATACCTGACATCTTTATCGCTGTGACGACCCATTTTTATAATTTTATACGATCTCTGGGGAACTTAACATTTTTCCAGAATAAAAAGTGTCAAATATGTTAATCCAGGTAATAAACTATCAGTGTGCCAAATTTCATAGTGATCGGTTGACTAGTTAATGCTTGAAAGCGTAACAAACATACAAACACAGTTTCGCATAAACTCGTATAATATTGATAAATAATAAAGAGATCAAAACAATATGCAAGTATTGTTTTCGTAATATCTTACGCGACTACTCGTAGGAAAGTTTAGTCTCAAAAAGTCGTAGCGAGCGTAGCTAATGTGTCTATAAAAAGTTCGTAGCCTTCACGTGACGCTACGAGCTACGAACTGTAGCTATGACCAACCGCTACAAATTTAGAAAAAAAACTTCTAGCACTAGCTCGTATTTTTGTAGTTTCCTCATTTATAGGTAGTTATAATCAACTATAAAGAATTGCAGGGAGATAATTACGTGGCTTGATGAATGGACCTGTAGTATATTGTTTATTTATACATATTTTTCATTTTTCTTTTTAATCTATAAATAAAACTAGCTTTTTGAAGTTTACTCCTTAAGAATCGATTTGCATTGATAAGCCCGTGGTATGAAAAGGTTTATTCATGGGAGTAAAATCAAAATTGTCACACGGAATGCGAGCACGAATTCGTTATAGTTACGTTCAATTTTTTTGAATATTTTAGAATATCTGAAGTCTCAGATATTTGCGCCATCTACACAATATTATTTAAAAAAAGAACAATGTTGTTCTTTCGACGTATTTGAATTGTGAAAATTTAAATTTTATAATCGTTCGTAAGTATTAAACTCCAGTCGACAAAAAAAAATCCCACTACTTCGACCGTGGTCGTTTTTATTGGGTTTTTAATACATTTTTTTCAATATTTATTTCTCATATATCAAACGTTGATTTTTTATTTTTATATGATCCCTCCCTCTTTTATATCTATATCAATCTGTATGCAAATTTCATAATTATCGATTGAGTACTTAAGATGTGCAAGCGTAACAAACAAACTCACTTGCATTTATAATATTAGTTAGGATTGTTAGGACGTTTCGTATTAGTTGTAATTGTGTAAAAACACTATACAATTAATTGTGTGCCCAGTGAGATCATTTGTGACAAAATAAAATCGTCAATATAGACACCGCCTAATAGTAATATAATACCGCTGTGACTGTTCTGCGTATGACAAGTGGTGAATTAACGCTATAATTTAGGTACAGCCCTTACGCGTCAGTTAACAAGCTATTCACGGTTAATTATGACAACAGCATTAACAGAGAACGGTCCTACAGCTTATTTTACTGCCATACATAGAGTAGATATTCAAGCAGATATCAACATTTATTTAATATTTAATAAATAATTTCATTTATACAAACAAATATGTAAAAGTTTTTGAGTTTTATTTTGAGATAAGTTTACCCTTAGGTATCCTTAATTCAAGTATGATTGCTTGTGTTATAGGCGACGATAGCCTGCCATTAAGTGAGTCATCGGCCTGTCTGTCAATTGG
Organism: Synanthedon andrenaeformis; assembly: GCA_936446665.2. Classification (NCBI taxonomy): domain Eukaryota; kingdom Metazoa; phylum Arthropoda; class Insecta; order Lepidoptera; family Sesiidae; genus Synanthedon; species Synanthedon andrenaeformis. The sequence continues at coordinate 9,875,826 of OW387793.2, forward strand.
ACGATTTTAAAAATTCTTTCACCTATAGAAAGCTACTTTATCAGCGAGTAACATAGACTATGTTTTATAGTTACACGGACGAATTAGCGTGCTACAGCAAGTGTTTATGTATATGTGACTAATACGCTGTCGAATTGTGTATTTGTCCAAAAAAAAAATTATTTAAAAAAAACAGTTTGTACCTACTGTCCAGTCTGGTAAATAATATTAAAATATACTTTATTCAAAGATAATTACTTCGCTGTCGCCGCCATTGCCACAGAGACTAATAGAATGGAACGTAACATTTTGCTTTTTTTTTTCTCTACAGAACACACGAAAACATAATAGTTCTTATAATAACAGTTTCACAGTCTGTTCATTATTATGCACTTCATATTTTTTGCATCTCAAACTTTCATAATTTTAAATTCGTTGAAGTAATTTCAAATGAAATTTTCGTAAACGGTTTTTACAACCACTGTGTTTAGTTGAAATTATAAAGTTACTAGCGACCCGCCCCCGGCTTCGCTTGAATACAATTTTTCTCTGCAAATTATATACTCTCTTTCTCCTTCCTCGTTTATCACTCTTACCATTAGTGACCATTACAATTACCGTTTACCATTACCGTATCAAAATCCATTGGGTGGTTCAGAAAAAGTTAGAAGAGACAATTTTATAATATGTATGTACTTATAGATATCAAGTTAGATACTTACAACATTAAATAAATAAAATGATATAAGCCTTTATTACTGTTAGGTAAACAATATATCTAAAACAATATATCTAAACAATATAATAAAACAACTAAAATATAAACACTACATAATATCGGCAATTGGTCCTTCAACTCTAACAGCTTGTCCTGAGACAAAGGTCTCCTCTAAAGATTTCTAAGTTCTTAGGTCTTTGGCTAATCTGGTCCAAAAAGGACCTGCTACTTGTCTTATATCATCCCTCCAACGTTTAAACTGTTATTATTTTCGTCCATCCTTCTTTTGGTTCTCGCAAGAGATGTCCTGTCCATTGCCATTTGTACTTTTTGTAAACCATATCGACGGTCCCTACGTACATAAAGACATGTCTAAAACCGGGGTTTACAGGAGAGCGTAATTTATGTTCAAACCGCTCTAGAAATAATTATATGTATAAGTAATTATAAATTTTGTTTTTTTTAGAATATTTTATTAGCTTTACGAACTTTCTAATGGTAATCTAAAGACAATTATGCAATAAAAAAAAAATGCAATTTTTGACATGTCTTTATGTACGTAGGGACCGTCGATATGTGCGTTTCTAAAATTTGTTTTGAACATAAATGGAGAAAAAAAAATGAACCATTTGCGTTTTGCGGATGATACTATTTGATACTTACAACATTAATTAATATGAAATGCAATAATTATTTTAAGGAACTTGCGCTCTGACTCAGGAGTTACAGGTAAAGGGATGCCAGAGCCAATTTCCCTATCCCCTCTTAATCCCTTATTCTTAATCCTAATAGCATTGCAACACACTTGCAGCATCTGTAGCTTTACTTGCATTATAGGCGACGGTAGCCACCTAACATTAAACAGAGCTTAAGCCTGTTCGACGAACATACTTTCTGATTGTTTACCTGTAGAGTCATTTTACTAGAAATTTTATATGATAAAATTGCTCACACAACAGTGTTTAGTCGGTTCACCTTGATATAAGAGGTGGACTGATCGCCTCACTTTGTTCAACGTTGAGTGCTTTACAATGGTGATGAATGGTTCCATACAACACGCCATAAATGTGGATTTCATCCACAATACTTTGATAAGGCGTATAAGGCAAGAATTATAAAATAAGGCAACAGAACAAGGCAACATTATAAGATACTTTGAACTATAAATTTAATCACAGTGAACAAATTCAATCCAAAGAATATTCACTCACAGTATACAGTATTACTAGTTTATTTCTTTGTTCTCTCTGTCCAGTTCTGTCCAGTTGCTACGGAGACAACAAAATTGTGTCCAAATTCATCCGTTTCGAAGCGATAATGCCACAGATACACATATATACACCGGTCAAACTTATAACACCTCTCTTTTGCATCGGGTGTGGAAGGATTATTGACGGTCTTTAAACAGTATGTACTTATACAGTATTGTATAAACGCCAGCAAAGTCGCGGTATTAGCTACTACCTTTTATAAACGAGAAATAATAGAGTGTTCTTGATATTGCGAGAACGCAAACTAAGCATTTAAGTAGCAATTTCAATCAAAGTTTGCACTAAATGGAATCCGTAATTTGTGGGCTAAATAGTTATTATTTTTTGTTAATAAACACTTAGTTTATTTACTGTGAATCCTAAAATGTTCAAATTTCAAAGTCAGAAAATTTAGAATTTTAAATTTTTCAGAAATTTATAAAAGTTATTGAAAAATACTTAACATCGTTCAATAGCACTACACTTTGAAAACACTTAACATTCCGAATGGAAATATTCTTTCTTTTGTGGAAACGTGTAAATGAATAAAGATATAGTTGTCGAAAAACTTACCGATCGTTACACCAAACCCTAAACTGGACTTCAAACAGTTTGCTTTCAAAGTTAAATCCTCTGGGAATAACCTAAGAGTTAGCGTGAAAGGTTAAATTTATATCTTACGTATTTATTTGACCAAAGCAAGTCCTTTATTTAAGAGCAATCCTTTTTTCTCCATTGGCCCTTCTGGATGATTGCCCAAGGCCGATGTTAAATATCGGCGTGAAATTAAATAACCTATAACATTTTTCAAGAATGAGAATGAGAAATTTCTAAACTTTGCACTTTCAAACAAAAAAGAACCAAAGTGTGAGGCTTAAACTGTATTACTCGTAGTATATTTATATCTATACCTATATTCATATCCATATCCATATCTATATCTAAATCCATATCTATATCTATATTGATCATCTACACTACATCTAAGTATTCATAATCACATATTAAAAAAGAACTCACTGTCTGTCTATTTGTTCTTCGCTCTGTCTGTTTCATCATAAACTTATTTCTAACTAAAGAAAGATAAACGCGGAAAGTTATAGATAAGTCATATACGGCATCACTATTCTACGTGGACACTTAAATACATTGGAAAGGGCTCTACATAGAAACATGTCTAAGTACATCAGCACCCAGACAATTATAATTACAATACCTTCGAAACCAATTTGCTTCTAATCGGTATTTCAATTATACATTATGACGGGAGTCACACCTTAATTAAAAGCAAGATAAATGGGCTCTAACGTTAGGTACAGAGTCTAGATCCTCTTCAGGAGTGATTGAGTAAATAACAATCTTAAGAAAATAGTCAGAGTCGCATTTTACAAAAATTTTACCTTTGGTGGTATTTATAAATTAAAATATGAGTAATTTTAAAGGTGAAGTCCTCAGTAGTTTTAAGGAGAGCACCCTTAAAACTACTGAGGACTTCACCCTTATTTTTTTAAAGGTTCACTTGATGGTAGGTGGCTAACGTCAGATGTAAATTACGATATCTTTATGAACAAAATAAATATTTAATAATAGAAATAAATAAAAACTCGACAAAAAAGTACCAACTAAATATAAAATAATTACGTAAGAAGAAATAGTCGGCAAAGCATGAAATGCGGTAAACGCCAATTAGGCCGAAATTCTGAAATATAGAGTCGATCCATCTATCAAAACAAATCAGTCAGTAGAATTAGAAGTTTTTCTTGTTTCTCACTCCAGCCATAAACTAATCCGTGCGACCTTTCTTCTTGATGTACTCCAATACTTATATCGATTCGTTACATAGCTATAGCCACATACGTATGTACTTGAGTAGCTACTAAACGGTGCATGCATGAAAAGGCAGTCGCCTTGACCCCCCGACCCGACCCGTTCTTCGAATCACCCCACACTATAATACAATTACTTGCTACTCCTTTACATAATGCCCGCATAATGTCTGTGTTTACAGTTTATTTCTATTGATGTACTAACTTGGATACTGCCGAGTGAGGTGCTCAAAATCCACACAAACTTTTAATTAATTTAGTAAAAGTATAGTAATTTAGTAACAGCTTAGTAAAAGTTTCACATATTTGGCCTTAAGGGGCAGACGACCTAAAGGGCTTCGCAGGAAGTGGCTGGATGATAAAAACAAAAAATCGTGAGTGGTGGCGATACTTGGGAGAGGCCTACAACTACATGCAGTGGAGAGACACAGGCTGATGATGTTGATGATAATGATGTTTTAACCACCTCTACAGTTTATATTGATAAATATTTTATGTCTATACTAGTCTATACTAATATTATAAAGAGAGATTTTTTTTATTTTTGTATGTTTGTAATAAATAAACTCAAAACTACTGAACCGACTAAAAATTCTTTCACCTATAGAAAATTATATTATCAGCGAGTAACATTGGCTTTATTTTATAAAGTTACGCGGGCGAAGTCGCGTGCAACAGCTAGTAATTTATATTGATAGTAGTGGCCGAGCATATGAAATAAATAACAACAATCATACAAACATAATATATCGATGAGTGTAGCCACTTACTTATGTATATGTGCCAACACATGTAAAAATCTTATGTAGGTTCAAATAAAGTTACAATCTCCGACGCAACATTGGATCAAGTCACTGATTTATTCAAGGGTAGACACTTGCTAAGGTCTCAGTAATTTTTCTTCGCATTTTGTTCTCTTTCGTAACAAAGTCTGAATTAACGGAAGCCGCCAGGAAGTAGCTTGGTTCGCCCCAGGAAACGGAAATGAGATACAAAAAAAAAACAATGGCGTCTTAGACTCAATCCTCCCAAATTATATTGATCATAACATTCATTGTAACTACGTAGTTGATCTTCAAATAACAAACGACTATCGGAATGGTACTACTTGCCAACCCTTAAGCCTGGTTTACACGATGGCAGTGACTGGACCCAGTGACTCGAATTTTCGGGCCCAGTTACTGTTATAATGTGGACGGGATCGCCAGTAAGTCATTTTCGTGACTGCTACTGGGCCCGAAAATAGACAGGCAGGCTAGTTAACTGGACTGACTTGAGGGCACGAAGTCAGCACTGGACTGACTTGAAAGTCTATACAAGCCCAGTAGCAAGTCAGCGCTGGACTGGGTTACTGTACTGCCTTGTTACTGACCCCGTCTATACCAGGCTTTACTCACTCACCGAAATACTTGATATTATTTCACAGTGATATTCAGTAAGAGGGTTGTTATTTCCGTCTGAAAAATCTGCCCTGCGGAAGCTGTGTGTGTCCTGAAAAAAAATGCCGATTTGGTCCAGCAGTTATCGAGTTTTACGCTTAGCAACACGTTTAGCGATTAAAATACATATCTACTTTGAAACCCGCAATGTTTTCTAATGTTAAACTCGACAGATAGGCTAACGGTAAACTTGATGGCAGGTGACAACCGTCGCTTATAACACAAGCAACGCCAGTAATTCTGCAAGTCCCCTGTTGACCATTAAGGGTAGGGAAATTTAACCCTTAAACCAATGTCCAGTACACATTTATTTTTTAGAATCCTAATTTTATTCGAATTTTACGCGATTTTTTTGCTTTTTCTTTTTCAACATTTAAATACGAATTAATTCATCTCATTTGTAATTCAAAATGCGTCATTCCTAATACCTAACGGGAAAGTATTCGCCCAATTCTTTCACACTCAAGGTCGCTCCAATAAAAAGGCCATTACATTTGAAATTCTGGTTTCGCTTATCTGTGAGCAAAAACAAGCGCCGTATCGCAGCCAGGCTTCCGGGGTGTTAAGGGGGGTTGAGGTTAAATGCAGGGTAAGCGGAGGGGGAGGATTATCGACGCTTATGTCCTTAACACATTCAGTCAGTAGGATACTTTTTGATACAAGTACCTTTATTGCAATTTTGTTATCTTTAAAAATAGCTTGTTAACTTTAGATTTAGTAAATATATACTAATACTATAAAGAGAGAACAATTGTGTTTTTATATGTTTGTAATGAATAAAAACTACTAGACCGATCATAAAAGTTCACATATAGAAAGCTATATTATAGGCCATATTTTATAAAGTTACGCGGAGGAATTCGCGTGAAACAGCTAGTAATTAATAAATAAATAAAATTGAAAAATGGGAAGAAAGAAATTCATTCTAGAAATTTTTCATAAATTTTCTCTCCCAAACTAGACATTTCCTGTCCCATGAACTTCTATTCATACTAGTGAACCGCTCCCGGCTTCGCCCGGCGTGCAAATTATATATCCTATTTTTTAAGTTGGACCAAATTACACATTGTTACGAAGTTTTATCAAAATCGGTTCAATAGTTTAGGAGTTCATCGCGAACAAACCATTTTCATTTTCAAATTTTTATTATTAAAATATATCTAGTTGGCCAAGTAACTCGGCTGGGCAAATTTCGACATAAAAGTAATATAAATACTCTTCCAGGATTTACGCAACAATATATCAATATCTGCAAAAGTATTCGCAATTTTATGTTGTAAGAATGTTCAAGAAAGTAAGCGAAAAGTTGCGAAGTTCGTTCAGCTACGCTTGCAATATCTACGACTGCAAATACATCTCAACAAACTTTCCCAATATTAAGACTCTTACCATTTCCACTTAATACGGTTAATTAAAAATCTTAAGCTGCTTCATTTAATTTTTAACTGTGTCCTTCAATTAAAAAGTTTTTTCAACAGTTCCACATTATAAATGCAAAATTCTATTGCTTTTCCAATGCAAAAGCTCATTTTGATGAAACTTTACAATAATTAGAGACCGTGACTCCTGTGTTAGTAATATATGAATTCTTAATATTTGCAAATCAATTTTGATGATTGATTTGCAAATCGGCGTTATTTTATTATTGGCGTTAGCTAACCAAATATTAACGGCGAGATACTTGTACACACAGAAGTCATTAACTAACTAAAGTAAAAAAAAATCACCATTAAATAATATGCTGTTATTTCTTATCCTTTAGTTAACATATCCAAAGGTCTTCCCATTGGTCGAATAACTGACATCATCTTTGGACATCCCTATACCAGATCGATGTGTGTAGCACGTCAACACAGCAGTAGAGGGAAAAATTACCTCTGTAATGCACTCAACGATTTAACTTCCGCTTCACTATACGATTTTGTCACACGAGTGTACCGCCGATACGAATTTATATGTTAAAACGATTACTGTACACTCGCAAGCAAAACACAGAGCAAGCATTGCACTATTCAACACGAAATGCATTTAAATTGTACGAGTTTATTAAATGATGCTTTAGATGTCTAAGCTATTTTTATGTACATACTAGCTGACCCGGCAATCGTTGTTTTGCCATACAAAAAAATATCACTTAGGGGTATGGAAAATAGATGTTGGCCGATTCTCAGACCTACCCGATAAGCACATAAAATTTCATCAAAATCGGTCCAGCCGTTTCGGAGGAGTTTGGCAACAAACACCGCGACACGAGAATTTTATATATTATATTAGATAGATATATACATAAAAACTAAATCGTATATAACGTAATAACTAGTTATAACTTGTACATTCGCTGACATAAATGCTTAAGATAGTTTATGTAGGAGAGACTGTCTGTTTAGTAAATTGTATGTATTTCTTTAGTGCTAAAAACAAATTACCACCGCTAAAATCCTCAACAAGGTAATAATAAAAATGGCGGTGAACCGGTTAACATAATAGTCCCAGTCCGCTACTAATGTGCCGGTACATTTGCTTAATAATACGACACAAGCCCCTAAACACGACCGTACCTAATAGTGATGTGACCGCAAGAGTCCTCTGAGTGAGAGTCACTTAGTTATTCAAGTGAATTAGTACTAACTCATATTAAACAAACAAAATATTTTTGATTTAAGAAACAGCTATAATATCATAAAATTAATATAAAACTTAGTACTACCAAATGAGCAAGTAAAAAATATATTATATAAAAAATGTTGTCTTATATAAAAAATATTATCTATAAAAAAACTGTCAATCATAGGACTGCACGTCAGAAGTGAAAACTTCTTACCTTCACAAAGTTCTATCTATCATCCTCTTAGTGGCAATTTCTGGTCTGCTAGAGTACCAGTATCACTTCGTCCATTACTGAAATATTGTGATCGCCACATAAACTAAAGCTCTCTACCTCTACCTCTTTAGAAACTGTAGTACTTTTTTGATAGAGGCATTCCTCACATCTTCACAAGCCATTGTGCATTCCACGTTAGTCTTTGGTCGAAAGTGACTCCCAAATATTTGACCTCTGAGGAAAATTCAACTCGTTTGCCAATTACTAGTTGGTGGCTTTAATTTGTCCAGCAGCCTCTTTTTGGTAAACAGTACTATAGCGGTTTTGTCACCGTTTACTGTCAGTTCATTCACAAAGTTAATCAATATCTCTATTGTCTCATAACCAAGTGATCAGGATTTTCTTCTTTTTTTTTTCTAGTGAATAACCCAGCCTATTGCCTAAACACACATACACAAATCTAAATAAATATATCAAAGCAAGACTATTACGCGAGTTCAGCGCTTTTTTTATCATTCAAAAAGTGCCCAACGTCCAGGTGGCAGGTTACCCAAAATGCTTGCTGGCCGAATTACCTCTCTGAATAGATAATCTACACAAAAATCGTTACATATAATATTATTAAATAAAGTCGCTGTCTGTTTCTCAGTTAAATTCTCCGCGGAAGAGTATAGAACTAGGTGATTCTATAGAATGGGCTTTTACCTACATCCCTTACGCACCGAAACACAACAAGCAGCACATGACGTGATGTTATTTCATATGGTATAAAATGATGGTTACTGATTCCAGTCGGGCTGCCCAGTTAATATGACTGTGGGACACGATGTTCTCTGGCACTACATAGCATACGAATGATTATTTACGAGTATGTACCCATCACTATGTAAGTATGGCATTTATTTTGGTCTCTTTTCTTAATAAGCAACAAACCTTGCATTGTTCCCGAATGCATAAGTACTATTTGAATAAAGTATTCAAGATTAGAACGCTGCTTGGTATTCCATTTTGGTACCGACATAGAAGCATCAATCCATTTTGCTGTTCAGAGCTTAGGTTTCGTCCGTGTAATAAGGTTTACGACGAGCAAAATGGCCGATCGCCAAAAAGATGAACCTATGGCGTAAGTCAACGTTGTAAAATTTTTGTGCTCTTTGTACTGCAGTAAAGATGTCTTTTATCCTCTGTTACAAGTCTAAAAGGATATTCGTGTTTCAACAGGATTAGGTACTCTTTGAAAAAATGCTTGTCAAATCCTAATGAATTGTAAATTTGTAGAGGCTTAAAGAGTTGAGATTTGTCAGATTATGGATGAGAAATTACAGCCTTGTTGACTAACCCATTAAAGACGAACCCGTTAATAGTGCTTAGGGTGATTGCTTCTTTCGGGTACGCCGAGTTTCTGACTACCTGTCAGCCCACTCGCGCTGGATAGCTGTGGCGAATCACCGAAGTCGTGTCCTAGTGTCCCCGGCTACGGCCATCTACGGCCGCGCTAAAAACTTGTTGGGTTTTAGCCGGTACCAATCAGGCATAACCCCACAGTATCCCTACACTGCTGGTTATCCAAGAAATGAACTTTTCAAAGTTGGTTCTGACCTGGATATGGAAAATAGTGGCAGGGCACACTGCGTTTCACAGTCATTTGGGAAGCCCGTCTGGCAGCAGTAACCTCACCCTTACAGAAGACCACCGTGAAATAATAGTACGTGTGCTGTTGTGTTTCAGTTCGGTAAATAAAGGATGCCAGAGCCCATTTCTATATCCTTTCATTAATGCTTAATGCAATATCAGCACACTTATAGCATGAGTGGCGTTGCTTGTGTTGTAGGCGATGGTCACCTACCATCAAGTTGACCATCAGTCTGTCTGTCGACCTTAAAATAAAGGTCTCTTCAGTCGTACATTCCTGACGGAGCGGTCGTGGTTATGAAAAGTCTGAATCTGAAAAGTTGGGTACTGAAAAACCGAGTACACTCACTGAGAGAGCACTTTGGAGGAAAAAAAGGTACATACACGGTGTGAAATTATGAATCTTTGTAAAAGCTCTAACACAATGTAAACGTAACGTAAACTATGCAGATTAAAATCAACATTAAATATTGTGTTAATTAAACAGAAATAGCTAACTTAACGCGAACAGGTTGTAATAAACACGTTCACACGCGTCTAATAATTAAACCGCGAAGCGAAATACAACACAATAACTTTGCTGTAACAGGGAATTTATTTATTGAACTTTGTCTGTAATTGTTAACAACAATGTGCTAAACTGATCTTAGGAAATAGTTTCATAATTTTATGCTCACTGTACATGTTTTTATGCCACTAGGTGGCTAATGGATAGATACCATTTAGTTGTGCGTCTCCTGCTAGGGTTTTTCAAGCTACAATATATGACCTATTCAACGTCACTTCACCTTGCTAATTCAAAGGACTATGTCGGTGATGTTATTAATTCCTCTTACGAATTTTTCTTTACGAATTCTATCTCGCTGGGAAACCTCGAACCCATAATACCTCTGCCTATAACATGGCGAGCAGACAACCCCGCTTGTTAATTCTATCTACCTTTCATGGCTTTGAATTTATTTTTTCTACATATATTCTCTGAAAAAAAGAATTAAAATCTTTTGAAATAATCTAATATAATAAATAAATCTACTATATAAAAATAAGTCGGGTTTTCCTTCCTGACGCTATAACTCCAGAACGCACGAACCGATTTCCACGGTTTTGCATTCGTTGGAAAGGTCTCGGGCTCCGTGAGGTTTATAGCAAAGAAAATTCAGGGAAAATTTCCGAACGAACGAAGCCATCTGGTGGCGAAACGGAGTTCGCCGGGTCAGCTAGTAAATAAATAAAATAAACCCCCAAGACTAAATACACTAATTGCAAGCACTTATAAGGCTTGTGTTGTGGAATAACCATACATCGGATAAGAAGGCTAAACCCCACTTACCCAATCCAGTTTACTTTAAAAAGTTCGTTTCTAAAGTTGGCCCAGCTGGTAATGGATCACCGGTCCCTTGAGATAGAGCGCTAAGGCAAGTATCTTAACCTATCGAACAATGGGCTCGTCAGTCAAAAGTAAATTAAAGTGAAGTATGTTAGCAAATATAAGTTGGAGCCGCAACCCTTATTCAAGTCTTCAACTCCTGCAAGACATTTGATTAACGCAAGTAAAAATATAATAAATTGCACACAACATTCCATACGAATCGTGAAGTTTTGATTTAAAGCCATAATATAAAGTAGGAATCCCCGAACGTGTAGAACTCTGGCTGCGTGCCAAAATCTAGTCTCCAACTTGTTCCTGGAAATCTCACGTTTTGCTGTTGAACTTCCGGTTAGCTGGAATGCCCAGAGTTCATTTTGGAATGTCAAGCTGAGTGCAGACGGTTGTTTCATCCGAACGCTTGAACACTGGCTTGTCGGTAAAGGTCGATAACTTGTGTGTGACTTTGTATGAAGGTAGTTTAACTCAAGCTACAGTGGATTAGCTGATTATATGTCAACATATGAACTTCCGTAAAAACTGTTTACTGAGTTCTTTTTAATTTCATAACATCCATACTAACCTTATAAATTCTAAAAGAAGTCTATATGTGTGCTAAATTTTTGATGAAATTTTTTTCTGTTGAATGTGGCTTAGATAATGTCGTCTATTAGTAAGACGTGTAAAACTCATTGGTGGCTTTTTCCATATCAGTATGGAAAGAGCGAGCAAATTATATAGACATATTATTGTCTATATAATTTGCAGAAAAAAATGCATCCATATGAAGTCCGGGGCGAGTTTCTTGTATTTATATAATATATAAGTGACATTTTGGTCTACATTTATAAGGTCATAGTAAACGCATGAAAAAAATATATACGTAAAGCAATATATTTCTTATTATTTATCCCCTAATGCTTCAGAAAACAATATTGGATTTAGAGAACATAACTGTGTCATAAAATTGGGTCAGGATTCCAATTGAGATATCTCCTTTCGTTATCCTTGGGGATTAGGTCATGTACACTTGCTAGACGCAATAATATTTTCGCGTTTTCCCGTGAACCGACACTCAAGAAATTGGGCTGTCATTTTATGTAAATCCTATCCTACCCTCGTTGTTGCGCAAACGAGTGCATGTTTTACTAAACAGTCTTTATTTAAATGCATAGGTTATCTTCAGCCGCGACACCGCTCGAATGTAATACTCTAGAGATTTAGAAAAAATCTAAATCTAGAGTATTTTTCTAAATCTCTAAAAATTAGATTTAGAAAAAAATAAAAAAGTCATAAAATTCATGGTATTCGTGGTCATAAATCTAAATTCTACAACCCAGGAATTTCATGAAATTATGAATACTTTTCAGTTCAAAGTGGATATACGAGTATATGTAGATTTATCTTTATAACAAACTAGCGACTCGCTCCCAGCTTCGCCCGGGGTGCTATTTAAGTATATGTGTATAAATCTTTATCCCTCTTTACATACATATGTGAAAACCGAATTAAAATCGACCTAAACATTCTCGAGATGTTGAAGCGTACATAAACCAACTTAACATTTTATAATATACATAAAACATTGATAATGAATGAAAATCTTAGTAACAATGATAACAAAAACACAATATGCAAATATTCCGTTTTTCAGTACGTTGATATATTTTTTTTACTTAAGTACCATAAAAATACGATACATTGTTTTGTTAGTAGCAGAATTCGACTAAATTTCACTGAAAATGTATTTTTCCATTTATACTTAGTATTTATGTTATGTATAAAGAAAAGTATACTCAGATTATTCAGGTTATATACTTAGTTTCCTTTAGTAATTTCTCTTTGACGTTAAATTTTCGGGGGAAATTAGGAACGAGTAGCGAAAAATTTTGATTCCACGCCAGATGATGCTATCTCGGATACGGACAAGATTGTATGAGAAATTGGGCACAAAATGTGCTCTTGTGAGAGTCACGATCGCCCAAAGATTCACTCGACTAAAATGTCCTCTTAAATTGATTTTTCTCGCTTTTAAAACGTGTATGAATTCTGTATGATATGCTGAGTAACCCAGGGCTATATACTTTGTACACGTTACATACCTGTATGTACCTGTATATAATGTGCTTATATGTACCACTAAATTTGTATCTATACTCATCTAATATATAAAATTCTCGTGTCGCGGTGTTTGTTGCCAAACTCCTCCGAAACGGCTGGACCGATTTAGATGAAATTTTGTGTGCTTATCGGGTAGTTCTGAGAATCGACCAACATCTATTTTCCATACCCCTTAATGTGAAGGGTGGTCCACCCCAAAAACTTTTTTGGCAAAATAACGTTTGCCGGGTCAGCTTGTTATTTTTATTTTATTTATATTAAAATAAAATATATAATATAAAGAGAGAAGATTTGTATGTTTGTAATGAATAAACTCAAAAACTACTGAACCGATTTTGAAAATTCTTTCACCTATAGAAAGCTACATTATCACCGAGTAACATGGGCTATATTTTTTAAATTACGCGGGCGAAGTCGCGTGAAACAGCTAGTAAATATATAAAATAAAATATAAAAATAGAAACTTTGCAGTAAATGTGTATTTTATGGAAACACATTAGGAGTTCTCTCAAATTTTATACTGATGCGTTTCCCGTACATTACCTATCTGCAAGCACTACGCTGGAGGTTCGCCAACTGGAGCAACAAAGCAACAGAATTCCATATTAATAACACAGCAATGGGAAATTCCTGGAAAATTATAAGGTTTCATCATTTTGTTTATGCCAAGAGCTTTGTCGAATGGAACCTTTTAGTATTCTTTTTTTTTGTTACTTATATCACATGGCATTCCGTGGTATTAGTATTGCTATAGATATACAGTAAAAGTTATATTAAAAACTCATAAACAAAACATACAAGGCTTTTCACACGCACTGACCATCTCTTCAAATTTAAATTAAAAAAAAATTATTTGCTGAATATATAATTTTGTATACACAAGTTGTATATCAAATTTTAATACATAATTTCACATATTCAACCGACTACAAACATATATACATGTCCACATCTTAACGCAAAGTAATCTATATAAATAAAATCAGAGTGTCTGTCTGTGATTTGCGAAAAACTGCCTCAAACTAAGCTTAGAGAGTCAATCGCATGCTGTTAAAACGTAAATATAACTTATTTTAGAATTTTTGTCTGTCTGTCTGTCTGTTCGGGGTAATCACAGAAACGGCTGAAGCGATTTCGATGAAACTTTGCAGACATGAAGAGGGGGTCGTCAGGAGTAACATAGGCTACTTTTTGTTTATGTAAATTGTTGCACCCGGGCGAAGCCGGGAACGAGTCGCTAGTCTCCAATAAAAAAAGAAAACGTGCTTAAAGATTTTGCTATGTCTATATAATAACAAACTTAGCAAGTGCTAAGTTTGTTACTATTATATATACATAGTTTGTTATTATTACATAGACATGTAAGTTGTAATTACACAGACTTTTTGACAATCATTGTCCATATAGTCGTCTCAGCAAAGCAAAGTAACTACTAAGAAAACATTTTTAAAATTTTTAATTCCAGCCGGGAGTGGGTCGCAAGTAATATAAAAATGTTTTTAAAGTTAAATTAGTATGTTAAAAAGTGTCTAAACAAAAAAAAATCTCTAAAGTCAAGACACCCAGCTCAACTTAAAACTTATGTTTCAATCCCCAAGTCACACCAACTTGTATAATAGATGATGTTTTCTTGTCGCCTACTTTATCTTTATTAAGTTTAATATAAACTTTGTCTTAATATGCGACCTCATTACGGTTCTATAGACATCTACTTAAGGCAGCGCTACTCTAAAGCCAACCTCTCGACTCATTATAGGACAGAGAAACAACTATGTTCATCTGCACTTCTATTAATACTAATAATAAACTAATAATAAAAAAAGAGAAGATTTGTGTTTTTCTATGTTTTTAATGAATAAACTCAAAAACCACTGGACCGATTTTAAAAAAAATTTCACCTATAGAAAGCTACATTATCAGTAAGTAAGATTGGCTATCAATACTAATAATAAATTTGTAAGGGTCGGTCATGGAGTAAGTTACTTTGTTTTCAGAGATATCGTGTTTATAGACTCTATACATGATACTGAAACTAAATTGACGATTTTTAGAATTTTTTTCTGTATGTATGTTCCTCCATAACTCTGAAACGAATTAGCTAATTTTCATGAAACTTGGTAGATAAACATTTGGACGTACGGGACACAGGATAGGCTACTTAATATTTTTCAACGCGGACGAAGTCGTGGGCACCAGCTAGTATTTTTAAAGTTATGCGGGCGAAGTCGGGCGCAAAAGATTTGTAAGTATTTTTGTTTGTAATGTATTCAAAAAGAACTACTATAAGTCCTTATATCCCCTTCAATATACACAAAAACATTTACCATTGCTAAAAATAGTACAAAAAATCTAATATTATCGACGTGGACTTCAGGAAAAAATTTGCCCTTTGTATGGGGACATACACGTTAATGGAAGCATATGGGAATCATCTTTTAATTTTAACTTACTGCAGTACCCTTTTACACATACGTTTAATATTATATCAGAAGAGCTTATATTCCATTGGGTGTGCGTATTTCAATCAGGTGTGAGCAATGCATCTTAGTAGTTTGGGCACTTGGAGGCTCGCCAGGCATGTCAATGTTCGGTTGGAATTTATGGTCACTGTATTCTATCTGCTGTCATTGTGCTATTCCATGATAGAATTTGACCTGGAAAGCTTTAGGAAACGGGCTATTGTTATGTTGTTCAAACAAAGACATGTTTGCATTTCATCATTTATATTGACCTGTAATATTTTTCAAGAAAGTGGGTTATGTCAATAAGAAGAGGTACAAATGAGTGAATTACATCAATTGATACTTTATTTTCATCTAGCTTTTGCCCACGACTTCGTTCTAAGGCATTTATTAAATCTTTATTGCTCATATATTTTTCTAATGCGAATAATTTATTTTTTTTGACAATTCGAGAACAGTACTTTTTTCTGGGTAAAAGGTATCTCTATCCTGTACAAATTATATACACAAACTTTATTTATTTTTCGTTCTTTCCCTTAATGAAAACTATATGAAAATCTGTTAAAAGGTTAGCGGAGAAATAAACAGATGTGAACAGTGAACTTATTTTTTAAGTAAGTATCCGAAGTATATTCTTAATATCCTCATTGCACCCGAGCGTAGCTCAGTTTATATAATAGGAAAGATTATTTCATAAAATACCTACTGTGGAATAAAGGTGCCACTTTAATTATTCCGTTTCCGTTTATAAATTACAAATATAATTTATATTGCTATGATTTTTTTAATGAATTAGACCTGAAGGCGCCAAAGCCATATACGATTACAGAATTACATCCATGGAGTCTCTAAGGTAAGGCTCTAAGGCGTCGGTGGGTGGCTTCAGAAGACTATAACCATGGTGGTTACTGCCTCCAGACTGGCTGCCCAGCATATGATTGTTGAACGCAGTTTACCCACTAAAGGTTGCCTAGATATTAATACTAACACATAAGTACGTACATGGCCTTATACTTAGTATGCTGTCTACATAACTGAGCTAATGCAATAATAAACGCTGCATTATCGTCGATAACATGTATTTCAAAGACTAATGACGAATATGCAGACAGACCACATATATACTAAAATTAACACAATTTTCACACTGTTTTCAAGCGACCTGTGAGTGTGAACAACAAAACAGCACAATGTCATAGAAATAAATCCTTATCTTCTATATATATAAAAATCTCGTGTCACGATGTATGTTCGCGATAAACTCTGAAACTACTGAACCGACTTTGATCAAACTTCATAAGTATCTGTTATTAGGTCCAACTTAAAAGATAGGATAGTTTATATCTCATTTTGTTTATTATTTTTTTACAAATTATATAATATTATTAACATAGCGCCATCTGTTGAGACCTATTCAATCCAGCAATTATTTGTTAAAATTATTTGTGAGTTCCATGACAATGTAACAGATGGCGGTGTAAGACAATCTAACAGATTGCACCCGTGCGAAGCCGGGAGCGGGCCACTAGTAATTAAAATAAATCTACAACACTAAACCACACCAATTGTATGGCTTCCAAAGTAACCATTGATAGACATGTGTGCTGTTTAATTTCGTTGAGTAAGGGATGGCAGAACCCATTTCTGCCATCCCTTACTCACTCACCGTGTCATAAAGGAAAGTCAGATAAAGCTCGAGCTGAATCCTGGTTTTGTTTTGTTTGTGAAGAAGACAGAGTTGCTGAGTCTATGCACTATTTGTGCTACTTATGTCCATGAGGAATGTCTTGGCTTAACAGCAGAAGATATGGACAACTTTGCTTGTACCAAATGTGACAACTGAGTGTTTTTTTAAGTTCTTTAAACTTTAAGTTGATTAAGGCTGTCATAATAATGATTGATCTCAGACAAAATCGAATTAGGTAAGCACTTGATTGTAATTGAGACTGTTGGAATAATGATTAATGATTGATCTCAGATAATACCAATTTCTATAAGCAATAGATTGTACAGATGTGTACTCGTAAGTAAGTACACAGTATCTGCTACAGTATATTATGTTTGTTGTTCTGAAATGTTTAGTTTTAATTGAACGTTATTATTTATCAGCTCATAAGTATAATAGTTTTCTATTTGTTACCAATTAAGAAATAATTATAAATAAAATTTCTAAACTGTACTTTTCTAAAATAAAAGATTTAAAAAAAATTATTAAGAAGTTTTTTTATTTTATTTAAATTTCATAATAAATGAATTGTAAAATATATATAAAATCACTATTCATACAGACAATATGGCCATTAGCATGGCTATATTTACCTGCCCTGTCAGAAATATGGCTAATTTCCCCTTTAATAAAAAAGGAAATAACTTTGATATTTAACACTAACTATTTTCTTTATTATTTTTTCGGATGTTTGATATATTCTCATAACAAATAAACACCCACCCATAAAATGTCCACCCATGTCCTTAAATATAAAAAAAATGGGCTTCAAACCTTAACGTGGCCATACTTGACCCAGGTACACTGTTACTCAATTAAGTAGGTACATACATTCAGTTGCGTGGCGATTCGGAAATATAGCCTGCGAAACCTCAATCAACTATTATTGATTGCACTGCGTTTTCCGTTACATAACTCTTTCGCAGACATATTGACCAATTATTTTCTGAACCATATAGTTACGAACATTGTTAAATCCAGGTAGTTACTATGTACAAGTTGTATACCGCCTACCTAGACATTGATTGAATGAAAACTTCCAAAGCTTTTAACTTCGAAATTCACAAAAGGCTTTCGAGGGAACTTCAAAGAAGCTTCTTATACTCACTATACCTACTTGAATATCTTGGAAAGTTGTCCATTACGCCGCATTCACATTTGTCTGACGTGTTGTGTTGTGACGCATCAGAACTTACGGTAGTAACTACTTATTAATCTGTGTCAGAACGGTATCGGTTTCATACATTTAATATGGTTACGTTCACATTTCTCTGACGCTGTGTGTTGTGACGGCTTGTGTTGTGTCGCATCACAAACGATCCCGGTCCGCGTCAGAACGGGTGAGGTGCGGGGGGCGGTACAGCGACACGACACAGGGCATCGGGCTAGTGTGCACGCGCCAGTGTTGTGTTGTGACGCGTCAGTCAAAACAGAACTGATAAAAAGCGTCATAATGCGTCACATCACGTCATATAAATGTGAACAGTAGCCATCACGACAGAGAGCATCACAACACGACACAACACATAAATGTGAATGCGGCTTTACCCACGAATATGTCGATGTGTGGAGTAGTCAATAACAATAACAACCAATTACATTTTAAAATGTAGTATTTTATTTTGTTTTTGTTAAAATAACTATTTATTTATAAGCCAGTTTATATTCTTCCAAGAGCATAATTACATAATAAAAAATATTACTAAAAATATAGTTTAAGGCTTGTAAAGGCATTCTTAAGTATCTTCTAACCAATAAGCTAGCTTGAAGCTACTCATAGCTTGAACCATATGATCATTAAAGATTGAATAAATGTTTTAATAGTAGGAAAAAAGGGCGCGGAGCAATTTAGTAAATAAATAAATAACGGTGCAATCTAGTTTCATAATAGATGTAGGTAAATGTTTCACATAAAATCAAGTCTCGCTGATTAACCCCCATTACAATTAAGAATTGTAACTGTTCTGTAACTACCAGGAGAGTTTATTTTACCTACTTTCCCGTCTAAACGAAGCAATAATTTTCTACTCTACGCAGAAGGAAACGAACGATAATATGGCTTCTGTAACATTGCGGGGATAACGATGCGTTGTTTTCTCGTTAAGTCGACACTGTAGTACACCCTCTCCACAATACCTACTTAATTAAACGTACAGCCCTTACAATAACAAATGTTAAATACTATAATCGAATTAAGAAAAAGTATGTACTGTACTTAAACTTTTATGTTGTTGGACCAACCTACTGATATTATAAACTAGCAGGACAAACTGCGGCCAAACGACAGCCCTTTAAGGCTTCGCAGGAAGCGGCTGGAAGCGAAAAACAAAAGACCGTGCGTGGAGGCGAACCTTGGGATAGAGGCCTACATCCAGCAGTAGAGAAACACAGACTGATGATGATGATACCTAGTACCAGTTCAGTACGTCATGTACTTCGTGTCTATAACAATTTTAACAGATAGTGACAGATACTCATAGTAGTGTAAGTAATAATTTTCTTTTTCATTAAAAAAGTTGAAGGAAATTAAAAGTTCAAAAGTTCAAACAAATTACACCACAAAAACATCCCACCGCCAATATTTCATACACAGATGCGTTCATTAAATTCTCCCAGCTCTGGCAAAGATTCCTTGGCTCCTCCTTACCTCTTTATGGACCATTACAAAGACATAAATATCTCGGAATTGCCACTTCAAAGTTACCTATACTTCCTAATGTTCACTCACTAATGATTGCATACTTTCAAATGCCTATACGTGTATAAAGAACTCATAATGTCATACTATAAAAAATCGTCATAAAATTCCCAGGCGCGGCAAAATTCGGGGCTTGAGGAAAAAAAAATCTTTTAGCTCATCATCAAAAATGCTTCAAAAAGTGCATTTACAAATTAAAATACATACAATAAATTTATATAAAAAATATATATTATACTAGTGGCCCGCTCCCGGTTTCGCCCGGGGTGCTTTTTTGCAATCCAACCGATAAATTACTTTAAACCGCCATCTGTGAGAACCTTATGGAACTCACAGATAAATAATTGCTGTGTTGAATAAGTATCAACAGATGGCGCTATGTTAATAATATTATATAATTTTTTAAAAAAATGAGATATAAACTATCCTATCTTTTAAGTTGGACCAAATAACAGATACTTATGAAGTTTGAACAAAGTCGGTTCAGCAGTTTCAGAGTTTATCGCGAACATACATCGTGACACGAGATTTTTATATATATAGACTAGCTGGCGCCCGCGACTTCGTCCGCGTTGAAAAAGAAAAAAGTAGCCTATCCTGTGTCCTGTAATACTTCTAAATGTTTATGTACCAAGTTTCATGAAAATCAATTAATTCGTTTAAGAGTTATGGAGGAACATACATACATACATACATACATACAATACCTACACTTACAGATTTATTATTAGTATTATTGATAATATTGATAATTAGTATTATTGATAATTGAAGTAGTGGAGTCAGCACGTGTCCTTAGGGAACCCACAGAACACTACTATAACACCAATCACATCCAACATGCGATAGATATATTTCGCTATAATCGTAATCCTCACAACAACAAAAAACTCACGTCTACGCTGTCGCCCTGTGCCTTTATTTTAAACTAGCGACTCGTTCCCGGCTTCGCCCGGGTGCAACAATTTACATAAACAAAAAGTAGCCTATGTTACTCCAGATGACCCCCTCTTCATGTCTGCAAAGTTTCATCGAAATCGCTTCAGCCGTTTCTGAGATTACCCCGGACAGACAGACAGACAGTTTTTCGCAAATCACAGAGAGACACTCTGATTTTATTTATATAGAAGATAAATGTTGATTATTTATTAAAAATAAAAATCATATTTTCATTATGGAACAGGTTTATTAGTGCTCAATAATACATATACCCATACTCAATATCGTAATCCAAATAGTCTTTTCGTTTACGATTAAAAGTGCGTCGTGTTTCATCCAATTTGGCGTACGGCATGATTTCCGGATAAGCCACAGCCAGTTGTCTTAACTGGGTCTTACTTATAGTCCCGTTCGATAATATTCCAGATAATGTAGAATTTATTAATATTTTTTTATCGTCCTTTCTCATTTCTTCGAATTTCTCGTGTAACGCCGCGTCGATCTTTATGAGTTCTATTTCATGTACATCTTTAACGGCTTCACGGTCTTTTTTATATTTCTTCTTTAACAATTTGATGAACTTCTTCAATTCTTTCGTCTTCCTCTTCACCACCCTGGTACGATTCCTGTAGTGCCTGTTCAGCAGCTTCCTCATTCTTTTAATTATCAACTTTATAGTTCTCTTTATCCTTCGCTTTCTTTTTGTTCTCCTATTTTTACGTTTAAGTCTATCTTTTTTACGGCGTTTCCTTTTCTTTTCTTTTGACGACTGATCTCTGTTTTTTCTTTCTTCGGTGTCTGTTTCGAAAGCTGAATCGTCAAAAGACAAGTCAAATCCTACGTTCATATCGTATGTCTGAAGCTGTATAGCGCAGCATACGAACTGTGTAGCGCCGCAGAAGTAATCGCCCCTATAAATACGGAATTCCGCTTCACATTCCATTGGCAACATGCACGTTCCCCATGGCATGTCGTGCAGATTTGGATCACCGCATGGAACTCCCCAAGGTCCTATAAAAAACTTTTATCATAACATTATGATCTTACATGTTAGGGAAATTATATAAGCCTATCGTTTGATATTACAGCTAGTATAATATCTAGTATAACAAATTAAATAATAAGAACATAAAAACAAAGTTATTGGCCACCTGTGCATTCACAATTCACAATTGGACTCGATGATTCCAAATTTTTTAAAAAGTAGGAAATACTTACTGGCGGCGACCATATTGACAACGTCTCCTCTAGGTGTCGTTGCATTTAAGGCTTCCATCTTTTTCTTCATCCATACTTCCTTCCATTCCTCCTTCCAATTTCTTACCTCCGAGGAAGAACTGATAGTGTCCGAAGAACTATCACGCACAATCCTATCAGTATTGTAAGTTCTCGATCTGGACGATCTTCGCTTGGGAACAATTTTCAGTTTATCGTTTTCACCGTCTAAATCTTTCTGTAGTTTTTTTCTTAAATGGTTTGCTTTAAGTCTTCTCTGCATTTCAGATAATAGCGTGCGAACAACAGGTGGCCTTGCAGAGCCGAATTTAGATTCTTTTTCGCCATTTTTATTAGATATTTCTAAAGAATCGAGCGAATTTATACGTTCATGATTTGCATCGGTCCCAAAGTAGTTTTTCTGCTTCAAGGAATCCTTCGAATCTATCCGCAATGATGGACATGCTGAAGAAACGAATAGAAATAAGATAGACAGAACGACTCTCATCTTCTTACCTACATGTCTACTTAAAAATATATATCACGTTCACTTAAGACTCTTCAAGCGTCGCTAAGTATAACTCCTCTACTCTTTAAAACATTTCTCATAAAGAGAAAACACTTGCAGTAAATTTAAAATAATAACTTGCGAAATGTTTTTACTGGTTTTTTATCGTTTCATATATTTTATATATATTTTTGTTGAGGATTAGGTAACATTTAGGAAAACCAGCTGCAGAGAAACGTGAACCTTTTTGTATTTGACATATACTTAAATGCACTAGCATTTGCCCGCGACTTCGCCCAACTAATATTATAAAGAGCGAAGATTAGTACTTTTTTATGTTTGTAATGGATAAACTCAAAAACTACTACGCCAATTTTAAAAATTCTTTAACCTATATAATCAGCAAGTAGCAACAAATCAAACTTGATAATATCAATATTGCATATTATGCCCTTTAGGATAAAGAAAAATAAAACTCAATAAGATAAACTATATTTGCAAGTCTTTATTATATTTGACCATAGCAAAAGCACAAATAATAATTAATTTTAATTACATATTTAACTAACAATCGTTTCAGCAACGGCTTCAGGATTATCAACCCACAATACATAGTCCTTGTTTATTGGATATCTTTTTTTACTGGCACAAGTGCTGCAAGTACTTTCTAAAACTTTATATTTATTCTTCTTTTTGCCTTTTATTTTTACTGTAGCCGTAACGTTGTTGATAAGAAAGGAGTTACATTTTTTACAAACTTGTCTCTTGATATCAGGATGACTGAAAGTAACAAAAAAAAATTAGTATTTCATTCAAAATTCAAAATTCAAAACATATGGTACATATGGTATGGCTCAAATAAGGGTTAAGTAACAGCCTAACTTAACAGCTTGTGTGTTTGTATCACAAGATTCACGAGCATAGCATACTTATCTAGGTAAGTAAGTGATATCTAGACGTAATATAAGGTAAATTACAATTAAAATTTGTTTTATAAAAAGAAACAGGTGAATTTATAAACAAACTTACATTTTTAAAACATTTTTGCGGGCCACTATTAACATTTGATTCGCATAATAAGCAGATAGTATTGTATTCTTGCCCGCGATCTGCTTGCTTATCTGCAAATTGATTGTAGGTATAATTGTGAATTTATTTAAGGAAAAGCGAAAGATTTAAATCACAGATGCGCCCTTGCCATACTTCTGGCAGCCGAAAATGTGTCATCGTTGGGAAGAGTAAGCTTACTCTTCCCGCCTTAGTAGCTTGTAGAAAGCAGTGAGCGGTTCACGTTGCATACAGACATATTACGTAGACAGTTTTCAGAAGCACAGGGCGCATCTGTGATTTAAATCTTTGGGAAAACCTATAAGTAACTCGGCATAATATGTAACTTACTTGATAAAGATAATTAATACGTTGGAATTGTTCAAATCCCTGAATTTTCCTTTTTGAAGTCATTTTAATACAATCAGGGGGCTAAATCAAATTAAATAGAAATTACGGAATTGTCATCATTTAAAATATAACCTCTAAATTTTAAATATCTTGTTTTTATCCAAAGATTTCTATATAGTTCAATGTTTTTATCATGGTTTTTATTAATAAATTTACGTAAGATTTTACATCTGCTTTGCTGCTGCTGCTTGCTATTTTTCTGCTGTGTATTTGGTTTATTTGTTTATTTATGTTTAATTATTTGATATGATAGCACACCAGTTCGAGACGTCACTGTCACTGACAGTCCTGTTATACGCCAAACATAAAATATTTTTCATTTTGTATTTGTAATAATAAATAATATTATTTTCGTATGAGTTGAGTAGTTGAGTCGTTCTGTAGTATGAGTTTATAATGCCTGCGCTGTCCTTTATTGATTTACATATATATTTATTTTATTTTTTCATAATTTTATATTTATTTGTTTATTGTGTACTCATATTGACTGTATATCAAATTTCATTTATTCAATTTCTTATTTTTGTTCTATGGCCACAAATCACAACCCACAGAACTCTTCTATGTAGTTTGTACACAGAATACTATATACTCACAAGGAGATTAGAATTATAACCTCTCTTCGGCGTTTTCCAAATTTTCGAATCAGACTTCAAAATTTAGATTTTTTTAAGTTGTGGTACTGGATATGATTCTAAAACAATATTTGTTAATTTTTTGTTCTAAATATTAAACTCGTTTGTTTAATTTTATTAATTGCATAAATTATCACATTCTAGTTCAAAAATGTTGTGTAAAAATCGTATTATTATATCAAAATTAAAAGCGAAGAAAAGAATTTGTTATAAATTGTTATCATCACAAGCTTCTGTAGGCGAATCCGAAGTCGTTTTCAAAAACGGGTATGTTACAGAGACCATGATTAAAATATTTCACATTTATTAAAATCAAATTATATCAACTAAGTATTACACTACCTACACTTTGAGTACTTTTACCTTTTATTTCATCCTCACTTTAAACCTAGAAAAATCCTTATATTTTCTTTAGTCTTGATTCTGTTGATAAATATTTATTAAGTAACCTGTTTGCTCCCTATATGTAATTCCTGCAAGCATTTTATATTTCTTTTTTCAGAACAACATTAAAACTATCAACTGGTCAATTTGCAAGATTTGCTGATGGTGCATGTGTTGCCACATATGGAAACACCAGTATCTTATCAACAGTTGTTTCCAAAGCAAAACAAAATTCATCTTCGTTTCTGCCGTTAGTAGTTGATTACAGACAAAAAGCAGCAGCAGCTGGTAGAATACCTACAAATTTTTTCAGAAGAGAGTTAGGTATGTTTTCAACTTCACTTTTCCTCTTCGATCGACTATAATACTAGATACAAAGTGTCATACAAAACAAAACCCAATAAGTGGTATAACGCATAACGGCCACTACTATCTGTATCTGTATATAAAGAGAATAATACCCTTAATCCCTCTTGCTTTAGTTTTTTGTGGAGGTTAGCAGTTCAATTGGACTTTAGCAGTTTCTTAAATTTTTTTCAAATTCTCCTAAGTCATCCTTGTCTAGTCTGATTATGAGTTTCATATGCCTATTATTGTCTGCAGATAAGTTTAAAAAAAAATCACAAACTGAAATGTTTACCACGAAATGCAGATGGTATTAAATCTGCTGCTATTGCTTGAATTCTTAAAATTTACGTTTCGAATTCCAGGTCCAAGCGAACGAGAGATTCTAACTTCGCGTCTTATAGATCGATCATTACGACCCCTGTTCCCACAAAACTACAATTATGACACACAAATAATATGCAACATGTTAGCTATGGACTCTACCAATCCTCCGGAGACGGTCGCCATAAATGCAGCGAGTGCCGCTCTTGCACTGTCCGATGTACCATGGAACGGACCAATTGGAGCCGTAAGGTTTGTTTGAGTTTTTTGTTAAAGGTCATCAAACAAGCTGACTTGATAGTAGGTGGCCACCATCGCCATTCGTTTGTGTCTAAGTATCTCCTCATTCCTGATTTGTTCACGCATATTAATGGCAACACTAACCCTCTATACTATTTAATTATTTACAGAGTAGGTTTCATAGACAATGAGGTAATAATAAACCCAACTAGCAAGGACTTGAAACAATCTATCTTGAATTTAGTGATTGCAGCGGCCAAGAGCAACCTCATAGTAATGCTCGAGGGCAGTGCTAATGACATTTTGCAGCAGGACCTGATGAAAGCCATCAAATTAGGTACGAATGTAAGTTCGAATTATATTAAAATTTACTACGTGTGATTTTGCCATCGAATAATCAAATCTAAAAAAAGATTTATAAGATTCTTTTATATAACATACCCACTAGCTATTGCACGCGACTTCACCCGAGTAACTTTATAAAATATAGCCCATGTTACTCGCTGATGTAGCTTTCTATAGGTGAAAGGATTTTTAAAATCGGTCCAGCAGTTTTTGAGTTTATTCATTACAAAAATACATATCTTCTCTCTTTATAATATTAGTGTGGATATTTTATAATAAAATTATAAAATGGATATTTTATAATAAAATTATAAAAAACATTTTCATGAACAATATGTTCATTTATGAACTAAATGACTAATTATGACTATTCTCTTCTTGACCTATTTGTTTTTGACGACTGTCATTTTGAAGGAAGTTTGTCAAACATTTGAAGCCAGTGGCAGACAGTATCTTGAAATGGTAGAGTAAATTTCAGGAATAAAATAATAAGTAAATTTTATTGGTCACTTTGTTTCTATCTGCTTATTTTTCATTTATAAATATAATGTGTATGTATCTTAAGGATTGTTATAGGTACTGTCCTATATCCTATATAACACGTAAGTTATCAAAAATGAACGAAACACAGCCATGATAAACTATTAATATTAAAAAATAAGATATAATGACATACTACATGCACAAAAGAAATAAGTATACTAATATGGATTTTAACATTAAAAAAAAATCAATCGATTGTTATATGTTTTTATAACATTTTCAGGAACAAAAGAGGCTCAATTGATAGTGAGAGCAATAGAGAAAATGCAGAAACAACACGGCAAATCAAAAAGAGATTACGAGACTCAGGTTCCCCTTGAGCAGAGCATAGTTGATTCAATAAAATCTTTGACTACTATGAAAATCAGAGAAATACTTAGGTGAGTTATTAGTTTATGATAGAGTATTCTATATATTATTGTTTAAGAAATGATTATTGTAATGCACAGCTACGCTGATGAAAATTCAAAAATAATTAAAAAAATGCTATCAATGGTGCTATAAGTTTTGTTGAGTGATGGTTGAAACAGAATATTAGGAACCGAATTCCAAATAGTACTCAGTAAACACTTAGTACTCAAAAACTGGGCAGCCCGTCTGGTGGCTGTAACCGTTCCCTTACAGCGGAACACCATAAAATAACATCTTCATTCTGTCAAGGTCTACGACGCATATGCAACCCATATGACCCATATTCCTTGTTTTAATAGTAGGCGCCTATCATGAAATGGACCTTCACACTGTTGACTATACGTTAACATTTAAAAAAAGTTAAAAATTTGCCAAAATGATTTCGTGCCAAAATGTTTTTAAACATGCTTTAAATGGATCCGCCATTCCTGCCTTAACATAAAACACTATATAATATTGCATTAAGTATGTTTGCGATCCTCAGCGATTACTCGCATGATAAAATGTCGCGAGACCAAGCTATTTCGGATTTGCGTCAAACCACCTTCAACCAGCTGAGAGAGACCGAGGCCGACTTAACGCAACTGCAGGACTGCTTCAACGCGCATCTGCGACAAACATTCAGAGACATGGTCTTCGAGACCGAGGTGAGGTGCGATGGAAGACATTTGGACGAGTTGAGGAACATCAGTTGTCAGGTATTATGACCAACAAGTGGCCTTTGACAATTTCCTCCAGTTTGCGCTGACCCTATATAGATATAACGCAGGAATTTCTTTATGATTTGTAATCATTTGATGTAAGATTTCATAAAAAGTCCGTATTTGAAGAGTGTTCCGTTGTCTTAAAAGTTTAAGGACCATGTTACATGGGGGTTTAGGTTTTTAACAGAGATTGGGTTTTGACAGGTGGGCCTATACGAGCCGCTGCACGGCAGCTCATTGTTCCAGCGTGGGCAAACTCAAGTTTTGTGCACAGTTGCCTTTGACTCGCCAGAAAGCGCACTCAAAATGGACACTCTCTCGATGCTGACTAGGTAATTTCTTGGTAGTCAATGCGATATATTTATATCATTCAAAATCTATTCTATTCTAGTAATAATACAATCTCATTCTAAATGATAAAGTTTTACTAAAGGGTTTCAAAGCGGTTCAAATTGAAATAATTGAAGTAATTTCTTTCATTTTCATAATATTTTGCTTGTATACTTTAGATTTTCATTAAAAATAAAGAGGGTAGCATGGTGTCTACCGTCACCTAAAAAACACAAGCAAAACTAACCATCATTATTAAAATAACATACACATCTCGAAGGCTTCTATTTTCTTAATATTATTTGCCCGAATCGTCCGCGATTCGGAACCGTAAAGAAATATGGAGAAGATCAATTATATTAGAGATATTTCTGTCTTGCCATACACGAGACATTTCGCTCATTGCCGCTTTGGCGCTGTTGTAACGCCCACATAAAATTTTGACCAATCACCGGGCTTTATTTCTTTCGTTTCGTAATAACGCAACGAAACGTTTGAATTGGTTTTGTTCTTGGCTATGGCCCCCTTGGTTGTGACCGTTGCACGTGACGCTAAAAGAGAAGGCGTTTGTATCTGTAGTGGCATAAAGGAGAAGTCGTTCTTCCTGCACTACGAGTTCCCGTCGTACGCGACGGGCGAGGTGGGGCGCGGAGGGGGCGGCGCGGGGAGGCGGGAGGCGGGGCACGGCGCGTTGGCCGAGCGCGGCCTTCTGCCAGTAGTCCCGCAGCAGCCGTACACCGTGCGCCTCACCGCCGAAGTGCTCGAGTCTAATGGTATAATATACGAATGACATTTACTTTATGCCAGATTTGTATTATTATTATTTTTTGTAATGAATAAACACCCTGGATCGATTTTCTTAACCACCGAACGGGTTCAATATGATTTTCACTAATTGAAAAAGGGATAGATGAGGAAGGTGTCAAAAGCGAATGATTTTTTGTAAACATCTACCATTTACTTGCTTGCCATTTGCTTTTGATCGGAGAATTTAAAATCTACACTGAACTCCTTACAAACGAAAAGTTAGATGTAAACTTGAAGCTACTGCTAGTGCGGACCGCTTGTGTTGGCAATGGAGCGAATTTTTTGCGCTACGAAAGATATTAGTTTCGACAACCTTGTTGTCTGAAGCTATGTTTTCTTTTGTAAATGTCGTCAGACAGACTGACGGTTCACTTGATGGAAGGTTCGCCTTCGCCTATTAACAGCAGCGATGCCATAGGTGCTGCTGACCTTAATAAGGATAAGGGATAGGGAAATGGGTACTGGCTTTCTTTACTCACTAACTGAAACACAACGGCAAATATCACGATGAGAATAAAAATCATCAATCAAAATGGTGGAACGTGAATAATGCTAAAAAAAACGTTGTAAAAGCATTTCCCTAATAACTGATATTTTATTGGTCTTAATAATGTTTGATTGAATTTATCGTTTTGGATGTAGCTAAATGCTCTGATGTTTGTATAGGTTCAAGTTCGATGGCGTCAGTGTGCGGGGGTTCACTGGCGCTGCTAGACGCGGGAGTCCCGCTGACGTCGCCCGCAGCGGGAGTCGCAATAGGGCTGCTCTCCACGCACGACGACGACGGGAACATAGCGCAGTACAAAATACTCACCGATTTGTTAGTGAGTCCCCCTAACACTAAACTCTACCGAGCGTTTAGAGTCCGCGCCAAACAACTATCGATCTCTGAAGTTGGTTCCGGCGTTAGTTCGCGCAAGTACAGTCAAACGCACGTTCACGTTGATTGGTTGATACCTGTTTTTAGCTATTGCGACGCGACTTGCGACAACTTCAGAGGTCGATAGTTGTTTGGCGCGGACTCTACTAGGATTCATTTAATAGATAAGTTACTTCCGCTACCTTCACTGTGTCAAGCATAATAACAATAATAGAACCCTTTCTTTATGTTGAGGTCGACAGACAGACTGACAGCCCACTTGAAGGTAGGTGGCTACCGTCGCCTATAACACATGCAAAGCCATACTTGCTGCAAGTGCATAGAAAGATTAAGGATAAGGGACGGATGGGGTAATTAATGGCCTCTGGCATCCCTTACTCACTCACCGAAACACAACAGCACGCAATATGCTGTTATTTCATGGTGGTCTGCTGCAAAGGGGGTGGTTACCGACGCCACACGGGCTGCCTAAAATGACTGCGAAACGCAGTGTGCCCTGTCACTACTTTCCAAATCCAGACCAGAGGCAACTTTGAAAAGTTCATTTCCAAAGTTGAGTCCAACCAGGAGTCGAACCCGCAGCCCCTAAGACGTTAGGCAAGTAACCTTACCACTCGTCTAACGTCCAAAAAATGAATAAATAAATATAGAATTAGACATAATGATCACTTGCTGCAACATGATGGAGCCTAGTGTATAAATAACAAGTAATGTAGGGTACAAAATTATAATTGTCTATTTCAGGGCATAGAGGATTATATGGGAGATATGGATTTCAAAGTGGCCGGAAGTAAGAAAGGTATTACGGCACTTCAAGCCGACATCAAGATACCGGGACTTCCCCTAAAAATTGTCATGGAGTCTGTGCAGAAAGCTTGCGACGCAAAAAGTAAAATTATTGATATAATGAACCAGTGCATAGAAACACCAAGGTACTTACTTACTTTTACTAAAATTTCACAAAAACATAAATAATCCTTGTATATAGTGGTAATTACTTGGGAGAAAATCTATTCATATTTATTAGGTCCTCAGTCGTTGTGCTTATTTTGTTCCACATCTCAAGCTACACTATACACCTTTTTAAATGAAAATGGCAACTTGGTATTGAATGAACTAAAGGAATTTGAGTGCTAATATCATTGAAATAAGGTTAAAAATAATATGTTTACTGTAAAATATGGGTCCTAATAAGGTTTCACTAAGGAAACAAATTAATTTCAGATGCGGACCAAAAGAAAACATGCCAGTAATTGAGGAGATGGAGGTGGAAGTTCACAAGAGATCGAAACTGATCGGTGCTGGTGGAGCCAATTTGAAGAAGTTATATGTCGAGACTGGAGTACAGGTATTTTAACAAAAATTTTTTCTACGTTACGTTGAGGTCGACGGACAGGCTGACGGTCCGCTTGATGGCGGGTGGCTACAGTCGCCTATAACACAAGCACAAGCCTCGCGAGCTGCAAGTCAAGTGCGCTGCTGACCCTACTAGGATTAAGTATGAGGGATAGGGAAATGGTCTCTGGCGTTCCTCACTCACTCAAAACACAAGAGAACGCATGTTTTTATTTCAGGGTGGTCTTCTGTAAGCTGGTGGTTACTGCCGCCAGATCGAGCTGTCCAAATGACTTCGAAAGTCAGCCTTCCACTATTGTGACTAGCGGATTTTTATTTAATTCTTTTAGGGATATAATTTGAAATTATTTCTTCAATAGTGTCTTGTCAAACTTAGCTTTAATTAATTGTAATCTAATTATTAATAGTATAGGAGCAGAATTTTAAATTCATTTAAACTAGTTTGGGTAATTATTAAAAAATAACGGACAATTAAGACAGATTTTGCCAAACATGCCAAGGTCAATCAGGTTCGACAGCGAACTGAAATCGCCCTGATATTTATTTATATAAGTTAAAGTATATATTTTTATAAAGAAACGCCACAGTCTGTCTGTCGCTCATTGTCGTGAAAATGGTTTTTCTAGGTGACGCCAATAGATGAGACCAAATACAGTGTGTTCGCTCCATCACAAACGGCGATGGACGAAGCGAAAGCACGAATCCACGGATGGTTGAACACGGAGCGAACTCCCGAACTGGAATTCGGCGCCATTTACAGGGCGAAGGTGGTCGAAGTGAAGGATATAGGAGTACTGGTCACCCTCTATCCCGGGATGGCGCCCGCTCTGTTGCACAACACACAGCTCGATCACAGAAAGGTATGTATGTCACCGACCCTTCAGCTTTAGCCTTTAGCAGCCAGAGTCGGATTTATCCGACAATTTTATTTTCGTGTCGAATATTATACGACAAATTCCTCTACTTGTGTAATGTTTATTTTTAAATCATTTGAGTTGCTCTCTCTTAAAAAAAAATACGAGTCAAATGCTAGAGGCCAAGCCCTAGCCAACCAAGCGGTTAAAGGGTAGTCATAATGAAAAGGTTATATAACTATAATAACTAATCATTTGGGCAGAGCCCTTCTGGCGGCAGTAACCACCCCACTTACAGAATACCACCGATACCACCGTGAAACCACAGCACACGTGCTGTTATGTTTCATAGAGCGAGTAAGGGATGCCAAAGGCCATCCAGAGGGATGCTTGCATGTATTAATATATAATAATAATAAATCAATATATATAAAAAACAAAAACGTGTTGTACCATTTATAACTATTGAGAACGGCTGGGCGGATTTTTATTGTCTTTGATTTGTTCAATTTTTTCGAATAGAGGAATAATTGTTAAAACATCTGAAATTACATAAAAAAACATTGTGTGGTTTTATGAAACCACGATGCAAGTGAAACTTTTTTTGTACACGGTCAGCTGATGTGAGCTCTGCCGAGCGCCTTTCATTTTACCCCCACTCCGCGGCCGCCTGTAATGCGACATGCGATAGATGGACGAAAAAATTTGAGGCGATGGAATAAACTTAGTTTCACTTTAAAAAAAAATTCCGAATAAAATTCGATCGATCGAGGTGGTACGAATTTCGACGGGTCAGCAAGAAGTACCTATACCAATTCATTGATTGGGGGCGTATTGTGTCTGTCGCTTTAACATGTTAAAATTGAATGTAGAATTGTTTTCTTTTATTTATAGATAATGCATCCGTCCGCCCTCGGCCTGGAAGTGGGGTCCGAGATACAAGTGAAATACTTTGGACGCGATCCGGTGTCTGGCCAAGTGAGGCTCTCCCGGAAAGTGCTCATCTCCCCACCAACCGGAGTGGTCAGGAAACTCGATAAAAGTTAATCTCATATCAGTGTTTGACAGTGGATTGTTTCGAGTGATGTTCGATATAAATTAGGCTTCAACTATAAGATACGGACCTGGGTTGGTGCGGAATCAAAAATTTTCAACATCCACGGGGTGCAGATTTAAAGATTTTTTTAAATGGAATTAATTCTTAATCCAGAAACAAATGATTGAAACGGATCATTTTAATAATTTTTTTTAATGCGAAATTGAAACAATTTAAATTAAAGTTGAAGCCTATATAATTATGTTCAATAATAATAATTATAGTAAAAGAGCTGAGTGACAATTTTGGGCAGGAATTTGAGACACCTTAAAAGTTTCTGTTACTTTATCTATGATAGCTGATAAAGTGAACCTGTGAAGTGAAAAAAGTTTTTGCTAGTATACGATCACTGAAAAGCAATGAAAATGGAGCTTTTTTGGATTTCTGTGAGTTTCAAATAAACCAGGGAGCATTGCTTATTTTTTTCAAAATAGCGTCTTGAGCCCTCTTTTGATATTGATGCTCTTATATTTTGATCTTATAATTTTCATGCTCGAGTCACATGCGTATTTTATTCATAAAAATAAAAAATAAGTGAAGAGCAGATCGGGTTATTACTACTCATTTTCCTATTTCAAAATTTTCCCTAACTTATTTTCTCTTTCTATAATGTTCCCACCAAGCTTGTGATGATACAGCGCTTGGCAATTTAGGTCCAACACGTTTTTTTAAGTTTTTAGTGTTGGTGACTTGGGATAAAGCAAATGCTTCTCAAAAACGTCAAATGATATTGAATTATGGTGTATCTGTGAATTAGTTAAGACATTTTCTTGGGCTGAATTCTCTTTAGAATGAACATCAGATGATACTGTAATAGCGTAACATTGGTTCATTATACGTGAATTGACTGATTGGCTATAATATTTCAATCTGAGATATTGTTCAGTGAGATGTATGAATCTGGTTCAGGAAAAGTTATATCACTGGTTTCATAAGTGACTATAAAGTGTCGGTAATAAATTTCGAAGTGGCCAACGTAGTTTTATTATTGTTTTGGCAAGTTGATTTTAGGTTCATCAAAGTTTAAGTTTTCTGGAGTAATTTAATCCAGTAATATATGGTGAGTCAAAATAGATGCACTTTTATTAGATTCTGCAGAATTGCCAGGTGTTTTTGGATTCTGAACGCCGATTTTGAAGATATTTTACTTTTGCTCTTACGATTTCTTCTTCAATGATCTTTGAAGCCATAATTCATTCAGCCAAATCAAGTTTAAGCATGGATATAGCTGCGTGAAATTCTTTTGAAGTAGCAATTTCAATAAAATGATAGCTGAAACAATTTACAGCTTGGAGGTTTCCTTATCTCACCTTCTAATTTTGTGTAATCTTTTCTGACTGCCACTATCTGAGCGCCCTAGGATCCGATTTTGGCATGTTGTCAACGTCTTTTGGAAGTCTGACATACGAAAATATCAAAATATCGGTGGCAGCTTTCATTAAAAGCGATTTTTTTTTTCATTTAGGTTTTTGTAACCTTTTGGTCCCAAAAGTTTGTCAAATTTTGGACATAGAGAAAAGTCGGTCTCGTCACCGTTAAATATACGGTCCGGATTTTTAAAAACATCTCATGCGTCTATCTATGGTTTCTTCCATTAGCGTGGCCAGGGTTCAACTAGTGTGGGTGCCAATTTCAAATTTTCTGCCCAGCTTGTATATATTTTTTTTAGACTTTGATGAGTACAAAATTTTTTAATTTTTATTGATAATTATATATAATGTAAGTTTAGAAAAAGGGGTACAAAAAAGAGATACAAGGGACAGTTCCACGAATCGCGAGCTGTGATTCGCTCTTTTAAATTATGATTGACAGGCCTGTGAGACGATCAGTTTAAAAAATAACGTTCCTAGTTTTTTGAAAACATTTTTATTTGAACGAGCAACAATTGAATATTTAAAATTGATTTAGTTTGTTCGCATTTATTATTTCATTTACTTGGATTACATATTCAATATTGTATTCTTAAAGATAAAAAAATAGTTTGATATGGGTTAATTCGGTTACTAAAAAACACTATGTGCGCTTTAGTAATTTACGATTCCATATTTAGTTATTCAATATGTTTATTACGTGAAAAATGGGTGATTTTTATTTTTAAATTTTCCGCTTCTAGGCGCTCCTTCAAAATTAGTGGGGGTGCCGCGGCACCCACGGTACCCATACTGGCCACGCCACTGGTTTCTTCATGCGTATCCAACTCTTTGAACAACGATCTTGTACGGGTCTCTGTTATTTCGTTGGATAATTATATACTTCTATTCCCACTAAACATTCATAAATTGGAGGATATGAAAATTTCAAAACATAAATTTGAAGTTTGTATTTACTTTGTATTTAGCTATCATAGAAAAAGTATGTGTTAAACAAGTTTTGCCACAATTGCCCAAAATTGTCGCTCAGCTCATGGACGATTACTGTAACGTATCGTATTGAATAGTCGTATCAACTGAAAGTAATTTAAGGCCCTGCCAAAGAGTGCCCCACACATTCTATAATTGTACTTTACAATTTGTGTAACATACACATACAATTGACATATTTGGAATTAGATAACATTGAAAAAATTGAACTTCCCAACAAAAATCCTCACTTCAAAAGTTTTTTTTTTTTCACGTTTTCGAATTCTACCATAAATCATCTGAATATAGATAGTCAATTGAATGTTTGCCAAAACTATTTTTGTTAACATACAACACATTTATATGTGCAGTTAAAATTTATAAATAGAACTTTCAATAGAAACTTGAAATGAAACAAGGCATTTTTAATTTCATCAATTTATTGAAAGAAAATAGACTATACACAATCTACAGAAAAAATATCATGTTGTATCACAAAAGGACGTTATGTCAAAGGCACTACATTAATAAAAGGTGCACGGGACCTCCGTTAAACACTTAAACATGATTTATACAAAAAAAAACTGAGAGGTCATGTCTTTTCCTATATTAATTTTTTCCATGGACGAAAAAAACTATGACCAAACAGTTTCATATTTAAATAAGATCTCTAAACAAAACACACGTAATCATTATAATTATTTTTACATATAAACAAAACAACGTTTATAATTCTATTTTATTATATTTATACTGTAAATAGGACTCTTGTTGGGGGCCCGCAACAACACTTAGACGACTAACACAGTGATTCGTCAAAACTTCAAAAACTATACAATATTTCCCATACAAGAAACCATTAAACATGTAAATATGTAAAAAAAAAAATCAAATTCACAATAACACTTGCAGTCTTAAAAATTCGTTGTGACCACCAGCATTTAGATAACTTTTCAATATATTAGTTTTACTTAATCTATTTTTACAAAATATGTATATTCGATTGAAAAAATTATTTTACAAAAAATTTAAAAATAATAATGCTCTGCGCAGAGCTAAAAAGAATCCCTAACACCGTGAAATAGAGTTGATAATACAGTGGCAACACAAAAAAGTTCTCAACTGGACAGATTCGCAAATGGATCTGACCACATCATGCTATTGAACCAAAAAAAAAGTAAATGTCTCCGAACGCAAATACGCAGAAATCTTTCTTCTCTGTGTAATATAAATATGCAATCACGTTCTCATACGTATTTGCGTTTTTAAAAAATAAAAAAAAACCATCACATTTATACAAAAATATTGCTTCAACACACATCTTTAGTATGAGATCATTCTGACTAAATCCTGACAAATATTGCCACTATATTAGGGTGAGGTTGGTTCCCCGCCACATATATTATTTTGGCATGGCATGGCTCTAAATTAACATGACTCAAAAAAGATCTAAATAAAATAAATAGAACTTTGGAACCAACCAATTTATTATTAATTATTGCAAAGCCTGTGCTCAAAACTAAGCTATACATATAACGTGTAAAACTAAAAAAAAAAGCTAAACAAATTCACCAAAGAAAAAAGTTAATAATATATTCTTTTTTCTTCAAAAAAAAAACCTAAACAATTGGTACAAATAAACCTAGAAAAATAATAATTGCTTATTAAATATTATGCTTCGGAAAACGACGAGTCATGGAATCTTGGAGTCCACAAGATATATTTTATATTAATATTTATATTCGGATAAAGCCCAGTCACAGACGTAACTTTTTGAAAAAAGTTTTATCAAAATCGGTTCAGTAGTTTATATATTTATGATAAAAAGGTCGCTTTGAATGTTTTTTTGTGTGTGTTTCTGTTAAATTGCTATAATCAATACTAATAATCTGTAAGTGTAGGTATGGTATGTATGTATGTTCCTCCATAACTTTGAAACGAATTAACTGATTTTCATGAAACTTGGTAGATAAACATTTGGACGTACGGGACACAGGATAGGCTACTTAATATTTTTCAACGCGGACGAAGTCGTGGGCACCAGCTAGTATATATATATATTTCTATTTCGGCATTTTTATATACTATATTATAGTCATATCTGTCCTGGGCTTGATTTGTAGAAAAATACGTTTTTTTTTTCTAACAAAAAATCTAACTTCCTCAGTTTGCTTTCCATGGTACTTATTGACCATTTCCTTTCATAACACAAAACTTCAAGCGATCATCAGGTACGCTTATATTTAAAGAAAAAATACTGCTCGTTATTTGCGCGAGGGGGACATAGGGCAAAAATGTTCACTTATTTAATAAAGGCAAAATTTTCAGCTCCGTACATATTCGAACATGTTCACTCCTTTTTATATATAAAAATATATAATTATATATCTCAGAGGAAGGCAAAATATATCGTCAAATTTACTCTGATTTTTTTTTTAACTAATATCGAATTTGCACAGTCGTTACACACCTCTGTATACATACGATATTTGTATATCGTCATAGTTATTAGTTATATTTTCTTACTTTTTTTTAAAATATAATTATATCATTTAACTTGGTTTAAACAAAAATTATATACTAAACATTTAAAGTTCACACTTTTAGTACAATATTCCATCCATTTTTCCCCAATTGCCTCAAATTAAATGACACAATTTTATCAACAATGGCAAGACAATAATTATGTATACAATTTAATTACGTTATTTTAACTAATTACGTTTTCTATTGTATACAAATATTATTAATAAATTAGTATAGTTCATCATTAGTCTTAGCCTCATATTTTTCGTTGATTTTCGTTATCAATGCAAAGAAATGCATTCAATGAGTATTAGTGTTTTAGTTTTGTCGAGAACCGTTTTTTTTTTTTTTTCATTTCGAAATTAAGACTAACCACAACAAACATATACCTAAATTATAACAAACAGATGACGTCTGAAGAAATGTCATTTACATACAAAACGTATAAAATATAATTACGTTCAACGCGATGTGTAAATACATTTATGTATCTTTTATATAAAAAAAATAATAATCCTTACTACGACAAGGCACAAACGCTTATAACATTGAAGCCGGTATAAATATTCGATTTTTTTTTTTTTTTTAATTTAACTTCAAAGTAAATTTGACTCATCGACAACTGGAAAATTTTTCAACTCTTCAGTGTCTATAGAGTCTAAAAGTCACTTTGAAATTAAAATACAATTTCAAAACATTTCGACGGTTTAGATCCACAATTAAAATAATGACCCATTTTTGTATTCATATGACATGTTCAATATGAATGCAATTTTCATTGCTCAATAGACTATAATATGTTTTATGCAGTCAAAAACTACAAAGATGTATATGCACTTGATGTGGATTTATTTTTTTATATTATAAAAAGCTTGGTTTTTGCATCTGAATGGACGAGTGAGGATCTCGATACAAAACTAATATTTTCCTATGGACATGAGCTGAATAAATGTGGCTACTCCCTTATTTGGGGTCCTAAACTGTCGAAATGTTTTAAAACTTCACATTACATCTGACCTTTCACTGACTGAGGCCAAAAAGCTTGAGAGCATTGAAAGCTGTAGCGAGGGCCACCTCCTCCGGACTCTGGCCGAGGAAACCGGAGATCAGCTCGACTATGGCGGGCAGAGCGCACGGTTCGTTTCTTTGGAAAGTGCAATAGCGATTCACGAAATTCGTTGATCTGAAAATGACAAGTTTAAATTAAAAATTATAAACTAACCCTCGCGACTTTCTATCAAACCCAAACACTCTATATCTGCTCTAAGTTGCTGAGGAGTTGGGTGTCCCGCGGACTCCACTTGATGCTGCAGCATCAGATCAAGGTTACCATGTCATGGAAATACCGTTACCGAAGTAACAGTATACCAACATTCACATCAATCGAACACGTGGAGGTTAGTGAAATCCCTTCGTCAACTAGAAAATGGGCTAATAGTCCTCAGACTCCTAAACAGATCCGTATGGTAGCTACAATTCCACAGACAGACAGACAATTCGGGCGTCGTAGTTTATAAAATAAAACTAAGCTGACGATTTTCAGGAGTGGGTAAACAAATATTTCACTGTTAGGTATAAAATATTGTAAAGATGTGCATCAATTAAAAATTGGTTTTGATTACGTGATCCTAGAAAAGGAAGAACCTTTTTAATGATCAAACATTGAATTCTTCTTAAAGGGAGAATACTTGAAAAAAAAAAATCATCTTTAACACATACCTTTCAGTCAAGGAGTCCTTAACGTGCAACGGCAGCTTGGAAGCTCTCATGTTGGGATACATGAAAGGCGAATCAGTCTCAACCATCAACTTATCTAATGGTAAAATTCTCTCAGAGAGCAGCCTCCTTATGCCACCGTCCGATTTATCCTTACATAAATACCCTGTGATCCCAATGTAGAAGCCCTTCTCTATGTACTTGACCCCTTGCTCTACGGAACCCGTGAAGGAGTGAATCACCACGGGTGGCAATTTATTGCCAAACTCATCTAGTATCTTTATCACGTCGTCTTGGGCTTCTTTTTCGTGCACGATTAGAGGTTTGTTCAGTTCGCACGCCATTTCGATCTGTTTGGGAAATATTTTAATTTAAATTTCCTCTAATTCTAAATGCTGTTCACGCCTTTTTTTTTTCAAGAGGAATCCATCATGGATACCCACCGGCCTGGGGACAGACCGGTGGATGCTGTTCACGCCTGTAATTCGCTTACATAACAAATACCATATACTACTTTAAAGTTCATTAAAAAGTTGTAGTTATGTCAAGCTGTTGGTGTGGAAATAAAGATATATATATAAAATAAATTGAAATTAAAAATTTTATAAAAATTATCTTATTAAAAATATTAAATTAAAAATATTCTTTCCAATTGGCTATGCATAATATTTGTGTTTGACCAAACATATGACTTACAAGAAAAATTTTAACTAATAGATGATAAATTTGAGTGTGTTGGCTTTCACGCTTAACTACACAAACAATCTTCATGAAATTTTGCACACATTATCAAGAATACAGAAAAAGACATACGAAAGGACAAGAACATTTTTCATCCAGAAGAAAAGTACTGCTCCCAAAGGATTATCTATGCTAATATTATAAAGAGAGAAGATTTGTATTTTTGTATGTTTGTAATGAATAAACTCAAAAACTACATGACCGATTTTTAAATTCTTTCACCTATAGAAAGCTACATTATCAGCGAGTAACATAGGCTATCTATACTAATATCATAAAGAGGAAATATTTGTTTGTTTGTTTGCATTGAATAGGCTCCGAAACTACTGGACCAATTTGAAAAATTCTTTCACTGTTGGGAAGCTATATTATCAGAGAGTAACATAGGCTATATTTTATAAAGTTGCGCGGGCGAAGCCGCGTGCTACAGCTAGTGTTTTATAAAATACGCGAACGAGGTCGCGTGCAACAGCTACCTAGTATATAAAAAGTCTTTCACCAATAGATTAAGCAACACTATCCATAAATCAATGTTGATAATTTAAAAACGCATTTAATGATTAATCCTTGTTATATTATTAAATTTTCATCGCAAGACGTGATTGCGAATGTTCATTTACCCATAATTGGAATTGTATCAAACGTGCATTCATACCACGCCTGATCACAAATAAACATCTCACACAAAAGTATCATGAGATAAAAGCATACAGACATAAATATCTGAGCCATGTGATGTGAGTCACTAGTCAGGTCACATTAGATAACAAATTGTTTACGTTTTAAAGTGGGAATAAATTGGTGGAAATTACGTAGATGCATGAACCTTGAACGAAATTAGATGATATTTATTTGACTGTCAAACTGACGCTTTATTTGATGGTAAATGGCTATCATCAACTAATGACACAAGCAAGATTAAATATAGGGCGTCAGTGACCTAATGACCCTAAGGTCATACCAAAGTACATACATACATACATATTGCTAATTAATTTACTAACAAGAATTAAAACAAATAAGTATATCTATATCCTTATATATATAAAAATTACGTGTCACGTTGTTTGTCCGCGGTGAGCTCCCAAACTACTGAACCGATTTTGATAAAATTTGGTAACTATATGTAATTTGGTCCAACTTAAAAGACAGGATAGTTTATATCTCATTTTGTTTATTATTTTTTTGCAAATTATATAATATTATTAACATAGCGCCATCTGTTGATACCTATTCAATCCAGCAATTATTTATCTGTGAGTTCCAAAAGATTCTAACAGATGGCGATGTAAGGTAATTTTATCAGCTGGATTGAGTAAAAAATTGCACCCGCGCGAAGCCGGGAGCGGGCCACTAGTATGTATATAAAAATTACGTCACATGTTTGTGCGCGATGAACTAAACTACTGAATCGATTTGGATAAAATTTCGTAACTATGTGTAATTTGGTCCAACTTAAAAGATAGGATGTATAAATTGCATCCCGGGCGAAGTCGGGAGCGGGTCACTAGTATATATATATAACTATACTAGCTGGCGCCCACGACTTCGTCCGCGTTGAAAATTATTAAGTAGCCTATCCTGTGTCTCGTACGTCCAAATGTTTATCTACCAAGTTTCATGTAAATCAGTTACTTCGTTTCAGTTATGGAGGAACATACATACATACAGAAAAAAATTCTAAAAATCGTCAATTTAGTTTCAGTATCATGTATAGAGCCTATAAACACGATATCTCTGAAAACAAAGTAACTTACTCCATGACCGACCCTTACAGATTTATTATTAGTATTGATGAATGATCAACTGTCAAGACACATCTTAAATTATATCTTTGATATCACTCAAGTTATCCTATCAAAGATAGAATTTTAGATGTGTCTGACAGTTGATCATTGATTATAATCATTTTGTATTTTTGCATGTTTGTAATGAATAAACTCAAAAACTGCTGGACTGATTTTAAAAAGTATTTCACGTATAGAAAGCTACATAATCAGCGAGTAATATAGGATATATTTTATAAAGTTAAAGCGGACTAAGTCGCGTGCAACAGCTAGTAATGTATAAAGTATATTGCTAATAATTGTACACAAATATTTATAACAAGTTTCACTATGATTTTAAATAGTAAGCAATCAGATTGATAGTTGACATAGTACCTGTCGTTTGAAGACATCCCTCTGCACTGATGGCTCGGAGAAATCCTTGCTATAATTGAGTCCGCATTCCCCGATGGCCACACATTCCGGTGCTCTCGCTATATTCAGCAAATCTCTCCACATGTCTTCTTCCACCATTGATTTCGCATCGTGGGGATGAACTCCTGCAATAACGTTAACAACTTATTGTTAACTAACGTGTTTTTTTTTTTTTATTAGAGATGGGTTTGCTATTGGCCAGCATCTAGCTGTGTAGTAAAGATGAAGCCTATGATAGAGCGAGCTCACCCAGAAGATGCCTATTCACTACAACTTTGAAAAGATTTTTTTATCACATAAACAAAGTTGAGCCATACTAAATTTTACATTGTCAAGTGATTATGTATTTACATAAAATACACTGAACTGCAAAGAAAGAGGGTCAGTTAGAAAATCTTCAGTATCTTCAAAAGTACCTGACATAGCTATAAATGAAATAAAGACTAAATTAAAGAATATTTTAATGTGCTTAAATAAAAATAAAATTTATTTAGTTTAGCTTTAAATTAGTCTTTATTTCATAAAGCTAGGTCAGGTACTTTTGAAGATAATGAAGGTTTTTCTAACTGACGCATTTTCTTTGTGGTTCAGTGTATGTCCTTTTCTCTCCCACGAAAAGTGTCAGAAGCAGCTAGTGCTATGTTACGTGTTTATAAATTTTTATAATTCTTTTAATAAATGGTTGTGCTACTAGACAAAAAAATAATGGTTAGAAGACAAAAAATGTTATGAAGGCCTGAAAGTTTATTTGTATTCATTGTGTTCCCTCGCTGGCCTTGCTTGAAACTGCTAATGCTTACTAGTCTATTATAAAATTTGCTTTTTTATGCTGTTCAATAAAGAAATTTGCTAT
Organism: Synanthedon andrenaeformis; assembly: GCA_936446665.2. Classification (NCBI taxonomy): domain Eukaryota; kingdom Metazoa; phylum Arthropoda; class Insecta; order Lepidoptera; family Sesiidae; genus Synanthedon; species Synanthedon andrenaeformis. The sequence continues at coordinate 9,919,614 of OW387793.2, forward strand.
AAACAAAATAAAGGAACCTTCTAGTGAACTGTTTTTTAACTATGTGAAGCTAAGTTTGCGGGAGCATAGAAGATGTCCATTACTTACTAATGAAATGTGCCATGTACAAAAAGAAGAGCTTCATTAGCTCAGGGGACGATGGGGATGACATACCTTTGTGAGGTAAAAGTCCCAAAAATTAAAAAGATAATAAAAAAAACTATGTGAAGGGAAAGCAAAGACAATATAGGCAAGTGTGTTAAATATAAACATATCTGACTCACATGGCAGTATTATTTCACAACATTCCTTGAGTAATGAAAATACATTATTGCATTGTATACTTAAATGGAATAAAAAAATTAATTATGCAAGTATGTTACAGAGATAACCATCCATTACTTTAAATTAATTAAACACTCCATGTTTTATGCTAATGTAACTCAGTTTAAAATGACTTTCTTTTGATGGCTATAACTTTCCCTCAAATGAAACCAATGTAAAACTACAAATACAACTAATTGTAGTTATTTTATTCTTACCTGCTGTAGAATATATAGTTCCGGGGTAAAGGTGGGTCAGTCTGAGGGCTTCCTTACTATTTTTAACTGAAGTTCCGGTGACCATAATCTTTTGGACGCCTAAAAAACAGATATCAGAAATAAGTAATGAATTCAAACAACTGCTTAATCATAGTGTACTAGTGAATTGCCCCCAGCTTCACCTATAACACAAACCTTCCTCGTTTACCCCTTTTCCAATAGTGAAAACCATATCAAAATCCGTGAGTAGTTTAGAAATAATTAGTGGAGAAAGAGACATACAGACAGACCGTTTCGGCAACTTGGTTGCAAAATATTGTTTTTTTTTTTTTTACTTGAATGAAAACTGAATTAGGTTTTATTATTAAAACTAGCTAGTGCCCACGACTTCGTCCGTGTTGAAAAATATTAAGTAGCCTATCCTGTGTCCCGTACGTCCCAAATGTTTATCTACCAAGTTTCATGAAAATTAGTTAATTCGTTTCAGAGTTATGGAGGAACATACATATATACATACATACCAACAGAAAAAAATACTAAAAATCGTCAATTTAGTTTCAGTACCATGTATAAGAGCCTATAAACACGATATCTCTGAAAACAAAGTAACTTACTCCATGACCGACCTTACAGATTTATTATTAGTATTGATAAACCTTCAGAGAAAAAATATTTAACTGATGGTGAAAACCGCATCAAAATCCGTTGCATGGTTTAGGAGTTACCTCATATACATATATAGACAGACGCGGAAAGCGACTTCAAATTATGTACTATGTAAGGAAGAATGTTATAACTGCAACCGATTGGTACACAAAACGTATGAACATAAACTAATAACAGTGACAGGTGGAAAATTTATTACCGTATGTATGCAATGATTGGTGAATTTCTTTAAAAATTTAAATAATAAATACATACCTGCATCTTTCGCCCTTTGAACCACAGAATCGAGATCACGGCCGTATTTCTTGTTAGTCAGGTTTGCACCGATGTCGATAACTATAAGGTTCTCGTAACATCCCCTCAATTCCTCGGAAATCTGGGTTTCTTCAGACGTCATCCTATTTTTTTTTCTGAAGCTTTATTTCGGTGTTTATCTACAAGAAGAGTTTCAATTAATGTAGTTCTTTATTCAATTAATGTATTAATTGTTTATAGAGCAAAATTACACTTACAATTTGTTTCAAACACTCAAGCGAATCAAGCTTCGTGAAATTTTATGACTAGCCGTTTGCCCTCCTCACTGAGCTGCCACCATGTTTGTGTTTTGTAAGATTGTAAGTTTTCTTGTAAATGTAATGTCAACTCACATTGCAGGAGTGATAATGGCAATCCCCGATTGGTCACTTACTAACCAGTGTTGAGTTTTGATTGGTCTTTTAGCGTCTGTCACGCGGTCCTTTACTGTCACTGTCATTGTAAGTAAGAAAGAACCATGAAAGAACAAGTTATTGTTCTGAGGTTCTGAGAGAAGGAAAACAGACTCCATTATAGTGTTCTGTGGCTTCATAGCAAAAAACAGACAGCTGACGCACTGAGAGTTGACAGCAGTGCTTCCAGAGTCACTGTAATTACAGTAGATTTACTGTATTTTAGACTTTTCTACTGTATACTGTAATGATAAAATACAGTGTATGGAATATACTGTATTTAATTTTCAATTCAATTCATTTATTACGAAACTATAATGTATATAGATGTTATAAAGTATATAATGTTAATGTTATAAGTATTTCATATAGCTATATCAATTCTATACGTAAAACGGAACGCAGCTAATCTACACCCCACTGACCTTTATCCATAGACAATGTACACGTACAGTAGGTTTGTAACAAAGTTGCGGGGAATTCCCTGGCAAATCGAAACTAACGTGGAGTACTCTGGGACGCAACTAGCAATAAGCATTAAGTAGCCGTCTTTGTCTTACAAAGGAACATTGCATTTTTCGTCTAATTTATTACACAAACTGGTTTTGCCAATGTTTTGCCATGGTGCATATGCATACATTGTGCATTTTATTTGTGAAGTGTGAAGTGAAATAAAATCTTACTAAAAACTTATAGCGACATTACAAGGATATTACTGTAAAAATGAGCTCAAGCAGTGAGGAAAGTGATGTGCGTAGCGATGCTGGTCCGTCAAGAGCTAAAAAGAAATATCGGCAAAAATTCCGTGATGAATGGCTCCAAATACAAGACTACCGTAAGTGGTTAAAACGTGATAAAAAGTCTGCTTATAAATGCATTTGCACTGTTTGCGATTCTTCTTTGATTGCCGATCTGGGTGCTATTAAAAGACACAGTGAAGGTGCTAAACATAAACTTCGTCTTCCTGGCCTATCGCATGTGCGTACCATTGATAATATTTTTAAAAGTCAGCAACGTGCAAGTGATGATGATCAGCGGAAAATTACAGAATTGAAATTATCGGCTTTTATGGCAGAACATAAAATATCGCACATAGTGATGGATCATCTCATTGATTTACTTCCAAAAGCTTCTAAAATCGCAAGTAACATCAAACTTAAACACACTAAATTACAAGCAGTAATAAATAACGTTATCGGGGCTTCTGAAGGACAATGTTTAGCCGAAGATTTAAAACGCGAAAAGTTCTCTATAATGGTAGACGAAAGTACCGATGTTGCCAGTGTGAAAACAATGTGTGTTGTAGTCAAATATTATGATCCTAATTTAGGACGTATCGTCAGTCGATTCTGGGACCTTATTCAAATATTTGATGATAAAAAAGCTGGAACGTCTGGTGATTACTCAGCTACGGCTGAAAAATTATTTAATTCAATAATAAAATCATTTCGAGACAAAAATATACCCATAGAAAATACAATCGGGTTTGGATCCGATGGATGTAACACGATGATGGGCAGCCATAATTCAGTGTCCTCACGATTTAGACAACTATGCCCAGGTATTATCGTGATCAAGTGCCTTTGCCATTCTTTACATTTGTGCGCTTCTGACGCTTGCAAAGAATTGCCTCACGATGCAGAAAAACTGACTCGATTGATATACAATTACTTCAAAAATAGTAGCAAACGTCAAGCAGAGTTAAAAGAATTTCAATCATTTACTGAAAGTAACATACACAAATTGCTACGTCCAGCCCAAACGCGTTGGTTGTCTCTATCCAGTGTCGTAAACAGAATTATGGAGCAATGGGACGCCTTGCGATTGTACTTTGACGATAAATGGCTAGAAGACCAAGATTGTCAAGACATTCACATTCTTTTGAATGATCAGATCATCAAGGCATATTTTTATTTTTTATGTTGGATGCTGCCAAAATTTACCCGCGTCAATGTATATTTTCAAAGCGAAGATCCGGTTATTATCGAAGCCCATAACAAAATGACAGAGCTGTACAGAGAACTGTTATCCTTATACATAACTCCGAATCATTTAAAGAACACCCCACTCGACGCAATTGACCCTACTGATAGTCAACATTACATAAATCTGAAAGATATATACCTGGGATTGGGTGTTGCTAATCAGGTTGCTGTCCCAGAGCTACATGCAAGTATTGAAGAAGTAACAGTGATGAAACAGAAATGCCTGAATTTTATTGTTAAAGCATGCGTGGGTATTCGGAAAAGATACAGTTTGAATGACCCAGTTTTGAGCTCAATCGCAAAGTTGGGTCTCGATTCTTGCTTATCTGATAATAGACTACAGTCTTTGTCTTCATTGTTCCTAGTGCTGCCAAGGCTTAAACCCCAAACTTTAAGTGATCAACAGACGTTAGATGACGAATGGAGAAACTTAATTTTGACTGCGAATGAACTACATTTGAATACAAATCAACCAGCAGACGTGTTTTGGCATCAGGTAAAATTTTACCATTTAAGAACTTTACGTAAAATTGCACATATGTTCACATTTCCCAGATTTGTTTTTTTTTTCAGTTGTCTCAAATCAAAGATAGCAACGGAGATAATAAATACCATTTTCTGCCTCGTTTTATGCTTCAAGTTTTATCATTGCTCCACTCGAACGCTGAGTGCGAACGAAAGTTCAGCGAAATAAATAATATAAAAACAAAGCAGAGAAACTGTTTAGTCACAAATACCATCAAAGGCAACATGCTAGCTCAGCAAGCCATTCGGCGGACTTCCGAAAATTGCGTGAATTTTAATCCAACTAAGGAAATGATTTCAAGGATGACAGCAAAGATTTATGAAAATCATGAGCAAATTGTTCTGGAATAAGTAAATAAATAATAATATTTTTTTAAATCTAAATATATGTTTTTATTTATTTAATAACTTATAGCAATTTGTATTGATAAAGTAATAGAGCAGCTTATTTTTTTATTAATATTTAAACAAAAAAAAATTCTGTAATTATACTGTAATCGATTTTGAAATCTGCTGTATTGTTTGTAGAAACTCCTGTATTTTTTAACTGGCAACACTGTAATTTTACTTTTGGGATCTGGAAGCACTGGTTGACAGAGATTTATTTTTATCCCTCAATACGGCATAATTACATATTTGTTATTGTATGTACTTAGTTTTTATTTTTATTCTCACAACTTACCACAAATTAAGCGTTGATTAATGGTAGAAATATTAATTCATTGAATTTATCCTTAAACATTTGAATCGTAAACAATGGGTATAAGAAAAATTTTCACAAAAAATCTTGTTATTGTGGTTATGGTGCCTGTAATCATAGGAGGTCATTATGGTTGGTACAAACTGCAAGAAATAGACACCCTTGTGAGTCCTAATGAACGAGAAAACCTGCCTTTTTTACGGGTAATATATTTTTTATTATAATATAACAAAAATTTTACCAACAACATATGACAAAGTGGTTAGAATCAAATAGGTACATCTAATTCCTAGGTCTCTCTCTGTATCCAGAAGATCATTTATACATGCTACTAGTTGTGCCCGCGACTTCGTGCCCGTGGTATTCGGTATTATTTTTATTATTATCGTAACTTTATTATTCGTAATCCAAAATGTTAAGCTTGCTACAATAGTGAAAACTGCGTTCAACTCGGTTAAGCCTTTTCTGACATTAGCGTGCACAGACAAACAACTATTTTTTTTACCTTGGTAACATAAGTAGGCTGAAAAAATTGTGGGTCAGAATAATTTTGAATTTACAAGGAATAAACTGTGGTTAGTCAATAAACGAATAGTTACAACAAATTGTTTTTTTTTGGAAATAAATTAATGTACAGACACAGCTCGTTCAAGATTTTTATTATAATTATGTTATTATATAGATTATATTATACTATACTGCCACTTATTATTATACACCCGGGTGACCGAGCTTCGCTCGGGCCAATGAAAGGTCTAAAGTTTTTTATTCTTGTGCAAGAATTACAAGAATTCCTCGTTTATTATTGTAAGATAAGATATAGGTACAATAACAAATATATAAGTGCAGAAACTTACAATTTTTTTACAGAATTTATATCTTTACTTCCAAACTGTGCATAAGATTCTTAAACTCTGCATTTTAAATAAATGTATGTATCTTTTTAAATTTCAGATCTTCAGGAAGTTAAAAGGAGGGGAATAATAACAATATGTGAAGTGAATGAAGGGACTATTATTTTGTAAATACTGTAGTAGAAATTCAAGTGTATATAAATAACAATTACCTAACAAATCAGAAATTACGGTACATAGATACAGTTGTTTTCAATATTGCACTCAATTATATAAAGACTAAGCTGTATACCTTTTACTGTTAGCATTATTTGTTCATTTAAATATCCTGTAGTAAAAGTACTTTGTTTTTCTAATCTTCTTAAAATGCGCCTTCTCTATGAAGGTTGGTGACCATCATAACTATCTTGACCTTGGAAGTTGCTTCACGAAAGAGGGAACAAATGGTTATACCAAATCACTATCTTAAATTATGGGAATCTGTCCTTATGCAAATAACCCAATTATTCTACCAGGATGACGTTCTCCTGCCTCTGCTAAGTTTGCCCTCTATATTTTTCCTTGCTTCACTAATTGAAGAATTATGATATTATTTGCTATTTTTATCTAATTAAATTTTTAGTCATCTTTTTATCTCTTATTTTTTAATCTCCATTACTAAAAATCATACGAGTTAGAAAAAAGTTTCATACAAATATTGTAAAGAATATTGTTTTATATAAAATTTTTAATATTTAAATGATTGGTTATATAGACTAGCAATGAAAGAGCAAAAGAATGAAATAGATAAGATATTTATTTTGCAATAATTGTACATTATAATTTGTATCTGGCTAGCGGTGCTAGTCATATGGTGGGCAGGTGACTCCTCGAATCCATGTCTATCTTCTTCCCCTTGGGCACTGTTCGCTCGGACACGTTCAGTTGTGGCAAGAGAGGCGATGATTGCACCTAGAATTACAAATTGTTTTAATTATTACAATATTCTTTGGACTCTTAAATCCTCATATATTATTATCCCTGTATTATTTCAACACTCAACATTATTAGATAATCTATTTCTTAAATATTGCTTACTTGTCCAAGATTTGTCTATTGTTTTTAAAACGGAGGAAATTTTTTATTTGGCGCCATTTATTGTCAATATGTGTTGCCATATGGCGCCGAAACTTTGTCTTTAAGGGTTGCTATCACTGACCTCTATATATACAAGTACGCGTACTTGTATATATGGAGGTCAGTGGTTGCTATACATATAGTCGGGCCGGCACATATCGGGCAATGCAATAAATCCAATGAAATTTGTATTAAGGACGTCGCAAAGCAGTGAATTTATTGTAAAAATAGCTTTTGCCCACGACTTCGTCCGCGTCTCTAGGTAACAGAAAGTACTTTTATTGGGACCTTATCTCCTCTTCTGTAATTTCTTAATGATCTTTTAATTTAAAGGGTAACAAATTATCTCACTTTCGCATTTAAGTTTAATATTAGGATAAAGATCAGATAGATAATTATTTCTATCAATATACATAATTTAATTTATAATCTACAGAAATTGATACCAAGAAGTTTGCTTCTTAAATACCTATTTAAATAAAATGATAAAGTTCTACATAGGTAAATTTACCTATAGATACACTAATTTATTACATTCTTAGGTACTTAATAATAATATTAAATAATCAATAACGAAGGTCTCCAATAATTCAAGTTATACTCTGCAGATTAAAAATCTTTTTGAACCTACCTATAACTATTATAGTCATATTTTAATCTACAAGTAAATATTTGTTATCAAACTATATATATATTATAATACTTGATGCTATAATAATAACTCAAACATAAAAATAGTTGCAAATATTAGTTATAACAAAACGATTGCTCATTTCTATAAGTAAGACAAAGTAAATAGAGTAAGTAACTGTATATAATATAATAACCCAAATTTTGTAAATTTATTCTGTAACTGACAGGACAAATTCTCACAACATCAAGTAAGTAGGTATCTGTTCATTTTTTGCCTTTCCCTTTCTTGGTGGGCTCTGAAGGCGGCTGATCGTAAGTCTCCCAGTAATTTTTCTGTCCTCTCCACTCTAGCTGCAGGTTCAAAGATTAAGATTCAAATAGATACAAAGTTTTGGATATTTAAAATGTCTCGCTTTAAAATAAAACTTATTGCGGGATTATCTACCACACCCCCAGTGGGCTAGTAAATGCAATACTATATTTTATGATAAAGCCATGGTAGGCCACTGCCTATCGTAAAAGGGTATGGTAAAATATAAGTAAAATATAAGTTTAAAACCCAAGGATTAAAGCTTTAATTGATAAATCCTACTTCGAGAAGAAGACCCATCACCTCCACCTCGAATTGGTGGCGTTCGAGAAAGCTCCGAGACTTGTCCAAAATTTCTCAGTGCCTCAAAATCAAAATCATTTTGTATGATTAGTGGTGTCTAACTATCTTATAAGAAAGCTCGACAAGCTATGGAAAGAGCTATATGTAAGCTACTCGACCTACTCTGCAAACGAGGAAATCCATAGACAAAAGGAAATAAATCATCGATATAATCCAGTGGATTAGTAAGTTAAAGAAAGCCGGACAGACTAACGCAGCGTAGCATTTCCACCGGCAAAATGTACAGGCTAAGTACTACATAATAAAGGCTACGATTATATTAAATAAATCCATTTATAGTAAACCAAATTCAATATAGATAAAAAAGATCCCTGATTATGTCAACCTCAGCCATAAATTGGTTATATTTAAAAAAAAAATTGTTAATACATATCTAAGTTGTATCTAAATGTAAACATTAAATGATATTAGAAGTATCATTAAAGTTATCATTGCAAAAAAGGAAAATAAACTACTCCTGAAACTAGGAAATATAAAAAAAATAAAGGCTACGAGTAAACGCTGTATCCAGGCTGCTTTTGATCGGTCCTATTGGAAAATTGTAAGGTCTAAGTGTATCTAGTCATCGTTCTATGACTGAAATGACACTTGCGCTCCGAAACAACAGCAAAAGTGCTGTTTCTTTACGGTTACCTACCTAAGAGAATGAAAAACTAGTATATAAACGTAGGTAGGTGGGTATATTAAGCACAAACCTGTGCCCTTCTGGATTTCTCGTATTCTTCGTGTTCTGAATGCGGTACAGTAAACAAGAAGTTCTCGAAGATCATGTGTCGCAGCAGCTGTTCGCATGTCCACCTCATCATTGGATCTTTGTCCAGGCATTTCTGGAGAAATAAACACAAGAAAATTATATTATAGTTGCATTACCTACCTACAGGATTTTTCAACAACTCAACTACTTAGATTTTTGTAATAAAGTAATTACTGGGCATACCTTCAAAAAGTCTATAATGAGTTCATTGTTTGCATATCGCTGTGGAATTTTCTTCTCCAAAGGCTCTAACGTGGTTGGTTCCGGCAACGCCATTCCCTGAAAATTAACATTCATGTCAATACTTTTATTAAAACACTTTCGTTTTATGAAAATCCCACGGGAAACTAACATTTTTCCATGATAAAAATGTATCCAATATGTTAATCCAGATAATTAACTATATGTGTGGCAAATTTTATCCATATCCGTTCAGCTGTTTTTGCGCGATTCAGTAAGTATCGCGCACCCCGGGCGAAGCCGGGAGCGGACCGCTAGTATATAATACAATGATAAATAAGTACCTAATATAGGTATGTCTAACGCGTGACATCTTTATTGCTATTAGGTATAATACTTTTGTGCCCTGACAAAAGTCTGGTCACACTAACCACTTCCTTGCAGAATACCACCGTGAAATAATGGCATATGAGCTGTTTTATTTCAGTGTGTAAGTACTGGGGATGCCAGAGCCTATTTTTCCATCCTTTTCCAATCCTTAATCCTACTAAGGTCGGCAGCTTTAATTTTATAATATTAACTAGCTGACCCGGCAAACGTTGTTTTGCCAAAAAAATTTTTGGGGTGGACCACCCTTAACGTTTAGGGGTATAAAAAATAGATGTTGGCCGATTCTCAGACCTACGCAATAAGCACACAAAATTTCATCAAAATCGGTCCAGCCGTTTCGGAGGAGTTTGGCAACAAACACCGCGACACGAGAATTTTATATATTAGATATTTTATAACTTTGGTTTAGATTACCTGAAAAAATGTATTCTGTGAGAATATTGTCATATGCCTTGGCAATAGATCGCCGAGCGTCTTCCTGATCAAATACAATTGGTCTAAATCACTCTTCCCTGGCCAGAGCGCTTCGCTCGACAGCAACTCGGCGAAAACGCACCCTGAAAAAGAATAATGACTAAGTATTATTTAGTCAAAGAAAAAGTCTGGTCCCATTCATTTACGTAAATATCACAAACACCACAAAAATTTACTATTACTCCAACAATTACCATCTTAGTCTCATTTGAGACATTTACTTAGTTGGCCTCTTACATTGGCTAAATTTATGGACAATCTGTCTGAAATGCCTTTACCCTTCTCTAAATTAGACTCTAATTTAGTCTCTTTCACTTAGTGCACTGAAATTACACAAGTCTAAGTTAAGCTGCTATTACATCTATACCTATAAGTACAAGAAATAATCACTGTTGGAAATTTAGTTCCTGATTTATCCTTTTCCCAGCTATTTAAAACTCATGCTAGAACCGCAAGCAGTTCCGATGCAATACAAACATCTGATATCCTAAAACATCACTATAATGTGCCTGAATTGGATTCTAGATTCCAATTGACTAATGGGAACCACGTAGGTAGATTTAATTTAGATTTTGAGAGGTTCTCGAAATCGAACCCATTCTATCACTTTGTATCTAACAGTGCAGTTATTTCGTAGAAGAGACTACAAAAAGAATTGATTTCAGTGAATACTTTAAACCAGTTCATAAACAAGTCATTTAGACAACTTAGAAGCTCAAATGCAGATGCTGTAGACCTACCAGCGAACCTAAGAAATATTTATTTTTTTAATAGTTACCGATAGCCCACACGTCGACCGGTGTACTGTACATTGTGTCGCCAACAAGTAATTCTGGTGCTCTATACCACCTGGTCGCCACGTAGTCCGTGTAACTCTCGCCTGGACCTGGACATGTTGGTGGAAATACACCATAAAACCTTATGTACTTTTACAGGCAAGCTATAACTGTTAGTTGTTAATTCACTTGATATGTTCTTATAATAGGGACACAATCACATCACCTGAGGAAATTCAAGTGTGTTCCGCAGATATAAAGGAACTGACCAGTTTCTATCTGCAAAACACTTGAGTCCTGCCACTATTAAAATATGTACCTACCTAAGTACTGCTAAACTAAATACCTAGGTAATGTTTACATTAGATAAATGTAGGGAATTTAAGTTAAAACAATTAATTTAACTTTTGCATGTAAATTAGGTACAATAACAAACTAAACACGCCTTTTGTTAATACACTATATAAGTATATACCTACTTACGCCCGAGATATATATATATATAACATAGGGTCCTGTTATGAAACAATAATTAATATGAATTAGGTAATAGGAAGAATATTTTCTGTCATATAAACCAATTATAATGCAAAATAAGTATTTCTTTTACGTGTATGTTGTACCTGGATGACATTAGAAGATTTGCAATGTTCGTTGTATCGACCTCCATAAGATTTTAATTTTGCATAAACGTTATCAGGGATACAGTAAAGGACATGGAGAACCTTTAATCCAGAAAATAAAGTACTAGTAACCGAGAAAAATATTCAACGCCTTACAAAAATATATGAGCAATAAGGCTTGAATAAATGTTTTACCACCAGAAAAATCGCGTACCTACGAAATCGCTGCAAAAGCTGGAATTTAATAATCAGAGCAATGAAGTGCAAGGCGCAACCTAGAATATTAAAAATAGTTTAGGCGCCTAAGTATCTAGTTTGCAACAACGATTAAATTCTATTTATACGTTGCCTTTAATGGCTCGTTAAAGACGATGTAGCTCACACGCAACTTTGATTAATGAACCTTAGACGTTCAACGCAACCCTCACGAAAGACCTTGCAACGTCACCGCTTTTACACAAAGGATGTGGTCGCAAAGAACTATCGATACGACATAAAGAATGTCTGTTTATTGTTTGTTAAAAATATCAAAGGCAAAAAAAAAGTTTTCGGAACGGAAGTGGAGCCAGAAAAATATAAAATCTTTACAAAAGTAACCTTTAAACATTGGGGCCAGCACACTCCATTGAAAAGTTGCTCACTACTATGTCTAGGAAAATATATTTATAACTAGAATAGATTTTGCATACGACTTCGTCCGCGTTCTTCTTTTCACACGGTTGCTAATTGGGTATAGCTGAATTTAAGAAAGGGAGATCGACCTATCAAGATAAGACCTCTATAGTAGATGAAAATGTGGAAATAGTAGAAAAATTATTAGTAGTAGAATTACAATTAAATATTTAGTAGAGACCCCACGCATTTCTTTCCGCAGTGTGCAATCAATTTTAACAGACATTTTAGGGTTCAAAAAATATAGGAGAGATTACAACAACAGACTGCGTTAACAGACGCAAACAAAGACCGATGTTTGGATATTTCAAAAGGGAATTATCATATAGACATTTGGAAACAATCGACGAAACGTAGGCCTATCATTTTAATCCGGAAACGAAAAAACAAAGTATGTCCTTTTTTCACTGCCAGTAAGGAAATTTCGAGTTTGTCCGACATTTCAACCGGCAAGGTTATGGCCTCTGTTTTTTGGGATGTGGAAGGAATACTTTTTAACGACTATTTATCTAAAGGTAAAACGAACGGCTGCCTATTAGGTACACCCATTTTGATCTAAAAAGTGTATCAAGCATAAAACAACAAATAAACCAAAATTTTTTTTTGTGTGTGTCGGCTCCGACACACGACTGGAATTTACTCCTTACGAACGATTATAAAATTTATAAAGTTTTCACAATTCGAACACGCCGGAAGAACAACATTGTTCTTTTTTTAAATAATATTGTTATTATTGGCGCAATATCTATTAAACTGCAGATATTCTAAAATATTCAAAATAAATTGAACGTAAAGCATTCGTGCTCGCATTCCGTGTGACAATTTTGATTCTTATGGAGTAAACTCCAAAAAAAAATCGATTATTGATCTGTGGACCTATATGAAGGGTGGTTCGTCTAGTCCAGGGGTTCCCAAACTTATTTTGTCTACTTTGAGACTAAATTATTTTTTAGCGCCCCCATCTAGCTAAACGAAATTACAAATCACCCCCCCAAGCCTCTACACAACGCCCCCGTTTTTTTTCTGGGTCTCTTACCGCCCCCCTTTAGGCCTGCAGCGCCCACAAGGGGGCGTTATCGCCCACTTTGGATTAAATCCTACAATTAACTGGACAATGTTGTTGGATACATTCGTATCAGGGCCAATTGCCGATAAGGTAACCTGGTAAAGGTTTGTTTATCTACGTTCCAATCTAGGTTATTTAGCTACACTAAGTTTTCTAGTAAAAGCAATCAACTAGAAACTATATCAAATAACTTTCACAGGAAAATACTTTAGCGAATTGCATTAAACAATCTAAATCGAGTTGGTAGATGTTACATACATTTTATTATTACTACTACTTAGGTATCTCTGTTATTTACTTTGGTTAAACTTACTTAGGCATATCGATCGAAATGTCAGTACCTACTGTAAGATTTTTTTTAAAGAAATATAATTAAATAGTTACTGGCCCGTCTTCTCACGTCAACACCGAAGGGTATCATGGTATGAACAGAATATTCTGATGAACAGCTTCCACCTATGTAAAGAAGATATTATATGTAATGAAGAATAATGTAGACACAATATTACACAATTGAGCAGTAAATTCTACGATTCCATATTTTCCGGATTTTCCGACGTTGATTTGAATTTTCTAAAACACTGTACCTTCTCTACAACAATAAAATATTATACATTATAACGAGACACTTTTGACGATTTTTGTAGATACTTAAGGGTGATCGATACCCGCAAATAACACGAGAGAACAAACTTTTTTAATTTCCATTTTTATAGCAGAAAGCTTGAATTCTATGCTTTCATTATGTAAAGAACGTCAAACAGGGTGATCGTCAACTTTATGATAGGTGGCTATAATGCTACTGCTACACCTGCGTTAATGTTAACGTTAGTGTTAATGTCCAACTACGCGTTAATTAAGGCATTAAAAATACACTTTGGCTAAATTAAGGTTCTAACGCCGTTAAAAGCTAATTCATCCCATTAACGCGCTAATACAAAATGGAAGTTGAAGCAGCTGCACTAGTTGCAGCAATGAGTGTAATTAATGATTATATGCAATTTAATAAAAAAGAAAAAACAAAAAAGAAGAAGATGGTGGATGATTCAAATGCATCGTCGTTGAACTCGGTCCTGCGGAATGAGACGATGTTAAGCCGTTAATGTAGCCAACATCGCGTTAAGCGTTAAATTACGCGTTTAAACCCTTTGATGTGTCAAAAAAACCGACACCCGAGCTATCGCTTAACGTCTAATGCCATTAGTATTGCCGTTAGCAAATTAACGCATTTAAATCTTGGCCACATCTGCGTAATGCCTTATTTAACGCACTAATTAACGCGTTAAGACGCAGGTGTAGCAGTAGCATAACACAAATTACCGTTGGTTATAATGCCGGTCACTCACATTCGCGCGAATACGCGAACCCACAAGTGTAGGACGACATTTGCAAATGACTATGCAAAGTTTTTGCTACATTCGCGCTTTTCCGTGCAGTGTCGGTTTTTTAACGCACATCAAAGCGCGCGTACCTCAAACCTTCGCGTAGTCTCCCACACATTCGTGCAAGCATTCGTGCGACCAGTTTCGCGTACGATTGCGTATTGATTGCGTAGGTAACGGATATCTCGTTTACCATTTTCAGAGTTCGTATCGTGTACTGAGTGGCGTAAATTGAATTTGATCATGGATTGGACAAACACTAAACTGCACTAAAATCATCTTCACCTTCAACGCATTCGCATATGAGTATGCGAACCCATTTGCCTACTCGCTGAGTTTGCGAATGAATGTCACGTTCCTTCACATGCGTGCAAAGATTCGTACAATGTAAGAATGTTTGCACGCATGTCAGTGACCGGGGTAAGACAAATGACGCCACAGGTGCAAATTTGTAGTTCGCTGCCGACCATAGTAGGACTGAATTGTAGTATAACAGGGATAAGAAAAGGATAGGGATATGGGATCTGGCATCCTTTTACTCGCTTTTCGAAACACAACAGAGTGCATGCTGTATTTCAGAGTGGTCTTCTTGAAGGCGGTGTGTCCTTCCACTGACAAAGTATTAAATAGGTACGTTATGTTTGGAATAGAATATAATATACCTACCTAATTTAAAATGTCTCTAATCATATGATCAAGTGGTAACCTATTTATTTCAGCGATTTTAAGATCGATTTCTGGTTAAGCCAATTATAATAACAAACTTTTAAAGTCGGCCTTATCTCTGGGCAGATATACGATACATTGATATACATCGTTTCGTCCAAAACCTATAAATGAATTTGGATGTAATAATACAAGAAGTCTATGTCCATTGTAACTACTTAATTTATGGCTATAGTGTGATTTGCCTCTCGTTGAAAATTTAAGTGGAATTGATGACAAAACATAATTATACGCACTGATCATCCTCGCGAATCCAAAGTCGCATAATTTGACCACACCCTCGCTAGTGAGCAGAATGTTCTCCGGTTTGACGTCACGGTGGATGCAGTTGTGACGGTGACAGTACGCCACTCCTTGCAACGTCTGCCAGATTATCTGCTTCGAGAGGAGTTCTGGACAACCCTGAGAAATGAAGAAAATGTTCGCAACGTGAACGTTGAAAAGTTCGCAACGCAATATAAATTACAAAACTCCTTTCGCCGCTCTGAAACCAGTTTCTGTACATTGCCTACTTGGGGCTCTATCGGTGCTTGTAATTTATAAGGTTATGTCGGTTACTTGGCTAGTTCAAACACGTGGTTAACAAATACCTTAGCTCTAAAGTAGGCGCGTATCTATTTTGCAACATCGATACCCCAAATTTTATCGAAATTCTATAAACACTTACGTAAAGTCTTTCATGTTCGTTGTAGCAAAGTATAGTTGGAAAAAAAAAACAGGAAAAAACGGTAAGTAAAAGAAGAAGGTTTGTCTATATAATTTACATGAAAAATTTCATATGTGCGAAGCCAGAAGCGGGTCGCTATTAGTATCGAATTAAGTACAAAACTTGATCAATATCAAGTTGAAACGTCACTAACATAATGACTCGCTTTGCTACCCCATTTAATAGCCACCCATAAGTTATTACCGATCGATAAACCGTTGACCACAATAAAAAGAAATGTCATTATGGTTGGCGTGTGAGTCTGTTACGTTTTAAATTATGAATAACACTTAAAAGTTTTAGCAATATTTTAAGAAGTTATCATAAGTAAAGTGATTTTTTTTTTTAACGTTGGGAAATCCTCAAGTCTCAAGTATATCCAGCAGCGGTTATATAATATCCGCGCCACAGCTGTCCAGCGCGGGAAGGGCGACTATCAGAGCCTAGGCGTATCCAAAAGTAGAGGCAAACTATTATTTAATCTGAGGTAGAGATACGCTAGCCATCTTGGGGACCCCACAACGATAGTCAACAATTTTATTTTATAACATGTATACGATAGAATAGATACATATACACGGGGCACCGGCCCTAGCTCTTGATCTATAGTAGACCGAGATTGAGGGAGCGCCCTTTGGTCGACGCTTTCACTACACTTACCTTGTACAACTGGTGTTGTAACTTGTACTTTGTACTATTATTGAATAAATAAAAAATTTCAAATTTTGAAGAATCAACTTTTATTGCAAACATCAAATTTAAATTAAATTAAGTGGCTCTAATTATACTCCTGCTTATATAACAATAAAAGTTTTCACCGCTAATTAAAATTAAATTATACAGAGGTAGAAACTATCAACATTTATTTTACACTGGAAATTGGTTTCTTCGCATTTTTTGCGACCCTTGCCACCCGTCATGCGATCTCTCCCCCCGCTCTACTCCAGGGCCTGCGCTGGATTCTTGCGTGGGAGGAGATGTTCGCGTTTAGCGAGCACACCGTGTCGAGAAAGAGAGCGGAAAAGGATCCCTCTCTCAGCCGATCCGCTGGAAGAGGCTCGGGCGCAGGCGGTAAGCCTATGTGCGCCACCTTCCCCCTTGACCGGGGCCTGAGCAGTAATCTTAGGGGAGACTATCCCTCGTGAGATCCCCCGAAATGGCCGGCATAGCTACACTTTCACTTAACAATATAATTATTAAGTAGGTAGTCGTTTTGTGCAACTCGTGTCACACGAATTAACAATTTATTGATAGCATGTACCCACTTACTTTATGCATCGTTGACCTTTTTGCTTTTGTCTGCGGAGGTCACGGTCAGGGTTAATCAAACTTCGCTCCGTGTAAAACATAATTAGATATTGTATATAGAAGTAGGTAGGTAAGTATAGAGACCGCACAATTTGTCAAAGTTGCGGAGTTGGCACGCGACTACACCAAACACAAACAAAACAACAACACTGTAATGCGATATGTTTTCATGTTGTTTTAGTTACATTTCTTTTTTATGTAAAGGTCGTCAGACAGGCTGACAGTCCACTTGATGGTATATCACTTTCATAATATTATAGGCAGAGCACATTTTAGAGAGTAGGTACCTAGTTTGTGCTAAATTGTGAAATATTTAAGGATATTGAGTTCAATTTCAAGAAACCATACTTAGTAGAATGAAACTTAAGGGATTGATAAGTTACTCTGGCATCCTTTATATTCACTCAGCGAAACACAACAGCACGTATGCTCTTATTTCACGTTTGTATTCTGTCTTCTGTGTGACCTGCCACCACTATCGTGATTATGGTAAAATTTCGACCAGTGATCGATCAAACAAAAGGATCAATAATATTGAATATTTCTACATTCTACATTCTAGTTCACCATCTAGTTTCACAGTAAGCAACTAATGCTTGTATTACGGATACCAGTCAGTTGATAGGTTCCTTTTTTTTGTAAATACATACGACTCAGGTACAAAGGTAAAATGTTCACATAAACATTTGCCCCTAGCAGGATTCGAACCCGCGACCGTTTGGTTAACAGCTAGGGTTACTAGCCACTAGATCAAACGTGTCAAAATAAAATGTATAAAAAATAATAATATAAAAAAAAAGAAGTAGCAATCATACCATGTACCTACATGCAAAACGCACAGTGCCCTGCTACTACTTGCCAGATCCAGACCGAAAGACATTGAAACGTTCTTTTCCAAAATTGACCTCACCGGAAATCGCACCCAGCACCCCCGAGACTCGACAAAATACAATGAAAAGTCATTCTTATACAATAAAAAATTAAAAACAAAAAATTGGATACTTATTACTCACAGCCGGATGCTTCTCGAGTTCATGCAGGACCGTGTGATCGCAATATTCGAAGACCAGATGGAGTTTGCGCTTGCGACGAAAAACCTCAATCATATTCACAAGGTTCGGATGCTTCAAGTTCTGTAACAGAGTAATAATGCAAATGCAGATAATTAGATATAAACCTTAGATAAAATAAGAACAAAAGTAACATGAACGTGTGTTCATGTAAAAAATTTCAGGAAAACTTTTTTATCAATATCTCAAAAGTATACTTTTTGCACATAGAACATTTTGGTTTGATAACGACGTTAATTATGGCATGGCATTAATTACTTTAATTATGTATGTCATTATTTATTATTTTAATTTTGATATTCATTTATTTATCTATATAGGAATAAACTATTTCATGTCTTGGTAAGTTTTTTTTATAATATTAACTATCAGTCTGAAAACATTTTAATTGCAATCACTAACATAGCTTACACAATAGCTAGGTAGTTAACATAGTTAATAGGCAGGTTGACATAGTTAACATTATAAGTGTGTGTGTGTGTGGGTGTGTGTGTTGAATTTATTAAACTAAAATACTTTCGTTAATAACCAAGTTAACCAATAAACCAAGTTTTATGCACCATCTTTTATGCACCTATCCATGAAAACAACTTCAAGGTAGATACATCACATTATAGGTAGTTAAAAAGAAAGCGCCCAACTGTTCTGCATTAAAATTCAGACAATTTGCATAATGCAGAAAATAGTCGACTATAGAGGGAAGTTATTTTCAGACTAAAAGCGGTAGATATTTTCGTCTCGATAAGAAACAGGTGAAATGCAGCAACTTGCAGGAAATCACTAGTGAAGGTAATTTAGAACAAGTTCCAACTGTTCAGATTAATAAAGTAGAAAGTTATATTCGAACGCAATCGATTCATCTAACCAACTAAACCCTAGACAAAAACTAGTCAACGTACGATAATGGAAAAGGGAACTTATAATGCGATTGCGATAAGATCTATTTTACGTTGAATGTTTTAAAAAATTACTTTCAATGCTAAATGCAGCCGTCACTTTTAATAAGCAAAACGTGTGTGAGAAGACATACACGTGAGGATTTCCACATATTTTGAAGTATTTTCTTTTGTCACAGTCATGTGGACTGTTGAGACATAAAAAAAATACATTTTTAAAATCAAATAAAATTTATTTAATTTATGTTGTAGTAATGTATAAGTGACTCGACTTTAAACATAATTAAAGTCTCAAATTACGATATAATCTTAAATCTATTATTATGTAGCATTTAGTTCTATTACACATAAAATTTGAAATCTAGCAAAATTTATAAAGTGAATTAATTATTTTAAATTTAATTATGAATCAATTTTAAGATACAATTTAATTACATTTAATTTAATTTTAATAGTGACAGTGCCAGTGGCAGGCAGGGCATTTCGTAGTCATCATTAATCTGCCCATCTGTCTGTTTACTACCTTACAGACAGTGCCCTCTTCCCCACTGGGCACAATGGGCACTTGCCCAGGGCCCCGCGATCGATTGGGGCTCCCTAGTATGGGTATGGATGGATGGAGGAGTGCTATATTATGGTCATAGGGGCCCCATTATCCTAATGTGCTCAGGGCCTCTAATAGGCGAAAGACGGCCCTGCTTACAGAAGACCACCCAGATTCCTTATCTTGTATTCCTCTAAGCTAGGCAGAGCGTCTTGTTTAATGGTAGCCAATTAAGTAGGCTCGGTGACCATCTTACTTAATGGTAGCCATCTACCATTAAGCAGACTCGGTGACCATAAAATTGTTTTGAAGTAATTTTACCTAAATTTTCCTATATATACCACTTCACTGTTTTAATTTATCAATCCCAGAAGATTAACACTGATTAAATTAATTTTAATTCAAAAACACAATTTGTATAGAAAACATAGACAAACAAACATCAATAAAATAATTTGGTAAGTAAATTAACTTGACAGCTTAGCTATTAGAGTATTGATTGACTACGGTGGTACTAATCGTGGAACAAAACAAAGGATTCTAAAAAGCTAATTGGTTATATCGTCAACACTGTTCTATTATATTTGTGACTAATCAATCATATAGATAATCAATGCTATTGGAAATGTCATCAACATTAATTTACCAATTAAAAGCGACTAGCGACCCGCTCCCGGCTTCGCACGGGTGCAATTTTTTTATGCAAATCTATACATATAAATAAAATTGGAGTGTCTGTTTGTAATATTGAAATAACCGTTTTTTACTACATGCATATGAATATATATACGGTACATACACCAAAATAACATTTTTTACAATTTTTGTCTGTCTGTCTGACTGTCTGTTTGTTCCGGCTAATCTCTGAAGTGGCTGGACCGATTTTGACGGGACTTTTATTGGCAGGTAGCTGATGTAATAAGGAGTAACTTAGGCTACGTTTATTTTAGAAAAATTCTTTTATTAGAAAAAATACACCCCGGGCGAAGTCGGGAGCGGGCCGCTAGTTATAAATAAAAACTTTCCTCGTTAACGCTCTCTCCGTTTAGTGAAAACTAGCATTTCAAATTCGTTGCGAAGTTTAAATGATCTAAGCGTATATAATATACAGAGGGACAGATGGCGACATACGACTTTATTTTATACCTACTAGCTGTTGCACGCGACTTTGTCCGCATAACTTTTATAAAATATAGCCCATGTTATTCGCCGATAAATATAGCGAAGAAGTATTTTTAAAATCGGCACAATAATTTTTGAGTTTTTTCATTACAAACATACAAAAATACAAATCCTCTCTTTTTATAATATTAATAAATATTATAAAAAAGTAAATTAATCGAATCCAGATCGGGTTTGTAGGTGTGTATACCTCAAATGATTTTGGATTTTTTAAATGTAGGTAGATGTGTGAAGAGTTTACGGTGATGATCTGTGCACTTGGAATTACAATTTTACATAGAAAACACACAGAACTAACATTGAAACTTAGATGCCCTAAATATTAGTGCTAGGTGCTACTACAACCTAAACTATGAGCACCATTGCTGCTAGATGCCTCTACAACACAGATAAGTAAGATCGCGGAATGAGATTGGATGCGGTCTTGCGCTTTGGAAATAAATAAATAAAACAATTTTACAGCTATTATTCCTTAAGTTATTACCTTTAACATTCGTATTTCCCTCAAAGCAATCTTCCTGATCAGTGGATCGTCTTCGTTCTCAACAAACTTCTTGACGGCTACTATTTCGCCTGTGTCTCGGTTGCGACACTTGTAGACCAATCCGTAAGAGCCTTCGCCTAATTTAGCCAGCTTCTCGTAGCGTTCCATCGCACGACTGCTAGCGCGCGACCTGAAGCAATGTTGAAATGCCTATCATAAGAGTTTCTTGGAGAAACTTAATAAATATTTTGATTTATTTTTTTTTGATTTTGTTCAACGGCCATTTTATTTATATTCATGTGTGACAAACAGGTAGACTTTTTCATTAAATGGGATGGATGTATCATCAGGTTCAGGGGAGTCGCGGAGACAACATCGGCATAACGAAAAAATGTTTAGTTTGCCGTCAAACATTTATTGCACATTAAATTTAAAAAATTGTACCGTGATTAATTTTCTTTTTAGTAAAATGGTCAACAGGTATGCTGACTGTCCATTCGAATCGTAATTGGTAGGTTTTCTCTATTAAGAAGTTCATTTTGGAGCATGCTAAAATAAAATAATGTAAAAAAGTCGCGTTCACCCTTCACAATTTTGACCCGGAAATACAAAATAATACAAAATCAAACAGTTATACCTAGGCACTGTAGGCATATGAAATTATGATCAAATTAAATTATGCTGACTGAGGTAATAACCAGGGCTGGCTTCGTCAGCAAATTAGCCTTGCTTTATTATGTCATAGGTAAATTGAGGTAATGCAGACTGTAAGCTGCAAACCTTGCCAAAAGTATGAAAACTTAATATTATAATACATTCCTAACTAATATTATAATAAATGCAAAAGTGAGTTTGTTACGTTTTCACACTTTATCTACTCAACTGATCATCATGAAATTGTTAGGGGTACAGAAGAGGTCATAGCGTAACTTAGTCCTAGGGGAGACTACCGCCCGTCGTAAGGTCTCCCGAGATGGCCGGCGTACCCCCAGGGTACGCCGAAGTTCTGACAGAGAGCGTATCCTTCCCCGCGCTGGATAGCCGTGGCGGGGAATCGAAGTCGTGTCATAACGTCTCTGCGACCCCTCCCATCAATGGCCGCACTAGAAAGTCGTTGGGTTTTACCCGGCATAACCCCGCAGTGTCCCCTACACTGCCGGGTCGGGTATCCAAGAGGCTTTCCCAACGTTAAAAAAGGGTAGCTTTTATTTATGTATAATATATATAACTAATACTAAGAAATTAAAAATATAATACCTAATTTATACATCATTTATTAAGATATTATAGTTTAGTAAAATTAAAACATCCTGTAGAAAGTGTGCATTCTTGTTGTCAACAAGGATGCGCTTATATGAGTCAGCTGCATGTAAGAGTGGGACAAGCAGGTTCGTTGTATCAAAGCGTATTAAAATTGTATCTACCTACAAATATGTACTTCTTTTATTTGTTAGTAGCAATATTTCTGTTTTATATTTCTGTTATTGTGGAAAACTCAGGTGTACGCTAGAATCTTAATTGAGTTTATAGCACACCTAAACTGTGTACCACCAATTGTATTTTTTTGTGTGTAAATAATAAATAAAAAATAAATTTTAAAAAATGTCCTGTTTGTTAAATAATTTAGACACGATTAATGTCTTCTTCTTGCAACAACTTACGTTACCAAATCGATTATCGTTATCATCTCACCTTGCGGAAACGACATACGGAGACGTGATCAAAGTATTGATATCGTCGAACAATCTCATCGTCTATTTGTTCACTTGACATTTACAATGTAATTTTTCTTATTAAGATTTGTGAAATTTTAGATTTCGTCGTGAACGACTCCGTCAGCTTTCCAACATGATTTCGTTTTGGTGTTTTTTTGTAGATCGTATCAAAATTATCACAGATATTATAGGTAATATTAACATGAGAGTTAAATATTTAACCAAAAATTATTTATTGCTTAGTTTTGTGGAGCTATCATATTTTAACTTTATTGAATATCTTTGGCAGAGCAAAGAGTAGACGTCTAATTCTTCTCTATGCTAATAATTTTTATTCGTAAAAAGGTTTTAAAATAAAAATGTATAAGCGCAAAACTCGAGAACAGATGAACCAATTTAGATATTATTTTTTCAAATATTCGTTGAAATCCGAGGATATGATTCTTAAAAAAAAAGAAAAATTTAAAAAATTGTCCTGGAAATTTGCTTTCGTTCGAAGTATACGTATGTATAATTTTATTCTTCTGCTTTTCAAAACGTGTTGTGGTGTACCTAATCTAGAGCAGGCGATTGACAGTTAGAATACTGGTTGGGCTAGCATACTTATTTCAATCTTTCCGATTTTATTGTATGTATTAGAAATATTCTCATGGAATATTCCTTTGTAGCAACAAAGGAAAATACAGAAAAAAAAACAAGAATTATCGAAAACATCAATGTCTAACCTATACCTACATATTTTACTATATTATGAGCTTATTACTGTAATTACACAAGTAGATAGTAACATTTTTTCATTCAGACTTACGCAAGCATGTAACTACTTTAAAATTTAACGAACATTAATTCTAATCTTGTGATACGCCTCAACGATCTTGCTATTACCAAAGTAGTAAGGAAAGTATATCGTAATATTGTGTTATTACGGAAATTGTTACTACATTATTACGTGTTTTATCAGTTTTAAAATTAAAATTGATAGGTAAACAGCTCTCACGCTTCTTTTTATTAAGAACTAGCGACCCGCTCCCGGCTTCGCCTGGGGTGCAATTTTTTTACGTACAAACTTTCCCTGATTATCCCTCTATCCATGAGTGAAGACAGAATTAAAATCGGTCCAGCCGTTCTCAAGTTTTGCGCTTAGCACTAAATGAACATGTGATTTACTTTTATTTATACATATAGACTAGATTTTGCCCGCGGCTTCGTTCGCGACCCTTTTTCTTATCTAAAAACATCTGTTAAAACATTTATTGAATCTTCATTGCTCATATTTATATCAGGCGTTAAATTTTATGTTTAATATATAAAATTTTATAAAATAATTTTAGAAAAGTACATTAGCCTACCATTCATCCAGAAAAAAAGTACTGTCCCCGAGGGATCATCTAAGAATAAAAATCCAAAGCCTGGCAAAAGTATAACAAAAATATAGATCTATACATTATCATCTCTGTCAGGCGTTATATTGCTCATATATTTTGTCAGGGGTTTTTTTTTTTCAACCAGAATGAAATCGCGAATACCAGATAGGCTAGGTGCGCTATTTTTTTTAATATTTTTCATTCTTGAATCATAATTGATACCTTCCAAAATGTATCGTTGATCTCTTGTTGTGATTTTGTTGCAATAAAATTTAAAAATCCAATTGTCAAAGGCACATACCTCCTAGGCAGCAGCGGCAGGTTGTTACCGAATAACCACAGACGTTTATCACCGAACCATTTCTCCATACAGGACGCCACGTTGTACCACAATATGAAGCTACACTTGGACCACGGGACAATAGGAAGCTTCATTCGCGTTTCCAAAAGCGCACAGAGTATTGCATACCCGTTCTAAATTTAAAAAAGAGAATCAATTTAATGCGTAGATGTTTTCCTTTTGAAAGCTACGAACCATTTGAGTTAACTTTGATACATATCGATCCCCGTTTTGTTTACAGTTTGTGTCGTCCTGTATACATGACAACGGTCGATGTTAGGTAGAAACGTATAGAATTCCGAGAGCTTTCAAGTTTGTTTATAATTCGTTTTAATAATAAATTTTATGTTAATAAATACAATTGTATGAGAGTCTTATTGAAATTTTACAACAAATTTGGAAATAATATATTGTAGTAAAATTGACATAGTGTGAAATATAATAAGGCTTGTTTTGTGATATAAGCTCTTCATTACAGGCTATTTAATTTTCGTATAAAATATGTTAATTTTAGTCATGCGGGAAACGATAAAGCGACCCATTAATGCAATCGTTATCGTAATTGGCACGTCATCACTCACAATAATAACATCCGATTAGATTGATCACTATAATATTAATGCTTCATTGTTCTTAAAATGCATTCAGTTTTTATATACCTACTTACATTCATAGCAACAATGTTACCCAAAATAAATGATGTAGGTATAGTAAGTGTTTTACAGTTTAAATTTTATCAGACGACTTACAGATTAAATTCAAATATTCCCGCCAATTAATTTCAAATAGTTAAAAGTTGCCATTTACAAAAAATATTTTCCATTTTGTAAGATAACTTGATTGATTATGCCTTTTAAATACAAATTAATACATTTTATATTATATAGGTGACAAACATAGTTAATTCACATAACAAAGATTACGATTAAATATAATCGAAATAGAAAACCTATCTTGAATACGAAATCATGATTACCTGGAGGGAAAGTACATAATCTAAATATTGGTTATAGCAAATTTTACTCAAAGGAAATAATCCTTTATTTTTAAACTGTATTCAAAATTTTTTGAAAATACGCTTTTCACGCCCTGGTATCAAACCGGCAAAAATCTGAAAAAATAACACACTGTACGTAAGTATCAATCGTAAAAGTTATGTTTAGATTTTATGGTTTTCCTCTAATTTAATTTATGCTTGTTGGAACCTGATTTCCCTTATCGATTGACGCCATAAAAGTAAAGTCGTTATTTTTGCTTCGATTCGCGGGTGTGTTAATCGTATTCAGAAAATATTTGAATACAGTTTTACTTCTTTAGGAAATTCAGGAATTTTTCCTTGAATATAGTTTCCTATCTCGATTATTTAAAGTTACATTCAGTCCAAGTGCGTTTAAAAATTTTCCACCTGTTCTAATTCTCGTACTTACATTTTATATACTTATTATAGGTAAGTATTGCCATGATTTATTGAACAAAATAATCAAAACTTATTTTTTTTGTACTTTACAAGTATTAATACACTAGGTATTATTGTGATGTAAATAAAGATTGGTCATATTTTAATAATATGACGCGTTTTGCGGTTATTTGGACAGCCCGTCTGGCGGCAGTACCACCCCCTTACAGAATACCATCGTGAAATAACAGCATATGTGCCTTTTTTTTACGAGTGAGTAAGGGATTCCAGAACCCATCACCCCATCCCTTCCTTATCCCTTATCCTGAATCCTTATATGGTCGGCAGCGCACTTGCAACACCTATGGCGTTACTTGTGTTATAGGCGAAGGTAGCCTACCATAACATTAAAAAAAATCATTAATATACGAGGGGTGTTCAATAAAAAGTGAGAATGACAAAGACGCAGTTATCTTTTAATAGAACTTATTTTATTTTTCAACATACTTAGTCACCTTGTAAATTAATACACTTGATATATCTTTTTTCTAGACTTAAAATTTCCTTAGTAAAAAATTTTCTTACCAAGCAGTATCTATTTCATTCTCACTTTCTATTGAACACCCCTAGTATTTGTCCTCTTTTTCTGGCGCCATTTCTCTAGACTAGAAATTAAGTCTGTTGTGGTATGCCGTAGTTATTTGGACATTGCGAATTGGCAACACTAACTGCTACCTGTCAAATCATTGTCATAATCATAAGTCGGCTGATGACTGACTGGCAGCCTGCCTCAAAGTGAAGAGTATATAATCACTATGCCTGCCTGAGCCTGTCGTTTCGTTTGTCGCATTGCATACTTTCAGTGTTTTCTTTTTGCGATCGATGAACTTGTTTTTGTTGTTTATATTTTTAAAATAAAAAAAAATGATTGTTTTCACAGACCACTGAATATGTCAAACTATATTTCCAATTTTCACGCCTAAAATATAATGGAAAAGTTAATTTGTGAATCGCAACTGCTGTGATGAAATACCTTTCTTGTTTTACAAAATAGAACGTTTAGCAAGGTCGCTAAAATATTCTGGAGTCGAGTGTGTGAACCGATGTGACGGACGGTGTTAATTTGTGATAGAAATTGTGTTATCGAGCAATGGGGTCAACGGGATTGACTTTGGCGGATTTGCCGAATATTTTTGTTATGATAGGCGCTCTCGTAGCCCTACTCGTTATGCTAATTATACTACTCAGGTAAGTCGAGTGTATTTTTAAACATTTCTATTATAAAAATAGTAAGTAAGATAAGAATGTGTATTCGAATGTTTTTGTTTTTATATTATTACGTTCATCACTGAAATTGTGATGTTTGATTGCCTTTGCCTTATTAATTTGCTATAACTGTATATTATGCATTTTTATTTCTTAACTACCTTTTCCAACATTCGTTGCCCTGGCAATTTCTTTAAAAAAAAAATTGAAATTTCCGACTTTTCCATGGATTTTGGCATACAAACCTTGTCCTGACAATTGATTGTGCTATTCTCAAGTGATGCTCCTTCAAACATGTGCCATTTGATTTTTTACTATAAAAAAAATAATTATGAATCCTAATATCCTTTAAGTACCATTTAAATATTTTTAGTTAGGTACTTAAGATAACTGTTAAGAATAAAAATTGTTGAAAGAGGCAAAAGACTATTATAAATAGACCCTATTATATATCCACATATTTTTATTTGGCAACCTCTGTACTCATACTGGTAGTATACTGAAATATTTTTGAAAAACAAAAATGGACAATCTAATTCTTATATTATTACAAGCGATCCCGCCCCTGGCAAAATATATAGATACACAAACCTTCCTCGTTGATCGCTCTTTCCATTAGTCAAAGCCGTATCAAATTCTGTCGGGTGGTTTTAAAGAAGTTTGGGGAGAAACAGACAAATGTGGTTAAAAACTTCAATTGATAATTATGTAAAAACTAGCTGTTGCGCGCGACTTCGTCTGCGTAACTTTATAAAATATAGCTTATGTTACTTGCTGATAATAAAGCTTTCTATAACTCGGTGAAAAAATTTTTAAAATCGACCTAACTAGTAATTTTTGAGTTTATTCATTACAAACATACTCTCTACAACATTAGTATAGAATATACAATAGATAACAAAACTAGACATTTAAACGATATATTAAAAATGTATTATATGTTTTTTACAAAGGACAAAAGCAAATGCAAAAAAGTCTAATAAAAATTGTTAGGTTCATTAGCCTTTAACAATGTCTTAATTCATTAAGCATTTGATGTAAAACAAACTAGTATGAATGGTTATTGTCTATATGTACATATTTTTTGCAACATTGTCATGGGAACATAAACAATTTTTTATACATAAACCATATCAATACCTTGGTTACATTTTTTATGTAGCATTTCTAGATGTTAAAAAACCAGCTAACTACTACCAATCAGTAAGCAATAATGTTTAAAATTTAAATACATATAGATTTTAAACATAGGTGTATATACCCTTAATGCCTTAAGCCTATCTTTAGTGGAGTTTACAATAAGGTTTTTAGTTTAAGAATTTATGTGTTACAGAAATGGTGAGTAATGGCATCTAATGGTATTTTATAGTCATATAAAATTGTAGTAAACATAGATCAAAAGAAGAAAACATGTGACTTTATTAGTCACATGTTATTATATATTATGATGGCCATTGTGATGGCAACCGTGGAACGTTGCTGACTAAGCCACAGCGAAGCGTGGCCAGGTTCAGCTAGTGTTTTATACTTTTGTTCAACATTGATTAGATAACTAATTTAATCTAGCTACCTAATCATTCTTAATAATATTAATAATTAATGTTGCAAGTTTGTATATGTTTTGGTTTTCAGTTTCAACTCTAATACTATTAGCGCCCATTATAACTTTATTTTTAAACTTTTAACTATTTAAAGAGTGCTTTTTTTTCATATTAAGATTGACAGACAGGCTGCGAGTCCACTTGAAGGTAGGTGGCTACCGACACCTATAAATAACACAAGCAATGCCATAGGTGCAATCTCAGTAGGATTAAGGATAAGGGATAAGGAAAGGGGAATATAATGGGGTTATATTAGCATTAGAAAGCCATTAGACCCTGAAAGGTTTATAAAATTGAAATCTGATTTAATTTGAAATAAAATCCAATAAAAGTCAGTGTTTATGCACACAGGAACATGGAGGTGATTGGAATCGTTGGTGAGGGTCGGGAAGATGAGTGGAGTAGAGCAATACAGCCACCGAGACTGCTAATGCAGAAAATTCACATACCATTCACATTTAAACTTGAAGAGAACACAACGGTAGGATACAATGGTATGTCTTTTTGTTTTGCATTCAATTTAAGTTTAAGTAAGTAAGACTCACTCACTAAATTTACCTACTTTCAGTATTTCAATTCAGCAATATATAAGTTAATATAGTAACTTTAATAAAAGTATTTTAATTTAAAAAATAATAGTGTATTTGTGTGAACACCAGTTATAGACTATTTACAGAGCACAGAAAATTAAAAAAATGCCTTGTCTTACAATTTTTTAAATTTTTTGTCGATCTCTCAGGAAACTATAATTTTCTAGGACAAAATAAACTATCTGTGTGCCAAATTTCATCCAAATTCGTTTAGCCGTTTTTGTCTAAAATAGTAACAAACATCCATACATCCATTCTCGCAAACTTTTGCATTTTTGCACAAGTAGGAAAGCGGCAGTCTGTAATATAAGTTTTACATTTGCAACATGACTAATTTCACTTACCTTACATAATAATAAAACGACCGATAGGGACATACCTACTTAAAGCAAGACTGTAAAATGCAGAAATTATAAGACGGAAGCCAATTGCTGAAACCATACAACAACCCTTTTAACAGACTATTAATATTCATACGTAACTTTGTACAATATGTTATGGAGAATATTAGGGTTGCTCCGTACTTTATACCTTGACGTCTCGTCCCAAAGGCATATAAATATTTTATTACACAACAAACAAAAAACATTGATCACGCTGTCTATGTGCCGTGTTTGGGTCTATTCTCTTTTTTTTTGTGATTACTACACTAGCTTTTGCCCGCGACTTCGTCCGCGCCCGTTTCTCTAAGGCGTTGAAACATACATAAAATACGTGCTCTAGTTAAAATGTATGTTAACTATTTGTTTTATTAAAAAAATGTTATGTACCCCTGGAGGTTTATTCATTCTTTGCGTTATCTCCATGGCCTTGCTTTAGTGTATTAGGTATAACTTAAGTGCAATTCATTGTTTTGCTAAAAAGCTGTTCTTCAGTTGTCTGCAACGGGCCTACTGCATTATATACCCACTTACAGAATACCACCGTGAAATAACAGCATATGTGCTGTTGTGTTTCGGTGAGTTAGTAAGGGATGCCAGAGCCCATTACCCCATCCCTGCCTTAATCCTTGTATGGTCGGCAGTGCACTTGCAGCACCTATGGCGATAACCTACCATCAAGTGGACCGTCAGCCTGTCTGTCGACCTTAACTTTTAAAAAAAAATACATGAACTTATTACACTAACAACTATAGGACATCCTCTTTTAAAACACAAAATTATATATACTTTAATAATAAATATATTATTATACCAATTCACGCCTGAAGGCGAATTTAACCTTTACTTAACAGCGGCCATTGCAATAAGTATATCCAGAAATATAATGTTTATGATTATCTCATGATGTCACTCAGATAAGCAAGAATCATGATCAATTGGTCTAATAATAAATTTAAAAATTGCTCTGACGGATTATTCTATTTTCATGTTATTGTGTCACGGACAGGCTTTTAAAATGACATCTATGCAACAGCAGAAAACGAAATGTAACCCAATCTAATCCCATCAAAATCAAAATCAACATATTTATTTATCATTTAGGTTTCTCCAAGAAACTCTTATGATCGTTATTATAAATTTAAATTTACCAGGGTTTCGAAAAATAAGCCACGGTGATGACGATCCTGAGAAGAAACTCAGGATACCATTCTTTTTGTCATCTTTAAAATGTTGTAATAAAATAACAACAATTTCAATTAATTATAAACAAAATCAAAGTATATCTCATCCGATACCCCATCCGTACATCAAAAAAATCGTAACAGCTTTTACCAATTCACCTTGGATAGAGTATTCAATCAATTATTAATTGATAGGCGCGGTGCGCGAAAGAGGTCACGTACGCGCTTTTTTATGCCTAGTCTTGTCGCAGTGCGCTTGTAAGTGTAGACTGCCTGGATTTTAGTGTGGTTATGGTATCTCTCTTAACAGTCGTCATATCATCTTAACTAAAGGTCAACATATACTCCTTCGTGGTTCTGTTATTGAATGTCGCCATAATTCGGATAGTTGTTGATGTCGCTTTTCGTGTATATCGTATACTTTGTTAATTTCGTTATCTAACAGGGTCAAATTGAGGAAACTAGACGAAGATATATAGTTTACTTGAGGACAATTATGATTTCATTATTTATATTTAACTAGCGACCGCTCGGCTTGTCGTGAATACCTTTTTTTTCTATCTATAAATCATAAACCTATGTTATAAGTTTGACCTGTGGGTCTGTGTATCTGCTGTCCATCTACGATATATCTGTAACAAGGTCTCAAACGGATGTACCGTTTTTTTTTTTGTTTGAAAGCAGACCTGATCAGGATTGTTCTTAGCCCGACACGCTATATCTGCTGTAAGTTGCTGAGGAGTTGGGTGTCCCGCAGACTATTTGATGCTGCAGCATCAGGTCAAGGTTACCATGCCATGGAACAAATACCAAATTTCACATCATTCGAACATGTGGAAGTTAGTGAAATACCTTCTTTTAATTATGTTTGTTACGTTGAATGGTTTATGTTGATAATGAAATAAATAAATAAATAAATTAAGAAATGAGGTAATGGTCTAGAAACGCCTAAAATTATAGCCAAGAACAATCCCGATTACTTGAGCTTTCAAACAAAAAAAAAACTGATCAAAATCGATTCAAACTACGATGCCACGAACAGAAATATACAACTTATAACTCTTATATATCTATTTACCGTCTCAAAACTCAAATGCCAAGTTGCTACACTCTATTGCAGAATACGTTCTCTTGATAACACTACTTAAAGAATTTTTAGAACTAGCAAAGTACCTACCCACACGCAATAGGCCTTGTAACATTTTTACTTTTATCTAACATCTAATTATAATATGCTACTAATATTTTAAATTCGAAAGTTTTTCAAAGGTTGATGTGTATGGATGTCTCTTTCGCTATATCAGATCTTCTCCCATGATTTTGCCAGTGTAATGAGTAAAAATAACAATTTAAAATAGCCATTTTTTAAATCAAAAGTAGCAGATCTCCAGATTCTGAGTCAGTCAAGGCTACAACTTTTCTTTGAGTTTTCCAAAACTTTGACTTTTCTTTGAGCTTAAAGCAGTCAGGTCAAGTTCAGACATTTTCTACACATATTTTTCATTTCAAATGACGGGCAGCAGCTTGTTTCTTGGTGTTCGATCCAATCTATCCTATTTAGGCGCGAGTTAACCAATAACTCAGAGAATCCCTAAATTCAAAAACATTTTTAAAAAGAGCTCATTAACCGTTTCAATTAGTTCACTGAAATCAATATTGATTATTGGATTCCGATTTTAGTTATATGTATATGTGTTCTTGTTTTGATTTACTTATATGACTTACATATAAATTATGAAACTAAATAGGTGTTGAATTGTACATTTGTGTTCGTAGTTATAAATTGCTGTATTTGTTTTTTTAATAAAATAAAATAATTCAGTCGCAAAACCCCAACACCGGTCAGTTGAACATATTATTTCCATGAAAAAAAGTTTTAAAGTTGTCAAATTTCAAGCTAATTTTTATACAATTTATTTATTTATCTAAAATAATACGTAATATCACAAAGTGTTAGCGGAGCTAAGTGAATATTGTTTGATATTGTAAGTCTAAGCGTAACTATAGCAAAGTATCACAATATATGTTGTTTGTTCCAGGCGTAAGCTGTACAGTATCGTCCACAGTGAGGTATTGGCAGGCGAGCTGGTGGGGTGCACCTGTAACGGACCTGCACAGAACACTGTGGGGGTCTCTGCCGGAGATACTGGCGTCAAACCATTTAAACTTTACCAAGTAATAATATAATAATAACAAATAAATAATTTATTCATCAACTTAAGTCTAGTCACAGAAAGGGTATAGGTGACCTCCTATTAAGTATAAAAATACTTGCATCAGGAGACCCCCCGCCCCTCCAACAACGATAATAATAACTAATGCTATATTTATTTTCATAAACAATTAACAAAAATTAAAATATCTATTTCATAAATTAAATAAGCTAGTTTTGGGCTTGTTGGAGTTGTTTGAGTAAATGCTTCTACCATTTTTTTTCCAATGTTTTCTGTCACTAGTAAAGTTTAACAAATCTTTCCCTGTTACTCTAATAATAAAATAGCCCTTTTAAATTCTTGTCTCCTTGCTTATACGTTCATTAGTTCTGTTTATAGGTATTCTGAATAAGATCTGTTTGAGATATACATATTTTTACATCACAGTGTACCTATATGTACTAAAATTTAATGTTACTTCTGATTTTAGTACTTACATCTAAAAATATAAATCAAAATGACCTAGAAACATAGCATTTAACGAGAAACAAAAAAAAATGGCAAGCTCTATTAGACAATACAGAATTGAAATACGATATAATATGAGGAAGGCCATTCTGCACTGACGCGACTTACCTACAAATTAGGCGCACCCGCTT
Source organism: Synanthedon andrenaeformis (assembly GCA_936446665.2). Classification (NCBI taxonomy): domain Eukaryota; kingdom Metazoa; phylum Arthropoda; class Insecta; order Lepidoptera; family Sesiidae; genus Synanthedon; species Synanthedon andrenaeformis. Next base: position 9,953,875 of record OW387793.2, read on the forward strand.
TGCAAACACCGATACTTCCTTATAGAAGAAAGAGAGAAAAAAACAGACGACGAATTCTGTATATATAAAATATAATACTAAGGTCGTCCACATTAATGGTAGGTGGCTACCGTCGCTTATAATAATACAAGCAAAACGCCACAGGCCCTGCAAGTGCATTCTAGCCACACGAAGGTAATCCAAACTTAAGGTGGGCGAATCGAATCAGCTTACTAAACAGTAAAACATTTTATTTGTGTACTTATCCATTGTTTCTCATTCAAACGAAAAGACAATACCTACAATAGGAATATTAATTAAGTGTTTAAAATGCCTAATGACAATGTTATTCGATTAACAAAGTCAACGTTAAGAATCGTCCATATTGATTTTGAATCATATTCGTATGGGAAAACCCGTACAAACTTTAGAACGTGCTAAAAAAATGTACAGTCGCTTTAAATTTAACAATTAAAAATTTTCAAATATTTTTTTTGTACTCGACGGTACAGATTTTTAATTTTTTTTTTTTCATATAAATTTTAATAATTTTATTTGTATCCTTATCAACCTATAGGTATACATGTATTATAAATTTATAATATAATATAATATAATATAATATAACCTCCCACAGCTGGGAATAGTCATACATGAAATGAAAAAACTAATTAAAATGTTATCCTTCTATCTATCTATCTATCTATCTATCTATATAAAAATCTCGTGTCACGATGTATGTTCGCGATAAACTCTGAAACTACTGAACCGACTTTGATCAAACTTCATAAGTATCTGTTATTTGGTCCAACTTAAAAGATTGGATAGTTTATATCTCATTTTGTTTATTTTTTTGCAAATTATATAATATTATTAACATAGCGCCATCTGTTGATACCTATTCAATCCAGCAATTATTTGTTAAAATTATCTGTGAGTTCCATGACAATCTAACACATTGCACCCGTGCGAAGCCGGGAGCGGGCCAGTAGTTATACATATAATAGGTACGCAATACTACTAGTGACCCGTTCCCGGCTTCGCACGGATCCAATTGTTTTCTGCAAATTATATACTTTTACACAAACTTTTTTCGTTTATCGCTCTTTCCATTAGAAGAAGTTAGCAGACAAACAGATATAATATGGATTCGTTCTTTCACATATTTTTGGACAGGTAATCCGATTAACGGACAATCGAACTCCATCTTCGACCGTTTAGGTCAATCGCTTTCCCGTATACAAGTAACTAGCTTTTGCACGCGACTTCGTCGCCGTAACTTTATGAAATACTAGCTGGCGCCCGCGACTTCACCGCGTTGAAAAAGAAAAAGTAGTCTATCCTGTGTCCTGTACGCTAAATATTTATCTACCAAGTTTCATGAAAATCAGTTAATTCGTTTCAGAGTTATGGAGGAACATACATACATACAGAAAAAATTTCTAAAAATCGTCAATTTAGTTTCAGTATCATCTATAGAGCCTATAAACACAATATCTCTGAAAACAAAGTAACTTACTCCATGACCGACCCTTACAGATTTATTATTAGTATTGATTAGTATAGATTTAAAAAAGGTTATAGAATATATTTTGTAAAAAATAAAACAAAAAAAGTTCGTTACCTAGTCTCTAGCGATCTAACTGTTCTTTTTGTTACTAGTTTTAACGACATTGACAAACATAATGAGCAAGCGCAATATTCTATACATATATGTATATTCGCTCAAGACGCAAATTTGCGATACGTACTAATCCGTACAAATATTATAAATGCGAAAGTTTGTTTGGATATATGGATGTATGGATGTTTGTTACTCTTTCACGCACATAGGCTATATTTTATAAAGTTACGCGGGCGAAGCCGCGTGCAACAGCTAGTGTAGGTACAATAATTGCGATAAGTTACGATACTTATGATGTACAAATAATATTTATACAGCTGATACCGTTATACTGATATTTTTAATTTATATAACTGTTATGTTTTATTACTATTACCTACGATTACTCAGTGTGTTTGCTATTCATGCGCTAACACGTTTAGCGTTTGAAATACTTTGTATATTTTGCATAAATACTTCGCATTTTCATCTATAATAGTTATTTCTTTACTTTAACTCACAACTAGGTATTAAGCGACGTCAGAGCCCTTTCCACTGTCTGTCACCTTTTGTCCCATAACTGTCAATGTCGCCAGTGCATTTGCATTTGCTGATATTGTATATGGGCGACAGTGGCCACCTACAATTAGTAGGTATTCCATGAGCCTGCCTCTAAAACTCATCATCATCTCAGACGTAGGACGTCCACCATTGGAAACGGGCCTCCCCTATAACTTTCCATTAGGACCGGTCAGAAGCACCATGGATCTTCTAAAATAACGAATCTGAAAATCGCGAAATTGAGACACTCATATCCGAAATTGCGAAATCAGCGAATATTGTCAATAATGCCGAAATCGTAATATTTAGATCTATTGATGAGAAAGAAAAATGTCGCCTACCATCACCGTCTCAAAATAAACAACCCCCGAAAATATTGTCCGCTTCTAGTAGTTATAATGAAGTTACATTAACGTATACTGAGAGATTTTTTTTGCCATTTGTTCCATTATTTACAAAATTCTGTTTTATGTATCTAGTGGGATTTTTTTCGTCTCAGTATAGTACCTACATAATATTAGCAAACCATATATAGTTCATGTTGTGGATACTATGTGTCCTGTCCTTTCAACTTACTAAAACCCGTCGAGTTACATAGATGACTCGCGGATATCCTCATTCTTGTATCGATCTCGAAGAGTTACCTACCTCGATCATAGCCCTCAACATAGCTCATTGAGCAACATTGAGCTTTCTTACAAGAACTTATAGTTGAGACGAACGTACGAGCGCCATACGTCATCACTTACGACACACATTGGTCAAATGTGTTTTGAGACACTGAGGATGAAGATGTCTCACTTTTTACTTATCATTCAGATATCTTAATGTTAACACACAAACTTTGTGTACGAATACAATATTGAGTTTATTTTTCTGCCTGTTCCACCAATCGCTACAATTTTATGGCTACCACCGGTAGGTATTGCCAGTTTTGGGTCAATGAGAGGGCAATCGTGGGACAAGACTTGTCCTTACCCGCTGTCGTCAGGGCGATGATTGAAAGTCTTGACGGCTGGAATAAAAAAAAATCCTAAAATAAAAAGGTATTGCCAGTTCAATGTGTTCCATTGTGTAATTCTATGATTGCTTGCGACTTATTTCTTTTTTCGCTCACTATTGTTTTATAAATCGTATTGTTGCCTTGTGACTAGTATTGAATTGGTGCTAAAACCTTAAACAGACTAACGTATTTTCTCGATTACATTTAGTTCTTAAAAGTTTATTTGAATATGTTTTAAATTCAAGGCTTAGAACTAAAAATGTATACGAAGCGATAAATTGGTTTCTTGGAATTTAATTTATTAAATACTTGTGCACAACAGAGATAGATACCTATAAATTAAATAATTACTAGCGACCCGGTACTTCGCATGAATGTATTTTTTTTTTGCTAATTTTACACACTGTGTCACTCTTTCCATTAGTTACTAGACGTCCTAGGCAAAGTATAAAATGAATAATATTTCAAACAACACCTTAACGTTTTAGGTATTCTATACATTACCTAGTTATTGTATAGAATACCGGATTGTACAGATTGCCTGTAACATATAGATAAAAAGCTACTTATTTAAGAACTTATGTCTTAGGAAACTTATCAACTTCATCATCCTCTGAGTTTTATCTATATAATTATGTGGACAAGCTTTTGTTTGACACTTCATTCGCCTATCTTTATAAATTATACCCTATTTGTTAATCCGAATTATGAACTATATTTATTGCAAAGTAGTTTTTGCATGAAAGGGAACCAAACATTCGCACATCCCCAGTGGCTTTAGTTAAAAAAGTAAAGAAATAAAAAAAAAGCGTTAAAAAATAAAAATAAATTAAAAAGAGAGTTAAAAAATATGTACTTTTAAAATTAGTATGATTAGTAAAAAAAAACTAATTAAATTATATATTGTACCAGGTGCCTACATAGACAGTCTTTGAATGTCAAGGAGAAAGTTATTTAAGTATTCATAAGTATGAAAACAATATAAAAACATAAGTATAAAATATAGTAGAAAAAACCCTAACAATAAAATCTTACATGCGACGATACAATATACCTATACATACATAATTATACTAATTGAATATTCAATAAAAAAATTATCATGCATCTGGTGTTAGCTTTTCAACTTAACCTTTAGATATACGTTTAAATTTGAGAAAATTTTGTATGCAATGTAAATATTTTTGATTTTTTTAAGACACAAACGTTAGGAATAATTCGTGAACATGAATCAGTTTGCCTTTGTTTATTTATCTTGGCCAAAAAATATAGAAGGATGCGTAAAAAAGTGAGCCAATCATCAACAAAGTTGTCGTATTTCTTGTTTCCAAATTTATAGGGTACAATTTTGATGTGATAGTCTATGGTCCAAAATAGTGTTTAGGGGTATTACGCCCAACGTTTAGTTAAAAGTTAAGAAAACTTTTAATCCAAGCTCATCAAAGTATACTGTAAGTATTACACAGAACTATGAAATAAGTATACAATTGACTAATACTGAACCAAATAACATTATAAATAATATCCGCAAACGGTTATAATTTACAATATACTTATTGTGTTTGCGGGGAAGATTTGTAAACGATATGGCGACATAACGCTAATTTTACATTTAGTCAACATTTAGTAGGTAAATATTATTACCAATATTGATTACACTGTCTTATCATTTCAACGTCATATTATCTATACGTCCGAAATTTTCTGTACTCACTACACTAGCTATAAACGCACAGCCAAAAGTACTTGGTCTAGGAAAAAGCTAAAATTAGGAACATAGGTTAAAGGATTTTTGAAAATTAACTGCTGACTGCTATTCAGCTGGATCGTAGAGCTTTTCTTTTCGAACAAATTTATGTATACATATATGACTATAAAATGTATGCTTGCCCATACACTTTTAAGGCTTTCACATCTTTTGTATTAAAAATACGAAAGTTTGTCTGTAACATTCTGGATTAAATGAAATTCAGTTTGGATAAAGCTTGTATTTTGGTAAATAATAATCAGTGTTGTAAAGTGGTTGTCTGTCGGCTGTTGATTATGATGATGATATATCTACATGTGGAACTATTCATGCCCAATAACGAAGCAACCAAAAAGCATTAGATAAAATTGAAAATCGAAAAGGCATTTTATTACAAATGGTTATTATATATTCATTTCTTGCCAATTTCACAAGTCCATGTTACGTATGTAGGCCACACTAATATACTGGTACGATTTGAACGTGTGGTCACCGTGTCTTTCTAAGGCCAAGGTCGCAATGAGCCCGCATTGATTTTCGCATATTGTTTCTTGTTATTAGCGTCTATATTTTGCCTTCTATGTTTGAGTCACTTTAAAATTGCGCTTTTTTTTTAATTTTACTATTAGACATTTTTTTTATATAAATGTTTTCAGATTTTATAATTTTTTTCAATGGCCATCACCTATTGGTGATGGCCATCATCGCCTATTAACGCAAGTAACGCAAACGCAACATGTGTTGCAAATGTGCTGCCAATCTTAATACGACTGGGAATAAGGGATTAGGGGGGGATAGGGAAATAGGGTCTAGTATTCCTTACTCACCGAACACAACAGCACACATGATGTTATTTCACGATGGTCTTCTGTAAGGGGTTCTGTGGTTACTGCCGCCAGACAAGCTGCTCAAATGACTGCGAAACGCATTGTGCCCTGCCCTGAACTTTGAAAAGTTCATTTCCATAATTGGCCCCGTCCGTAATCGAACCCCTGAGACAGAGCGTTTAACTTAATAAGGCAATCACTTTAACCACTCATCCAACGAGCACTTCAAAACATTTCCTATATCTTCACATACATAGTATAAAATAAACTAGCTTCCCGCCGTCTGTCTATCTGTATGTACGCTTAGATCTTTTAAACTACGCAACGGATTTTAATTCGGTTTTTATTACTGGAAAGAAGTAGGTACCTGTGCGAAGTCGGAGCGGGTCGCTAGTTTCTTATAAAAATTCTTATCGCTGTATGGCGTCTCTAAACAACATTATACCATAACAATTAATACCTGACTTGCGTCTTTGTAAAAATAAAAACAATTCTTATCATGTAGTTACATAGAAACTTATAACGTGATTCTATTTCATAACATATAAAAATTCGTCTGTCGAATAATCTAAGATTGCGAATAAACTCATATCAAATCTGGCCTTGGATGTGATTTGGTAATTAACTAACATTTTACCATGGGCCACCTTGGCATACTTTATTATTAAGTTGCACATACTTGTGTGCACTGGTTTACTAAGACAAAAATAATATCTAGTGCTTTTTGAATTTTCAAACAATGGGGATAAGTGGAAAAGTATCCCTACTTAATAAATACTTTCCTGGTACTGGTTGAAAAATTGGACATCCGTGTGAAACCGAGAGCGGTTCGCTAGTTCTTTATAATTATTTAATAACATTATATTATTATAATAACACTAGCTGGTGCCCCCTACTTCGTTCGCGTTCAAAATGTTATACCTCTATAGCCTAAAGCCTTCCTCGATAAATGGACTATCCAACACAAAAAGAATTTTCCAATTCGAACCAGGTAGTTCCTGAGATTAACGCGTTCAACCAAACAAATTCTTCAGCTTTATAATATTAGTATAGAAAAATATAGATATTTATAAAATTTAAGATATTTTAAACAAACAATAGACATCCAACTTCAAGCGAGATATTTAACTTTGTAAAATTCCTTATATTGTAAATCGGACAATAAATCAATCTAGTAAGTAAGTATGTACTACTGACAGTGAATCTGTATAATATTTTATACAACAAAAATAGGTGTGATATTTCGCGCAGATTCGTGTAAAAAATTGGCTCACACAGTCCGTTTACATATTTTATTAAAATCTTTATGATAATATATGTGATAATTTGATTAGGAGTGTCATTAAATAATAATAAAAACACCGAGATAATTAATATATTCAACAAATATTTTGCCATATTTGTTTAAAAATATCCTTTGGTCCTTTGATTGATAATGCAACGTTATTTGGCCTTCTGCCTGCAAATACAGTTGCCGCATGTTTAGTTTGAAATTGACCTTTGTCCTTCCACAGGTCCCCCAGAACTAACTCACACATTCTTACCATGTCTTACTTTCAACAATTTAGCTCCATCGATGATGGAGAACTATCTTCTAAATATTTTGATGCAAGGCTCCATCTTATTTGGAACTTAAAGTGTGAAATATTTTTCTATGGGGACTAATTACCGGGACAAAAGTATCCGTTGTTTGAAACTAGAAGTTGGATGGCCATTTTTTTTATGTCAAGGTCGACAGGCTAACGGTCCACTTGATAACATCGTGGCTACCGTCGCCTATAAACATCTTGTTGGAAAGTTATAAGATAACCCGATAGACGGGTCATTTAACGCAAAATAATTTATTTAAATCGGAAACGTATAAGTAGTTCCTTTTACTTTTATTAGCACATTTGAATAATAATACAATATTTAGCACGGTTTTATTAACCTCAGCCACAGAGTTCACCGTCACGGTGAATGAAAGCTTAGCTTACTCAAGGAATAGTGTAGCCATTATTCGTGAACTAGATTATTTGCTCACGATTTCGTTCGCGTATCTATGTGTTTGTTATTTTGACGAATAAACTATATTACTATAAAGTTTCATCAAAATCATTAGTTTTTTCAAGAAAGAGTATCAAACAACAATAAATGCATCCTCACAACTTTCGCACTTATAAGTAACTATAGCGACCCGCCCCCAGCTTCGCCCGGGATGTATTTTTTTATATAGACTTGAAAGTTTAAAATATATCCCATGTAAAATGGGAAAAACCATGGCCACCATACATGTTCATTCCGCATAGAAGTTCGCACATTGACTCCGAATACACACCGGCTGCTGGCCAACGGTAAAAGTGTCGTCACGACGACCCATTCGGAACCGGCTCTGTGAACTGGGCCTGGCCTGTCTATCTATACTAAGCGTATCATTGAATGAACCTTTACGCAAACTGCCAATCTTGCCTTACAGTCGAGGCGAGGTGTCTACCTACACTCTTATATATGTTACTAGTTGGTGCCCCCGTGACTTGGTCCGCTTTGAAAAAGAAAATATATGACTAATATAACGCTTGACATCTTTATTTTATCGCTATGGCGACAGTGGCGTCCAATTTTTTCCTATTTTTGGACGATCCCTCGGAAACCAGTTATCCAAGTAATAAACTATATGTGTGTCAAATCTCATCCAAGTCCGTTGAGCCGTTTTTGCGTGAAATAGTCACAAACAATCCATTCATCCATCCTCACAAAATTACAACTATTTAATCCTCTCGAATTCTTTCGAGGGGTAATAATAACTTAAACATTTGACCTACAGACTCGCTTAGAGAAAGTTTACAAGACGTGTATAAGCAAAGTTATACGATATTATAATATGGTGAATGTATTTTTCCAGAAGCAATCCCCACGACGAGAAGCTGTTAAGGTTTTCGACAGATGAACCTTTGCAGTTAGGGCCACCGCCTCGCACCTGCTATCCTCTAGTCGTCATATTGGCCAGAGATCAGAGAGACACGGGGGAATTGAGGCCAGATGATACGGTACATATAATTCCTAACCAATATCATAAATGTGAAAGTGAAATTTTAGTTTATTGCGCTCTCACGCCTTAACTACTCAACCGATAGCAATGAATTTTGAATACACGTTGTCAGATCAAGAAAAGGACATGAATCATTCATCTAGAAATAGTACTGTTCTCTATAGGGAAGAGAACGAAACCGCGGACAAAAGCAACAACATTTGAGAAATTTATATTAAATTTTATTGTGTTCTCCTCCTTTTGTTTTAAGATAAGTTTAGTTATTTCTTTAAGTAAATGTTTAAGAATAAAATACTTAACGGCCAATAACGGCAAATTAATTTTATTACTTCTATTTAAGGGATGTTTAAGTGTCTTTCAAAAACAATTTATTTCACTAAGCTAACGTTCCTAATTTACGAGATATTCTTGTTTTTATAAATGACCCGGAATTATAGCTCTACAGTGACAAGATAATTATTCTTGATTTTCAAAAAAGTTTATGACAATTTTTTATAACACGTTTAATTTTTCATCCGCCGAGCTTTTTAGTTTCAAAATATTTTTTAAGGTCCTTTATCAAAGAAATTCATTTTCACACAAAATAAGCATTAAAACTATTACTTGTAATGTACATTTTATCTTTCTTGCATTTTCAGGTGGCGTTAATAAGTGTTATACACATAAGAGATGACCAATGTTCTTTGCCGAGCGGTATATTAGCGCAGTACCTCAAACAGGTCAATGGACATCTCTCATGCTTGAAGGTAAACATCATTAACATTTAATCGTCAAGGTTAACTAAATGAAATAATTTAGTGAGAGTGACAGTATATGTTCCGGATTATAATATTACTACTACACTTAAGGCGGGATTCCATTGGGCCGGTAGCTTACGTACAAGTTGACGCAATACTTGCGCGTATGTTCGTGGAAACCCACCTTAAATACGTAAAATGAAACATGACAATTCGCGCAACTCGGGCGGGATAAATTCGGGCGAGTTGTCCATTAACTCACATTTTTCGTTGTAGTGTCAAGGTCTGAAGTGCTCTAGCTGCACATAGAGTAGTGGTCGAAATAATTAGCATCACTTTAAATAACAAGAAAAATACAAGACGTAATCGCAAGAGGCCTGAGCAATGGGTCAGAGATTGAAATGGCGCGCACGCAACTAGCGCGAATAGCGTCATGCGTTATTTTATTGTTTATTTGTATTGTAATTTGAGACTTGTGATTTGTGACAGTTGTTTACTACGAATAGAATAGAGAGTCCAAAATATAGCATATATATATAGGTCTGCTGTTAACGCGTCAGGCTTTGATGGCCGTCACGATTTAGCTTTCCTTATTTGTCAGTCATACGCATATACACGATAGGAATGTTAGAAATACACATACATAAGATATATTAGAAACACGTGGAATATTTTTCACGAAAAAGCAGCTGACTCACAATTGGTGGTAAGTGGTTACCATCGCCTTGGGTTGACCATTTAAATTCACACTGTTTTAAAAAGCGGTTCTTTAGCCTTAGTCCTACTGTATTCGGCAGTACACTTGCAGCACTTGTGACGTTGCTTGTGTTGTAGGCGACGGTAGCCATCTACCATCAAGTGGACCGTCAGCCTGTCTGCCGGGCTTAACATAAAAAAAGTGTGTGTCAGCTCCGACGTACGACTGGAGTTTACTCCTTACGATTTTAAAATACATAGATTAGTAAATGAGGATAAATTAATGCATTTTGTTAGCTTTATTAGTTTGTATTTTATTAATTATATTATATTTATTTTATTTTATTTGGGAAAACAAACAATTACACCACATATAGTAAATTTGAAAAAAGATAAACATACATAAATAAAGGTAATAGTGCAATCAACAACATTTTCCACGAGTTGGTAAACTAATTTTTTACAAGACTTTATACATAACAAAAAGGGTGTATTCTTAACAAAAAACAAACAAAAAGGGGTAAAAACAAAGAAAAACAAAAAACAAAACAACACTACACCATAAAACTAAATCAATTTAACAATATTATTTTTATATTCCCGTGACCTAGTAGAAGATGGATCAACACCAGTAAATAGACAATTGTACTTATGCATCACACGATATAAAGGCGCACGTTCACCAGCGTTAGTTAATTAATTAATATAATTTAAATAATTAATCAATTTAATAAATAATTTAATAATAATTAAAACATGTTAATATATTATATGTATTATATTATATTAATATGTATTGAAGCATATTACGTAGCCTGCAACGTGTGACGTGTGACATTTGATTTTACTCCCATAAATTTTCACACCCCGGGCATATATAATTATAAAAATCAATTCTTATAAGGAGTATACTCCAATAAGAAAAGAACAACATGTAACCTCGAATAAAAAACTGGAGAGAACGAACTTATGCAAATTACATGAAATTCGCATTGTTTCATTAGGGTGTATAGAGGAATCTAATGGAGTCCCGTTGGTTACAGCAACTGTACGTGACGGGTGAGGTGGGGGAAGTGGGCGCGGTGGAGGGGGAGGCGCGGTACGCGGAGGCGGGAGGGGCGGAGGGCGCCTTGTGCTGCGTGTGCGCAGCGCAGCCGCTCTCGCGCGCTCTTTTGCCCTGTCGACATGCGTGTCTCTGCGCGCATTGTCTACGTAAGTCGTCTAACCTAAAAGTGTTTATCACTAGCCCGGGCTCGCGACTTGGTTCGCGCCTCTTTTGAAAAATATATAAAAATAGGCTTTATAACGCCTGACAAAATATATGAGCAATTTTTTTTTTTAATCTATAATTTTGCCAGGCGATTGATCCCTTGCTAAAGCTACTTTTTGTCTGGACGAAAGTTACAGTTAGTCCATTTCGATATCCCTGACAATGTGTATGCATAGTTTAATAATATGTTAATGTTAAGTTAATGAATAGTTAGGCGTAAAAAGGTAACAGACAGACAAAGTTACTCTTAGCTTGTCTGAAGGCCAAAAATAAATAAAATATCTGACACGCACGTATAAAGGTAATTTCAAAGGCGCATATAATCCAGGCGATCTAATCTCGTGGAATAATATACCTTATTAACTTTTTGGAAACTATAACTTGATCGAATTTATTTTTTATGTTAAAAGGATCTCAAATTATAAATTTTCCAAGTAATAAAATGTTCAATAATAAATTCCGTGCATGTATGTAATGACATAACGCGTCGGTACAGTCAAGGGCAACTTCGAACTGATTCGTTTGTAATTAATTCGACTCGCGTACAAAATCAATTGTTCTCGACTTTATTTAGAGACCTTTGACTATAAGCACTTGGTCGTAGTGGCGGAGCGAAGCATAAATTATCGCATATCGCTTTTGCAGACCTCAATATATTGGACGTGTTTGAATGTCAATGATATTATTTCTATAATCTATTCAAATTTGGCCTTAGTTTCTGGACTTCGCTATAGTCCATTGATTTCCTTAATATTAGTCTAGCCATATAAAACTTATTTTTGGAATCATACTATTGCAATTATTTCTTACTAGCTGTTTAGTATAGACTAGACCCTATCTTCGCACGGATACAATTTTTTTTTGTCATCAAATTTTCCTAGTTTGTCGCGTATCAAAACCAATTTGATGGTTTGTAAGAAGTAAACGGATGATAGAGTTTTATTTAATTTTAAAATACTTAAAACTCTTTTAAATATTACATGTAAAACATCGTTTTATAATAGTTTTATAATATAAAGTAAAAAGTAAATCTTTTCATATACAAATGAGACTCGAATGAGTCGACCATTAAAACTTTAATAAAACATTTTAAAGTAATTTAAATATTATAACTTAGTTTCAACTGTGACCTCGCCTTAAAAGCGTTTGTTATTCACAACTCGTACATTCCATTCGATAAAGGATGCAGTTTCGATATTAACAGTGACCTTTAAGGTTCAACGTGGCTTAAACCATCGACCTTAAAGAAGATTTTATGTTAAAGATTTTAGTTCACAGTAACATACAAGTGTTGTTTTGTTACTGTGTGTCTATAAAGTTTTACTCGTCTCATAAGTGTACTAATTAATTTAAATGCATTTTGAGACAATTTTCGATTGACACTCTTTTTTTGTCCTGAATAAGAAAAAGGAAATTTACTTAGTTAAGTTCTTAATATTATTAAATAAATGGTAATAATTTGCTTAATCATCTTTCCATTGCTTGAATGTATACTAATGTGTTATCCTAAATGAATATATAACTATGCATTTTTTCGGCAAATTATATTTGCTTTGTTTATCGCTCTTTTTATTAATGAAAACCGTATCAAAATCAGTTGGGTGGTTTAGAAGAAGAAGAAACTGTAAGAGGGCGACTTTATTTTATATGTATAGAGTTACACAATAAGTAGGTATATTCTTCTTGATAGAATTAAAAATCCCGTCCCTGTGTACTCGAAGAATAGTGCACGATTTTTTTTTTAAATCCTACATTATATTATGTTACAGCTAAACTCGACAAATGTCCAATTTGCCGGAGCGTGATCAAGAGTTACTTCTGCATAAGAAACGACGACGAGCCGCTCTCCGAACTCAAGCAACAGCAGTATCCTTTTAACAGGCGACTTTTCAACTTATTCCATTATCACTAATTAATATTCTTGAAGCGAACAAACTACATTAACACAATACTGCGGTTGCATTTTATCAATACACCTCCAATAAGGCGTGTGTACCACTGCAAGCGACCGACTCGCTTCGTGCTAGCATTAAAAGTAAAACAGATCCTTTGTGAATTTTCGAAACCAGTGGAAATGAAAAAATAAAATAAAATGTGAAGTCAATCACCTGAATGAGATTATCTCGCTTCATGCTAGTTCATGATTTGTAACAGTTCTTATGTGAATTTTCGTAAGCAGTAAAATTTAGCAGTTATATTAAAAGTAATGGAATATGAAAACATTAAAAAAAATAGCAAATAGTTCAAATCTGATGATAATATTTCCATCTATCATAGTTGGATTGAGCTGAGAAATGTTTGATCAGAGTTTTTACTTATTATAATCTATTGGAATCTTTGATTATTATCAAACTGAACAATAAAAATTTAAATGCTATTAAAATAATAATATCCGTCGTCTGCGATTGATTTAAACCTGTGCTTCGAAGACATTGAAGTACTAAAACTATGGAATTTGCGTCAAAATTGTCAAAGTGGCACATAAAAAGTACGCCTAAAACGGAATCATGGCGGAATACAGAGTAGTAACGACCAAGTTCTACTATTCATTTTAAACTCCAATGTATTGACGTAAAGTCACATTTTCTTTAAATGACAGATGTTTGGTTGGTTTTAAATGACAGATGACAGAGTTTGCTCTACGCATATGTCACTTTTAAATGTTCCATAAAGTTCCTAGTGACTTGACCTGACTGCTTTGGACTTGACAGACCTGTTTTGGAAATCTCTAGAAAAATTAGACTTGACTTGACTTGACTGACTAGTCTCGGGATCTGCTATTTTTGATTTTAATTTCAATTTTGTCTTTTTTATTTAAAAAAGACTTACAAATTGCTATTTTTACTAATGACACTGGCAAAATCATCGGAGAAAACCTGATGGAGCCAAGACATTAAAAAAGAAGAAGAAGAAAGTTCCTAGTGTTTTGTATGGCGTGCGAAATCCATAGTTGTAGTATATTGATGTTCGAAGGTATTTGTTTGAAAATAAACATTAGTACAATCATAGGATTGTGTGCTCTATTACTGATACAATAGGATTAAAATTGCACTGATATTTTTCTATAATTTTTGTAGTATTGTTCTTGTCTAACAATACTCATTAATTTTTGTGTTCAAGAAAATCAACAAGATGCTATATTTTCTGTGTTATTGCACGGATCATTAATAATTGTATTAGGTAGTGTATGATGATTTATTTTTAATTTTTTTTTTTTTAATATTAAAGAGACGTGATTTTTTAAAGACAAGAAAAATCTTTGTAGATATAAATATACTTATAAATATTTTCGTGTTAATTTTGTAAATTGAATAGAAATTTTTGAAGTGATTCATAGTGAGTGGGTTTATTACATGTGTTTTTTTTTATTTTTTATTATTATTATTTATTCTACACGTTAAAGAAAATTGAACCTTATTTCCACATACAATGTTTCACTTTAGAACGTCAAGATAAGATCACGGTCTCACATGTTAACCGCTTTAAATATTGTAGCTTCATTAGGTCGGCAATTTGAAATTTATAAAGACTAATTAATATTCTAAAAGTTTTTGTGATATCTTAACTAATCATTCACTAACGTACATAGCTTTTTATAGCATCGCTTCGTGTGTGACCGTGGTCTTATGAAATTTACAATTTTTTTTTTTTTTTTTTCAAAATTTTCACGAAATACAGAACCAACCCCCTCCCCATTATGGTGGTAATTAATATGTGTGAATGACGTGTGAAGGTACTGTGATAGCTTATAATAAAATTTCGCTATGTAAATAATTGTACGAATTTAGTGTTTAACACGTAAAATTAAAGGAAGATGTGGACCTATATATTAGTTTTTATAGTTTAAGGCGTGTGCACACATCGGCAGTACAAGTAGAGGACCGTCGAATGTGTGTGACGGTCTTACATACTATTACTATAATATTATTTGTTGTTATAATTAAATCAAACACAAGTGTTGAGAAGTTTTCAACTTTGGTATAATAAGAGCACAAATGGATCTACAAGAAAATTTATTCACCATATACTGTCAATATAACCAGCAATGTTATTTTTTTTTAAATAATAATAATATTTATTTCGGATAATTTACAATCCATATGAAAAAAGAAACTAAATTTAGAAATATCAACAATAATTACAAATATTTACAATCTTAATTTAGTAAGATTTGGCATCAAAGTTTTTTTTTTAAATGATTTCCAATGTAATCAATTATAAATTATTACTTTGGTTACAAAGTCTCAATAAAATAAAATCAATTTAAAAATAAATAAATATGAAAATTTAATTCGCTCGTTTCACATGATCCCCGAACGTGTTGATGGCAACGTGACGTCATCCGGAACTTAAAAAGTCGCCGTCCATTGTTGCTGACGGTACTCGCACTCAGTACCGTCAGCAACAATGGAGACACTTAATGAGATTACGTCATCAAAATGGCGGACAGATTGGCGTATTAGCAATTTCCGGGGCTTTACTATAAAACGTATTCCCATAAATTTCATGGTCGATTTGGGATTCCCATATAAGCCATGAAATTTATGGGAATAATAATTTTCGCAATCAGTGGTCAATGGGTCAGTGTATTTTCTTGCGATCCATTTGTTGAATGAAATATTTTTAGCGCCTTTAAAAAACACTTTTAAATTGTAACGTTTAAAATTTTTCTTTTTTTTTTAAATTAATAAATGAAAAAAAAATTAATCACACTTAATGGTTTAAGACGTTTGCAATATTTCAATAGGGGAACGTAAAATTAATTAATTATAATTTAATTTAAACCAGATAGTCTTCCAATTTATCCTAAAATGTAAAAGATCTCACTACTAAAACTAAATGAATTAAATATTAGATGAAACTAACACAAAAGTTCTCTCGTTTTTATTTCTGTTCTGACCAAATGCTAAAATTGCTCACAATTAATAAAGTATTTATATAACTATTGTATTAGCATAAATAATAATATGCTATCTGCATCATCCTTTTTCAAAAAATCTATTTCAATGTGGAAATTTGGGTTTTCTCTTTCCATATATAGAGCTCTCAACTAATTAAAGATAAAGATACAATAAATCTTTTTATTGTTTGGTCAGATCAGAATATTTATAATAAAAAGCCTTATCCATTAATAAATAATATGTATATACATACGCATAGCAATTGTGACTCCATTCAAAAAAAAAATTGTAGCCATATTTTAAGAACGAATTACCGTCCAGACAAATCATAAAAGTTTTTAACTTATTTTTTTATAGGTCTTGAGTTCATAACGATTGAATAATGTGATTATGGATCTGCTCCTGCCTGTAATTTCCAAAATTAAAATAGTCTTTTTATTTATGAAAACGAACTCAATTAGCGCCATCTGTAGTTTTTTTTTAAACTAAAAACTAAAAATAATTTGTATTACACTGTTATTATATATTATCCATCGAATGAGCATTGGATTTTTTTTCTACAAGCTATGAATTCCAAAACAGGGCAAGTCCATATTTAAATTATTGAAACGTTCAAAAAAATTATAATAATTTTTAGTGAGATCCACATCGTAGTAAAAATAATAATAATATTATTTTTGTTATTCCAAATTTATAGTTTTAATGTGTAATAAAAATATATATATATATTCCTTAAAAAAATATATTAATAATAAAATGATTATTTTGTATCTAGTCAATGACGATAATAATATCCTTTTACCCGACATGGAGCAATTTATAGATATACATATATATGACGAACATTCAAAAATATGCCTTAAGGGCCTCTTCACTCGAAAGACGAAAGATCGGCGTGGATAAGTGTGAGGCGGCCCTTAATAGATTTTCCAAAGTTTTTTTTTTTTTATAAAAGTCTCAAGAGGCTAGTATTAATAGAAGTGAACTTAGAAAATAAAAATGTATATTTTTGTCTAGCATATACTATTATTACGTATACCGTAACGAGAAAATGGATAATAAAATTACATTGCCAAAGTATTATTATGGTTTTATTTGTTTCAAATAATAAATTCTAATATTAAGTATAAATAAAACTTTTGCCATCGTTTTTTCTCCCTTCAGAGAAAAATGTACAAAACTCGAGCAATATTAATTCTAAAATGTTTTATGAATTAAAAATCAGAAATTATATGAAAGTTGAATCAAACCCGAAATAAAAATCATTAAAAAAAAATTCGATTGAATAAATTTTATTAACATGTCATATGTGTACAATTAATACAATAATAATAGGCAATTTATACAATAATAATGACTTCACTGCATTCAAATAGGACGTGGCCACGTTTTTTTTATCTATCTTAAATACCTTACTATATACACTGTTTTCATCTCACAAATCTTTCCTGTATTTAGGGATAAAGGGTCAAACGAAGTACCTATTTGAATAGTTCAAAACGAGCTTTGACTATATCTATACTTAATTTTTGTAAGTACATCGAAAAATGAAATATAGTTAGAATATCTTAGATATCCCTTTGATGACAAGTAGTTAACTGTTTCCTTATAGTCTGTCTGTACAAAACAGCCTCATTATTCTTATAGTCTATCGTCAGTTTTTTCATCTTTCTCCCTCTCCACATACAACTGTGAATTCTTCACGGCCGAATACAAACTGAACAAGAGATGCAAGGCCTGTATCCTGTCGTTCAGTGTATCACCAGCTATGGGTATATCGAAAAGACCGCAAAGCAAGTCCACGTATTGGGACAGAGAGCAGTCCAAATTCGCTGGCGGAAATCCAACCTCGTTGAGCGTTTCTTCCATAGACTCCGGCCACTCTTCCATCAAACTGTCGATGTCTGGCATTTTACTGAAAATATTAAGAGCGTTACACGATCAGAATCAGAAATTTACGATTCCCGGCGGATCATAATGCCATGATGTGTTTAGTTTGCAGACAAGATATTAACGTCATATTATTTGTAGTTTTATAATGTAGTAAATGGCTGAAAAATATTTTAAAATATTGGGATAATTTTCTCATATCAGTTTTTAAAGAGCGCTTTTTTGAAACTAGCGGTCGACGGTCTACGCATAAGCGAGATAATAGGGGTTAAAGTATGAAATTGCCGTTTTATTGTAATAGGTACTTCGAATTGACATAGAACCTTCATGGTTTGAGATTTTTGAGTGAAACTTTTTTCATACGGTACCTATATAGTTCTTCTTTTAAAAAATGTGCAACATTCGATTATCAACTTTCAGTTGTTTTTTTTATTCAGCTTAGACAATAAAGATGGATACTTCGAAAATTCGTGTGATTTTTGAATACGAGTTCCGACGCGGAACTAACGCGGCAGAAACAGCTCGCAATATTAATGTTGCGTTTGGAGAGGGGACTGCTAATGAACGCACTGTGCGATTTTGGTTTAAACGCTTTCGTGATGGAAACTTCGATTTGAAGAACGAACCACGTGGAAGACCGCCCACACAGGTGAATAACAATGATTTGAAAGAGATGGTGGAAGCTGATCCGAGCCAAACTACCCAGGAATTAGCGGCATGGTTTAACGTTACCTTACCAACAATATTGACTCATTTGCGTCAAATCAATAAAATAAAAAAATATGAAAAATGGGTGCCTCATGATTTGACTGATCTGCAGAAAGAAACGCGTGTTGAAACTTGCGTTGCCTTGTTGAATCGATACAGAAATGAAGGAATATTGGATCGAATTGTGACATGTGATGAAAAATGGATTCTTTACGATAATCGTAAGCGGAAAATGCAATGGCTGACCCCAGGTCAAACGCCGCAACAGTGTCCTAAAGCAAAGCTTACCAATAAAAAGTTAATGGTAACTGTTTGGTGGTCTCAGCGTGGTGTTATTCACTATAGCTTTCTCCGATCTGGTGAAGCAATAACGGCAGATGTCTACTGCGCCGAACTCCGAACAATGATAGCGAAACTAGCAGTGAAACAGCCCCGACTTATGAATCGATCTTCACCATTATTGCTCCATGATAACGCGAGACCTCATACAGCACGAGAAACCGTTTTAACTGTACAGGAACTGCAATTAGAAACCATTCGTCACCCTCCGTATTCGCCAGACCTTGCTCCAACGGACTACCATTTTTTTCGTGATTTGGACAATTTTCTGCGTGATAAAAAGTTTTCTTCTCAGGAGGCAGTGCAAAATGCTTTCACACAGTTTGTCGAATCTAGATCACCAGAGTTCTATCGCAAAGGCATAAATGAGCGTCCTATTAGATGGCAGCAATGTATAGATAATAATGGTAATTATTTTGATTAAATAAATATGTTAAATTAAAAAAAAAAAAACGAATTTTTATTTTTCAGTACAAATCGGCAATTTCATACTTTAACCCCTAATATTAGTAAAATTATATGCGAATTCAAAAATTCATATAATTTATTAGTACATGGCTGAAAAAAACATACGATTTCTGTAAATTTTCTTTCAAGAAAAGTATAATCAAAAGTATCACTTTTAATATTAAACGTGTTATTTTAGGGTCAAATTTGAGATATTTCTGTTTTTTTATGGACCTAGTATGCGAAGTCATTAATGTTCTAAAAGATTGTGCTATATTTTTTTTAATAACTTGTATATTTATCTGCGTAGGCCGTCGACCGCTAGTTTAACAAAAGGGCTGTTTTAAAATGTTCTAATGAAAATTCCCTTTAAAATATTTTTCTGCTATTTACTAGATTGTACAACTACAAATAATATGACGTTAACATCTTATCTGTAAACTAAAACATCTGAAACTACTGAAATCATAAATTTTGATTCCAGCGTGATTCTAATTGATGAATGGTCTTAAATGCTTTATTGACTCTTTTATGTCATAGAACGACAGGCAGACTTAATGCTGATACGATAAAAGTTTAAAGAGAATCAATCTACCTTATGTTTCGAAACTTCAGAGCAAAGATTTCTCGATAGTTTTCTATAAGTGGGTGGTTTATACTCACTATCATTATATACTCAATTATATAATATACTCGTTTATACTCATCATTTTTTATTATAATTAAAAATGAAATAAATCTTTATTAGTTCTAAACTTATTTCGTAAATTTCATGAAGTGGGATTCAAAAGCTTATTATAAATTAATTTATATTATGGTTTTTTTAAATAAACATTCTTATGATAAGACATCACTGTGTTTCGCAGTCATAAAATGTGCAGCCCATCTGGCGGCAGTAACCACCTGCGTACGATCACTAGACCACCATGTAATAACAGTGGGTCTACCTACTGTTGTTTTACGACTAGTGAATATAATATAAGGGATGGCAAAGACAATTTCTCTTTAACCCTTAACCCTACTAAGGGGTGTGTTAACAGGTGACAGTAGCCACCTATTCATCAAATTAGACGTTAGACTACCTTTACCTATATAACAAAAAAATGGTTTACCCTATTGTAGGTCGCTACCTAGGAGCGCAAAGATAACTATTCTACTGTCTAGATTAAGATATCCAACATCGGAGAGATATAGGCTGATGATTCTGATAGTGATGATTGCATACCTATTATATGTAACAGTCGGTGCTGGCTTAGCCAGGTGCAGCTCGCTCACGTCTTTTATCCAACGTTCTATAGCTTTCGTGTTCTTCTCTGCGTTTTCAATCTTCTTTGTCAACTGTAAACCGTTTTAGAGCAGAGATGTGAATGAGCAATTCTCGTAAAGTAGCCTTTTGAGGGCAATGCTCTTAGGGGACGTTCAAGTATTACGTAACGCAATTTAGGGGGAGGTTTTCGTTGGTAAAATTGGTCACTTGGTTGTTACGTAACGATTAGTGAGGGGAGGGAGGGTACAGAAAAGCGATACTGGGTTCAAAAATTGCTTTATGTAATACTTGAACTCCCCCTTACCACTGTCGACTTGGCACTTGAAGTTTTCGAGATAGCTCTCAGTTGCAAGTGTAGTAACGCTGAGTCACTTTGCTCTGCTGCCGGTTCATCCAAGACAGCTAAACCTGAAATGGATTTTTAATTTTATTTTCAACATTGTACCTACGCAGATGTAGAGGCTTGTATATTAATGTTGCCACATTTTGAGCGGAAAAATGAATGTAACTATCAGTAAATATATTTAATCAAAATTTTTTTAATGTTAAGGTCGACAGACAAGCTGACGGTCCACTTGATGGTATGTGGCTACCGTCGCCTATAATACAAGCAACGCCACAGGTGATACAAGTGCGCTGCCGATTACAGCGGTATCAAGGATAAGCGATAGGAAAATGGACTCTGGCATCCCTTACTTATCGAAACACAACAGCACACATGCTGTTATTCCACGGTGGTCTTCTTTAAATGGGTACCATACGGACTGTCCAAATGACTGCGAAAAGCAGTGTGCCCTGCCATTACTAAAGGCAGGTTTGAAGGCTTTAAACTCAAAGGGTTAAAGGTTAGTTTGATCTATAACCTATGTTGCGGTGTTCATTATCTTCCTCATAATCTCAGCCGTATGACATTCACTGCTGGATATAGGTCTCTTTATAATTTTCGTCTGGTCAGAAGCAGTCTGGACCTAGCGTTGATACGCGACTTTATAAAGAAGCTGTTTTGTTGTTAACTTGTTTGATTTGCGATAAAAAAACAGCTGACATACCATCAGGGCCAGAGGGGTGTACTTAAATGGGGTAAAGGATAATAGTGGAACCTGTTTTTCATAATGGTCTTCTATCTGTCAAGTCACAATGCTTACCTAAATTGTCTATATGCTCCAGAACATTCTCCGATATCTGTTTACCGCGAACGTTGCAAGATGGCGTCGTCACCTTTATGAAGGCGTCTATGTCGCCTACGGCCGGCACGTATTCTGGTACGAACGGGTGAAGCTTGAAGTCTATGTCAATCTTCTGCGGAGTGTACCTGGCAAAAACGTTTTATTCTTATGTTAAGGTCGTCAGACAGGTTGACGTTCCACTTGATGGCGAGTGGGTATAGTCGCCTATAACACAAGCAACTCCACAGTTGCTACAAACGCGTTGCTGGCTATAGTAGATAGAGAAATGGCTTCTGCTGGCATCCCTTATTCACTCACCGAAACACACTGCTGCTATTTAACGTAACGTACAGTAACGGGTGGTTACTGTCCAAATGACTGCGAAATGCAGTGTGCTTGCAATAAAATCGGCATACTTTTCAAAAATGGCGTATACCGGAAATGCCTTACGGAACCGGGCAACAGCTAGTGTTATATAAACACAGGTGATTTTTCGTAGTCATCTTCTGCATGGGAGTGGTTACTGCCTCCAGACAGGCAGCTCAGTAAATTAACTTGATGCACTAAGCAGTATTCTCTGCCACGCGTGTCTTATCAATGTTACCAAAAGTATTAGGTAATTAACTTGTCTATAATGACCAGATAATGACCAGCTTTTTCCTTTTATTTTTGTATATGTAATAAAAATGCAAGTTTAAACTTAATAGATTTTCACAAGCCTCAATTGTAAGTCAAATTGTTTAAGCAAAAAAAATCAATTGAAATCACACCAGATAACAGGAAAAATAGAGCCGCAAGAGGGATACCGCAAACCGCTCCGAAGCTAATTTTACTACCGACAGTTACGAGCATCTGAATCTGCCAAAAATACACCTTATCGCGTTGACAATAAGAGCTATGTAGACATATAAAAATAAAATCAACACGTTTGACTATTAGCGCGTGTAACTAATTAGATTTCTATGGTTGATAAACATTTTGTTTTATTATGGAATATATTTACCATTCATTAACTAACTACTCTATCATTAATGCATAAACATAAGCGGATATGTTAACGGCAGGCCAACAGATCGATAGCTTGAAATTTGCTATTAGTTGCTATACATTTCAATTAAATAAGATATGAATACATTATTTTGTCACGTAGAGTGACCTTAGACTTTTATTTGATAGCATATTTTTTGCCTGCGACTTCGTTTGCGTCCCTTGAACCCTGGATTTTCTGGATGAATGGTACCCCATGTCTTTTTCCGTACCTCTGATTGACAAAGTAGACGAAATTTGAAAGCGTAAAATCGTAACAAACGAACAAACAACAAACTTACTTTCGCATTTAGGTATACCTAATGTCAAATCATAATAATAATAATAATTTTTATCCCGGCCAGCCTCATCGATAACCCTGAAGCGGTTGGTATTCCGTGGAGTCTATTTCTTATCCATAATCCACTATAGTGCAGCACACTTGCAGCAGCTTACTTGTGTCGCTTATGTTATAGGCGACGGTAACCACATACCATCAAGAGGACCGTCAGCTTTTTTGTCGAAAAAAAAATTGTACAATAAATAATATTTTTTTAGTTATTTTGGTACCGTTGACCTAATTATACCTATATGACTGCATTTGAAACGTAGGTATCTAAGTGTTATTGATACAAGGCTACAGTGTGGGCGGCAATAAACAGGTCATTCTTTCGAATAGTTGAGCATTTCAAATGCATTTAATATGATGGAATATATTCTGACATGCCGAAGTCAAAATAAACGTTATTTTAAAACAAGTAGGTATACTCTTTGAGAGGAAATCTATAACATACAGAATTGTGATCTTTTATGCGAGTTACCTACAGAGTATTTCACTTGAAAATAATTGAATGTTAAGTTAATAGTATGATTTTTATGTTTTTATTATTGCGTTTCGATGAGTTAGATAGGGATGCCAAAGCCAAAAAATTTATAAAGAGAAAAGATTTGTATATTTTTAATGGATAAACTGAAAAACTACAGAACCGATTTTAAAAATACCTTCACCTATAGAAAGCTACGTTATCAATGAGTAACATAGGCTATATTTTATAAAATTACGCGGGCGAAGTCGCGTGCAACTTCAATCTACAAGCTACAAGCTAGTCCCTTGTACTTTATCAATCTAGGCAACGCTTGTATTTAATGCGACGACGATAGCCACTTACCTATGTAAAGAGCACATAAATGAAAAAATACGCTCACTTCATGATGTATTGAAATATGTTATCCATCTCCGGAGGCACCTTCAAGTCCTGAAACTGTTTCGGGTCGTACGCCCCCTCCGCCGGAATCACGACGCTGCTCTTCTTCCTTCCACTTCCCAAAAGAGGATCAGCTCTATCTTCCATATCACCGCTGTCGCTCTCTGAAACAAATCGATCGGTAATATAAGAGAACCATTTCCTCTGAAACTTCTCTATATAGTTAGTATGAACTTTGTACTTACGCCTATATCATAATTTCTTCTTTACATGATGTATAAAATAAAGTATACTATTTCACATATATTTCATTATAATAAACATTTTTTATTTTTATTAAAGACTGATTTGTTCTTGGCCAGCATCTAGTCGTGTAGTGAAGATGAGCCCTATGATGGAGTGAGCTCACCCAGAAGATTCCTATTCACTCGAATTTTGAAAAGATTTGGGTTATATGAGTTTGGAAACACGGAAGTAATGCGTAGCTTGCTATTTTTGATATACATATGTTATAATCGATAAAGGTATCTTGGCCTCAAACTGTTAGCCTGATATCTTCAATCAAAAATTTTTATTTTAATATGTCTTGGTATAAAAAAATTAATTCAATAAGAAACAGTTTTATTTACTTACAACAAATTAAAAAAGAGTCACCTTTTAAAAAATAACGTTTAAGTATACCTAGAACAAAAAAGTGTTTACCAGAATTTTCAGAAGAATCAACACGTTTAGTTATCTTGGACGACTTGAATTTAGCGCTGCCTTCTTTTATTATTTGCTTTGGTATATCATTCGCTTTTTCCGGTGACTCGGTTTTTTTATCTGGGGACTGGCAAATAGGAACATAATAATAATCAAATAAAGTAGATACCTACTTACAATTATTTATTTGACAGTGTTCGGTATTTTTTTTTCTTGTCTATTGTACTTTAATAAGTAAAAAGTTATCATTATATGGCGCCCTGTTCTAAACCTATTGTAGGTATATTGATGGGATTGTTAGAATTTTATATTTATGAAGTAGGTACTTATGGTTTTCAAATTTTAATGTTTCTAGATAGCTGAAATTCGGAAAATCCGTTAAGGATTTTTGAAAATTTCAATTCGTGCGAAGCCGGGGCAGGTCGCTAGTATATAATATTTATTTACAATTTTAAGAATATAGACATTATCTTACTGCGTCTTTTTCAGACAAGTTGCCCAAAAACTTGTCTCCATCCAAAAATCGACTCCGGTCAGAGTCACTATCGCTCTCGGAGTCGAAATCATGTCTTGCAGGTCTGGCTGGAGGGTTGAACTTCGACATGGCTGCCTTAAGAACCTCCTCTTCTTCAGAGGACGAGGGGCTTTCTATTTCTTTCGCGTTTGTAACTGGTATGCTTTCGTCGTACATTACTCGGACATAACTATCGTTGGCAGTTTGGCAATGTTTATCATTCGTTGTCATGGCAACCGGCGTCGGTTAATCGACCTCCCCGATCGGAACTCCCGTATGTTATGAACATGTGCATACGATAGAAGACAAGTGAGTGTCTTCGGATGACATGGTAACGGCACCGAGTGGCACAGCTGTTTGAAAGTTCTGTTGAAAAATGCGCTAACAGTGTGCCCGAATACCCACCTTCTATAATTTATGCACATTATTGTATGCCGTTCAATAAACTCACCTCACTAGACTGCTAACAAAGAAACAAGGTGCTGATCGATGGCGGACACGCAACATTTTCACAATGATTAATAAAGTCGCTGCCCGCCTCTTTTCTGTTTCTCCACTAACTCAATAGAAAGAGCGATATACCAGGAATAGTGCGTGTAATTAGTAAAAAAAATGTATTCATGCGAAGCCGTATCGACTCGCTAGCAAAATAAAGAAAAATTATAACAAAGCAATTTTTATTCCATATCTCAAGTATGTAACAATTTATAAACAACTTCTTTTTCTATGTTAAAGGTCCACTCTAAGGTAAGTGGCTACCGTCACCTGTAATACAAGCAACGCCACAGGTGCTGGTATCCCTTACTCACTCATTGCTGTGCTGAGCTCAGCATTTGTGCTGTTGTGAGTGTCACTCATTGAAACACAGCACAAATGCTGTTATTTCATGGTGGTCTTCTGTAAGGAAGTGGTCACTGCCGCCAGACAGGCTATGCAAATGACTGCGAAACGCAGTGTGCTCTGCCACTACTTCCCAGATCCAGACTATTATAGAGGCAATTTTGAAAAGTTGACCTGGCATCTAACTCAGGATCCCTGATTGTTAATTTTCATACAGAGAAAAATAAATTAGACCTATTAAGAAATAATTCTATTTATTAATTAAAAAATATATATACCTCCAATATATCAAAATTTTCTATCAGCTCTCGGACTATACAAGTAATATCCCCCACAAAGTATCATTATCGTTATGAACCATTATCTATTTTTGTCTTCTATTCTAATATTAACTCATAACTAATAAAATAAATGCATACAAGACTGCACACCGGTCAAATTTGTCGGCCACTGACTTGTAATTCCTTAATTTTTGTAATCAAGAAAGTACCCTAATTTGTTTATTTATCTCAAAAAAAATAGGGAATTCAGTTAGCTGGGTAACGCCCGATCGTAGGGTGTAAAAAGTACCTAATAGTAGTTTTCGGAAAATAAATTATAGGAATAAGTTTCCTATAATTTATTTTCCGAAAGGAAGGATTTTTTTTCTGCAAATTATATATTGAAACCTTAAATTTAAAAAAGTACAAGGAAGGTTCGCTACTGAACAGATGTTCAGTAATTTCGCTCATCGCGAATATACCTACAGTACACAGACAAGCGCCGCATCTGTCATGCGGTGCTTTGTTTTACAATATGTATAGATTTATTGAAAACTAGTTGGTGCCCACGACTTCGTCCGCGTTGAAAAATATTAAGTAGCCTATCCTGTTTCCCGTACGTTCAAATGTTTATCTACCAAGTTTAATGAAAATCAGTTAATTCGTTTCAGAGTTATGGAGGAAGAGGAACATACATACATACAGAAAAAAATTCTAAAAATCGTCAATTTAGTTTCAGTATATAGCCATATATAGAGCCTATAAACACGATATCTTTGAAAACAAAGTAACTTACTCCATGACGGACCCTTACAGATTTATTATTTGTATTGATGAAAATTTATAAATTTTAACACGTATTTAATACGTCTTGAAAATTTCCTTTCAGTCCAATATTAATATTTTAGACTTCCGCACACCCGCGCTACATACCGCTATATTTATCTCAATGTTTTGAATGAAAATGTTGATTGCTTTATTTTTTAGCGTGCAAATATTTCCAATTGTCGTACCAGCTTAGGAGCTGTAGGGAATTCAAGCCAAAAAAGCACTTTTTGGTTAACATTTTTTTAAAATATGTGATACGTTTTGTGATAGTTTTTGTGACACGTAAAAAAATATGTACCAAATGTTGTCTAAACTTTGATAACTTTAAAAAATGTACTTTTTTTTAAAGATTTTTTGACAAGCCATCATTTGACGGCACCATACTATGAGAAATAAAATAAAACAAATACTTATAAATAATCAATTAAATTTATTATCTAAAAATAATCCTTATCTTGAAACGTTGGAAATTAAACACAAAAAAATCACATAATAATTAAAACATTCCATGCTTTCGTATAAAACAATCGAGTCAAAGAAAGTCAAAGAGTCTAAATCAAAGAATTTAATTTATAAAGAGTGTAGTTACATATTTTTTCAAAAAACATATGGAAGAATAATTAAAATCTAAAATATTAATTATCTTTAGATAAAACCAAAAGCTATGTCAAAAACTTGCCAAATAAAAACCTATATATAAATGTAGTATTATTTTTTTTTTTAAATCTAACATCTATTTTATAGGCACAGAAGCTTACATAATATTCCGTATCTTTAGAGAAAAAAAAACATTGATGACCCCATTTGATGAAAATAAATAACTAATTCAATTTTCAAAATGTAAATACATTAATTAAAAAAGGCAAAGTTGACTGAATGATTGGAAATATATATTTTTTCTGTTATTAAACGATCTATAAAAATATTTGTTACATCGCTATGACCAAAAATAAAATTTTCATAATTACCAGAAAATATAAAAGTCTATGTCTGAGAAAGGTAAACAAGTAAAAAATATATATATTAATTATAAACGACACATTAACGATTATGGCTAGCATAGCCGAAATGTGGTCAATATGAAATCAACAATAAAGCTATAGGTATTACAGGTTTTAAAAATAATTTGGGGATATTAAAAATGTGTTGAGCGCTACTAAGAACACTAAATGAATGATTTGATATCACAATAACAGTCTTCGATTCTAAATCGAGAATAAAACGATATGACTAAAAAGATTTGGCACAAAACGGAATATAGGAGAGAGTTACGGGCGCGACTTGGTTGTAACTTATAACGCGATAAGTACACAAGTGACGAGTCTGAAGATAAAATGTCAAAATCACAGACAAGACCAAATATAAAGTGAATGTTTAAACGCGTGCTAAAATTAGATCATCCGACTTTATTTATGAGGTCATCGCATATTGCAGTCAACTCTTCGTTAGCTTTAGTTTTCTGCGTTAGAGTTTCCTCCAGCGACGATATATGCAGGTCCCTCCGCTTTATCAGAGCGTTCAGTTTCAAAACTTCCGCTTGGTGTGTTCTATTAAGTTTCTCCAATTCCTGGTTCGCGTGATTCAACTGCGTTGTGGCGTGATTTTTGAGCGAATCGTAATTATTTTGCATCTTGACCAGGGAATCTTCGAATTCTTTCAAAGACGCTTTACATTTGTCCTCATTCGCCTTGTAATTCAAAATAACTTGTTTACTCTTCTCGTACTTGCTGTGCAGATCGCTAAAAGCAGCTTCCATGCTCGCTAAATGAGTTGTCTGTTCATCTTTCTCCTTTATTAGCTTTACACGCTCTTCCGCACGGCTTCTTCTCTCTTCTTCCGTTTCGGCAATCAAACTAGCAATTGTTTTTTCATATTCTTCCACAACTTTCGCCATACTTTTATTGATATTTGTCTTTTCGACGAGCCGCTCGTTAAGTTCGTTGATTCTTCTCAATCTTGTCTCACTCTCAACCTCTAGACTGCGCGTTTGCGACTCCAAAGTTTCCAGTCTATCTTTGAGGTCTCTACTCTCTGTTCGCAATTGTAGCACATTAACTTCTTTTTCAGCTAACAACTCCCGTAACTGAGTTAAGGCGAGTCCCGCTTGACTATGTTCTGTAGAGTATAGGAACGAAGAATCATGGTCAATCATGGAATTGTTTGAATTTATTGAAAGAAGCCTGTCAATAACAGCCATGGCGGGCGATGTGAATGTCATCGATTGCCTATTATTTCTAGGTGGAGTCACTACATTGTTTCTTGGTGCAACAACTGGATTTACAGCGGGCGTCACCGCCATCACTGGCTTAATAGTGCCGTTAGGATCTTCGATGCAATCCAATGAATTGTTGACGGAAAAAGGATCTGGATTAGATTTTAAATTAGAACATCCAGGTGTAAACATCAGATCTTTCTGTTGACGTAAAAGTGTCTTTTTGGGAGTACTATTTTTTATCTTATTAAGAGCAGCAGCAACACCTTCGGATGTTATTTTTCTAGAGAACAGCGGATCGAATTTTAGGAATAAACTCTCCTTTCCACTATCGGCGACCTGGTTTTCGTTATTTTGATTCATAAGGAACTCAAAGGCCTCTGCATCAATGAACATCTCATCTGATTCGGTTTTTTGAGTTGTGACTTTATTTATCTTTATAAAGTCTCTTTTATTGCTTTCAATGGCGCTGTTTTCATAATCGCCTGCTTCTAGAAATGGTCCTTCCACTGTATCCTCGTCCTCTGTATGAACTTCGCGTATCGTACAATTTTCATCACCTGAATTGGAAGAATCGACATTAAGTTCCTTGCCGTCAATCGATTCCATGCCAATAACCTTATCAGAAACAGCGAGAGGATCCACTATATTACTTCCTGTGGCAGGCATATTTTCAGCACTAATTTCGGGAGATGAAGTGTGACACATTTTCGGCTTCTTACTAAAGTTGAAATTTTTATCTTCAATTTCAGGCAAATTAAAAACACTTTTTGAAATAATATTCTCCGTGGACGTACTAGCTGAATAGCAATCAGATTGTTCCGATGACGAAACATTTTTCAAACATTCTGTGTTACTTTCCAAAGTTTGCTTTTCATTCAGTGGCGCTAGTGTTGCTTCTGTAGATATTCTGGGTTCTATTTCAATATTAATTTCAGAATTACTTGCTACAATAGATGGAGACAAAGACATGGAAACTTTTGGCGGTGCGCTGACTTCGGATTTCTTATATTTATTGATTTCAGTATCTTCATGCGACGGTAAATGTTCCATTACTTCCGGAACTGGACTGGTTTTCATATCTTTATCAATTACATTTTTATTTTCTGTTACCTCCATTACATGTTCATTTAGCATATCAATATCATTAACATTTTCAGTAATACTTTTCGACGATATTTCCGACACCTTAGCATAATTTTTTTCGGATGATACTTGAGAAACACTATTGTTGTGAGGCATTTCTTTGACATCATTATTAACTTTTGATATATTTGAAGTACTATCTGTACAATGGGTAATGTCTTGAGGTGCATTGTTTTTATTGTTCTCGTTTATGTGGATATCTACATTAGATCGAGACGAAACGCCATCGAATGTACGATTCATTTTCTTTGTGTTGCCAACCGCTCTCTTTCGCGCAGGTTGTGATCTTCTCCTATTTTTATTAATATCAATTTTAATTTCTTCTACATTTCTTGTAATTTTTGAGTCTTCAACAAGTAAATTTGTCTTATTAAAAGAAGCATTTGGAGGAGACATTCTTATTTTAGTTTTCGTAGCAAAGGGGTCATCTATTGTGTCAAAATCAAAGTTATATTGACCTGTCGAAATTATTTTTGGAGATGATGGAGGAGACAACGTAATATTGGTATGAGTTTCTGTTATTTTCTGAGACTTCTCATCAGCAACAATTCCCACTTCAGTTACTGAGCCGCCAGGGCTAATGTTTCCGAATTCGTCAACGTTACTGTTTTCTGTGGCTGTAATCTGCTCATTTAAAACTTCGACCTTTCCATTGTCAATAAAATTTTCATCATTATTTGGTATTACTTCATCACGTAATGGTTCCTCATTTTTCACCATTATTGTATTTCTATTTTCCTCATTTTTCTCTAAAATGTCCACAGTAGCAATTCCTTCTACGTAATCAGGTACAAATACGCCGTCGATTGGTAAATTTAAATTTACTGGTGAATTTAAAAAATCTTGTGTATTATTGATAGGTAATTCCGCGTCAACTATTTCAGCGTTAGTGCAAGAGATCACTTCATTTATGATAGCTACAGGTACGGCTTCATCATTTTCAATTTTAAACAAAGGCTGTGACTCAACCTTATTTATAACTTCTTCAGTCTTTTCTTTAGGAATTTCATTGTCTATATCATTTGATTGTATTGACGACTGTTCACTGGTTAGCAAAGTGTCGTTAACAATATGAACATTTTTAGACAAACTATCTTCAGGTTTATCGTTTATATTAGATACCATATTTTGCGTAGATATTTCTTTGGAGATAAATTCTACAGAAGTAGAAGAGGTGGTGTGACTATTTTGACTGATTATTTCATTTTGTGCTTCATTTATAAAAGACGTATCTTGATTTAGAGTTTTTGTAGCCGATTCCAAATTAAATTCTTTGTCAATACTAATTGACACAGTGTCTTTATTCTCCTCTTCTTCTGGCTTTTTACTATTTGATTCAACACTTGGTGTAACAGCCAGTTCAGTTTCGTTTTTCGTGTCATAAGCAACTTGATTAGAAAAGGTAGAAGTTTCATTTTCCTGTTTCACTCCACTTTCTTCGCTGTATGTTTCGTTCTCATTGAGGGAATGTTGTTCTTTCATTTTACTTACGTTCATTTCACCAGAGTCTACATTTTGCATTTCAACTATATTTGTATTTGTAATTTCTTCTTCAACGCACTTTAAAACGGATATTGTATCGATATTATCTGTGATTTGGTCTTCATTATTATTTGATTTAACCTCTTCACTAACTGCAGTAGCACAATCTTTAGACTCTCTAGACAATAAAATATTATTGTATGTTAAATTAGATTTAACTTCAGATGTTTCTCTAATGAGACTTGATTCTTTAACTTGATTAGAAACGGTAGAACTTTTATTTTCCTGTTTCACTCCACTTTCTTCGCTGTATGTTTCGTTCTCATTGAGGGAATGTCGTTCTTTCATTTTACTTACGTTCATTTCACCAGAGTCTACATTTTGCATTTCAACTATATTTGTATTTGTAATTTCTTCTTCAACGCACTTTAAAACGGATGTTGTATCGATATTATCTGTGATTTGGTCTTCATTGTTATTTGATTTAATTTCTTTACTAACTGTAGTAGCACAATCTTTAGACTCTGTAGACGACAATAAAATATTATTGTATGTTAAATTAGATTTAACTTCGGATGTTTCTTTAATGAGACTAGATTCTTTAATTTGATTAGAAATGGCAGAAGTTTCATTTTCCTGTTTCACTACACTTTCTTCGTTGTATGTTTCGTTCTCGTTGATGGAATATTGTTCTTTCATTTTACTTATATTCATATCGAAAGAGGCTACGTTTTGTGTTTCAACTATGTTTGTATTTGCAATTTCTTCTTCAATACACTTAGGAAAGGTTGTGTCAATATTATCTGAGATTTTGTCTTCAATATTATATGATTTATTATCTTCACTAACTGTAGTAGCACAATCTTTAATCTCTGGAGATGACAATAAAATATTATTGAATGTTACATTAGATTTAACTTGAGATGTTTCTTTATCATCATCATTTTGAGAATTCATAAAATTTTCTACATCACTTATTACTTCAGAAAGTGATCGATTAGTAACATTCATATTTGTTCCAAGTGATAGATCATTATTATCAGGCAAAGGAACTTCAGCTGATGTCATTTCGTTTTCCATGTCCAACATTTCATTTTCTGACGTTTTAAATTCTTGTCCAATTTTGCATTTAGTAAAATCTTCATTAGATAGTACCTTGTTTAAATCATTGTAAGCTTGTAAATAGCTACTATTATGTCCTTCATCTTGTTCGTTTTCAGTATAATTATCTATTTCTAATGTTTCTTTATGTATCTCTGATGTGAAATTTGTTTTATATACTTGTTGAAAACTCTCAGATGTATTTTCCTTGTGTAGTATTTGTGGTAAAAAATTAATTGTAGAATCTATATTACTTTTACTTTCAGTTTTAAATACATTGTCATTTTCACTATTAATATCCTTAGGTTTATCATTTTCTACTTTTATTGTCATAGGTTCATTTGAAATATCTGGAATGCTTGTTTTGTTATCATTTTGTATGTGTGATTGTGGCTTAACATTGGCATTTTGTTCATCACTATGCAACAGAAAATCTTTCCTTGTGAATGTTGTTTCACAATCCAAAAACTCTGAGTCACTGACTGTTTGATCTTCATTCATAGTTCCCTCTCCAATTATTGTATTATTTGAAATATCAACAGTTTCATCCAATACTTCGTCTGTGTTTAAATTTTCCTTGTTTTTTACATTTGTACAGATTTTTGCTTTATTCTCAAACAATTGTGTGTGAAGGGGAAACACTGGGACTTTTTCTTTGAAATTGAAGTACACATTTTCTTCATTCCATTTCAATTCTTTTTCCAAATCATTATTAAATATTAGGCTTTCTTTGTGCGGGCTATTTCTTTTAGATGAACAGGCCTCACTTTTGTGGGCGGCTAATGGCGTTGAAGCAATCATGGGATTATACGTAACGTCCGTGTCATCATTATGCTGAGAAATATCCATAGAAACTTGCTCAAACTTTCCTTCATCTCCAGATGGAATAGGGCTCTGTGAAGGACGGAACATATTAAATACACTCTTAAGTCCCCTGATAATTGAAGAGTCACTATTCTTCGGGCTTTCCTTTGTAGGTGTTGTAGCTTCAGGTGTATGTGCAGCTGTAGACGATACAGAACTGGGAAGTGAAATATCTTCTTCAGCTTCGCTCGCACCACTAACTTTAACGGTGATGTCACTCCCTTCAATGGTAACAGTGGAATTTATCGGTTGCAACACTGACAAGTTTCTTTCAACAAACTGTTCAGGCGGGATTACTTGAAGAGGGATTTTCTGTTTATCGTTTTTAGTCATTGATGAGTTCAATGACCGACTTATGTTACTAAAATCATCTTGCAAGTCACTATTTTTATTATCTGTATAGTTTGTTGTTAAACTTTTAGACATCGGTGATGAATTTGGAGTAAGAGGATACCTCAATTTCATATTTAAGTCTGATACGTCCATTTCCTCATAGCCCTTTTCAATGGATGACGCCTGAAGTAAGACATTTCCATGGTGGTAAGAATTTTCTTTGTCAAAATCAGAATCAATTGGGTCTACATCCATGTGTTCAACATGATGTGCCATTTTATAATAACATGAACACTGCACTAGAGTATGACCGAATCAATCAGTCACAAATTCCGTGCCCTGTTTTCTGAACTACGCTTCAATGTCGATCTGCAATAAATCATAATACAAAAAAGTAAGCACAATGTTTACAGTTAGACGATTTTAAATAGTTTCACTTGAGATTTCTAGCGCATTGTGGAGATCGCTGATGCGGTATGTGTGTCATTTGCAAGCAAACAATAACGTCGGATAAAATGTAAAACGTATCTCGACTCACACTGAAAATCTATTTTTATCCTTTTTGTGGTGCACGCTGTGCGGCGCTCGCTTTATGTAACACGCGCGCCCGAGGGAATCTTGCCAAAAAGCAGTTGTCTTTAGTATTCGTAGTTGTATCCAAACACAAGTCGTGAACCATAGTTAGCCAACCAACATACAAACAATTCAACCGTTTGAATGAAATCCGGTAAATTTTTATATTGTAACTGTCACTTTTAACGTATTAAAAAACTGTAAGCAGTCATGTCAAACAAAGCACAGAACAAAATAAGGTTCTTTTTGAAAATTATCATAATTTGCGTAGGTTCACGTTTATATTGTTCAGCAATTGTTGAAGTTGTAACGTACGTAATGTATTAGTCAAAACCGTGTAAAAATAAATTACTTTCACTGAATGATATGCGCTAAACACAGAATACTATAGTATATACTCACAGTCAAGGCGCCAATACTTCATATTCTGAGATATATGGTCAAAAGCACAAAGCCACAAACTAATAAATAAATAATGGCCATGGACGTAGTAGTTTACTCAGATAAAACAAGAACTAAATGTCTCAGAGCCCTGTGGATGGCAGAGTGAACCTGAACAAACTACGTCTTCG
Organism: Synanthedon andrenaeformis; assembly: GCA_936446665.2. NCBI lineage: Eukaryota > Metazoa > Arthropoda > Insecta > Lepidoptera > Sesiidae > Synanthedon > Synanthedon andrenaeformis. The sequence continues at coordinate 9,989,702 of OW387793.2, forward strand.
CCGTGTACATAAAAGGCTGCACGCACACAGATGCAATCAAACTACGCCTCGCCTTGTACCTAGTGTAAGAGTGTAAAAACCAGTCTTCAAAAAATAAAAAGTTCGATCGTATCATATTTCATACCTAAGTAAATTTAGGACCCCAATATTTTCAATAATGTAATTCACATTTTAATTTATTTATTTTTGTTTTAATTTTATTTTGATTTTATTTGATTATTTATTTATTGAACATGACATGTAATGTGACACTATATAAATTTCAATTATTTTTAATTATATATTTTTAATTCTCTTTTAGTAGATTAGATTATATTAGATTAGATTTAAGTTTAGTACTTTGGATATTGTTTGGAGCTTTTACTTGTGTATATTGTGCTTTCTATAATTGTGGCGGCATCTGCCAAGTGTTAATAATTTTGAATATTGCGATAATATTTGACGCCTGCCTCTTTGGAGGCCTTGTATAATAAAATAAAATAAAGAGAAATAAAATCAAAATAAACAAAAAATTGGGGTTATAGCTTGAAACACAAAATCTCAATACAGCAAACGGCCTACGCACACATGTTTATCAAACCGGTTCACTATGTTGTCAACAAAATCCCGTCTCAGACTGTCCATGGTATTGGGTAGTTCTATTGGGTCCATGGCATTGAAGTACAATTGATATACCAGTTTTTTAATTAAGATTTTTGAATCTAAATTTTTAATGAAATACATTTTTTTAGTCTGGCAAGATGAAAGAAAGGGACACGTGGCCTTAGTTTGGCTATCTCTCTCTGCTCGGATTAGCCTCTGTATAAGGCAATGAAAAATATATTTTAACCATTGGTAATACGGTATATTTTCGTAAATGCAATTTTTATCAAGTAAGCGGTCCAGTATATTGTACTACGTCCATGTTTTCAACATCACTCTTGTTTGCTCTATGGGTCATTCGTCAACCGTTACGTCAAGGCAACCAGTCAGTCAGACAGTCAACTTTTGTTTTCGTTGTTGTTTGTTGCTTGAGTTTGTCATTCTCTCAGTCAGTCATTCTAAGTTGGTTATAAGCTTGGTTGTAAGTTATAGTTATTAGGTTATATTATATTATAGGTTATATTTTTGTTATCATTTTGTGATTTTACTTATACGAAGAAAAATCAATTGATATATCTAAAAGTATGGTACGTGAATTTTATATATTTTCTGTGTCCGACATTAATAATTTCATCAAATAGTTTTATTTTTTACTATCAACATTTGAATACAGTTACAGTTTTCTTTACAAATAGTTTAATAATTGTGTAACAATTGTATTACAGCGATTAAGTATTATGTAACTTTACTTAAGTAATAATAACTGTTCCTTATCATCCAAAAACTGCATGTCTTTGCATGCCATGTCTTTGAGTTTTGAAGTTTCTTAAATTATACGAGCCCATTGGTCGGGTGGTTAAGGTCGATCGCTGACGGGACCTTAACTCACCTTACCTTAAGGTGTATAATTTACGAGCCCTGTGATTAAGGGGTTCCGGATTTGATTCCCGAAAAGATCAACTTTCTGGTATTTATCTGGCAAGTAGTGGAAGGGCACCTGTTTCGCAGTCATATTAGTCGGACAGGTCGTCTGGCGGCAGTAGCAACCCCTTCACATACCCATTGATCCTAGAAAGTATGTCAATGCACATACCATCCATTTCCCTATCCCTTCATAATTCTCTTTTACAGCCCTTATAACAAAATCGTAAATAAGCGTAAGATAAAAATCGTCAGTACATGAAATATTTTTTCCAAAAAAACTTTGTACATGTATTTATGTTACTGAGTTCAAAAAATAGTTTTTAGAATTTTTGTCTGTTTGTGCATGATAATCTCAGAAACAATATAGCTAATTTGAATTAAATTTGGCAAACAGATAGTTTAAATAGATAACATATAGGATAATTGTCATTCTGCAAAAATGTTAAGTTCCTATATAATTTTCAAATAACGAACTACAGAGTGTATGAAGTCATAGGAATAGCTAGTATTTAATAAATAAGAACTACACTAGCCAAAAGTTATGTCATGTATGTTAAAAACCTGGCAAAAGCCTCCAGTTCTCTCCAATCTTCCCTCTAAGTTGCCACCCTGGTCTATGTTCCACTGGTCCACCCTGCCCACCATTGCAGAGATTTCATTGTCCCACCTTTTGAATGGTCTATTTATCTCTTTTTCTTTTCTCGTCTTTTGAGTATCATATTGAGATATGTTTCTTCGAGCCTCATAAGACATGTTCCGCCTATTGCCACTTACATCAGCTAGCCCCTATCCCTTATTCAAGTCCTCATTAACTTATTCCTTATCCTATCGTAATCAGTAATAAGGACTTATTTGTTACAGAATAAATTATGGACAGTGAACATGTTGCTGTGAAGTTATTATTTTTTGCACAATCCAAGGAACTAGCTGGACTACGAGAGGATATTATCCGTTTACCAACAAAGATTACTTATCAACAATTATTGAACACAATAATCAATAAATACAATTTAGAAGCTATAAGATATAATATTTTGTTAGCAAAGAATGAAGAGGTCTGTGAAGAATCTGTGGATATAGAAGTGAGAGAACTAGATAGTATTGCTGTGATACCTCCATTAAGCGGTGGATAATTTTCTGTTTTACTTACTAAACAAATAAAATTGAGATATGGATCATCTAAAGTTAACAGTTGATAAGTTGTCTGTAGAAGAAATAAGTGAATTGGTAGTAGATGACTCTTGCGGTGCAGTGTCAATATTTGTTGGTACTACAAGAGATAATTTTGAGGGAAAGAAGGTAAAAATAATTTACTGTTAAGTATGTCTCTTAAGGGCCAGTTTTATAAACGACATACCTTTTTCCCGTTCGTTACAGTGCTGGTAACGAACGGTTAACGGTCCGTCAATAACGTTTACTGACGGTGGTTCTATAAAAGAAATTAAACATTCGGTAGCTATACGTAAAAATACGTCGAAGTTTATGAATATTGTCGACGGTTTCGTTGTAGTCTGTCAAGAACCGTCAAGTTTCGCGTCGCAAACACATTTATTTACAAATATAACAAAATAAACGATACGTAAGATAAACCAACCCTATCATAGTCAGTAACGAGCCAGTAAACGCTAGCTGTCAAATTATACTGTTGACTTACGAATATATTGTTATAATACACTATATTATACTATTAGATCATTTTTTCGTCTATTTCATATAAAATTTAACTAACGGATTGTTATAAAACTGACCCTTAAAATATCAATTTGTCCATGTTCTTAATTCTCCATGATCACTGCTCGCTTGGTTAATAAAAAATTTATATATATTTCACTTTAAATCAGATATAAATGAGATTATTTTATTTGTTGCATAATCCAAAGACCTAGTTTGAATCTTGCAGACAGAGGTCAAATTTGAATGAGATGGCTATGTTGGTTAGATCAGAAGGTAAGTTGTCAGTCTCCTCCTCAGTTGAACACTCCTCACGGAGCGAGTGATTTTGATCATGGAATGTGACAAGTTGGTCATGTTGAGCCCCTGTGAGTCTTCTCCATCTCTCTCTATTAGTAGCACTGCATACACACTCAGTAAGCAGTTATTTTTTTATTAGTGGCATGCCAAAATGCCATGCCGCTACTAAGTTAAAGACTGAAACCATTAACTTTTGAAACTTGGTTCAAACCTAAGGGTTTGGATTTATTGAATGGTGTGTAGGCAAATATATTTACTCTATTTGCTACAATAGGCATAGGTAGTGCCACCGATAATGCCATCTAAACAAATAAATGTCGCAATAATATAAATAAAAATGTGTATTTTGTTTAAACAGGTTGTGAGACTAGAGTATGAAGCTTACGAAGCGATGGCCTTGAAATCAATGAAATGTATTTGTGAAGATGTTAGAAAAAAGTGGCCCGCAGTACATGGAATCGCTATCTATCATAGGTAAAAGTCTTTTGAAAATTTATTTGGTCATTTTGTTTATTTTTATTAATTACTAGAGATCCGTCCCTGGCTTTGCACAGAGTTGAAATTTTCAATAATATTTTCTTAGTAATATGGATGTTTTCAATATGGATGTTTACGTTATAAGATAATGGATGATCCAAATTTCGCTTTCTTCACTTAGTAGTTTTATGTGTGTGTTGATTGACCTTCCCACTCTCGACCTTCCCATTTCAACACTTCTGAGTAGATAAATGTCTGAGTAGATACTTTCTGTAACTGAAAACTTCTTATCCCCAAAGATAAGCTATGATTTCAATAATAAAAGTCATTCTTATTTCATTTCAAACAATGTTACCCCAGTCTTGAATTCTTGACCTAAGAGATGACCCATATTTGCTGTTGAGACATGTATTACAAATTATGTTCATTTACATAAATAAAGTCTGTTATCTAAACGTATAGCGTCATTACTTGTTTTTACTCTTGTGTTTTTTATAACACTTATCAATACAAATGAGCATTCTATCAAGATGTTAGAATTTCTCATTTACGTATGATATGTTTTTCTTTTGATATCATTATAAACATATTAAGCTTCGTTTTTTTTTTCTTCGTTGTTCGTATTTTTCCTTCGTTGAGTACAGACTATGAATTTAGTAATATATAAAAGTTTCTTTAATTTGTAGACAATTATAAGGTTTCTGGATTTAGTTTGTTGAATATTAAGAAGCCTTTTAGTTTTAAGAAGAGAGGACTGTTTTTGTATTAGTCCTGAATACTGTATCTTCGAAGATTGCCGGTTTTCCTCACGATGTTTTCCTTAAGATTAAGTTAATATATATTGACACGTGAAATTGAAAAACATAAGAACACTGTGAAATAACAGCATGTGTGCTGTTGTGTTTCGGTGAGTGAGTGAGGGATGCGGGGATGTCTGAACCCATTCCCCCATCCCTACTCCCTTATCCTTAATCCATTTATGATCGGCAGCGAACTTGCAGCACCTATGGCGTTGCTTATGTTATAAACGACAGTAGCCACCTACCATCAAGTGGATCGTCAGCCTGTCTGTCGACTTTAAAATAGAAAAAAAACCAAGGTCGACAATGCACGTGCAGAGCATATCAGGCGTTATTTGTGTTAATAGGCGACGGTAACCACCTTAAGTTTTTGTTTCCATCAGGCGATACAATACTTATACAATATTTATGTCGTGTACAAAGTCGTGGAACCGTGAACAAAATATAGCGCTTTATCATTGTGCAGTTACATTAAGAGTTTGGTAAAAATAGGTACTTATGACAAGGCCACTCGTGAAACTCGCTGTAAAGATAATAACTGTTACCTACGCGCAAGTAAATTGCTTGCATCCGTTTTTAACAGTGCAACTCTACAATATTCCATTATTATTTTTTCCACGTAAGCATGTATAATTTCGTTTATGAAGTGAGTTATAATGCCGCTTTCGATCACACACCCAGCATGACAGTTTAACAGTCGTATTCTGTTATTACTGAATAAATAACACAATTTGGTGGGCGAAACTAATTATTGTTGACAGATTTTAAAATCTGATGAGTATTTCCTACATACAAACTTTACCTGTATATAATATTAGTATAGATTAGAATATTTAGACTCGTGTTATGGGCCATAACTAACTTATGGGATACATATGTATGTACTATCATAACTTATGGGATAACCATGCAGCGGACACGGGAAAACCATGCTATTACTTTGCATTCTCACTTTTCTCTCTTTTTACACGTCTTCAGTCTTCTAAGGGTCGTAGCGTAGGCTATCAAATTAAATATGATGATCAATTGAGTAATTAACAAACGTGTAAACTCACATATGCATTTATATTAGTTTGGATGTTATATGTACATAATAACACACACACGTTTTTACTTCGTGTAATTACGTTTAACAAGCGAAAACACTTTTAATTAGTTTATTTTTTGTTGCATACACTTTAAATGCATTATCTTCGAAACTGGTTTTTAAATTGTAAAGGTACTTTATACGATAAAACCAATGGAATTGATAACATTATTATGTTTGTGAAATAATATTATTTAGAATTGTTAAGGTTGTCGATTGGCGATAGTTTTTTTTTTTTACCAGAGTAGAAATTTTTAAAAAAGATACTCTATGAACTATAAGTCCGCCCGGGAGCTGGATATGTTACTGATGTCAATCGGGCCATTCCCTTATTTCAAGTCCACCATGAAATAAGATTATTAATATATCGACGGTCCCTACGTACATAAAGACATGTCAAAAATGGCTATTTTTTATTTATTGCATAATTGTCTTTAGATTACCATTATAAAGTTCCTAAATCTAATAAAATATTCTAGAAAAAACAAATTTTATAATTACCTATACATATAATTATTTCTAGAGCAGTTTGAACATAAATTACGCTCTCCTGTTAACCCCGGTTTTAGACATGTCTTTATGTACGTAGGGACCGTCGATATGTCCCTTGCAAAAAGACCACCTCAAAAATATGACATGTAGTGTTTCGGTGATTGTATTTAAATCGACGGTAACCACATACCATCAAGACATAGCCCTGCTTTTAAAATTTTAAAATAGAACAAATAATTAAGAATCTATAAACAAAGTCGGGAGAAAAAAAATCGTTTTTTGGCTCCCCTGTAAAATTTTGTGAAATGAGATACCTACGCCTTTTAGACACGGTAGCGACGAAGTGTGTAAGGACAGTCAGTAAACCTTTGATTGAAGTGACAAGTTCGGTCGCTTGTTTCAGACTTGGAAATGTCCCTTGTCGCGAGGCGTCAGTTGTGATCGCAGTCAGCAGTCCCCACAGACGAGACTCCCTCGACGCCGTCTCCCACTGCATCGATCGGCTCAAAGCGAGCGTTCCCATTTGGAAGAAGGAGGTGTACGAAGGAGCAACGCCCGCCTGGAAGGAGAACAAGGAATGTGCGTGGTCTAGTATACATCGCCTTAACGGTCAAACAGTCTAGGCCACTAACTGTTTACCCCAACTCCAATCACGGGTGAATTCTTAAACGGATTCAGATGATACTTAGCACACATAGGCTATATGAGTTGACTACTTACAAAGGCGGCAATCAGACAGAGATTTTTTGGTGAATGAAAAAGAAAAATCTTTTTTTTTTTAAGAGTATGAATAAATGTTTTAACATCTAAGAAATAGGGGCGTAGAAGTAGTCGCGGGAAAAAGCTAGTGTATAAAAAAAGTTTTGCGAAAGTAGTAACTTTCGCTGAATGCCGTCTTTGAAGCAAATCAACTCATATCCGCGTTTAAAATGTGGATTATTATTTCATATAGTTTCTAAAGTATATAAATAAAAGCCTTGAGTTATTTGGGAATAAGAGAGCCTTAGAAGAATGGAGACATAGAAAGTTTGCATTGATAAAATCAAAACTTAAAAAAAAAACTGGTCCCACTTAAAAAAAACTTGGAATCAATTAGCACATTATTAAATAATAAACATATTTACAAATATAATCGAGGCATGATGGTATTTGTGGTAGTTAGCTTAAAATTAAATCATTATCGGTAAAAATATAGCCTGATGCTAATTTATAAAATCTTTGTAACTAGTTTTGCTAAACTCACACTAATATTTTTTATTTCTATCCAAAATATCTCACACTAGATGTTACGCGCGACTTCGTCCGCCTAACTTTATAAAATATAGCCTATGTTACTCGCTGATAATGTAGCTTTCTATAGGTGAAAGAATTTTTCAAATCGGTCCAGTAGTTTTTGAGTTTATTCATTACAAATTTACAAATCTTTTCTCCTCGTAATATTTTAGTATAAATAATACTGAAAAGAATCAATGTAGGAAAATAAAAGCTACCGTGGAATTTCTAGTAAAAGGACAATTATATAAACAGGAAAATAAATTTCCTTATTGTGATTCCTTATTGCGTAATTTAAATTGTGATTGGTCAAACTACTTTTGTGGGTGTGGTTTAACTCAAATGTAAACAAAAATTAAAAGCCTAATTATACGATATTTAGAATTATTTAATTATGTAATATTGCATAATTTCCTTCTACCTAATAAACATGACCGTTTCTTTGAGTACTTATGTCTAAAAGGAAAAAAAACAAGATTAAAACATTAAATTCAGAAAATAAAAATCTTGTAAATACATAAAGAAAGAAGATTACAGCTCTGCAAATTATTTGGTGTTTAAAACATAGTGAAAATATTTCTAAATTATTTATTTATATTTTAATAGAAATTGTTATTGAAAACTATTTATATTTTTCTTTTGTATCCGGCTCGAAGGATCACATATATGTGTTGTATTTTTATTGTTATTAGAAAACTAATTAAATATTTTGAAATATATCTGTATTTGAATATTTTTAGGTACATAGTCCATTTTGGTGTTTTTCTATGAAAAGTTTTGAATGAAAACTTGTTTATTCTATTGAACCTCTGATTGTACATAAAAACATATTAGTATATGTGTATACTTATGTTTTTAGTTTATAATAATTGTTACAATAAAAGTAAAATATAGAATTGAAAGTACATTTATAGAAGATAAATTATTATTTTATATTTTGTAAAAAATTAGATGAAAATTAGTTGATGATTGGTTGCTTTTATTTGTAAGGAGTTTTTGTTTTTGTTATTATTTAGATTCAAAAAGGTTGTTTTTTATTTATTAAGTTTTTTAATGTATAAATGATATATTTTAGTTCAATATACATTTCATGAAATTTACTATGCATTTTTATTTTCACTTAGCCATTATACGTGGTCCTTCGAGCCGGACTGTCATAAGAACAAAATGTACCCACCATAATTCAAGTTTTACAATATTTTTAAAGCTATTTCCGTTGGAGAATATATATAAAAACGAACCTCCTCAGTCCTGTGGCCGTATTGTATCCTTAAGTGAGATAATCTTCGTTACAGATCAGAAACCAGAACCAATGCCACAACGTGTAGATAAAAATTTGATACAAATCAACGTATCGAGCGATGAACTAAATAAACGCATTCAGAATTTCATAGAAAGGAAGAGGGAACAAGTGAACATAACAAATATTCACGATTTCATACCGTCGAAGTCTGAAAGTGAGACCGAAGACTCTGAGACTTGTGCAAGAGTTCGCACTGAGTTTATGAAACGAAGCGATTCCAAGAGCCATTTAAAAGGTGAATTTATAATCTGATAAACATTATTATCATAGCCATTTATTTCCAAAATATTGAGTTCTTTTTAAAATGTCCCTTAATTCTAAGTGATTTCTGTCTTATGCAATTAATTCTCGTCCAATGTGGTCCGAAGGTCATACGAATTTCATTTTCCTATATTCTTAATGGAATTGGACGCCCCTGTTTTCTAACTTGGATTCTCTTGGATAACAGCTCAATTTTTCATGGTCAATACGAGTAAGAATTTGGTATTCCTTATTTTATCATTAAGTTAAAGATTGGCAATAACTATTGATATGATATGAGCTCAACAGTAGTTAAGATTCATGTGGATTAAAAATTATAATAATTTGCTCTTTGCTAGAGTGTTAGACCTCGCAAATAGGAGAGGCCTGTGCCCCTAAAGTTGGACGTATTTTTGCAATATATAGGCGTATACAAATATCACAGGTACAGTGTTGCCAAACTAAATTGTTATTTATGCCTAAAGCAATATTACTAAGTAACTAAGAAAGATAGGTACATCACATATTTTTTTCCATTCAATTTTTTGTCATTGTTCTATCTATGTAGATACAAACATACAAGACACCCGATAGCATATGTATGCTATCGGGTGTCTTGTATGTTTTGAGTAACGATCATCTCAAGTAGTTTTTCTAATGATTTAATTATTATTTTTTAAATTAAACAATATGTCGAGTTATACATACGTGCTGATTGCAAAAGTGAAAACGCTTACACGGTTGGATTTCAGTACGCAAAGTGAACAACGAATGGGGTCCGCAAACTGTGCACAGAATAGAAAGTAAAAGGAAGTTGTCCGGGGGCACGGAACTACCGCAATCTATCGCCGAACGAGTTGGTTCACTCGAGAGATACTTGAACGTGGGGCCCGTGTCTCCGGACATTTATAGGAGGCTGAAACAAATGGAGGACAAAATAGCCTATTTGGAGAGTATCTCGCCGGAGTACTCACAGTTCTGGGTGAGTCATTCAAAGTTGATTTTAGGTTCTATTCTTCATGGCTCATTGTACTATTCCTTATTTGTGATTCTCATGTTCCCTGATGATGGTAGATGCCTACCATAAAGTGGCTCAGTAAGCTTACCTGATGCCATGTATCATGAAAAGGCCAAATAAAGAAAAATCTCCACAATTCTTTTAGGATTGGATGATGTTATTATAATCAATACTAATAATAAATCTGTAAGTGTATTTTATGTATGTTCCTCCATAACTCTTAAACGAATTAACTGATTTTCATGAAACTTAGTAGATAAACATTTAGATGTATAGGACACAGGATAGGCTACTTTTTTCTTTTTCAACGCGGACAAAGTCGCAGGCGCCAGCTAGTAATAAATAAAATCTTTGATTTTTATCTTAATAATATGGTTCAAATAAAATTAAATTTATAGAGTAACATCATAAATTTGAGAGACTAATGCCTCCTGTTAATAATTTTTTTGGGATTAAAGTCGCACAAGCAACAATAGCACCTTATACCTTACAAGGAGGGGATAAGGTAGACAAATGCTCTCTAGTACCCCTTACTCACTCACTGAGACACAAGAGCACAAATGCTATTATTTTACCTTCTGCAATGGGGTGGTTTATGCTGCCCAGTGGGCTGTCCAATTTCCACTGTAGAACTGTCCTCTGTGCCTCCTGCTACTAGCGAAGTAGGCCGTCGTCATGGAAGTTTAAAGACAAAAATAAAATATAAAAATTTTCACTTCATAAGAGGGGCCTCCCTTCACTTGGATCCCATGGGATTCTAGGATGATTCTTTTACCTTTTGGCTCCCATGGGATAAGTGGTTTAAGGCAGTCCGACTGTTCACTTGATGATACATTATTAAATTATTGGACGACACACGTTGGGTCTAGTGGCTAGTAACGCTAGATGTTAACCAAACGGTCGCGGGTTCGAATCCCGCTAGGGGCAAATGTTTGTCTTAACATTTACCTTTGTACCTGAGTCATGGATGTTTGTATTTATATTATGTATGTATTTTCAAAAAAAAGTAATCTATAGTATATCAACTGTGGTATCCATAATACAAGCCTTAGTTGCTTAGTATGGAATTAGATGGTGCTGTGTGGAATTAATGAAGATATCATTATTTATGATAGGTAGCTGCCGTCGCCTAAGGATACAAGCAAAACCAGAGGGAGACGCAGGCGCAATGCAATATTGACATTTAATACTTTGATCAAAAACTTTTTTTTTTGTTATAGAAAAACAATTCTCCGGTTAAACAAAACCCGTCAATGGATTGCCTGTACTCGTCTGATGACATCGCCAGCAAGATAGAAATGCTAGAGAGATAGCTTTAAGGAATTTTTTTTTACTATTACTAATTTTTCGTATGTAATTGTTTTTTACATAATGCAATGCAATGTTAAGAGAATAGATTTTTAAAATCATCTGGTATCATTTCAATTTTAATTGTATATCTGCAAGAAATGAAGTACAATAAAAGAAATTAATCAAATTGTCTACTTTTTTTTATTTATTTATTTACAACACTTTATACATTATTTAACCCAAAATATAACGAAATAAAACTTACATACGTTTTAAACTGTGTATCAACAAAACAGTTGCTGAAAATTGGGACAATCGAGAAAATTTTACTTCACATTTCTATTGAAGAATTAATTTTCTTGTAAATGTACAAGTTTTGTCAAACTTGTACATTTGGCAAAAAAATGTACTTGTACATTGTGAATTTCGTTTTGTCCGTATGTATTGCAATAATTCTGAATTAAATTATAGTGATGTAGCGAATATAAATTACAAAATATGTCGTCGATATTTGCAAGAGTTTAAGTTGTTTCTTAAATAACTAAAACACTGTGATTAAACATCAATGAATATGCATTCTGAACCGGAGCCCTTAAAAAGAAATATATTACAGCTAAATGCTGATAGTTAAAAATTAAAAAAAAAAACATTGACCTTGTCCACTACGTGTATTAATCTCAATATCAAATATTGCACAGGCACATATACCTATTTAAAGTTAATAATAATTTATTATGGGATTTCAAGTTAACAACTGCCAATGAGACGATCAAAATCTTCGGTAAATTGAAAAAAAAAAAAAAAAATTTTATTCATAAATGACAAAGTAAATAAAATATTTATTTACTGTCATTTAAGTTTCTCCGATAAATTTAACGTATTGCCTTTATACATTTAATTTGTTGAACATAACACTCCAGACGAGAACTGGTCTTTGGAATAACTTCGACAATAATACAAAACTGGGCTGTTTTATACCGATTCACTAAATTTTAATGCTACTTCAATTATCGCAAAATCACTAGTTTGTCAAAAGCATATATTATGTATCTTAAATGGGGGCTCAATTTAGTACACCAATTGAAAGACTGACTAGGCTAAAGGCATTTTTTAAACAGACAGTCTAAATTTAGCAAGTGTAAAGGCCAGTTAAGTTCATGTCATTAAGACTTTCCTCAGCATAGTCCATAAAATAATTTCCGGTCACTCGTCAGCTTTCGAATTACTTTGTACTACTCGTATAAACTACTTATAATTATATATACCTATACTAATTCTGCCAATTTGTCAAACTATTATCACATCAAAACAATAGGTTTTACATTAAGAGGGCGATGTTTAATGGAACTGTTAACTTGAGGTTTGAGGAACTTTGGCAGCAATATTTTAATGGAAGAGTATTAAATTTTTAAATATAAAATTCGATTTGTGTGTATGTACGCACAGACTGTGCTATCGACATCACATCCTTAAATTGTAAATAGAATTATTATTATAAATAGTAAAGTTATTTAAACGCTTGGGTAAGGTCATGATTATTAAAAAAAACAACAAACAAATCGTATAAAACTACTTCGTAAATAAATAAAGTCAACCTAATTAACATGAATCGATTCGATAATGCATTGGGACGTCACTAAAATAAATGGTTGAGACAAAGTGTAAGATATGATTAATACGACCTTCGAAAGATGACGAGTCCGGAACGCATTGTATAAAAATATTTTTGCTCAATCACACACCACATGGATATATTAGTTCGGCGGTTGGACCGCCGCTTGCCTCCGCGCGTAGACGACGAGTCCTAGTGCGCCGAGGAGCGCGGTGATGAGGTAGAGGTCCCAGTTGGAGAGGAACGAGTCGCCTTGGAGGAGGAGCAGGGCGAGGGGGCTGCTCAGGAGGCCATCGAGGGCGGCGCGCGCGTTGAGGTGCGCGAGGGCGAGGGCGGCGGGCAGTCGCGCGTCGGGCGAGGAGTCTGCCGCCAGGTCGTAGCAGCGCTTGGCCAGATGCAGGTCCCTCGCCAGCCCGAGGCCTCGCTCGTGCATGTACCCCAAGTTGAACGTCGCCTGCGCGTTGTGCAGCTGCTCGGACGCGATCCTGCACCGATCGATTCGATTTTGCAAATATCACAGAAGACCTGTATCTGTACCTATATCGGAAGCAAACTATCCTAAGTCACATTTAGAAAATTATTCAGTACGCACGATAAACGTTGAGTGTAAGCGTGTAACGAGAGTAATCAAAAAAGAAACTTTTTTTTAATAGGACAAAAAAGTATATATACCAGTAGAGCGTAAAATACTTATTCCAATTAATTTTTAATTTTATTATAAAGAATTTTTTTAAATGGACTCAGGACAATATACCTCCAGTATACAGATATACCTTTCAAAAATACACTTTTTCAATTATGGATTACTCACCTGTAGTGATGTGCAGCCGCCTCCAAGTCGTGTGAGGTGCCGAGGCCGTAGTAGTGGTAGTCTCCCACTTTGACCCTCGCGGCGGAGCAGCCCTGGGCGGCGGCGCGCGACCACAGCTGCAGCGCGCGACGGTATCGCTCTTGCTCACCGAACGTCTTCACCTCACCTGTCCACCAGAATAAGCATTCGTGCATCGACAACCACAAGCTAGCATTACTCTCAAAGTTTGTGTGTCAGTCTTCTAAGACAAAGTTTGTGTAAAGCAAGGCACATCAAAAATATCGTCTCTCATACTTCCTTACATATAAAAAAGTATATTTTATGGAAGGTCATTGATAGCAAATAATAACATGTGCAACATTGTCCACAGAGGGTAATAAAAGTGTTACCGCTGTCGAGCAGGAAGGCGGCGTTAGTCTGGGCGACCTCGACGCCGCGCTCGGCCAGCGCGGAGTAGAGCGCGAAGGCGGCGTGGGGGTCGCGGGCGCGCCAGTGCGCGTGCGCGCTCATGAGGCGGGCGCCCCACCAGCCGCGCTCGCACACGTTCTTGAGCAGCTCGACGGCCGTGCTGCACGAGCGCAGCACGCCCAGCCCCTGCGCGTGCATCTGCCCCAGCTGGTACAGCGCCAGCACGTGCCCCGACTGCGACGCCAGCGAGAAGTACTTGTTCGCCTGCTTGAAGTCGCGCCTCACGCCCACGCCACCTAAGTGTGAACTTTTTAAACGATGTCGCTGATGCGAAAATGTCTCTAAGAATTAGATCTGATTAATGCATACAAATCGAGTATTGTTATTAATACCTTTTAACGAGAGGGAAGTCGTTGTTGCGAAAATGTTGATGCCTAAAGTGATTTAATCTATTTGTGCAATATGAAGTTGCAATTAAAGATGAATATCTCTAATCTTACTCGTAACAAGGCAAGTCATTTGGACAGCTCGTCTGGCGACAGTAACTACCTTCTTACAAAAAACCACCGTGAAATAATAACATACCGAAATACATAAATCCAAGGTGCAGTTGCCCCTCGACCCAACCCTGATTCGCGGCCATTGTGAAGTATTTGAAGGCGGCATTCGTATCCTTCGGGACACCGCGACCCTGTAACGAAAGTGATACTTATTCCTTTAAAAGATTCCTTGGTTAAAACCCTTTCCACCTATCATGGCCACTTTAAAACATGCTAAATTTAGTCCACCATATTATAAAGCATATAACACATAATTCATATAGTTTATAAGTCATACAGTTTTATGTAATCGAAAACGTAATCTAAGAACGTAGCGTGTCTTTCTTTTTGCTTCCACCTACGTCAACGCTTTAATCTCTCTTTAATACAAGCATCCCTTACGCTTTATAAGTTTTTTAAAATATGTATGTATTATTATGAAATAGACAATAATTACTTGCAAATACATAATTCCCAGTCCGCTCTGCCCGACTGGGTTGTTGAGCTCGGCAGCTTTTCTAAAATATCTGAGAGCCGTTTCATTGTCTGCTTTGATTCCATCACCACCTTCTAGATATATCTGGAAAAAAAAAATCAAGGAACCTTTAAAATTATCAAATTTCGATTTAGTACCATCAATAGAACTTTTTTCAATGAACTATAAACACTAAATAGGCCGTAAATACCGCAGTTACCAGCGATTTTAACCGCGCTAGTTACAGATGATCAGACAGTTTTAATTGGCTACTTTTTTTTCATATTTCACACAATATTTAAGAAAAACCTTCCAATTTTAAATCTGTTCAGTTAACTTCGAGAAGCTACAAGAATTTATGAATTTAATTCATAGGTTATTTAGGTTGCGCTCATTTTGGTAAAATTGTGTTCGGTCTTAAAAAGATCTTTTATCTATGTAGGGAAAAGAAATAAGGACTCACTTTGCCAAGGAAGGCGTTAGCGACCGCGTTGCCGGTGCGAGCCGCCTGCTGGAAATAATGCAATGCTTTCGTGACGTCCAGCGTCACGCCACGCCCGCCTTGAAAGTGTAGCTGACCCAAGCCCACCTGAAATTTAACAAAACAAAACCCGATATCTCGCTGATCGATAACCCTGTTTAGTACAATCATTAACATTATGGTGACTAGCTGTGCACGCGACTCCGTACGGATAGTATTCGGAATAGCACCTGGATTTTTTTTTCTCATTTTTTAGGCTTAATATATACATTTCGTCTAGAATATAGTATACCTGCGCCTGCACGTCCCCCTTCTCGGCAAGCAGTTGATAGTACTCGATGAGGTCCGTGTCCAGCGCCCCCGCGCCCCCCTCCACCTCTTCCATCAGCCGCACGCGCTGGATCGCCGGACCGCCGTTCAGCGACACACCTCTCGCCACTGCAACACAACATACCACTGCATTATAGGGCCATGCCAAATTACACTTTAATACCGCGCGCGAGAGACCTTTTCACCTTGTAAATCACGTCTCGAATGTAACTTTGACACAGAGTTAAAAGTATATTTTTAAAAAGTTTTTTGTTCGTAGGCGACTGTATAGCCAGCTATATCAAATGAGCCGCTAGTTTGACTACCCTGTATAACAGATGTACCAAAGCTAGAGCCTAATAATAAAATAAACGCAAATACAAAATGTTGGCCGTAAATAGTTCCACCAAGGTCGCCATAGGCGCGTTTAGTTAACAACAAATTGTATGACGAAATTTACATAAAATGATACAAATTATACTTTATGAAATATTTCAGTCAAAACATTCAATTTAACTTGACAACTTAATGTTACAAACACATTAAATTAAAGGATCAGAATAATCCAAGCAGGAGAAGGTATCAGTAAACTTACCCTTTTCAGCGACCTTCATATAAAGATCCAAAGCTTTAGGACAGGAGCTGGTCACGGTGACCCCGGACCAGTAGCGGTATGCAAGCGCTTGCTGAGCGAAGGAACTTCCCCCTATTGCTCCTATGGTGTAGTGAACGAGGGCCTTAGCTTGCGATACAGGAACTCCCGTGCCAGTAGCATACAAGAACCCCATACCCTACAACAATTAATTGAGTGCGACAAATTGGTATTTGGCAGAGCCATCCCAAAGATGGAAGCAATACTCTATACAAAATAGGACTTGCAACTCATACAAAGAGAGGAGCTGTCCAAGTGTGAACCTTATTCGTCCAACCTTATTTAGGATGTTTAGCTTTTTGGGCTTTGGACTCAATAGATCGAGATCTTTGGCCACAGGTACGGACGCACCTCGGAAAGTTGGAGCCGAGTCTTTAGTATTATAAATCATCGTGAAGAACAACTTACGAGACTATGCCCAGCAAAGATTGTCAAAGTGTAGCAGTGTGTCATTGAATTTGTGGTCTATTCTATTTTATGGTCATTGAGCATGTGTGAACTTACCGCATGAGCTGACGGATTCCCCTCCTCCGACAACTCCTCGAATATCTTCTTGGCTCTCTCCACGTCCATATCGGTACCCTCCCCGTACACGAAGGACCAGGCGAGCTTGATTCTGGCCGGCACGTAGCCCTTGTCAGCTGCCAACTTCACTTCCGATATGGCCGACCGTAAATCTGGCGAGCGACGTCTTAATTTTGCTATCGCGGCGTCGTAGATTTCTTTGGCTGTAATTTTTTATTTATAATATTTATTGCACGGATTTTTAGGCATGCGAAAATATGAGTTGGTCTAAGACAGTCCAGAATTTTTTGGATTTTTTGCCTATTAATATCGCAATATGACTATTATGTACGGTAGTACGTCTAAAACTTAAAACGACTAGAATGCAAAATAAATGCAAAATGGCAAAGGCGCATTTTGCCTACTTTTGTATTTTGTTTTTGCATGTAAAGTCGCAAAGAATTCACGCTCGACTCAGTTGGCTCAAAGATAGTTTATAAGCTGGATTGAAATATAATATACTTTATATTTCGGAAATCATACCCTAATGGGGGGTGGAATAGAAGTTATTCTTTGCTTAATATTTTCATATACATATTTTACCCCATAGTTCTACAGTTACCCCCCTTCTCAGGAGGTAATTCTATATTGTCTACCTACCTGATTTGTCCCAAAAATCCCCTCTTGGGCTACCCTACTATTACGAAATTCCGGCTTCATTTGTTTTCAATATTTTAAGTTTTATTTTTTTTAAAAGTGTATTAAAAAACGTGTGTTTAATACATCAATCAATTCAATTGGGGCTAATATTCCTCATATAACAATTTATTATTAATATTTCTCGTATTTATTTATCAAAGTTTACGTTTGACAAACTTTTCTGTCCAGAATATTGTAATAATATGGCACTCGCCAATTTGTATTGAATTAGCAATTTGCTTTACCTTCTTTAAGTTCAGGAGTAAGCTCCGGTTCTTCTTCTTCGGGCAGTGAAGGTAGATTATCAAGTAGGTCTTGTGGATTATCCTCTGATTTATGCTGAAAAAGAAAAATTACAAAAATAATTAATCTCTTTTTCTTTTTTATGTGCACTCTTAATTGTTTAAAAAATGAAATCACTATACTCTGTACATTATAGCTTGATTCTTTTGACAGATGGGTGATAGACGTGGTATATTAGAAAAATAAAATAAAAACACAACATATTACTCTGTTTTAGTTCTAAATGTAGTTTGATCAATACATATACAGTAGAGCGTCGATTATCCGAACGTCGATTAACCGAACGACCGCTTAACCGAACTGCTTGTTCTCGCTCGCTCGCACACGCATCCCTTCCCCGCTACCCCCTAATGTGATGCGCAGATCCAGGTTACCAAATCTTGCTCTTATCTTGAGAGCAAAATTTGGTAACCTGAGAATCTTCACATTGAGTCTCTTAAGAAAGAGCAAGCAGTAGCTAAATTTCCCATGGAAACAGTGCGTAAATCCATACATTCATGGCCAAACAGATTAAAGGCCTCTATCAAAGCTAAATGTGGCCATTTTGAATATAATTATTTATTTATTTTTTCGCTGAGACATATATTATATATATCATAAAGTACTAAACGAGATTTATATTGTAAATGTGTTTTTATTGGTATATAAAACATAAAAGTAAAGACATATGTATGTATAGATCGATTATCCGAATAAACCGGTTATCCGAACACCTATGTCTCCCAATTAGTTCGGATAATCGACGCTCTACTGTAATAAAATCATAAACGAGCCATGTTTGTACATTAATTTTTTTTTATTTCAAAAATAATTTGTACACATTGTACTTATATTAGAAAGGTAAAAATAAAATAGTTTTTAGAATTTTTCTCTGTGTATGCATTTGTGCACACCAATATCCGAAACGGCTCAACCAAAAACGGTTTTCACTGGTCTATTGTAGCAAGTTTCTTGTAACATTTAGTGTTTGTTTCATTAAAATTGGTTTACAAACAAAAAGATTATACTGAATACAGAAATACCAAGTGTATGTAAAAGAAAAAGTTGCGAAAAAACCTTTTCCTCACTGTCCTCTTGTGTGAGATCAATAATTCTGTAATCTTCTAAAATATTTGACTCTTTCTTTAGCAAGCCACTTGCTGAAGCTCTTTGCTGAAGCCGGCTAAGGGATGATTCCAGCACCTTCATTTCCTCATCTGAAATATAATTTATTAGTAATTATAAATTTATTTAAACAGTTTTAATTTCTATTACACCGGGTTTTAAGTCCATATTGAGATTAAGTAAAAGGGACTTGGAAGGGTTAGGGAAATTAATGAACTCTGGAAAATGGATCATAAAAGTATCAGAAATGACGCACTTATGACCTCATCTGAAATATAATTTATTAGTAATTATAAATTTATTTAAACAGTTTTAATTTCTATTACACCGGGTTTTAAGTCCATATTGAGATTAAGTAAAAGGGACTTGGAAGGGTTAGGGAAATTAATGAACTCTGGAAAATGGATCATAAAAGTATCAGAAATGACGCACTTATGAAGAGATTTAATTTTGTTTTATTCCTTCATATTTACCATTTGATGAAACACCCTTATCTTTCATAGCTCTCTTCAGTTCTTCTGCATACTCTTGAACAGTCTTAATATCCTTATTCACTGCTTCAGACATGTCTTTGACATAGTCAAAATATTTATTTGATGCCTCCGAGCTCTCCTCTTCATTATCCTTAGTATTTTTATCCTTGTCCTTAAGAGCCTGAGGACCGAGTAATTCAGCAGCCGACAGAGCGATACACAACCAGAACCAATTGAGATAAATCATTTTTTCGTTTTTAGTCGTTCAGTAGAGAATTCTAGAAAGGATTATAAATTTTAATGGAATTCGGTAATTTCCAAAAAAAATAAGTTGTTAACGAATACTTTGAAAGTTTTTGTAATATATAAACAGGCGCTAGAACTTTAACAGTTTTAAAAACTTACGTGTCCTTAAAAATAATGTCAACACTATATTCATTCGTGTTCTTCGTTGCCGGTTTTATTTAAAAACATATCTGTTAAACACTAAATCTAACACGGCACACTTCTGAACCGTAAAAACACTGATATTTAAAGTTTTCAATTTCTTTTATATAACATTAATTCTCAGCTTGATTAAATATTAGCTTCAAAATAAATTATTGGTACATATGTATTATTTTCTTTTGATTTGTCATTTGACGAATTTATAACACAGAATACTATATACTTACTCGCCGAGCCTCAAGAATTTAATGTCCTGGGAATAGAGTAGATGATACTATATATACAAGTTGAACATTGAGAAAATACCTTCAGAAAAAACCGAAATTTTCTCTTTTACCAATCATTTAAGTCGACAACGACGACATTATAAATTGACAACAATGCGGAAGAGGCACGAGTTGCGTGATGATGTGATGATGATGCGAATTGCGACGACTGCTTCTTATAACAACCACATGTTTTTTATTTATTATAACCATTTAAAATACATAATAATACTAGCGGCCCGCTCCCGGCTTCACCCGGGGTGCAATTTTTTTTAAAGTAAATACCTGCCCTGATTAACCATGAGTCAAGACAGAATTAAAATCGGTCCAGCCGTTCTCGAGTTTTTCGCTTAGTAGTGATTCATTGTTATTTACCAAGATTATAATCAGTTTAAATTCCAATAATAATCACCTGTGATCTACTCATAATATGTCATTGTCACCAAAGAGATTGTCACTGTCAAGTAGTCAACTGGCAAGGGTAAGGAGTGGTAAGGAGTAACTTATTTATTTTTATTTTTTATTGTTTTCGTGAGTTTTATCTTCCACCAACAATAACAATATAATGTCAAATGAAAGTGACCACAACTTCATAAGTTTCCTTTGAATTTAAGTTTAAATGTAGTCTAATTATTAGAATTAATCTTATGTATGTCTGTGTGTTACGACTTACGTAAAAATTTGTAATCGAAGATCAAAGTTAACCTACAATTATGTTCCAAATACCGATTAAAAGACAACCAATATATAAATATGCCTGGACAAGATTAAATTCTTCGAGCAGTTATATTAGAAGTAATTTTATAGAATATTTCACTAGTAATTATGGCCATAAACATGTTAAATCGAGCTCAGTCGTACCGCTTAGTGATGCAACTGTACCATTTGTTAATGCCGGAATGTATCAGGTAGATAGATAAATATTTTTCTCTATTTCATACGTTGATGAATTATTAATTATTATTCGTAATATAATTAAGACTCAATGCTTTCAATTTCGACTTCAGCTCCAAATAATTGACATGATTAACTATTATCTTATTAAGATACTTACAATACAAATTATTTTAATTATAACAATAATAGTAATTGTCAATTGTGGGTAACAGTTAAAAAAACTTTTAGTTCACATTACCCCTAAGCGTATAAGGCAGAAAATGAAATGTGAAATGGGGGTATTATCTGATCTAACACCAAAACTGTTGTAACATTATTCTGTGTTCAGTTTAAGGGTGTTTTTCTTGGAAATGTGAACCCTCCAAGCCCTCGAGTAGTCACCTCTCAGAAGTGTATCCGTGTTGGAGGAAAACATAATGATTTAGACATTGTTGGGACGGATGGTCATCATCATACTTTCTTTGAAATGCTTGGCAACTGGTCTTTTGGCGATTATTATAAGGTTCGTTTTTATTAAAGAAAACCCAGTAAAATATTTTTTTATATACCTATACAACTTTTCATTTCATCCAATCATCAATAAAAACTAAACAATTGTTTTCCATAGAATGAAGCGTGTCAAATGGCTTGGAATCTTCTCTTAGGACCATTCAATCTAAAGCCTGAGAATCTACTGGTAACATATTTTGGTGGAGATGCTGTTATGGGCTTGCAAGAGGACCGAGAGTGTAGAGATATATGGAAACAAATTGGGTAAATAGTTTTTTTTTTAATATTATTACTACTTAAGTACTGTGAATTTATACTGATATGATTGTAGCCTACAATTCTATTATGAAGCTGTGAGTAATATTTTTGTTATTTGTTTTAATAATGGAGGAATAACATTTTTTAATAAAACATTTTAAAATTAATATTGACATGATATTATGAAATAGAAACAGTGAAATATTTTTTAATATTTATATCTTGACAGCCTAAATCTATTTTGAACCGAAATATTAACCATCTTAATATATACTTTTTTTTATTATTAACAATTTAATTATTATTGATATGTTTGCAGAGTACAAACAGGTCGATTAAAACCAATGGATGCCAGAGATAACTTTTGGGAGATGGGAGCCAGCGGACCTTGTGGCCCTTGTACAGAAATACACCACATAAACTCAGATGGAACACTTACGGAGATCTGGAACATTGTTTTCATTCAGTATCACAGGTCTATATTTTTTTATTAATTATTTTTTTATATTTTAGTGATCCACCTCCTTTGCTTGTAAGGAGTTGAAATTTACAAAAATCCTTTCTTAGTCAATGCTTACGTTATAAAAAATAGCTATGTTCCAAATTTAAGCTCTCTAGACTTAGTAGTTTTGGCTGTGTGTTGATAGTCAGGACAAACAATTTTATAAATGTTTATATGTGTGTGTGATATTTGTTAATACAGGATTTCAAAAGTCTGAAGATGCTGTATTAAAAAAAATCCTCCAAATAATCGTTAGATTAAGAATCAGCACGATCAGGAATTTAGGCTGAACTGTCTGTATGAAAATCTGATGTGCTCAAGTATTTCAAAATGGCAAAATCTTTTTGTATTTTCATAACTCTCCCACGAGCTTGTGTTACTTCCGAATCGTATGTATTTTAAAAAGGATCTTAGTTTGGGATCACATGCCCTCTGTAAATCTTTCCCATTTTCAACCCTTCCATACGACTGACCCCACCATCCAAACCTCCAAACCGGCACGCATGAGACACGTGGGGCATATACATTAGCAATATCTGACGCGCTCGAGTAAATTCCAAAATCCTCTCTTGGACTCTCTTACTATAAGCATTTTTTTTAATTACAGACAAAACGACGGCAAGTTAATTAGTCTGCGTCAACAGCACGTCGATACAGGCATGGGTTTGGAACGAATGGCCACATTGCTACAAGGCGTCAACTCTAACTATGACACAGACCTTTTCAGACCAATCATAAAAACTATAGAGAAGGTACATGTAACAATTAAGTTTTAAGGATTTCATTTTGTTAAAATAATTTAAATTTTAAAAAAAGTTGCAGAAATCTGCTTAAAGGTGCACTTTGGTTCAACATTTCAAGTCTAAAATACAAATACAATATAATATTATCACTAATGTACAAAGGCCAAACTGGTTCATCCTAAGCGTCAGGATATACTAGTTTAGTTGCTAGTAATAACATATTTCACCGTCTTTCTATTAAAACCAGTATTGCAGGTGTGCTTGCAATTAATTACATAATGATTCCGGAACCTAAAATAACTTTGCTTCCGGTACACATACGGGTTTTTTTTTTACCAAAACCAGACTACTCGTAGTTTGGCCTAGGATAAACTAGTTTGGCCTTTTTTTTATCAAGGAGAAATCCTTTTATTGATCCCCATGTATGTGGGGGTCGACCAGCATACTCCGCTTGCGCACGTAGCAGGCAGAGCTGGCCCCTACCCACTAAAACTCCCCGGTGTCTCCTTGCCCTTTGAGTGGGGTGAACCGGGCTCTGCAAAGGCAACAACTCCGATCCAAAACTAGTTTGGCCGGTAACATATGCACTAAAATCTATGTGTTTGTTCCCTAAAACAGAATAGTAATAGCGTCTCCGGTTACGAGGGTAGATTCGGAAACGATTGTCACCTGGACACGGCCTACAGACGCTTAGCCGACTACACGCGAATGATTAGCGTTTGTTTGGCCGACGGTGCATTTCCTGCAGCCAGGTTAATATTATATAGACTATTTTATAACGAGACTAGTTTTAGCCTGCGGCTTGCCCGCTTTTTTAAAAGACAAAGATAATATACCCTACTTTTTATTGCAAGACACCCAAACGCTCTAGCATTTGAATTAATGAATACACAGACAGTCAACAGAAAGCTGAAAAAAGAATTCCCAAGACCTAATATGATTATATATAAATTTATACGGATTAGTATTGAGACGAACTCCGCACAAGTCATACATACTTTTACACAAATTGCTGTATATCTTCCAATGATATATTGAAATTTAAAAGGGAGAAAAAACAGTTTCTTACTTTTTATCCTTGTCTGTTAGTGTTGTCTCTGTGTCAAATTATATCAAAATGGATTCATCAGGGTCAAATTTTAAATATATTTTTTAATGAAACTGATAATTTCTTTTTCAGTTTAAGTCTGAAGCAAGTGATGGGCAAAGCGTTTAAACTGTCGACTGATGTGTTCCAAAATCCAGATCTTCTGCCTCTCCTGTACGACCGAGTGGCTGAAAGTCTTGGTTCCACTTACCCAGAGCTTGTCTGCAACGAGAGACAAGCCAAGCTGATCATACAACACGAGCAGAACGCTTTCAAGGAGACAATGAAAAATTTGAAGAAAAAATGGAAAGATGTGGTGAAAAGTTTTCCAGAAGTGGCGAGTCTCGGTGAAATTGCAACAACTGGCTTCGCATCTGGGTACATGGAACTCAAAGAGGTAGAACTCCTCATTTTTTTCAAAAAGAAGGAAAATCCTCGTGAACAAATATAAACACCCCCATTTTTAAGCCCTTTCTTCAATTGACTAGGTTATATTATGTCTATGCATCATAATTTTGAAAATACGTTTTAGTTTAGGACTAACATTGTTTTGGATGAATTTAACCAATTAATGAAATATTTTTGTTGTTTGCATCGCTTACACGTCATTTTTCTGACATTAGAGAGCTTTTATTGATTGATTAGATGTTTTGTTTGATATTTAATTCAAGTTAACTTTTTCATTTCACAGACAATGTCCAAGCAAAACTTAACCGTAATACCCGGGGAGTTAGTCTTCAAACTGTACGACCAGTGCGGGTTTCAAGAAGACCTCATAGATAAAGTGGCAAAACTGAACAATTACGATGTGGACAAAGAAGGTTTCCACAGACTCTTGTCTCATCACAAATCCAGACACAAAACTGCCCTCAAAGAGCAAATCAGCGATGAAGGTCTCATGTTCGATAGAGCAATAGAAAAATTAATAGAAAACGGCGTACAATCGACAGACGATTCGCCAAAATATAATTATGAAGTCATAGGCAATAAGATAATTTATAAACCTCTAACGACGAGATTGGTGGCAATTTTAAACGAAGGCAAAGAGTGGGTGGACTTTCTAGAGCCTTCCACTGTGAAGCCTTATTATCTAGTCACTAGAGAAACTAGTTTTTATTGCGAAGAAGGCGGTCAAACGTTTGATACTGGCATTATAGAAATTAGCGATAATATAACTTACAAAGTGGACAGTGTTTTTAAAATTAGAAATTTTGTGTTCCACAAGGGCACGTTTAAAGTGAAGAAAGTGAATAGTGAATACGTGAAACGTGAAAGTGTTGTGAATTTAATGATAAATAGTGAAAGGAGACTTAGTTTAATGAGAAATCATACAGCGGTGCATTTGTTGAATGCAGCCCTAAGGGAAGTTCTGTCCGGTAGTGTCGTGTGCCCAATAGGTTCTGGCGTGACAGAAGCGGGATTGTTTGTTAGGTATTCTCTCTACGGTGAAAAGTTGTCCCAAAAGGTTGTGTTGCAAGCTCAAGAGTTAGTTAGGTAAGTTTGGGAGGTTTTTTTTTTCTAAATTTCAGGTTGTCAGACAGGCTGACGGTCCATTCGATATTAGCATTAAGGATTAAACGAAAACAGAACAGCACGTGCGCTTTTATTTATCTGTAATAGGGTGGTTACTGCCGCCAGACGGGCCGCCCAAATGACTGCGAAATACAGTAGTTATGTCCTGCCACTATTTTGAGTACAAACCAATACAAGCCATAATTAAAAATTATAAACTAACTCCCGACTTTCTATTGAGCTCAAACTATACGTTGTATCTGCTGTAAGTCGCTTAGGAGTTTGATAACCCATGACTACTTCATGGTGCATCATCAGATGAAGGTTATGGAAATACCACTGCAGTAACAGTATACCAAATTTCACATCAATTGAACATGTGGAAGTTAGTGAAATCCCTTCGTTAACTAGTAAAAGAGCTGATAGTCTTCAAACGCTTGTACAAATCTTCATAAATTATAGCTAAGAAAGATCCCGATTACGTCAGCTTTGAACAAAAAAAAAACCATATCAAAATCCGTCCATTCTTTTGGGAGCTACCACACACATATACACGTCGAACTTATTTTAACCCCGTTTTTGCGTCGGGCGTTAGAAAGTGATTTCAAGGTGTCTTTTTAATGTGTTAAATAGGAATACAATAAATTCAAACGTGCCAGTGAAGGCGCGCGCCGTAGACAGCTTACAGTTGTCTCGCGAAGAGTCAGTGCAGACAACTCCTGGAGTGTTGTACCCTGAAAATAGTCTTAGGCTGGTCACAGCAAGTCCACCGTTAATGTCTAAGTAAGTTTTATTTGATAACTTTACCCCATAAACAAATTACCCCCCGCTACCCTTACAACAATTATAATCTATAGTAATATTATAAAGAGAAAAGATTTTTGTATTGATAAAGCCAAGGTTAACAACGAATCGGTTAAGAATTTGAAAATATTATCTTGATTTTATTTCATTTTGTTTGATAATTGGTAGCTTTTTCGCAGGGAACTGTGTTGCGGTACGCACGTGCCCTCAACGGGCTTCATAGAGGAGTTCTGCATAACTCTGGTGAAAGGAGCCGGCACCAATAAGCCCGTCGTACACGCACTGACCGGACCCAGTGCGAAAGAGGTATAAAAAAAAGCTATGTCGTTTAGAAGAATTAAGCGGACATATCGATAAATAAAAGTATCCACTTTGATTTATTTAGACAAAACGAACATTTTCGCACGCTAACGACGCGATAAAAACGCGAATCATATGTAAAATTTAAAAAAAAAGAAGTTAAAGTTACGCAGATAGAGAATTTTATATAAATATCGCAGTAAGATGAAACCGCGATATAGTTATATACTGAAACTTAGTAATACGAATGCGGTTCATAACTATCTTCCTAGGGATATAATTATCTAACTAATCTGGTAAAATACTAGCTGCTTTGTGCGACCGAACGATAGTGTGTCCATCGGACACGGTATATAATTTCCATGCGTCTGTAGTGAGTCACTAATGTTCCCTTTTTGCTTGTATCGACGGTTCAGGCTAGAGAGTTGTTCTGTCACGCGGACAAATTGGCGAAGGTGTTCGACCTGGCGAGCGCCGAGAGGAGACTGAGCGAGGTGACGTGTGTGAGGGAGCGTCTCCAGGAGCTGTGCGGGGCCGGAGGGGCTCCCTACGGGGACTACAAGGAGTGCCTCCACTTGCTGAGCACGCTGCAGAAGAAGACCGACACCCACGGACAAATGGAGCTACAGTCAGTCTAATTGGATTATTTATTTACATTTCATTCAAATCCATCCTACTAACAGTACACGTGTTTTACTTATTTATAATATATAGGTATAATAATATACAACGTATTTCGGCTGACACGTTACTAATATTATAAATGTGAAAGGACATAAATGTCATTTGGAGAATTTTGTAATAAAACTAATTCTTAATTTCGGTAATTTCCTATTAATATTTCAGATTTCATAAATAAATATAAAAATGACTTGTACTTGTACTAAATGAAATGCCTAAATATGCAGAGCGCTGGCGGAGAGCGAGGTGCAGGCGGCGGTGGAGGAGGCGGAGGGGGCGCGGCGGTCGTTCGCGGTGCACTTCGTGCGGTGCTCGTACCTGATGCGCGGCGCGGAGGTGGCGGGCGCGTTGGCGGCGTGCGCGCAGCAGGTGGCGCCGCGCCGCGGACTGCCGCTGCTGCTGGTGGGCTGCGGCGGCGGGATGGTGAGCGCCGCGTGCGCGCTGCCGCCGGCGGCCGTCAACGCCTCCTTCTCGGCCGACAAGTGGATGCGCTGCATCCTGCCCGTCTTCGACGCCCGCCTCGCGCCGCCCACCGAGCCCACGCGCGCGCAGATGACCGCCACCAAGGTAACTTCCTTCTTTTTAGTTTAACACATAATGTTTGCAAGAAATTGTTTTTTTCGAAAATAAATATATTAAATACAATATTTCAAACTACATGGCCTTTCCTCGCCATGTACGAACAGATTTACCCGCCAGACACCCGTTTGGGCAGATCTGCTGTATCGCTAGCTTAAGTTTAAAGCTACGAACAAACATGCTCATTACTAGCACGAAAGCATGCTCAAAAATCACAATAGTTAGATTTTTCGAGCATGCTTTGAGCGCCCCCTTCCACGTTTATTCAGGAGTATTCTTAAAACTAGTATGCTTATTTCTGTCAAACGTGAGCAGTTACGGAGCATGCTAGTTTTAAGCGAACTTATAAGTAGTGTCCGATCGAAAATGGATTTTCAGTCGAAAACGAAAAAGAAGCTTCGGCTTTAGTCTTATTTTCGGCCGAAAACGAAAATATTGCCGAATCATGATTTTTGGCTGAAAATGACCGAAAACGAAAACGAAGCTTCGGTGGGTCACTACTTACAAGAGCGTGCTTTTTTATGAGCACATCTGTCAGTAGCAGTAGCCTTATGAATTCGGGTTTATAGTTTTAAGATGTAATTAACATTATCCATTGACCTGTAATATAAATACCACTGGACAGGCTGCTGTCAAATTATTTTTGTGCCTATTTGAAAAACGCCATTTTGGCGCTGTAGGCTACAGAACGAGTGTCCATGAAACTACAATTAGGGCCACTTGCGCCAAAAGCTGGGTTAAATTGCGTAACTCCGAGTTTAGTAGCTCCGGGTTAAAGTGTAACAATTTAAACCCGAACATTGTGTTGCGCCAATGAAAACTAACTCAGAGTTAACTAACCTCGTAGATTTTTATTTTACTACAAAGTATTCATTCGGTTAGGTAAACCGACAGAAATAAAAAAGAGCGAATGATGAGCGTAACAAGTATACACCTCTCTTTTGCACTACAGTATATGGCTGTCGCATTGTTTTATTTTGACAACGACTTTTCGTTTTGATCGCTTGTTGTTTGATATCATTCATTCTTCAATCTGTCAATTTGGTTGGATTTTGGGGACGCCATCCAAACAACAAAAGATTGTATTGAAACATGGAAAAGAAAAACCGCTTACGAGGGCCTAATTTCACAAAGAGTGATAGCATATTGTTGTGTGACGTAATTAGTAGGTTTAAACATATAATAGAAAATAAAAAAACGGACGGAGTCAATCTCCAGGAAAAACAGAAAGCCTGGCAAGAGGTGGTCGAATTATATAACTCTTCGACTACTGGTTCAAAACGTAGTCTAGAAAGTCTACAACAAAACTACAAAAATTTGAAGAAAAAATTAAAAAATCTGCTTCTGATGCGAAAATGAGTATACCGAGTAAGTATGAATAATATGCATGATTTATGATTTTCATTATTCCAAGCACTGAAATTATCATCGCTGAGAACTAGCAAAAGTGTCGACATTCACTGATTATAAGAACACAACATAACCTCAAAGAATCAATTTGACATTAGTACTAACCCGGAATTAGTGACTTAACCCACCCACATAGATGGGTTAAAAATTTAAAAGTTTAACTATAGGTTACCCACTAACCCTTGGTGGTGCAAGGCGTAATTATAATTTAACCCCAGGTTAAGAACTAACTCAGAGTTAATCAGGATAACTCAGCCTGGCGCAAGTGGGCCTTAGTGATGTCCGCATGTCGACATCTAAGATACAGATATTTAACATTTACATAATACACATGTACACATGTTTCAAAACAAGCAGACACAAGTAAACTTCACTGCCTAAGACATCAACAAATAAACAAAATGCTCGACAGGGTCCATAACACTGGTTTTTATAAATTTTGTAACACTTTTATACATTATGGTTTCGCAATAAATAATTGAGTTGAATTGAAAATAGAATAAAACATACACTATTATACATATCTATGGAATAAAAAATTAGCTGTCATTTGTATGGGACAGCCTATCCAGTGGTATACAGGTCAGTGACATTATCCTTTCTTTATGAAATGCAGGTAAGCTTAATTGACTGCGAGCTGCTAGTTCAGGACGCGATGCGGGTAGCCATCAAATTCGCTCAGTCGCACGGCGGCAGTCGAGACGCGCGGACGCGTCACGGGAGCGATTCTGCATAGTGCATAGCCAAAACAGTATTCACGTGTCGCTGTGTCGCCCTTACGTACCTATCGTTTGGTGCTTTTGTGAAAATTATAACTTCCTCGCCAGCTTTATTACTATTGTTAGAAATTCATTTTATTTATAATATAATAAATACAAACTTCCAATGCAATGTAATTGTTAACACGCAGATGCTGCGTTTAAGTACTTAACATTATGCAATACTGTGGTCTTTAAATTCAAATTAAATTTGATTTTAAATAAATTATATGAAAATTTATTGAATGTTTTATTTTTTTAAATAAGCATATTTTAAAAGGCAACACAATTGCGATTTTTTTTCTTATATAAAATAAATTATAGACAATTCGTTGAGTATAAAAAAGATGAGTTCAAGAAATTGAAACTAAAATTTAGAGATTCAATAAAGAAATATTAATTCAACTTTGATGTCCTATAATTAATTTTCTCTTTTCAAGTATTATCTGTTGAGAAATCCAAATAAAGAAAAGTAAATAAAAGCATTTTGCATCTGGTAAAGTAAATAAAAGAAGAAATTAGTAATAAAAAGGCAATTTATTTGTAATATCTAACAGTTATATACAAGAATGAGTTATGTACACTATGTGAGGAGAGTAGTGGAGTAGTGGACTAGTGGTTGTCCATGTATTGGAGATCGGACAGCAGCAGCACCGTGTTGGGCAGAGGCCTCGGCTGCGGAGACAGCACTGTGATCGTCTGCCGTTCCATGTCCACGGCGGTCCTGGAAATTGTTTATTTTATTATTAACAATAAAACTACAGCACTAATAATAATTTATAATCTACTATATAAAAATAAGTCGGGTTTTCCTTCCTGACGCTATAACTCCAGAACGCACGAACCGATTTCCACGGTTTTGCATTCGTTGGAAAGGTCTCGGGCTCCGTGAGGTTTATACCAAAGAAAATTCAGGAAAAATTTCCGAACGAACGAAGCCATCTGGTGGCGAAACGGAGTTCGCCGGGTCAGCTAGTCCTAATATATATAAATGCCAAATTTTTCGATGTTTGTTCCTCAATAACGCAAAAAAGGCTGAACGAAG
Organism: Synanthedon andrenaeformis; assembly: GCA_936446665.2. Lineage (NCBI taxonomy): Eukaryota > Metazoa > Arthropoda > Insecta > Lepidoptera > Sesiidae > Synanthedon > Synanthedon andrenaeformis. The sequence goes on from OW387793.2 coordinate 10,021,306, forward strand.
CGTGTCTTTAAGAGTAAAAGTTCCTGTGTAAGCTACTCACACGCAGACGAACCCGGCGATGTTGGAATGCGTGGGGTCGTCGGCGGGCTCGGCGGCGAAGGAGAGGGCCAGTAGCCGGTGCTGCAGTGACGGCGACGGCCACACCACCACCAGCTTCGTCAGCGCGTCCTCCGACCTCATGCCCACCGGCATGCACGAGTCCGGCAGCGACGGCGCGCCCACCTGGGACCAATCATTCCGTAAGGCGGTGGTTACTAAAGTACTGCCAACTGATATTACTGAAGTGACCGTCAGTACAGTAGTACCCAACTGATATGGCTTAGGGATGCACCTGCGCCGAAGAGGAATTTTTAAAGCGTAGAAAATGTTATCGACCAATCCACACTTGGCGGCTTGTTCCAGCACCGCTATTGGTCGCCAGCTGCCGCCATGTTAGCGTGCACCGCTTGCCATCTTACGCTCGTGCGCGTTGTATTATCAACCTTATACATATTGTATCTAAGGTTAATTACAACCTACATTACATTAAACTTACAGTTTTAAGCTTTCTTCGTTAAGCCGGAGCCGACTTTCTTTTCTGCATGAACGAAGATTAACGACGCGCCTTATCAAGTGTGTAAGTACTACTGTAATTGCTTTATATTTGTGGGCAAGAACAGTACAGTAACCGTCATTTAGTTGTAAAGACAAGTGATTGTCCAGAAACAATATAAAACACGGTTTACAATACAATCAGTTAGTTTCCAAAAACTAAATCTTAAACCATATTCAAGGCTTTTTTTTATATAACCATACTGACTAAATTTTTGACCTAAAAACTTTCTTGAGAATTGAGTAGTTCTGACATTTTTGACACTTAATATGGGATAAAGTAATGTCCAGAAACAATCTCAAACAAGGCTTACAATCGCTAAGTTTCTAAAACATACTCTTAAACCATATTCAAGGCTCCTTTGTATAATACATTTGGATAGACCAAATTTTTTGACCCTAAACTTTTTTAGGAATTTCTGACACTTGATAAAGCAAAAGATTAGAGGGATAAAACAGGCAATAACGAATTCTCACCTTATAAATTTTGAGATCATTGAACTTGACGTCAAACGAATGCGGATAATAAGGAGTTCTCTTCCCATAGAAGTATTCTCTTATTCTGGCGTCACGAGCCTCTATTCTTTGCTGAGACGAACGTTCCACTACCTGCGAGAGAAATCAACTTGTTCATAAAACAACCACACAATATAAAAACTAATAACTTGAATATATTTTCTTCTCTATCTAATACAATCAGATCTTGACTATTATCAGATTTTATAATGTTTTTTATAACATTCTAATAAATTGGAATTTTTGATATGATAATATTTGAAAAATTATAAATTAGTCAATAATTCATTTACAATAAAATGACAATAAAACATATTTATGTATTTATTAGGACACGAGATAACTTTACAATATCATATATCGTATGTAATTTACATAACATACTATGTATACATTTGCAGTACGTCATACTTTGTACTATAACTGTTGCGATGAATTAAGAAGTCTTTATAAACATGTTTATGCAAATCAAGATTTATTAAATATGGGGGGGGGGGGGGGTAGATAGATAATTTTTTATGTTTTAAATAAAAATAGATTGTCATCTTAAATAAACCAAAAAAAAAGAATAAAACACTTACACCCCCACTCTTTGGCAGATAAACGACTTTGACAAACTTTGGCATGTCCCTTTTCAATTCGTTATACAATCTCTCGTTGTCTAACACTAATATCACGTCTACCTGAAAAATAAAATACCCACAAATAGTTATAATTTTTTTATTAAAATAACACAAAGTGTAATATAGCATTTAATTAACTGTTACAGAAAAAATGCAATGAAATAATTATAATTTATTCTAATAAAATTAAAATATATTAACATTTTGCCTTTTGCCCGTGATTTCGTCCTCGACCTATTTTTATGTGTTTACATTTATTCAATGTTTTTTGTTAGGCATTGGAAATTTTATTTTTAAATTATCCCTCGGGAACAGTACTTTTTTTCTGGAAAAAAGTTTACAACCTGTATAGTTGACAACGTGTATGAAAAAATTTCATGCATAACAAACAATCAAACAAACTCATTTTTGTATTTATAATATTATTATACTAGAGATGTTGCACGCGACTTTGTCCGCGTAACTTTAAGTATAGCTTATGTTAATCGCCGACCATTGATTTTTATAGGTGAAAATTTAAAAGAATTTTTAAATTCGGTCCACTAATTTTTGAGTTTGCTCTTTACAAACAGAAACACAAATATTTTTAGATTATAATTTAATTGTTTATTACCAGTTTGGTAAATTAAACAAAGAAAAGTAGAATTTCTATGGCACATAGATATTGAAATGAAATTGCCTTACTCACTTCAAAGGCTTGCGCTGCGTGAGTTAACAACTTATAGCCGTCGCCTTTGATCCAACCGCACGTGTTTATTATCACGCCTGACGTCGATGCTGAAATAAAGGTAGTTTCTTCAACACCCTTCAAAAACATTTTTTTTAAAAAAAGGCTAGAAATTTACCAGTGAATTTCTAAAAAATAGAGGTCTGTGATTGTTTTATAGGCAAATTTGTATTCAATATTCAAGAGATTTTAAGGTTTATCACATAAAGAACCCAATATTAAAAAAATATATAATATAATAAGCGGTAGATGTCATGCGGAAACGTTACAAGAAACGTCACGTGATCGTTACACTGAAGCGTCACAAAAAATTCGTACTTGAAATTTTGCTGTCATAGTGCGCAAAGAAGTTTCACTTCAAAAATTTGTAAAATTTTCGTTACGAAAAAAAAATTACTATACGAAGTCTTTCACCCCCATGAAAGAAAACCATAAAAAGAACCCCATAAAAAATGGGTATAAATTAAGTATTACCTTTCCGGTTCGTTTCACATCTTTCTGTGATGACTTCTGCCAATTTGGTCACAATGGTGTTGTAGAGTTCCAAATTCTCCGATGGCTGTTTATGTCCAAAGTGGTACACCAACGGCGCTTGTTGGCTGAACCCTTCTTCTATTGAAGCCGGTCTCTCCACTAATAAAGCACCTGCGTACAACAGATAAGATGTTGTCTTGAGAAGAGGAACTATTTTATACATCAAAAGTTATTCAAATAATTTCAAATGTAGATGTAAAGGTCGACAGACAAGCTGAAGGTCCAGCTTAAATCCAATGTTAAATCTCGAATTTCCAATCTAAGATTTTTCACTGCAATCTCTTCTGTTTGACATTAAATCATTAAAAAATAATGATGAAAAAATAAAGAATATCCCATTTGGTTCATCATTAACTTCTTGCTAACTGGTTTGGGTGACTTTACAAATTTTTGTCAGGTATAAGCAGTATGTTTCTTATTTCATCTCTTACTAAGTAGTTGAGTTCACTTCAGAGGAACATCCTAAATAAAATAAAAAATTGAAAATTTGCCTGTATCATTGCATTCATGAAAAGCCTGGGCTGGCCTTACATTACAATTATATTTTACATTAACGTAAACATAACAATTTTTTAGCACTTAATGTTGTGTTCATATATAGAAAATAGTGCAGTCAACTGTTAATTTACAATGAAACTTACCCACAGTCCCCGGCACACTGATACTGCCTTGTCCAACATCTAAATCGACATAGATTGGCCTCCGTCCCATTCTGACAGCATAGTTTAGAAGAATCTTAGTGAGTGTGGACTTGCCCACATCACCCGGCCCAACAATCATAGTTACAGGGCCCCGAGTGTTTTCTTGTTCAGCTGCTACTCTCTGTTGTTCTAGGGCCGCGTGTACGTTAAGATATACCAGCTGGAATCGTTAAGGTATACCATCAAGAGCTTATTATGAAATCTATAAAATATATCTTATAATCCTGCATCTTCTTTAAAGAACACACTATCTAGCAAAGAATATCCACTTAACTTGATGAATCTAACTGGACTAGTTAAAGGATGTTTTATATTCCACTGTGCCATAACAAAATGTAAATAAAGGATATTTTTTAAATATCCTTTAAAATGTTAAAAATATTTTTTTTCATTGACCAAGAGTGTTCTAGTGACAAATTTTCCATTTATTTAATCTTGTTTACCAAACAAAAGCAAATGTGTTTATCATGGAAAAACTTAGGATGAATCATTAGGATGTTGAATACTTAGGAAACTAGAGGATATTTGCGCTATTTTCACACATTCACTACTCGCCTTAAATAGGTAACATGTAGACCATGCCAGAGCTGGGAAAGAATACCCACATAGATTTTGATGCTGTGCCCCAGCCCGGTGGAGTATGGGCTCTGGCATCCCTTACTCACTCACCGAAACACAACAGCACATATGCTGTTAATTTACAGTGGCTAATCTGTTATTCAATTTGTCACTACCTAACTATAGTTTAACTAGTTAGATAAATTTTGATCATGTTTATTAGCTAGCCTCTAAATACAAAACACTTATTGTTATTCTTATTATAAATAAAGAAATTTTAATGTTTCTCTGAACAGAATTTAGTCAAGACAACTTTAATTGAGTTATTTCTCAAAATATGAGTTCTTGTTAACTTTAAAGGCAATGTGTATAAAATATAAAACTATCTTACCATAGGAGTTTCTTTTGCCACATAGCTCACTTCTGTTCGTCCTCGAAGCTCCACAACACATCCATGCCAAGTGAACACAGCCACCTTAGCGCCCGTATGGAACTCATAAGGCTTCCCTTTTACAAGTTCTGTGCCAAACAACTCCGCGTAACCACTTTTAACCTTTAAATTAAAGACAATAGTTAAAATGAAATTAAAAATAAAATAGTTACAATAAGTTGAAATTAAACTTTAAAACGAGGTAAGAGGCTCTACTTACTTCTAGAACTACTTTCTCATTCTTGGTTTCAACTTCAAAACGGAGTTCGGAGTCAGGCTCTAGTTTAAACTCTTGTAATTGTACTTCAGTCATGTTGATTTTTAGTTCCTAATGAAATAATTAAAAATCAAAAGTATGGAAGGATAATAAAAGTTATTAATTATAATATACAACACAAACTTAAAAGTTCATACAAATTACAATATATGCAGCACAATTTAAAACAACAACACAAATTTGCAAATCAAAGAGTATGTAATCACAAATGCAAACAATCAAACAATACTGACGTTTGACGTTGACGTGGGACCGGACATATAATATAATACTCTTTAGACCGGACCAAGGAACATATATACTCTCTTGCAAAGAGTATGAAATCACCTCTCTTGGACTGGACTGATCTCAGAGTAAACATAAGGACTGATTGAAATTTGAAAAATAATAATCGTCAACATAGTTTTTTTTGTAATTTTATGGCCTGGTAACTAGACCTTTAAGCCAAAAACAGACTATTTCATTCAATTAAATTGCTCAAATAAAATTGCTGCTGTGTTCTATACTGCCGTTATCTGAGGCCGTTATTTAATTCTTCAAATGTCAAATTCAAACCACATTGGCACACAAAGTATAATTTTGGTATAATTCAAACAACAAATAACGCAAGGTTTTTAGAAACAGTTCAGTTTTAATGTTGTTTGTCAAGTTTGGAATAAATAAATAAACTAGACTAACTAAACTTAAGTTACTTAATGGTTATTTATTTTATTTCTAGTAGTTTGTTGAGTATTAAACTGCTTACTCCGATTTTTCGCCGATGCCATTCAAACGGTCTTTATTTCAGCGCAATCAGTGAGAATCCGTTTGAAAAGAACTTGATTTGTGAATAAACATTTATAAGCTATTTAAATATCGAAATGAATAAAGTAAATCTTATTAAGACCGACATGGATAGTGATTCTGACGATGTTATAGATAACAGTATCGTATTTGAAAATTCTTACATAAAGACACCTGGAAAGAATAAAACATATCTACCAGAAACTGATTCCTCGGATTATAATGGTTATTGCAAATATTATATTTATTTAACAAGGTTTCATACAGCCTTTATCTAAGACTACTTATAATATTTTTTTATGTTAAGGTCGACAGACAGACACGTTAAGGTCTGACGGTAGGTGATTCACCAAAACACAATAGCACACTTGTTATTATTTTACGGAGGTCTTCTGTAAAGGGGTGGTTACTGCCACCAGAGGGACTGCCCAAATGACTGCAAAACGCAGGGTGCCCCTGCCACTACTTTGCAATGAATGAACTGAAAATTTTTATATAAAAAAAAAAACAGTTAAATCTTAGTCTCATATTCTCATAGTTCATCTACAATGTTTCCAGATTCGCACAAATATTATTTTTGCAAATTATCTAAAACATTTCCTTGGTTATCACTCTTTCTATGAACGGCTATCAATTTATCTGTAAAAGGGTGGTAGGAAGGGTCAGAGGACGATAGTACACTTGATGATAGGCTACCATTGCCTATAAACGCCATAGGGGTTGCATGTGTACTGTCACCCTAGTTAAGATAAGCTTTGCTGTTTGGAAGGTGATAGAGAATTGTAAAAACACACTACTATTTTTTTTTAATGAACTGCTTTTCTCTCATTAAGTTAGTAATAAGTTCAGTATGCCTAAATATTTAAAAAGTTGCATACCTTCAATATATGCCAATAAATAGGTACTTACTTTTATATTAACATTGAAATTAATTCTATAATGCTTTTAGAAGAAGAAGAAGAAGACAAAGATGTTTCCTTCTCACTAAAAGACCACAAGAAAAATAAGAAGGTGAAAGAGAAACAGTCAACTTCTTTGTATAGGGACACCCATAATATAAGCAGTAGTGATACAGGTAAGTACATGTTATTGCTCATAAACACAAGTTAATGGGCCGTCCCAAGCTTTGCACATATTTTTCCTGTAAATAATATATAAAAAACCTTACTTGTTTAACTCCTTTCCATAAGCGAAAACCGCATTAAAACCGTTGCGTAGTTTAAAAGATCTAAGTGATCTTCAGAGGGACAGATGGCGGAAAGCGACTTTGTTTTATACTAAGTAAAGAGGTTTCATAGGTATGTTATTTTAAAGAAATTGAATTCTTACCATATATACTTGTTGAATTTTATCCCAATTTAATTCTCTATGTCAGTTCCGTTGATATCTATGTTATACATAATATTAAATTAATATATTTTTAACTAGCTGTTGTATGCGACTTCGCCCGCGTAATCTTTTTTATAAAATACTAGCTGGCGCCCGCGACTTTGTCCACGTTGAAAAAAAAAGGTAGCCTATCCTGTGTCCTGTACGTCTAAATGTTTATCTACCAAGTTTCATGAAAATCGGTTAATTCGTTTAAGAGTTATGGAGGAACATACATACATACATTACCTACACTTACAGATTTATTATTAGTATTGATGATTGATAAGCCTATGTTACTTGCTGATAATGTAGATTTCTATTGGTGAAAGAATTTTTAAAATCGGTACAGTAGTTTTTGAGTTTATTGATTACAAACATCTCTCTTTATAATATTATTACTATAAAAGTATAGATATAGATGTATTAACGTTAATATATATATATATATATGTGTATGTGAATGTGTGTGTGTTTTTAAATATTATGATCATAATATGCATGTATTCTGGTGATCGTACATACATACATATCTACCCACATTTAGATTTAGTTTACATATTTTTATATTAGTTAAACATGTCGGATTCTGCGGATCAAAAGTCTTATTTATCACTTTACCATTCATGCCAGGAATATTATAGTGCAACGAGTGGTGATTCTGAGTCAGAGGACCTAGGTAGTGTACCTTAATAATCTAAATGACACTGTAACGTTAGTTCAAAAAATATCATTACACAAAGAATTTTGGCCTCACTACACCGACTCGCTTTTGATCTGATGTTTATTATGTGATTGTCATATAGATCCTTTAATATTTCTCTTAAGGATTTTATTCACTTCCAGAGGTAAGTACTAGTTTGAACGAGGAAGGGGGTTTAAGCTGTTAATGCTAAATATTTTATGTATATCATATTTGAATAAAATATCTCTATTAATTAAAATCTCTTTCTTATATATGTAAGTGAAAATCAATTGCCACATGTTTGACTGAGCACGACCAATTTTTTTTTACTTGTGTTCGTTTTTTTTTTCTGGTAAAACAAAGTCCGCTGAGTTCGCTAGTATAGAATATAGATATAAAGAAATAATAAGCTTTTCTAGTTTAACATGTTAATGATTGTTATAGATTCAGACACAAGGAGCGGCAGCAGAAGACAAACAAAAAATGCCGATTCTTCTGATGAAAGTAAGTTATTTTAATTTAACTATTAAGCCATTAACCAAACTGTAACTTTTTAAGAATATAAAAAATATATTCTTCATTTAATTACCGCTGTTCTAAAATATAATACTAAAATACACAAACTTTTCCTAAGGTATCAAGCAGATTCCAATTAGATTTGGAGTCATATTTTTCAAAGTTTTGTATTGTTACCAACTATCAAATTAATTTTTTATACTTTTCTTGGCTTAATGCTTTTTTACTTTCTTATTTTACACAGGATATTCCTTATTTCAAAATTCAAAAAAAGTCAGACATTTGGGTAGAAATATTTTAGTGCATAAAATATTTCTGTTTTAGTCCATTTATTTAATTTTAAATGTGTAATTATTGCATGTACTTTCGTGCAGATGAATATTCGCCAGAGTTAGTGCCAAAGCTTCGGTATTCGAGGATTGGTGTCAGAACACCCTTCTCTGCGAGAAAACCGAGAAAACGTATGGTGCTCGATTCTGATACTGATAACTCCATACTGCTTGAACATGTGAATCAAAGGAAATTAACTTGTCTAAAAGATACGCCACTGAAAATTAGTGGAAAGGAGAATCAGATGAACGTTAGTAATGTGATGAATAGTGACAGTGACGATGCTAAAGGCGATTCCAAATATAATGAGTCGAGCAGTAAGCAGAAGAATCTGAGTGAATCAGACAATGACTCAATAATTGAGGTGAGCGATACTCAAAATGATGTTAAAGCCGATTCTAAAGATAATGAGTCGAGTAGGAAGCAAAAGAATCTGAGTGAATCAGATGATGAATCAATAATTGAGGAGAGCGATACTCAAGATGATGTTGAAGACCATTCTAAAGATATTGAGTCGAATGAGGAGCAAAAGAATCCCAGTGATTCAGACAATGACTCAATAATTGAGGGTAGTGACACTCAAGATGATGTTAAAGACGATTCTAAACATAATGAGTCAAGTAGGAAGCAAAAGAATCTCAGTAAATCAGATATTGACGTAATAATTGAGAGCGAAACTCAAGATTACTTGGAGAATAATGAAAAGGACAATACTTCAGATGAGAGTGCGGAGCCCGATGAAGATGAAATGGTGATTTCTCGTGCGACAAGAATGAGCATCTTAGGCTATGCACCAAAAGGTGAAAGTGATGGATCTGATATATTTCAGTCTGACGAGGTAATATACCATACTTTTATTTTATTTTGTTGGAGATGTGTTTGCTTGCTGTTGGCCAACATGTAGCGGTGTAGCGAAGATGAGACCTACGATGGAGCTCGAATTTTGAAAGATGTGGGTTTAATGAGCTCATTAGCATTTTTTAACTGTATTATGTTTTTAATATGTGTCTTAATACAAGATATTATTTTCAATGTTTTCATGTTTGCATTATTATTTATCATTAGCATTATCTGTACAGTCAGTATTTATCAGAAGACGCACGAGACACCGTACATATTTATTTCGACCAACTAGAATCATGTTAGCAATAACTTGAATCTAGTAGTTAGTTAATTTAAACTTAAACTATACTTGACAAGTCCGTTTGTTCGTTGATTGCTTTAATACACTAGTCGCAAAAATTAAGCGATATAGGAATAAATTCGAAATTTTTAGGTGATTTTCAACAGGCTGTAACTTCGAAAGAAATTGTAGTATAGAGAGCCCTTTTAAAAAATAAAATTGTAGCTTTGAATCCGAACATTAAATATTTTTCACGTTAGCGTTTTATGAGTAATCGTCGGAAAACCAAAGGAATTTTTTTTTCCAAATTTTTGCTCTTATTGAAATTGATATATGGGCTGTAAGAATTTTTTTTTTGGTAATTGTATCATAAAGCTCTTTTAGAGAATTTAATTCCCAACAATTTCATTCCCTTATAAGCTCTGTACTATGATTTGTCACTGAGTTATCCTCGATCAAAGCGAAAAAGTCATTTTTGAGTTTGTCAATCGATTACTCGGGAAATAATGGTCGTGTAGAAAATTAAAGTAGGGTTTTGTAAACTGCAAAACATTCCTACAAGGTGCTTAAATTGGGAATTGATAAAAAAAAAATTTACAAACCGAAAAAAGGCAAAAAATTACAAATTTAAGGATATTTGGATACCTTGGAATAACTTTGCAATTAATGTAGATACGAAGGATATTCTCTATAGCTTTTCAACCTTAAAGGGTCCTGAAAAAACCCTGAGTTTCAAAGCGCTGCGATATTTTTCTTAGCGTTTTTTTTATCAAAATCTCAAAGATTAAATATAATTGTTTATTATCACAGTATACTTTGGATTGGTTATACATGGTTATACTTAGGATCCTTCACTCACACTAAAATCCCCTTTGTTTGGTCCATGTTTTTTAAGTGTTCATTCTTTTAATAAACGAATATTTTGTGTACAAATCTTATATAAAATTTTTGGACAAACAGTTTTTTTTTTTCACTACTTAAAAGACACATTTCAAATATTATTTACTTAATCTATTTATTTTTATATGTTATAATTTAATTTAAGTTACTTGATTACAGAGTAATTCAAAATCAAGAAGTAGTATCAACACTACGGTGGATAAAATTAATATTTCAACCGAACCCATGAATTTGTCCAATGTTGATTTTAAAACTACTATAAAAACTGAAGATAATATAAACCAGGATAACAATAGATTGTTGTCTGAAAAAGTGTTTAGCAATTTAAAGTCGTTGGATAAGAATAAAACAGTTGCAAACAATTCAATATTTAATGTGGAAGATGACTCCAATGACATTGCGATAGTGGATTCTGAACCAGAAGTTATTGAAATCAGCAGCGGAGAAGAAGTGGTAAGTATTTACTTGGTAAAAAAAAATTGGAAAAATGAAGTTTTTTTATGTATATGGTAGGTGGCTACTGTCGCCTATTAACACAAGTAAAGCCATAGGTGCTCAGAAGGATAAAGTAACTATAAAGGAATAGAAGGAAATGGCTTCTGGCATCCATTACTCACTCACCAAAACCCGGTGAAATGTGGTGGTTTTTTTTACAGTGGGGTTATGTTACTAAAAAGGGTTGGTTACTGCTGCCAGGCGGGCTGCTCAATTTAAGAGACGAAGTGTGTACTGCGACTAATAAACAATTGACAGTTATCAGTTACAGTTGATGACCAATTATTATAAAAACTAAATTAAAACCATTTTAAAAACATTTTTTTTTTTGGCAACAAGGCTTTGTTAGCGACATTTTTGACGGATAAATAGGCGCGATAGCTTGGATTTTGCGCCTTTTTGGAGTTTTTAGTTCGCATAGATAGACCAGGTTAAAAAACTAATAGATATAATATATGAGTTGTCTTAGTTTTTCTTTTATCTATTTAACGATATATTAAAAAATTAAAACATATATTAAACAAAATTAAAAGATGGTGTAGATATGTTTTAGCGTGTAAAGAAACGTAGTTATATTTTTACTCGTCTATTAAAAATTGCGGGTATTTTTGTTATTAGTCAGTATTGTTACGCGTAGGACTGAGTTCTTCCGTTATCTATGTTTTTATCATTTAATATTTTTTACTTTTTATGTTGTGATTGGTTTATATTACTGATAAATTTTAATTAATATATTGCTTAACTAACATAATGCCGTCCAACGTAAGTTTGGGAATTTTAATTTCAAATTACATTTTTAAGTCTTGTATGTGTTATAAGTATCAATGAACAGACAAATCATTTTTAGTGTTTTTATTTCTTAAAAAAAAAGCTTTTCTAATATCATCTTAATGAATTTAAATAATTCCTTAATTAAATAATTTAATTTAATTTTAATTAAACTTAATTTTCTTTCATTTCCTATTATTATTTACAATTTAAAATGTAGATATCTAAAAAAAAGTCGGAATTAACAAAACAAAATGTGCAAAAACAAAAAAAAAATAATGTACTTACATTTTTGGTGGGTGTATTACGTACTTTCCACAAAAGTATTGTTTGTTTATTACCTACTTACTAGCATTTGCCTGCGACTTCGTCGCCGCCCCTATTTTTAGGTGTTTGAATGTTTATTCTCAATCTATTGCTCATATTTTTTTGTCAGGCTTGAATTTTTTATATTTTTAATTGGAGTTTACTCCTTAAGAATCGATAGCCCCGGTATGAAAATTTATGGGAGTAAAATAAAAATTGTCACACGGAACGCGTTACGTCCTATTTTCGAATATATTAGAATATCTGAATTTTCATAATAATTATTATGTATTTTATAATCATTTCCTAAGGAGTATTTATTAATGGTATGTCATTATGAAGTTCATGTTAAATAATTACTTATATTCTATTTAATTGTCATTGTGTGTCAGTGTCATATAATTTCTCTTGTATTTATTTATCCAATTTATCGTTCATAAGGAGTAAACTCCAGTCGTGCGTCGGAGCTTACACACACACTTTTTTTTAGGTAATACTTTGGTTTGGGAATAGTACTTTTTTTCTTGATGAAATGTATTCTATATCCTTTTATGTATAGCTCTGACAAAGTGTATGCAAAATTTCATGATGATCGGTCACTCGAGTAGTAAAGGGCGTAAAAGTGTCACAGACAGACAGTCACTTGCACATTTTATAATTATATAGGTTATCTGGAAATAAACATTTTTGTCTTCGCAGACTAATGAGAGGAAATCTCCAAATATAAAGAGATCGCCCGGCATGAGGGCGACATCTTCAAGCGGAAAGAGCCCGCAAAGCGCACGTTCAAAAGACGACAAGAGCTCGAGCAAGTACCAACAGTTGTTGCCGCCTGCCAGTTACCCCAACCAAGTGGTTTATGTGAAAAAGAATGTTAAATTTAACGAGTTACAGAAGTTGGAACAACTCAAACAGGACTTGCACGATGCGAAAGTGAGTACCCTACATATACAATATTTGGTTTTACTGGACTTGTAAAAGTCGTCACACAGTCTGAGGGTTCACTTGGTGGTTTTTTTTTTTTTTTTTTTTTTTTTTTTTTTTTTTTTTTTTTTTTTTTTTTTTTTTATTATTTATAAATATTTTTATTTAAAATTATATTGTACATCTTTACCATTTCGTTAAAATAAGGCGAGTGTTAATTTTTAGTATGTTACTGAAGTTGCGCGCGCCGATATATGGCACATTATATTAAGTACCTAGTTTAAAGGTTTAAAGTTTTTTACATGTAAGAAAGAAAGTCTTTAAAACATTATAGAAAAAAATTTCAAGAATACTTAATTAATAGTTCAAAATATTATAAAACGAGCAAGTGTAACTTTTGTAACCGTTCCATTACAAAAACTACCTAAAACGAATTTTTTCGAAGATAAGACCATGACAGATCGATTATTAGACCTAAAAACCCCTAACCCTAGATTTTCGTTAAAATCGTTAGAGCCGTTTGCGAGACGTCGTGGCATACAAGAATTCCTCGTTTAGTATTATAAGAATAAGATAAGATTTATGTAGGTATATGTTTATCAGGCTGACGCGGACTATTTAATGGTTAGTGGATATAATAGCCTATTAAAATATACAACGGCTTCAAACGCATAGAATAGGAGATAAGGAGGGGATTGGGAAACGGGCCTAAATATCACGCCTAAAATCTTGCAAGGGATCGAAAAATAGCCTTACATAATTAATAGACGGTATATTTCCGTAAAAATGACGGAGGACAGTAGCTGATCACGGTATATGGTAATCTAGTGAACTGTCAGCCTGTCTGCGGACTTGTACAGGAAAAAACTTGGGGTTTTTGTGGTGGCCTTTTGCACGTTTATTTTTAGTAAAAGTTCCTTTTTTTTTGCAGAGATTGTTAGAAGTTATGGACACCTCTACACTACCAGACAATGGTAGGAAATTGATCAAGCGACTTGAAGATTTGGAGAGGGAAATCCGCGCGCAGGGCGATAAAGTTGCTAACATGGTGGTCGAGCCAGGTCAGTGATTTATTTTTGAATTTCATACTTATTTTTTGTTACTGCCCACACTGCATTCTGCAGTCACAAACTGGGCAGTAACAGCTCCCACACAGATCCAACATCTTGAAATGTTTTTGTGGTTTGATGAGGAAAGTAAGTGACGCCAGCATAGCAATTGACGAGCCCCTTGGACGAATGGTTAAGGTGCATCAGGTGTTCCGGGTTCGATTCCCGGTAGGGCCCCAACTTTGGAAATGAACTTTTCATAATTGGTTCGTATCTGGAACTTAGTGGCAGAGCACACTGCAATTCGCAGTTATTTGGGCAGCCCATTAGGCGGCAGTAACCACCCCTTTCAGAATACCACTGTGAAATAATAGCATGTGTGCTGTTGTGTTTAGGTGAGTGGGTAAGAGATGCCAATGCCCATTTTCCTATTCCTTATCCCCATCTACTATCAAATACATATATCGTCAGCCTGCCTACTGAACTTACATTAAAATTAATGCATTTCTACTTTTTTTTATTGCAGAAGTACCAACCGCAGACGACATAGCCAACGACGGGTTTGATAGCGGATTGAATTGGGATGACATTCAGAAGGCCAGCAATGAGGTCCAACCGAGGATGTTTGGCAAACAAGGTATGATTTACGCCATTTACAATATTAAATTGTCAGATCTTCCAACAGAGATACGAAGATATTTCACCAACTATATACACAATTTGTAGGTAAATTCATTTCAGATGTAAATTGAAAATACTAGCTTTTATAGGCGAGTGCGTATACGCTCGGTCGACTTGACTGCGCAGGCGCAGTGCATGCTAAGTTAATTCTATGGATGGTATAGGTAGAAGTAAGCAGTACCAATTCATATGACAATCAAACTGAAAAAATGTTCTTAAGCTCTCCAACAATAAAATAAGCATACTAGAACGGCGCTAGTGTAGCATTCTATTCATTTATCTTTGTCTAATTTACCCGACAATGCTACACTAGCGCCATCTTAATTTACTGGTATTCTGGGACCACTTTTTAATATAGAGTCGGTCCTTACCTCTACCCTCTATAGTTAATTCATTGTGAAGTTATAGATAAAAGCGCTGTAGCCACTGACCGCTTCGGCCGCGTACGTAACCTGAGCTTCGTAACCAGTTACGATCGACTACTTTTTCGGCTTTGTACGAAACCAGTTGCGATCGAAAACTATTTTGTTCTTATACGAAACAAGTTACGATCGAAGACTCTTAGTCCTTGTATGAAACCTATCGACTATATGACTATACGCCGCCTGCGTTTCAAAATAGTAAAAAATTTGCTGTCACTTTTATGGGACAGCCTGTCCATTGGTATACAGGTCAATGGCTGTAGCGCTAAATTTGAAATGATGATGATGTGCTTTGCAGCGATGTCGACGCACATGGCGGAGCGCAGACTGATCCTGGACCGACTGGGGTCGTTGCACGCGTCGCTGGACTCGCGGCCGGGCGAGACGGAGCTGGCGCCGGCGCCGAAGCGGCTCGTCGCGCGACTGCAGCCCCACCAGCGCCACGCGCTAGCCTGGCTCGTCTGGCGCGAAACGCAGAAGCCCCGCGGCGGCATCCTCGGTAATATTAAATAGCAATATCTGGCTCTTACCCTTTAGCCGCCAGAGTCGCATTTATCCGATAATTATTTTCGTTTCCATTTCGACAGAGCCGGGGATATATACGACAAATTTCTCTACTTGTATAGTGTTTATTTTGAAATCATTGAGCTGCTTTCTCTTAAAGATTTTTTTTTAATACGAGTCAGGCGCTAGGGGTACGACAACTACAAAACCAAGCAGTTAAAGGGTTAAATACTAGTGTTTGCCAGCGACTTCGCATAATGTAAGGTACACTACGTTCTTTTGTATACCCCTGACAAACTGTATGAAAAAATTCACGACGATCGGTTGAGCGATTTTGAAGTCCATATTGAACACACATACATCGATTTTTATTTTTTATTTACTAGCTGTGCCCGCGACTTCGCCCGCACGCAATGTAGAATAATGTTCTTTTATGAAACCTTAACAACGGTAAGCGGTTGAGCGGTTTTGAAGTCCATAGGGAATGTACATAGCATACACACATCAGTTTTTATATAGCTGGCGCCCACAATTTAGTCCGCGCGGAATGTAAGGTACACTATGTTCTCTTTCGAAACCCTGAAAACCTATATGCAAAATTTCAAGGAAGGTTCTTTCGTGAAGGAGATGGACTGGCAAGCATAGCCTAGGGACAAACGACCTGATAAGTCAACTGGTCGACTGTGAATCGAATTATCTGGGAGGCCTATGTCCAGCAGTGGGACGTCCTGCGGCTGAGATGATGGTGATGCATATGTACGAAAAAAAAAATCGCAATTAATTATGTAATATTATATTTTCAGCGGACGACATGGGCCTCGGGAAAACTATAACAATGATCTCACTTATACTGCACGATATGGAAAACAAGAATGATAAAAGTGATGATGATAGTGACGGTAGCGATTCTAACGATGCAAGTAAGTCAGTATTGATCACTCGTTCAGCTTACGTCCATATAAATGTCTCTAGTGCTATTTAAATGCGAAAGTGTGAAGATGTTTGTCCTCAAATCTTACGGAAACCCCGTATCGCTGATAATGTGTATGTAAAATTTCATGATGATGTTGAGTAGTTAAGGCGTGAAATGGTAACAGAAAGACAGAGTTACTTTCACATTTATGATATTAGTATGGATTTATAAAGCACTAGGAAACAATATAGTTTTTACGAATTCGGTGTACAGACAGTATGGTACGAGAAGTGAACTAGCATGCAGCAGCTTTTGTAGACAAACTCACTTTTGGATACAATTGGATTTATAAAATAACTATTTGATGAAAATCACGTTATTGTCAGCCTACACAATAATTCAGTGTTGCCATGCTTAAAAATAATCAGTGTTGCTAGGATAAGCCATATTGATTAAGCTTGGAAAATATTTAAACGAGAACATGATTGGTAAAATAAAAGGTTCGGGAGGCACGCTGGTGGTGTGCCCGGCGTCGTTGATGTGGCAATGGGAGGGCGAGGTGAAGCAGCACTGCGAGGCGCACGCGCTGTCGTACTGCCTGCATCACGGCGCCGCGCGCTCGCGCCACCCGCACCGCCTCGCCGCGCACAACCTCGTGCTCACCACCTACAATCTGCTGCAGCGCGACCACGAGAAGCGCGGCGTGCTCATGCGCGTGCGCTGGCGCCGCGTCATCCTGGACGAGGCGCACGTGGTGCGCAACCACAAGAGCGCCACGTCCGCTGCCGTGTGCGCCGTGGACGCGCCGCGCCGCTGGTGCCTCACGGGCACGCCCGTGCAGAACCAGCAGCTCGACATGTTCGCGCTGCTCAAGTTCCTGCGCTGCACGCCCTTCGACGACGTGCAGATGTGGAAGAAGTGGATCGACAACAAGAGCGTGGGCGGCCAAGAGCGCCTGGCGGTGCTGATGCGCTGCGTCATGCTGCGCCGCACCAAGGCGCAGTTGCAGCAGCGCGGCCAGCTGCAGGAGCTGCCGGCGCGCACGCAGCACGACTGCCCGGTCACGCTCGACAAGGCCGAGATGGACGTCTATCAGAAGGTGAGCGTGCTCTTTCAGGCTGGCTTTAAGCGTCTGAAATGATTTCTATAAATCTTTTGCATTTATATCGCCCTCGTGGGTAGAACCAACGTTACAGAATACAGTTTTTCAACGCAAAAAAACTTGTGTTATGAAAATATTTGCCAACAAAAGTGCATTAATTAATTGAACATCAGGCTGTTTTCCTTTTATATATTCGGTTTTCCAATAAATGAAAAGAAACTAGAGATATTCAGAAAGCTTAAACATTGTTTTAATTTTGGTAGTATTTTTTATTTAATTGAAAAAGGAATATTTGAGAAAGAATTGTGACGAACATAGTGTTAACTGTGGTAGGTGCTGGTGCTTTCGAAAACTCTGTTCGCGCAGTTCCTGCACCAGCGCGCCGAGAAGCAGGCGGACTCGGAAGGACTACGCGCCGCCTCTAAGGACTCCACTTACGCAAAGATGCACAAGCGCATGATGGCCTTAAAAGGCGAGCCTCTCTTTGCTGTATATTTTCTGTATTTATCATACTCTATATTGTTAGCACCCTCTACTTCGGGTACATTAATTAAACCACTTTATGTTTAGTCCAAATACTTTTATTGTCCGACCGATATATCAGAACTACAATTCCAACTATAATATGTGCGGACATACGACGATGACCTCTCTTCGCGAACGCGTTCGTTCAACTGACTGATACTCTTTTAATATCATACCACCGAATGAATCTGAATGAATAAACACCTCTTTTCGAAACGTCACAGAGCACTTTTCAATAAACTTCAGTCGACATAAATAGCAGACGCTAACATTATGTAACCCCGGTCACTGACATGCGTGCAAACATTCTTACATTGTACGAATCTTTGCACGCATGTGAAGGAACGTGAAGGAACCGACACTGCACGGAAAAGCGCAAATGTAGCAAAAACTTCGCATAGTCATTTGCAAATGTCGTCCTACACTTGTGGGTTCGCGTATTCGCGCGAATGTGAGTGACCGGCATAATAGGTACTGTACTTTAGTAGTGGCATGGCACACAGCGTTGTGCAGACATTTGGGCAGTAACCATCTGGCGGCAGTAACAATCCCCTTACAAAAGACCACTGTAATGCCGGTCACTCACATTCGCGCGAATACGCGAACCCGCAAGTGTAGGACGACATTTGCAAATGACTATGCGAAGTTTTTGCTACATTCGCGCTTTTCCGTGCAGTGTCGGTTTTTAACGCACATCAAAGTGCGCGAACCTCAAACCTTCGCGTAGTCTCCCACACATTCGTGCAAGCATTCGTGCGACCAATTTCGCGTACGATTGCGTATTGATTGCGTAGGTAACGGACATCTCGTTTACCATTTTCAGAGTTCGTATCGTGTACTGAGTGGCGTAAATTGAATTTGATCATGGATTGGACAAACACTAAACTGCACTAAAATCATCTTCACCTTCAACGCATTCGCAAATGAGTATGCGAACCCATTCGCATACTCGCTGAGTTTGCGAATGAATGTCACGTTCCTTCACATGCGTGCAAAGATTCGTACAATGTAAGAATGTTTGCACACATGTCAGTGACCGGGGTAAAATGTAACGGATTGTGCCCTTGCAGAACAACAAATTTGATCCATTTGCTCGTTACGAAATTTATTTTTACTCAGTTTGTTTTTTTTTTGCTAAGAACTAAGTTGTCCCCAAGTAAATATATTTCAAAATGTTTAGAAGATAGAGTTTAAAGTGTTTAACACACTTTACTTGGATGGTGATTGTGTTTGTTTGTAAATGGTTTCCAGGAGTGAAGCCTGTGAAGTCCCACGAGATCCTGGTGCTACTCTTGCGTCTGAGGCAAGTGTGCTGCCACTGCGGACTTATTTCTTCTATGCTCAACTCTGAAGACTCCGGGCTGGTCGACGAGGATCAAGGTGGGAAAGACCTGCTGGACGAGCTCAAGAATTTAACTCTCGAAGATGGAGGATCCAAGGGGAAGGTATAATTGTTTTATTATTTATTTTAACCGACGCCCGACGCAATAATAGGGTGTTATAAATTTGACGTGTGTGTCAATGAACTTCTAAATTTCTAATTATAATTTGCATCCGATTCAGCGCGTCACCGACCCGAGCGTGACGGTTCATTTACGTTCACTCCTCAGCAATAAACGGGCCTAAAAAAGTTTTCACGTTAAAAATCTCAGAGTAGAGGAGGTTCATAGCTTTTTTTTGTGTGTTAGGTCGACAGACAGGCTGACGGTTTACTTGATGGTAGATGGCTACCGTCGCCTATAAGACAAGTAACGCCATAGGTGCTGCAAGTGCTGTGCCGACCATAGAAGGATAAGGGATAAGGAAGGGATGGGGTAATGAGCTCTGGCATTCGGGCCAAACGGGCTGCCCAAATGACTGCGAAACGCAATGTGTCCTGCCATTTAATTTCCTATAGATCGGTAATTTCCAATTTTGTGCTAGGATAAGGACGAGGATGATAAGGACGAGGAGGATGAAACGGATGACAGCCCGACGGCCGCAGAAGCCATTCGCTCCTTGCTGTCCTACTCGAACCCCGTTTTCCAGTTGAGCAGACAGTCCTCCAAGATACGAGCAGTCATGGACTGCCTCAACAAACACGTGCTGCCGCACAAAGGTCTGTTGCACATCTTTCTCTTTCTATGTTAAGGTCGACAGGCTGACGGACTACTCGAAGGTTTTTTGGCTGCCGGCAGTTATAACCCGATGTTTACATTCGGCCTCTGCCGCTGCCGCCAATGATTCCCTAAATTTTTTTTTATTATTATTTATGAAATGTAACGCTTTGTTACAATTACAACTATGAATTTCGCACGCCATACAAAACACTACGAACTTTATGGAACATTTAAAAATGACAATGCTTAGAGCATAAACTCTATTATCTGTCATTTAAAACCAGCCAAACATTTATCATTTGAAGAAAATATGACTTTACGTCAACACATTGGAGTTTAAAATCAATAGTAGAACTTGGTCGTTACTACCTTTTATCATTGACGCGCGAAGGCAAGACTCCGCCATGATTCTGTTTTAGGCGTACTCTTTATGTGCCCCTTTGGCTTTTGTGACGCATCCATAGTTGTAGTAAATTGATGGTGGGGTGTTAAAATTGTGTTTTTCTATAATAATATGTCGTCGGGTAGACGAGAAGGCGGTGGTGGTGTCGCAGTGGACGTCGGTGCTGCAGCTGATGGGGAGCGCGCTGGACGCGGCGAAGGTGCGCTACGTGACGCTGTCGGGCTCCGTGCCGGTCCCGTCGCGCCGCCCGCTCGTGCAGGCCATCAACGACCGCCGCTCGGACGTGCGCGTCATGCTGCTCTCGCTCATGGCGGGCGGCGTCGGCCTCAACCTGTGCGGCGCCAACCACCTGCTCGTGCTCGATCCTCACTGGAACCCGCAGCTCGAGCACCAGGCCCAGGACAGGGTCTACAGGATGGGCCAGACGAAACCGGTGCACATATACAAGTTAGTACCAACTGAATTTGACGCTCTGTTCTAGGGTTCCCGAGTTCAAATCCCGACAATGTCAATGTCAACTTTGAAAATGTATTTTTCAAAGTTGCCTCCGGTATGGATTTGGACAGTAGTTTCGCAGTCGTTTGAGCAGCACGTCTGGTGGTAGTAACCACCCCCATACGTGAAATAACAAGCATATATACTATTGTGTTTAAATTTTCTGCAAATTACTTAATTGCATCCGTCCGAAGCCGGGGGCGGGGCAAAATATTTGTTGATATATTTTCTTGGCATGCGTTACTGAAACTTCTGTAGGTTGAGCCAAAGAAAGTACTTACGTATTGAGCGTCGCAATGCATAGATAGACAAAATGCACGTACATAGCTATTGCTGTAAATTTTAAAAACATTCCAGTGAGTTTTTATTTTTAAAGAATTGACGGTACATTTGATGTACACAACTTGATAGGGAATGAGAACGGGCTCTGGCGTCTCCCACTCACGGTAGTCTTCCGTAAGGAGGTGGTTACTGTCGCCAGACGGGCTGCCAAGTTTATGATTTCGGAACGTAATCAAATGAATTCTTCAATACTTGTGTATCTCATTGATTTTGATGAAATATTTTGTGTGTAAGTAAGTAAGTAGTGGCAGGGAACACTGCGTTTCGCAGTCCCTTACAAAAGATAAGGCACCTACATATATCTCTGGTAATAATGATATTTTGTCCACAGATTCACTTGCGTTGACACGGTAGAGCACACGATCAAGAAGTTGCAAGAGGCGAAGCTGTCCCTCGCAGACAACGTCCTCACCGGAGCCAAAAACACGAACCAGTCCAAACTGAGCATCGAAGACCTCAAGGTTTTGTTCAACATGCACAGCGAATGAACGGACAGACCAAAAATATATACCTCAGTGCCAATGTTGTTGAATAATGTTTTAAATTTGCTATTAAGATGACTATGGAAATTTGATTTTAAATTTATTACCAGGATACGAATGTCTAAACAATGCTAAGAAAAAGTAGCAATTCTGCCTACATTTTATAATGCAGTCAATATTTCAATAGTCAATAGTCAATAATAGTTATATTTTTATTTTTTCAACACTGGAATAACTATTGATTAGTAATTAAGTAAGTTTGATTGATCATGATTGAGTTATGAACAATTTTAGAGATAACATATAGTCTATAGAAATGATAATTGTTGAAGAAATTATTTTTAATAAAAAAGAATAAATAGTTTTATAGAAAAAAAAAGGTTTTTTATTTAGTACTCCTTCAGTAATTTCTTACATTTTATTAGTAAATTAATTAATTTTTAAATAAATAACTACATGGAAGCGCACTTGCAGCGTCTATGGCGTTGCTTGTGTTATAGGCGACGGTTGCCACCTACCACAAGTGGCCTGTTAGCCTGTCTGTCGACCATAATTATAGAAAAAGTCACCAAAATGGCACATAGTAAAATTTCAAACAACATAGAATTTTCTATATTGTTCCAAATTTCTAATTATACATAAGTTCTAAATTCTAAAATTTTAGGTGTATTCCCAGTAGTTCGGTTAACAGTTCGGTTGACCGAACTAGTGAGACTTTTTTTTCCCAGTAGTTCGGCCGTACAAATCAACCGGAATAGTGAGACCATTTTTTTCTGGTCCATTCCCAGTAGTTCGGTTAACACTCCGGTTGACCGACCGACTGAGACTTTTTTAATTATGTAAATTCAATTATGCAGCCAGCATGCTTGGCACTCTGCCTAGGGGACTGAAGCTTAATATTATATACAATTTTATTTATAGATTAATTGTTAATTTATTTTGCTTTTTTTGCCCGATGGTTATATTTAAGGAGTATATCCAAAACAGGGCCACCTCTGGAAAGTGTATTTACGAATTTGGCTCTGGCGGCGAAAGAACACTGGACTTAAATTAAAGGACTTAAATATTTGCGCTAAGAAATCTTAATCGCTCTAAGTACTTACGAGCCTTCGACGGCCTTCTATAACAAACAAACTCTATTTCTTTAAATAGGGTAAATGTCCCAAGCTTCGGTATGTTAAGGCTCTTAAGACTTTAAGATTTTTTAAAAATATTACTAAGCATGATACCACTTTGGAAGCTATATGACCCTGAATCTGACAGGTATCCGACAAAGAAAAAGTTTACCTTAGGATCTAGATCTATAGAAAAATAAAATTACTGCAAATGTTAAAAATGGATGTTGTTTAAGGTCAACGAACAAGTTTGTTAAGTTGTTTAAGTCCAGTGTTCTTTCGCCGCCAGAGCCAAATTCGTAAATGCACTTTCCAGAGGTGGCCCTGGTTTGGATTTACTCCTTCAATATAACCATCGGGCAAAAAAAGAATAAATTATTTATTATTATTATTATTTTTTGAAATATATATGACATGTAAAGGTAATTTTAATTAATAAATTAACAATTAATCTATAAATAAAATTGTATATAATATTAAGCTTCGGTCCCCTAGGCAGAGTGCCAAGCATGCTGGCTACATAATTGAATTTACATAATTAAAAAAGTCTCAGTCGGTCGGTCAACCGGAGTGTTAACCGAACTAAAAAAAATGGTCTCACTATTCCGGTTGATTTGTACGGCCGAACTACTGGGAAAAAAAAGTCTCACTAGTTCGGTCAACCGAACTGTTAACCGAACTACTGGGAATACACCAAATTTTACATCAATAACCATGAAAAACACAATGTGAAGTACATTTGAATCGAAAATTGAAAATATAAACAGTTATAAAATAATATAATAAATAAATAAATAAATAAATAAATATCTCCACACATTCCACACAGCACCATCTAGTTCCACACTAAGCAACTTAATGCTTGTATTATGGATACCAGACAGTTGATATAATACATAGATTACTTTTTTTTGTAAATACATACATATTATAAATACAAACATCCATGACACAGGTACAAAGGTAAATGTTAACACATAAACATTTGCCCCTAGCGGGATTCGAACCCGCGACCGTTTGGTTAACAGCTAGGGTTACTAGCCACTAGACCAAACGTGTGTGAGATCAAACGTTACGATGCAAAGTTGACAACTCGTGTCTTTGAGCGTTCAATTACGCTTATGGATAATCGATTACCATACAAACTGTAGGCTACAATATACCTATAGTTTATTATTTATCAAATAGAATCTGTTACTAGTAATGTCCGTAACAAACGACCACTATTGGAGGAGCTATTGTTAATTCAGAGCGGTTTTTCTGTAAGATGGTGTCTGCCAACAGAAGGTTTTCAAAGTTTTTTAAATGAGAAAGGCGGGTCTGTTGGCTGTTGAGTAATGATGACAATCATTTTTAGTTAAGAGCGTTCATCAATTAAAATCACGCTGGAGTCAAAATTTATGATTTCAGTAGTTTCAGATGTTTTAGTTTGCAGATAAGATGTTAACGTCATATTATTTGTAGTTGTACAATCTAGTAAATAGCAGAAAAATATTTTAAGCCTACGCAGATAAATATACAAGTTATTAAAAAAATTATAACACAATCTTTTAGAACATTAACATACTAGGGTCCAAGAAAAAACAGAAATATCTCAAATTTGATCCTAAAATAACACGTTTAATATCACGAAAAATTACTAAAAGTGACACTTTTGATTATACTTTTCTTGAATGAAAATTTACAGAAATCGTATGTTTTTTTCGACTATTATCTAATAAATGATATGAATTTTTGGAAAATCAATATTTTTATAATTTGTCGCATATAATTTTAATAATATCTCGCTTCTGCGTCGACCGTCGACCGCTAATTTTAAAAAAGGGTTGCTTAAAATCAGTTCTAATGAGAAAAGTATCCCAATATTTTAAAATATTTTTCGACTATTATCTAGATTATAAAACTACAAATAATATGACGTTAATATCTTATCTGCAAACTAAACACATCATGGCATTATGATCCGCCGGGAATCATAAATTTCTGATTCTAACTCTGTAACGGCCTTAAACCTATACACAGGTAGTCATATTATGTTTATAATAATAACTGGTGTCCGCAACTTTGTACGCGAGTTTTTTGTATAATAAATTCCACAGGAACCTAACATTTTTTCAGGATATAGAGTATCCTAGTTTCCAGCATCATAGTATAGTATAGTATCCTAGTATCATAGTTTCCAGGTAATCGTCAATACATAAGTGAAAACCGCATTCCAATCGGTCAGGCCGTTTCTGAAATTAGCGTGCGACAAACAGACAAATATTCTATATACTATTTTTTGACCGCACTTTGAAAAAATAAAAATTTAATGTACAGACACGATTTGCGATTTTATTATATGTATAGATATAGATAAAGTATCTATAGATATTTCTATATCTATACATATTAAAAAATCAAAGTCGCTTTCTGCGTCTGTCTATTTTTCCTTCTTCTTTTAAACCACATAACTGATTTTGATACGGTTTTTACTAATGGACAGAGCGATCAGCGAGGTATTGCAAACAGAAAAAAATTGCATCTCATCCCTGCGATAATTAAATAAAATAATGAATACCTAAATTGCAATAATTTCATTTAGGTAGGTACAATTAGCAAAATGGCTCATGGAATTGTTCATCTTGAAAAAATACCACAGTGATGGAAAGAAACAAGCCAGTGACAACGCATCGTCTCGTTCGCGGGTTATCCAAAAATAAAACACATAGTTCACATTCACGGCCGAACTTGGGGAACGCCCAATTTCACACGAAAATAATACATTGCACTCGGACCGAGTGACAGTCAGACATTACCAGTTACCACCTACCTAATTGACATGAGCATTGAACGGTCAGGGTGGTCGGGTATGTCGCCGCCGGTCACAAAACGACTAATGGTCGCCATCATGTTTTTTATCGGAAGCCTTTGCATCGTCGGAGGTAGGTACGCGTTCATTTATTTTATTTACTAACAAAACGCCAATACAAATCGTTTGTTTTCTAAACTATTGTTTTGTGACGAAACTCTTTAAATCTTACTGCGTAGGTATAAAATAAACTGAGGTAACTACTAAGTAGGTATCAATCTTTAAACTTAACTAATTTTTAAATCTTTGGTAGGTATACTGGTATAGTCGAAAATTAATTGGAGCCCATCTAGTTTTAAAATGACCACACGGTGTCACTTCATTTGTAAAGTAACTTATAAAAACATTAGTGATAATTACTGGTAAATTAATATATTCATTAGAAGCGCCGTTAATAAACATAAGTGCCCGAATTTATTACGGTTGCCTCCTTGCTG
Source organism: Synanthedon andrenaeformis (assembly GCA_936446665.2). Taxonomy (NCBI): domain Eukaryota; kingdom Metazoa; phylum Arthropoda; class Insecta; order Lepidoptera; family Sesiidae; genus Synanthedon; species Synanthedon andrenaeformis. Next base: position 10,047,881 of record OW387793.2, read on the forward strand.
GATTTAATGCCCGCATTATCGAAATAATATATCTTTGCTGGCCTACATTAATACATTTGAAATAGGAATTTAAAATATTCGTTTCTGTGATAAAAAAAATTGGATGTACATATTCTTAGGACTTTTACATTCCAAGATATACATCCAAGATATGCATATACATTCCAAGATTTTTATCTTGTATTTTGTAAAGGAAAATAATGAGTTCTATAGTAGGTACATGTTATATATGTAATATGCTAGACGACCTGAAAGGCTTCGCAGGGAGCGGCTTAATATGAACCTTCGAAGGGTAAAGGACCGTTTGTGGTGGCGAGCCTTTGGAGAGGCCTATATCCAAAAGTGGAGACACAGGCCGATAACGATGACTGTCAAAAAATTGTTTACAAAATCAGTATAAAAGTGGACTGGAGTAAAATAATGTGTAATACATGAGAAATTTCGTTTCCCCGAAAACGCTTATACTTACTTAAGTGTATGACATTGTTAATCTATATACCTAGTATTATAATAGAGTGGGCGTTTGTTTATATGTGGAGGGTGATCTTAGGAACCCCTGCACCTATGTGATAGGCACATTAATAGAAATGGACATAGGATGTAATGGGTGTATAATTATGTACCCATACTAATCCTCCCAATTGCTCCCGGGAGAAGTCGGGCGCGTCAGTTTAGTTATTTATATCTCGCAACATAACATGAATTGCGCAATTTCGACAGTACCTTGACACAATAATAAAGTTAGAAAACCGTTGTTAACTATTGCTGTTGCCACGCTTAATGCAAATGGACCAAGTAATCGAGATAACAACTAAAACAACTAAAGACTTTTCCAGCCAGTGAATATTTAAGTTCGTTGATTGGCACCTAGAAAAAAAAAACATTTGTTATATCCTTTTTCAATTTTGCCTTTGCACCCAAATATGTAAACAATATCTCCTTCAAATAAACCGAGATTGAGGAAATTTTCAAATTGTTTTTCTAGGCTACGTATTGGCTCGTATGACACAAAAAGACCAGGGAGGCGACAATGATATCGTATTCGCAAATTTCTCAATAAACGCCGAGAATCTGTACAAAAAGGCCAAAAGAATATCGCCAAAGGCCATCCACCACAGCGACCCAGAGAAGGTGGTCGCACACTTGTTGAACATATTCAACTACAGTCCTAGTGAATATGGACAAATATTGTACGTCAGCACATTGATTACGAAATGTGGACAATCTGATGATTACGTGCCAGAATTCATAAAGCATTCTATAAAATTTAAAGTCATAAAATTGATGCAAACCATAAACAACGCCTCTATTTATTTAGATACGTTAAGGTGATGCGAATGAAGGTACTGTATGTTAGAGGGTACCTATCTAAATAATTTTTATATGTATAACCTTAAGCTTAATTTAAATAAGTAATTATTATAACATGATTATAACCTTAAATTAATGAAAATTCGTTAGCAAAGAGTTTATATAAAAGTTTCACCTCAACTGAGAATAAATCTTCGTCTAATCTTTAAACACCCTATTATGGTAAAGTAGCCGAAAAGTTTGCCGTTTTAGCTATTATTAATATTCTAATGTATATTCTAAAAATAACTTCATGAATATATTAATCAGTTTCAGCATGTTTGTATTAGAACATCAATAATTTTATTTATTAATTTATGTATCTGCATTCCTATAACTTATACCTAATACCTATATTATTTACTTTCCTTAGCTAAAAAAGAATTCAAAAATTCGTATAAAGTTGACAAACAAATATAGAATAAGTAAATAATTTAGCAGATGCAGGTCACACTGCGTTTTACTCTCATAAATTTGGCAGCCTGTCTGGCTGCAGTAACCACTCCCTTACATGAAATAACAGCACTTTTCAGTGAGTGAAAAGGTGTGTCATATTTCCCTATACCTTCCAAATCATTATCCTCAATTAGCGAACTTGCAGCACCTTTGGCGTTCCTTAAGTTACAGGCGACGGTAGCCACCTACCAAGTTGACCGTCAGCCTGTCTGTATTGTCTGACCTTTACATAATTAAAAGATTAAATATATATTTTTAATTTTTCTTTACTAGGTATACCTACAATAATTTTTATTTTATGTTTCAGGATACATAATGGGAGGAATAACACAAAATGAATCAAGAAAAAGTAAAGACATTGTGTCCATGAACTTAACGATTAGTGCCGAGAATTTATATAAAAAAGCGAAAAAAATATCGCCCAAGGTATTACATCATAATCGCCCAGAAAAGATAAAAGCAAAACTATTGGACATGTTTCACTGTGGTCCCACAGGTTGTGGACTTAATAATAGCAGTGATATAGCAGAAATTATAAAACTATCGATAAGATTTCAAATAAACAAATTAATGAAATCTATTTATAACTCATCTGTATATTTAGATTCGCTCAGATGATAAATGTATGTTAAACAATATAATATATAATGATTTAGTAATAATAATAAAAATATGATAACATTTAGCTAGTATTTTATTTACTGCATAATTTCATTCAACAAGATTTTAAATTCATATTTGGCGCGTAATTTGCGTTCAGAAATGTCAACTGTCATGTCATGTCAATTTTAAAAGTGTATAGTACCGTCAAAATACCGTATTTCAAAACTCCTATAATATTGGCAAATTTTAACAACTAACCAATTACAGCAAAGTATACTGCACGCTGGTTGGTCGATTATGAATAGATGGCCATGCCGGCCGGTCGCCACCCGAACGCGGCCGGTCATCTACCCGAAGTTGACCCGAAGCAAAGGCGTCACGTCAGTCAGTTTATCGAGTAGGGATGTTCATTGCAAATATATTATATTAATTATTGTCGATATTTTACAATAATTATCTATTATTTTACACTTACTATTTAAATGACCCCAAATAAACACCTAAACGACGTGGGACCGCCACATTAGCAATCTTCGCATTACAGGCTATATATTCTCACAAAATGAAAAATGAGTCCAGCAAAATAGAGGTCCAAGAACCTTGACCTCGTCAGCAGATACCATGTTAAAATAAACTGGGATAAAATTGTAACGTAGGTTTGGAGTGTTTTATTTTACTTCTTATTCCTAAAGAAGTTTGTGTTTGCAAAAATGTTTGATATTGTTTTTGTTGAGGAATGTTTATTGAGACCAACTTGCCTGTTCAAGATAAATGTTCAACTCTTAACTGTACATCTTAGGAATGTATTGATTGATGTAATAAGATGATTCAAGCATCTCCCTTGATGTGCTTTTCATATATTTTTGGTAGATGCAGCGGTTTATTACACATCACTGTAGACGTACCTACTAAGAGCATATAATACTAAAAGGTCGAATGTGTTAAGTAATTGAATTTTAAATTGCTGGCTGATTTTAAAAGACAATATATTATGTATTGTAGATTTTAAATTAGGAAAAGAATAAAAGAATTTTCTATGTCAATGGATAATTTTCAACACAGTTTACAGAGAAATTTTAAAAAGGAAACATTGAGTATTGTTTTGATTTTATAAGCTATTTTTATGTTTTAATATATTGGTGTTAATATAGAAAGTTGAAATAAATAAGGATAATGTGCGCACAACAACATAAAAGTTTTATTTATATTAACACAATGAGGCCCATGAAATAGAAGATCAGGAATAGAAGAATTGCAAATTTAAGATATTTAATTAAGAGAATGTGCAAGCCATTAATTTTTGTGTCACAAAATAGTTTCCAATTATAGATTTTCACAATAACCATTAACTTTTTTTTTAAATCCTTACGTTTTCGGGAAAAATGCTCAGGAATTTGTTAGGTAGTTTGACATGGCAACATTGATATTTCAACGTCGACAATCGACCTCGACAACCCTATTTGTTTGTGAGTTCTTTCCTGTGGTTCTTTCTTTTCACCCTCACACGCGCCATTGCCAACCAACGCCATTTTGTTTTACACTGTGAATGGAGTGTGTGATGAATTAGTTTTATTGAGAATTTTTACATAAATGTAAACAAGTTTATTACAGTGAATAATCTTGATATTACAATGGTACCGGTAAGTGACAATATCAATATGGTGTTAATGTAATGGTGTTGAATACTTAACCTATAGCCTTCTAATTGCGTCGCTTTTAATTTTCAGCAAACTAAAGTTTTCGTCGGCAGCCTGCCTCAGGGCTCCAAGCCGGAGGAGCTGCGCAAGCTTTTTGAGCGTTATGGCGTTGTCACAGAGTGCGATATAATGAACAGATGTGGTTTTGTTCACATGCAAACCGAAGAGCAGGCCGGCGCGGCTATTCGTGCATTGAATAACAGTACATTCAATGGGGGTGTTATTACTGTTGAGCGGGGTCGCATTAAAGATAGAGGCCAAAGGGGCGGTGGGGGCGGTCGCGGTGGAATGCGTGGTGGCATGAGAAATGGCATGGACCGTCGCGGTGGCGGACCGATGCGCGCCGGCGGACCCGGCATGGGCGGTCGTGATGCTCCTTACATGCGCGATTCTAGACCCATGGGCGGCATGCGGGGCGGAGACATGCGAGGACCCATGGGTGGTGGAATGGGCATGAGAAACGGAATGGGCGGTGGATACGACCGCGGCATGGACAGAGGGATGAGTAGCGGTGGCTATGCTGACGACCGTTACAGCACCTATGGGGGTGAAGACAGGCGAGGCTTCGCCTTAATGGACGGTCGCGGTGGACGCGATCCTTACTCTGCAAACACACAGATTTATCCCGACGAAAGGCGTGGAGGATATGGCGGCGGAGTCGATGACATGCCATCTATGTACCCAGATGAGAGACGTGCCCCCATGTACCCTGACGAACGGGATATGATGGAGAGGAGAGCACCGATGAGGGGAGGACCTATGTCTATGTCTTCCGGATATGACCGAGGAGCACAACATAGACCGAACCCCATGGGCAATGCAGATATGTACAGCAGAAGGTCGCCTATGTAAGTTTCATCTTAATTTTTCTTTTTTATGAGAACTGGATACAATATTATGGTAGATAATACCATCACCTGTAAACACAGACAATACCAGGAAAATGCAACCTTATTGCCAATTCTGATTGAATAAAGAATTAATGACATGAGATAGGGAAATGGGCTCTTTTTTATATTATTAAGGATGACGGGCAGGCTGACAGTCCAGTTGATGGTAGGTGGCTACCATCGCCTATAACACAAGCAATGCCACAGGTGCTGCAAATGCGCTGTCTTGTAAGAGGGTGGTTACTGCCACCAGGTGGGATGTCCAAGTGACTGCGTAATATGTGCCCTGTCACTGCTTAGTCCTATTGTAATATTAGATAAAAGTTGTTAATATAAAGTTTGACATCAAAACAACACATTGGCTATATATAATTTACAGATTGTAGGCAGTCATAGAAAAAGATAAATGAATATTTACATTAAAGATGAAAATTTATATTTGTATAATTAATTACAAAATGTATGGATGTTTTTTGCATGTAGTGTTGTTATTGCATCAAACTGTGATTTAGAAAATATCAGTTTTGGGCTGAACTTACATATCATAATTATATTCATTTTACTATAAACTAACTAGATGGTGCCCGTGACTTCATCTGTGTTGAAAAAGCAATATATCGCCTGACATCATTATTGCTATTACACTTAGCCAGAAGTTAGTTTCCTTAATTTTAGATGATCCCTCGGGAATAGTCCTTTTTTTTCTGGATGGTCCCAGACAACGTGTATGCAAAATTTCATGGTGATCGGTTCAGTAGTTTTTGCGTGAAAGAGTAACAAACATCCATACATCCAAACAAACTTTCGCATTTATAATATTAGTATGGAAAAGTATTTTGTATGTCAGAGAAGACTTAAAGTGCTAAGAATGCAGCAGTGACTTTGTAAATGGAAGATGGTTGCCACCTACCCTCAAGTATACCGTCAGTCTACTTATTTAATAAAAAAATAATAATTTTAACAATGTTTTTTTATTATTATTTTTAGGCGTGGAGGCGCTGGCGGCTATGACCGAGATCCATACGCCCAACAGTATCCACAAATACCACAACGGTAAGTTTATTTATTACTACGGCTGCATATTGTTATTATTGTTGACCACAGAGTTTACAGGATGTTGTTATCTACCCAAAAATATACCAACTAGCTATCAATTAACTTTCAATTAACTAGCCGTTGCACGCGATTTCGTCCACCTAACTTTATAGAATATAGCCTATGTTACTCACTGATAATATAGCTTTCTACAGGTGAAAGAATTTTTACAATTGCCCCAGTAATTTTTGAATTTATTCATAATCTTCATCTCTCTTTATAATATTAGTATAGATATTACAATAGCATTTATGAAGATATTTATCAAGTATACATAATATATCTATTTTCAAATATCATAGTGCTAGACTTTTTCACTTATCTGCCTTTTTACTACTATCTCTATTTTCTCTTCATGAGAATTATGGAATTTTTTCAAAAATAATTATCTTTGGTAAGTTGTAGCAGGGCACATTGCATTCTGCAGTCAAACTGGGCAGCCCATCTGGTGGCGAAGATTGGCAGTCTTAATTAGAACCCCTATGGGTGTATCTTGTGTTAATCGGCTACCGTAGCCACCGATTAACACTTCAAAATGACCATCAGTCTGCCTGAATACTTTTACAAACAAAATCCTTATATATGTAAAAATTACGTGTCACGTTGATTGAGGCCAATGAACTCCAATACTACTTAACCGATTTTGATAAAACTTCGTAACTATGTGTAATTTGGTCCAACTTAAAAGATAGGATAGTTTTTATTTTGAAGCCGGGCGAAGCCGGGAGCGTGTAGCTAGTATAGTATATGTCCTTTCTCTTAGATCTTAAAAAGTGTAATGTATAGATCGTAGTATCATTTTATTATATGAGTGATTGCACATCCTGTTTGCTCTTGGTTCTTGTCTGTTTATCCGTCACCGCTGATACATAACATGAAAATGACTCAACACTAAGGAGTTACAGCTCATTAATCTCTTCTTTTGAAACTTTAATAAGAAATTGGGTATAATTTCAAGAATACAATGTATGAGAGTTCTCATGTCGGTTTATATAAATAAAATGGTATAAAGTTCAGTAATAAGATGTGATTGTTAGAAATTTACACAAAACAAATATATTTTTATTTATCTTTGATAGAAATGCTAGTTACTGCTAATAAAATTTGGACATAGACTATTTACAAAATACATAATATACTATTTTTGATATAATTTTCAAAATTCAAAGTTGTTTGCTTGTCACTTAGTTTATTATGAGACATGACATCTATTAGTATGTAGTGTTGGTAGTAACCATTAATTATTGTGAAACTTATGGGTGATTAAGGTCTTGCAATCATATTATATCTTATATGATAGTAATAGAGGCAGTAATAACCTAATGGGTCAATCACTATTCTAGAGACACGCTATGATGGCTGTTTTGACATATATTGAAGTAAAATCTGTCAATTTATAAAAAAAATATCAAGTGTGAGTTGCATCTATGAATAAGTTTTTAGAGCATTATAAGTAGTAACTAATTAAAAAGTTTTAATAAAACGATAAATGTTTCGTCAAAACCGGCTATCATAGCGTGCTGCTAGCACTTGTGAGTTTTCTCAAGTTGAGGACTAAATCATCAAAGGTCACATGCAACAAATATAAATGAAAATATTGAAACCTACGTCATATTTCTTGGTTAAAGCACAGGCGTGGGAAATCAATACCAGCACCTTTGATTCGGTTATTGTACGACAAAATCTTTGAACCAACTGTATAATATTTTGTCGTGTTTGTAATTTCAAATGTTGCCTAATTTTAATATCCATGGACACGACAATATAAGAGTGACTTCACATTATCAGACATCGGTCTTGTGTTACAGGAAAGCTTTTATTTATACCACGCGCTTGTAGATCGTTACAGAGTTATTTCATTACATACAAAAGCGGCGTCGATCATCAATCAGTACAGCAATATTTAAGAATAGTATGGTTTGAATTTTACGTTTTTTTATGCGTTTATCAATGCAGCATGGGAATATAAACGTATTCTTCGGATGTACTCACTGTATTCTTGGGATGTACTCACTAAAATTGCTACATCTCCACCGTACAAAAGACGAAGGGAAAGCCCTCGATCTTGACCCAATAATGAATACTAGGCGCGACACATGTCTGACAATGAGAAGCCATCCGGGTCCTAGTGAGACGGCTTTCGTCTGGACAAGACGGGGATAACGGGCGGGTAGTGACATCAGTGTTTGTATGTAGCGGAGGCGGCGGGGCATCGCGTGGCGGTAGGGAGCTCGTCGGTGGCAGCGGAATGGGCCCGCGCCGCTACTAAGGGGACACTCGCCCAACGCGCACACCATAACTAGCCTAGTGGTAGAGCGACACACGAACAATCTCCTGTCTTCCGGAACCGCTGTACCCCGACACCCCCCCCGGACACGTAGACGCGGCGCGAGCTCGTGCTTCGTAACGAGATTGTACCGTATCGCGAACCATTCTACTATTTTATAAGGATCAAAATGTCATTTTTAAAATCAATAAATCAATTAACAACATAACGTTTTCATTCAACTAAATAAGTACCACAAATACATTATGAGCTTAGTGGATATTGTTTAAACGGTCCATTTGTTGTTAGTATTACGTCAAAATAAATTCACAGTCTTGCATATGATTGCGTTAAAATTTGATGAGATATTTTATTCATTTAACTGATATAACGAATTCTCAAACAAATTAATTGATTTTTGCACAGACCTCAGTTTTATAAAAAGAGGCTTTTCTATAAATTAGTTGTTGAGTTTGCAAATTACAACTGGGACCTTAAATATTACTGCATGCCTTTATATTGAATCTATAATTGATCAGTTTTTACTCCGGTATTTTAAATATAATTATGTGTTTATTTGTTGGATCTAGCAATGTCCACATTATGCGCCAACGAATTGACTTGGCGTATCGATTTCCAGCACGTGGATCGCAGAGCACACGTATATTCGAATATACCAAAGTATACTTAACGGCTGTTAGGTAGAACGGTGCGTGATTAACGTAAGACGGCTCCAGGTGGTGCTGCTGTCTCGATTTGCTCTGTGGTCTGTAAGCTTTTTTTTGTAATTGTGACGTCACGAACGTCGACTGTTATCCAGAAAGTGCGTCAGAGTCGTTTCAGATAGTGACGTCACATACGACCAGCGTAACCGGCGGCGAACCATAGTTTGAGGTTTAGGCGGCAACGAACTCAACAGAAGAGAACATCAATGAGAAATGCGTCAATCGTAAGTACGGAATGTAGAGCGAAAATAATATTGAGCAAACAATGCGATCGTTAAATTGCTGAATCGTTATTCGTATTTATGACGTTGAATTCATTGGAATTCATTGAAAAATTCAATGCACAATTTACAAATTGCGTTCTGCAAACGGTTTTCATAAATTTATGCGGAAAATTGCGTCAAACGCAATGGTCATTTGGATCACGTTGAAAGCGACGAAGAAAAATTATCCCTATACTAAACAATTGTGCGGTTTGTTTAAGTTTTTAACATTTATTTTGTAATTGGCAGACACTGGACACCCAGATGAGGACTGTTGGCCGTCGAAGACCAATATATGAAAACAGCTAACTCAGATGGAGGTCGCTCCAAAGCTGACACGATGTAAATTTCAGTTGAAATGTTTATCATTAAAGAGAAATGTTATCATTTTTTGTGCTTTTATTTTTAAATATGTTCATTTTGAATCAATCCTTCTTATTGTGCTAATGTTACTTATCCTAAGGTGCAAAATTAAACTACAGCTAATTGGTAAACTTCTAGATTTTTAGCAAAGCTGACCCTGAGTGTATTTTTTCCATTCAACTTGTCCATGTCTTAAAAAATAATATGCATTATTTACTTTGTTTTAACCTTGGTTAAAAATAAATGTTATAAGGGCTCCCTAAAGCCCGTAAATAAACTAATAGTATCATGTTTTTACTTTGACCAGTGACATCCAAATCTATATTATATAAAAATCTCGTGTCACGATGTCTGTTCGCGATAGACTCTGAAACTACTGAACCGACTGATCAAACTTCATAAGTATGTTATTTGGTCCAACTTAAAAGATAGGATAGTTTATATCTCATTTTGTTTATTATTATTTTTTTAAATTATATAATATTATTAACATAGCGCCATCTGTTGATACTTATTCCATACAGCAATTATTTATCTGTGAGTTTCATAAGGTTCTCACAGATGGCGGGTTAAAGTAATTTATCGGCTGGATTGCAAAAAAGCACCCCGGGCGAAGCCGGGAGCGGGCCACTAGTATTACTATAAAAGTTACTGCATTTGATGCGCGTACTCTTGCAAATAATTTTTGTTTCATCGAAATCGGGCCGCCATTTCCAGTTCGGCGTTGTATTTTCATAACTTTAAATTTTCGTTCATTCGCACGCAACTGAAGTGACGTCACGCCGCGAGTGCAATGAGCCAAAGTAGGAACCGAAACTCAAGCGCCGATTCGCGGCGTGACGTCACACGTTGGCACAGTCGCTTAGTCGGATTTTGCCGTGGAGGCCGATGATTTTTGAAGTTAGGAAAAAAATAAAAACAGATTCATTTTTCTCGAGTTATGTACCTATTTGCTAGATATGCTGATAACAAAAAACATTGTTGTTTCAATCGAAGTTATAGTAGTCTGTCCAAGTTTAAACGTAGTATCTACGTTAGTACTACGTTAGTATCTACTATTTAGTTTGTGATTAAGACTCACACTAGAGCCACAATAAACTTAATCTGTGCACATTTCATATTTTTGTTCTATAGAGTAGTATATAATCTATAATATTCTGTGGTTAATATTGTCATGACAATTCATTTTGCCTTTTGTGAATTTCAACTATAAATTGTTTTGTCATATAGAATTTTTTGGTAATTAGTTTATTAAGTACTCGTTATAATTTTAAAATCAAAGCAGTAAATTTATTTACATCATTATGGCTACAACATTGGAAGATAAATCGATCTGGGACGATGGAGAAGAAGCTCTCAGCGAGGAAGTGCTGAGGATGCCAACAGATGAAATTATCAGCCGCACCAGACTTCTAGACAATGAAATAAAAATAATGAAAAGCGAAGTGATGAGGATATCACACGAGCTCCAAGCGCAGAATGATAAAATTAAAGAGAACACGGAAAAAATCAAAGTCAATAAAACACTTCCCTATTTGGTTTCGAATGTTATTGAACTTCTCGATGTAGATCCTCAAGAGGAAGAAGAAGACGGCGCCGTGGTTGATCTAGATTCGCAGAGGAAAGGCAAATGCGCTGTTATCAAGACATCTACCCGTCAAACTTATTTTTTACCAGTCATTGGTCTCGTGGATGCAGAGAAATTGAAGCCAGGTGACTTGGTTGGAGTTAACAAGGATTCTTATTTGATCCTGGAAACTCTTCCTGCAGAATACGACGCACGAGTAAAGGCCATGGAGGTAGATGAGCGACCCACTGAACAGTACTCTGATATTGGCGGCTTGGATAAACAGATTCAGGTATGTTTTAGTATTCTTCCACCTGTGTTACTAACACTTTCAATCAAGACTTCATATAGGATTCATACTTCTACTCTCAACTTTGTTATATTGTGGCTATAAAATACATTAAAACAGATGTATTTAATTAATCAATAACAAATAGTAATAAAAACCTACATAATAACGAGTTACCTCAATTGCCAAATTGGCTAACCAATATCTTTTACAGTAGTCAAAACGATATTTTGTATGGTATACATAATACAAAATTGTACATTATTAAAAATAATAGTAAACTATAAGCACTATCTAATAATGTTATTCTAGGTTTCTTCATTATATAGTCTATAAAAAATATAACATTTTAAGTGTCACTTAAAAATTTATTGAAATGGAGTTAGTTGAATTGTCAATTAAGGTAACAACTCCCTATTATATAGTTAATTTTCTATATTTGTTAATTCACAGAGGTAAGAAAATGTACTGTGACTAAGTATACCACCACCTTCTATTAAACTATTGATTATTTGATATGTGATAGCTCTTATTCATGACTAGTGTCCGACCGAAGCTTTGGCTTCAGCCACCTTTGGCTTCGGCTCAAAATGGATGATGGGATGTTATTAGTTAATGGGATGTTATTAATTTTAGGAACTCATAGAAGCAGTTGTACTTCCAATGACACACAAGGAGAAATTTGTAAACCTGGGTATCCATCCACCCAAGGGGGTGCTTCTTTATGGTCCCCCTGGCACAGGGAAGACCCTGTTGGCCAGAGCTTGCGCTGCACAAACAAAATCTACATTCCTCAAACTAGCCGGTCCACAACTTGTGCAGATGTTTATCGGTAAATTTACTTTTTTAATTTACATTATTTAGTAAAAAATCCAATCACAGTTCTTGTAATGGAACTCATTTCTTCTCTTTAAAAAATTCAACATTCTCTGCGTTCTGGGTTTATTTCATGCATTTTCTATTATCTATACAACATCTAACGTAACAAACGTCTATAGGTACATCCATCCTTACTAACTTTCGCATTTATAATATTTGTAGGACAGTGTGCTCTGGTTTTATCTATACTTCTATACTAATATTATAAAGAGGAAAGATTTGTTAGTTTGTTTGCATTGAATAGGCTCCGAAACTACTGAACCGATTTGCAAAATTCTTTCACTGTTGGGAAGCTATATTATCAGCAAGTAACATAGGCTATATTTTATAAAGTTCAGCAAGTTGAAACATATTTTTATTTTAATATTTTCAGGTGATGGTGCAAAACTGGTGCGAGATGCGTTTGCACTCGCCAAGGAGAAGGCACCAGCCATCATCTTCATTGATGAACTGGATGCTATTGGTACCAAGCGGTTTGATTCAGAGAAGGCTGGTGATCGTGAAGTACAGCGCACCATGTTAGAACTTTTGAACCAACTGGATGGCTTCAGTTCCACTGCTGATATTAAGGTTACTTGATTCCACACATTAATTTCTCATTCAAAATTCTCATCCAATTTCAGTCATTACATTTTTTTGTATATTTGTTTATAATGGATAACTTGAATGATTTGAAAAAATAGTTCACCTATAGGAAGCTACATTATCAACAAGTAACATAGGCTTCAAAAAATAAAATGATGTAGGTAGTAAATGTAAATGTTTATATTTAGTATTTTATAATAATATTTATTTATTTTCTTACATATCAAGTTCTATCACGGTGTGATGGAACAGCTCTATGCTTAGTCTTTTATAGTAAATTTTTTTTTTTTTTTGCTATAATATGACAACTGGAAAAAATAATAGTCATCAGTATTGGCAACCAGTCAATGTTTTCAAGACTGGCTTCTTATTATTTAATTTCAGGTTATTGCTGCCACAAACCGTGTAGATATCCTCGACCCCGCATTGCTTCGATCCGGACGTTTGGACAGAAAGATCGAGTTCCCACATCCAAACGAGGAAGCCAGGGCTAGAATCATGCAGATTCATTCAAGGTACAAATATCACAGATATTTTCACATTAACACTTGGTTTTCAACACATAAATACTTAGAACTTTTTTTTATTATTCTGATACCAGGATATACTCCACGATTAGTCTTGCTATTTTTATGAGTGAATGTCGTGTGGTATGTAGGTTTGTACGGTTCCTGTAATTGCTTATTGTTGTGGCCAAAGTTCCATTCATAAATGATAGGGCTTCATCAAAACAACGATTAAGGTTCGAAGTTATTAACGCTAAAATGTCTCCCAAATTAAAAAAACGATTTTATGAGATCACATTTAAAAATATGTCAAAAACTGATGACCATGTTGAAAAACACTTGTCCTCAATTTCGGTTGTTTGGCGCGAAATCTGAATTGAAAATGCTGTTTTCTATGGACAAAAACTAAATAAATGTAGTTACTCCTATATTAGGTAACGGTAAGAATTGAGCCTACCAACTGACCTTTATCAAAAAGAGATGTGTTAAACAATAAATTATTGTTTGTTGCAGAAAAATGAACGTAAGCCCCGATGTGAACTTCGAGGAATTGTCCCGTTCGACTGACGATTTCAACGGCGCTCAATGTAAAGCCGTTTGCGTGGAAGCTGGTATGATCGCGTTAAGACGTTCCGCTACTGCCGTCACCCACGAAGACTTCATGGACGCCATCTTGGAAGTTCAAGCCAAGAAGAAGGCCAACCTTAGTTATTATGCTTAGATATTTTGTAACATCTTGAAAATAATCGTATTGTCAAGTTGGATACTAATATTATTAAAAAATGTAATTTCTTTATAATAAAGATTAAGCAATAGACTTTTGTTTTAAATTTCAACTTCCTATGCGAATTTAGCCTTTTAGCTGAGAACAACATGAAAAGCAGACGTAAAGTTAATCAAATAATCGCCGCGAACAAAGCAAATTATAAATAGATTCATGCCATAGTAAGTCAAGATCGGGGTTTTTAGTTCTTTAGTAGGAATCTTTATTTGAAGTAAAGATCTAGTGCTGTTATTTTATTGAAAATATTCTAGGTTTTCGCTTTTATTTTTAATGCTAAAAAAACAAATATTCCCCAGCTTTTGGTATTTTTTTTATAAAGGGTGGAAATCTCCAAAAAGATATTTTGCAGATGCAGATCATTGTGGAAATTAAATTTTTTGTCTGTGTCTTATTTTTGCATTATCTTAATAAACCATAGATAAGATTTAGAAAATAGCTAATCGACATGATAATTTACCAGAATAAAGATACAAATTTAAAATATTTCTCATTATTCATTCTTCAATCGAAACATTTACAGTATGAAATTATTGAAATCTCGTATCACAATTTAATATAGTTTTTTTTGGCTGCGTTCAATTTTAAAATTGAACGCAGCCATCTTGTGGCGCGCCTGTGCTAAATTTGAAACATGGACCATTTCGAATTGTCAAAATTTTCGTGATTTTTGTATCACATTTAGGAAATAAGAAAACAACAAAATTTTAGTGTTAATCATTAGCAATGTGAAACTAATTTACGCAATAGTATTCTTCGACCGGCGTTACGGCGAAGTTATAGCTCTTAAAAGTCGTAAGTAATCTTTTTGTTTTCATCTTACAAATTCAGCGAATGACATTGGCAACATAGGATAGGTATTTATTTTTTGTCCGTAAACGCCGCAATCAGCCGCAATATCGATTTGTGAATGCTAAAATACAGCATTATGCTGAATACCCTGATTCGTGCTTCATGCTTTATCGTTTAAAGCTTTTGTGATGGCGATTTGATATTTCTATTCTTTACCTACTCTATTTATGAAAAATTAAATCTTTTTATATTTATAAATTAAAACTACCCTGATTTTGCTGGTTGACACTATTTAAATTTTTACTAATTACATTATGTATTTGTTTTTTTTTTTAATAAATCTTATAGGTATTTTAAAACAATTGAAGAAATTAAATTATTTTATTAATAAGTATATTTATAAGCTATGTTTATATATTTTTTGTATGTCTATGTAACTTTAACAATCCATTTTGTTGATTATTTAAAAACATCATTTATATAATGCTTCTACTGACCCACTACAAATTTTGTTCACTTGAGTCCCATAAAACATGTGTTGTAATAATGAAATATTAGCTTTTGCCCCCGAATTCGTCTGCGCCCCTTTTTCTTATGTGTTAAAACATTTATTCAGTTTTTATTGCACATAGATTATTGTCAGATGTTGAATTTTTTATATTTATTTTTAGATAATCCCTCGGGAACAGTACTTTTTTTCTGGACGAAAGGTCCATTTTCTGTATCCTTGACTATGTATAATTTTCACGATGTTTGGTTGAGTAGTTAAGGTGTGAAAATGTAACAAACAAACTCACATTCACATTTATAATTAGTTAGTTAAAATTTATTTTTAAACTTTAATTATAACTTGAAATTTCGTTGTATTTCCCAAATTTGAAATTAAGTCTCAATACATATCTTGGGACGCCTTTAACAGTTCTCATAATGTAGTTACAAAATTCAATAAAAAGTTTCAGTATTCTTATTAAATAAACCTTTATTAAAATATTTTGTGACTTGATCACTTGATAGAAAAAGAAATCTTAATATCTTCTATTAATAATGATTAAAATATTATGTGTGGACATATATATTTAATTAAGGAACAGTTTAAAACAACACATAATTTATGAGGCTCACTGGCTTGAGTGAAGTTTGATTTAGATTTATATACTCCTATTTAACTTTTACATACTTTGTCTCTGGTTTTCAAACAAGAGCCATGGATGAGGAAGAATGCAGTCGTCGTTGTATAAAGCTAACCTCAGATGACATTCCTAAAGTACATACCAAATACAACCACAACAGTAACCGTCCACACACCAGGTTGATGAAAATATAGTTTTCAGCATATCTACTTTTATTTTGACACTTATTACTTTAATTATGAAATCACCATTAAAATCTTAGTTTTTTTTTTTTTTTTTTAAAAATAAATAAATAAATCTTAGTTTTTGTTTTATTTGATTGCTGTACTAAAAATATGATTATTCATTTAAATATAGAAAAACATATGCTGATTATACTGAGAATTGGATTTTAATGGTGCAGATTACATGAATCCACTTATTTATTAAAACTTATATAAAATATTATCTTTTTTTATCTAATAATTACTCATATTATATTCTCATTTAAACATTATTTATTACACAGCCAATGCCTACAGTATGATGTTTAAATTTATGTATTAGGTGCTATGCTTTTCATCTTATATTTTATTATATTTGTTGAGAAGGAATATTTTAATTATTATTCAGCTACATTCACCTGCACACTATAACAATAAAACATATTTAGGCAGGCAGAGAAACACATTTTTCTCTGCCTGCCTTGGTGATAGTTGATTGTGTTTTCTACTATTTTTAATCACCATTTTGTACCTATTAGATACCTACTGCTTAGTTTTAACAGGTTTATTGGTCTAGTGTTACTTTAAGGTACCCTTGACTAAAGCTAGGCAAAGTATTGATTGCTAGCAAATTTTTTTTATGTTAAGATTATCAGACAGGCTGAGGGTGGCTGGCTACCATTGCCTCTTACTAACAAGGGTAAGGCCACAGGTGATGCCAGTGTGCAGTCACCAAAGTCGGATTAAGGATAAGGGATAAGGGAGGGTTAGGGAAATGAGATCTGGCATCCCTTACTCACCGAAACACATGCTGTTATTTCACGGTGGTCTTATGCCGCCAGAAGGGCTGCCCTAGTGTACCCTGTCACTACAAATTAACTTTGATAACAAACTTTTCAAAGTTGATTTTGTGGTCTCGGAAATATTTATTATTAAACACTATTCGTGTTTTTTATTCTATTTTTTGCTATGTTAGGTATTGTAAAAAAGGCTTTACAACAACGCAATAATTCAACAAAAATTTCACTATTCATGGTAATTTTATTGATGTGCAAAAAGGTTGCCAAACCCATAGCATGCACAGAAGTACTAGCCAGTTGATTAGTTACGACGATTACATTGTGGTACCTTCAGACGCGCGTGTCTATCGCTCAGATTTAAACACCGCTCTGACACGCGAACTGAATGCAACGACCAAACGTTTTAAAATGCATGTCAAGCTTGTATTTTTATTGACGAAAGATGTTAGGTACATACAGCTAAACCTTGCATTTTATTTATACTATCTTCGAAGTATTTTGTTTATTTGAAAACGTCAACTTTAAAATTTAACAATGGTCTAGTACTATGTTGTTTTAAAGGAATTAATTAAACCCACTGGTCGATATTCGACCATGATGGGGAAAATGTTATTGATAACAATAAATCTCGTCAATGAGCTACTACACATAAAATCAAATAAAAGGAAAATCAGTTTACAAATAAATTAGACAAAAATATTGCGGTTTTCGCTACATGTATATTTAATATTAATATCACTGGATTTCGTTAGTTGAAATTAATTAGCCATGGTAGTCCGATTCGATTTTTGGTTTAGTTACCAAGATTTAAAAAAATAAAGAGTTAGCCTAAAGAATTATTTATCGGCATTATTATGTCACTGGCGTTAGCAGAGACAGCTTGACAGTAATTAAATACGCGATAATGCTGTTGAGGAATTTTATTAGATTTATTTTTTCTTAATCCCAAAGTGAAACAACCCCAATAAGAGTTGTTAATAAAATTTTGTTGACTTTTTTTTACATCTTAATAAACTGTTTGCGTCTATTGAGCGGTTGCGTCATTGTTCGTGTGAAGAGAACTATATAAATACAAGCGTGCGAGTAAATAAATGCGTTTATTTAGGTATTGAATCGATATAACCTCAGTCACCTGCCGTTATTCAACCGTATCTGACCAGTGAAACTATTCAATTGCCGCGAGTACAATAGACTTTGCGTACTATAGTTGTTATTGGGAACAATGTGTACCTACATATTTCAATTCAATAACTCATAATATAGCATAGGTACCTACCTATTTGTTTCATGCACCTATAGGTGTATTGTACATATATTAAATTAATTAATTGGAAATTTTTTGTGTTATAAAATTAGATTACATGTACATAATAAAATGACGTGAAATATTTGTGTACTGTTTATATATAGTAAAAAACTGGTACCAAATGGTTGCAAAAGTGCCAGTTAGTTTCGGTCCTTACCGGCATTAAAATAAAGTCGAGATTTTGTGTGTATGTGTGTATTCCATAATGCAATTATACACTACACACTACACATCTCTTAATTGTTAAATTCAGAACACAGAATATAGAAATTACGGGTTATTGTTTGCTACGCGAAACATACCTATGGATTTATTTTCGCTTTCGCTGCAATGTGTGCTGCATGGCGATGCCTTAATATCCCGAATATATTTAGAAATTATTAGTCAGACTAAATGTATGTCTATTTGGCCATCTCTGTGAACGATATGAATATATTCAATAACTAGCTGACATTGAATTAAAATTAATATTGCAAAATAAAAACTAGTGTGCGCGACAGTACGTGCTTAAGAAAATGGGGAAGTTTTTTATGTAAGTCTTATTTATATACTTGCTTTTCTGATTGTAACTTTTTTAAACTAAAATGGCGCCTATAATTTATTTTTCACACATCTACCCTCTTATAGTAAATTGGCGTAAAAATCTTAGATTCTAGGATAAATAAAAATCCTATTAACCATTCCTCTTGTACTTTGACGACCCCATTGGACGAGTGGTTAAGGTGCTTAACTTAACGTTGTGTTTCCGGGTCCCGGGTTTGATTCCTGGCAGGGCCACCTGGATCTGGTCTGGATCTGAACAGTGGTGACACTGCGTTTCGCGGTCATTTGGGCAGTCCCTCTGGCGGCAGTAATTAATAGCCCTCTTAGGTACAGTAGACTTTTGTGCATATGTGAGTGAGTTTGGGATGGAAGAGCCCATTTTCCTAATCTCTTATTTTTAATGCTACTATGGTCGGCAGCACACTTGCAGTATCTACCTGTGGCACCACCTTATAGGTTACGGTAGACTTCAAGTGGACCGTCAGCCTGTCTGTCGATCTTAACATAAGAAAATACTTTTTATGAAGACACCTTAATTAACATAAAAATGAAGAGTCTGGCTGTATCACGTTGAATAGAATTGGGCTAATGACAGGAGTCGATAATTGGGCTACTGGCGCTGTGCTTTTCCTATATTTATAATCAAGTAAAATTTTATCAATTCTTGTCTTGAATACCTCACCGGCAGGAGTTATGTTTTTTGTCGATTCTGAACTACTTATCGTGAGTCACGGCTTTATTTTAATTTCAACTGTTGATCAGCTTGGTCAAACATCAAAGTCACGGTCTCTTAATACTTGAAATTAGGTACATGGTTTTCTTGTTGATTTTTTTGTGAGCAAATTACTACATTTCAAGGGCAGTGAAAATATCTTATTGTGTGAGATATTAATTTAAACATCGTTACACTATACGCGAATATAATAAGCTTCTGTCGGCGGCAGTATTTCAATGAAAGTAACTATGTTCAAAAAATTTCCAATATCTGACAGTCAAGTCGCATTAAAACATCTTTTGTGATAACTCGGTGAGCTAAATTTTATAATGTTAACCCAAAATAAAGACGGACGAAGTTCGCAGTCTACAGTCGAGCAAGCGACACGATTGAAAATCTAATAAAATTTTATCTAATATATGAATAACATAGCATTGATTGAATTAAATCTTTGTAACTAATGTAAACTCTCCTTTACACTACAAGCCCTCACGGTAGACACGTGCTCGTAAACATTTTGATCGCACACTGATCAATAAGTTGCCGGAACACGCACGTCGCCATGGCAACATTTTTTGGGATATTCAGCACACTTTTGTATTAATTCACTTCCACCAAGAAAACGACATCTATACTAATAATGTGCAAAGAGAGAAGAAGATTTGTATTTTTTGTATGTTTATAATGAATAAAGTCAAAAACTACTAGACCGATATTGAAAATTCTTTCACCTATAGAAGGCTACATTATCAGCGAGTAACATAGGCTATCAATACTAATAATAAATCTGTAAGGGTCGGTCATGGAGTAAGTTACTTTGTTTTCAGAAATATCGTGTTTATAGACTCTATACATGATACTGAAACTAAATTGACGATTTTTAGAATTTTTTTATGTATGTATGTATCCATAACTCTGAAACGAATTAACTGATTTTCATGAAACTTGGTAGATTTGGTAGATCATGAAACATTTGGACGTACGGGACACAGGATAGGCTACTTAATATTTTTCAACGCGGATGAAGTCGTGGGCACCAGCTAGTATTTTATAAATTTACGTGGGCGAAGTCGCGTGCAACAGCTAGTATTTCATAACTCCTGAACGCAAAATGTTTTAAGCACAAAATGCTCTAAAACACGATGACATGTCAAGTTTTGACGTCACTTTATTAATTGAATTTAATTAATCTACACTTAATTGATGGCAACGTTAAGTTGTAAAAGAATAGTATTAGTCAAATCAAATCAAGGTCACTTAATTAAGTGCATATAATTAATCTGCACTTAATTGATAGAAACTTGTAAGTTGTAAACGAATAGTATTAGTCAAATTTAAAGGCTACAAAATGGTAAATGATCAATGACGTCACATAATTAAGTGCACCTAATTAATCTGCACTTAATTGACACGCCGACGGAAGCTATAAAAGAATAGTCAAATTAAAATGACAAAACAATGGATGAATTTGCATTGCGCACAGAATAACCCCTGTGTGGTTTTTTTTGTTAGTTTGAATGGGAAACGATAGTTTTTGATAGATAACCCGACACTCGAAAGTTGGCGTAGTGTTGGGCGATCGTTTGAAGTGGTAAGTTTGCATTTTGTAGGTTATATCGTATTGAATAGTAATTTATTTCATTATTAGTATGATGTATAATAGAAAAATATCCAACAATGATAGTGTACGAGATTTTCTCACTACAAGAGGATAATTGTTTTATGTTTTGTTGTTTACAGTAACAAGCAAGTAAAAATCATTAATATTATTATTAAAAATAAAACGAGAGTATTGCAATTATTTAACAGAATAATGAAGGAATTTATACTTTACAAGCTGTTGCACGCGACTTCGCCCGCGTAACTTTATAAAAAAATAGCCTATGTTACTCGCTGATAGTATAGCTTTCTATAGGTGAAAGAATTTTCAAAAACGGTCCAGTAGGTTTTGAGTTTGTTCATTACAAACATACAACTTCTTTCTTTATTATAGACTAGCGGTCCGCTCCCGGCTTCGCCCGGGGTGCATTTTTTTTACGTAAAACCTTCCCTGATTATCCCTCCATCCACGAGTGAAGACAGAATTAAAATCGGTCCACCCCGTTCTCGAGTTTTGCGCTTAGCAACACATTTAGGGATTCATTTTTATATTATAGAAGATACGCATTCAAAAATGATAACAAAACTTTATCTTCTTTCGTTAATTCAAAATTTTCAACAATTCGCTAGTACATTTATTTTCGGCGACTTAGTTTTGCAAAATATAAACTTAATTAGGTTTTATTAGATAAAGAAAAAAAACTTTTCCTAAAAAGTTATCTAACTGATGGTGAAAACCGCATCAAAATTCGTTCCTTGGATTAGGAGTTAGTGGTCATACAGACAGACTCGGAAAGGAATCTGACCAAAAGTTCGTTTTCGTCAGAAAAAAAATAGACTATAATTCATTCTGACGAAAAAGGAATCTGACGAATGTGTCCTAAATCTTCAATTTATACCATCTAAAGAAGATAAAGATATTGCATTTGTTATTTACTTATTGCTAATTTGTTAATTAGTGCTGTAAAATATATGATTCGTCCGCGCCCCCTTTTTCTTAGGTTATGATCCTGTGGTAGCAGTACTTTTTCTGGACCCTATGTCCTTTTATGTATCCTTGACAACATGTATGCAAAATTTCATCGGTTATTCGCTAAATGGCAGATTCTGAAAACGGCAGATTCTGGAAATGATGATCAGTGCCTAATATTAGTTAGAATTAAGGTTGTATGAGGAAAATTCATAAAATAATTCTTAAATTTATAAATGTTTTTTTCTTGCCAATGACAGCATGCCAAAGTTTAAATTATTTCCTTACATGTGGATGAATTCATTCGTATACTACTACCTCTCAAAATCTACTTTTCTATTAGATTTGTAAAATTACATTTTCAAAACAAATTCCCATTTGTCCATTAAAATGCAATTACGTGATACATTGATGGACTAACGCCGCATTCACATTTGTCTGACGTGTTGTGTTGTGACGCATCAGAACGGTATCGGTTTCATACATTTAAAGGCCAGGCCCTATGAAACTAAGGGAACTTTAAATAAATGTGCTGAGTCAACCACATATCTGATCAATGTGGAATTTACATATATATATATTGAGACCTTTATCTGTAGATTATCAAGTCAGAAACATAATTAGGTGATTTTCATTCGATACATTTTTTGATCGAAATCGGCGCCTTTTCCGGAGAATATTACATTTTTTTACTAAACGGCTTGAGTTATATCGCCAAAAAACTGCTCGTAGCAAGGAAACATTGTTTACCAGTGATTGTCAAAATAAAATAAACTTAGGTTTATTTTTACTCCTATAATTAACGAAAACAATTTAGAGACTTACGTTGTTTAGTTCCGAGCTAGTGCATACCAAATCATGCTTCAAATAATGTACGCAATATTCAACCTTACGTAAGCTGTATCTTGCGATATATTAAAAAAAATCCTAGAGAGCCGCCGAGCAACTTGTAACTCTCGGGTGGCGGGACGTGGGCGGAGCGAGCGTAGGAATTTTTTTCGTGGGGCCTGCTCTTAATATGGTTACGTTCACATTTCTCTGACGCCGTGTGTTGTGACGGCTTGTGTTGTGTCGCATCACAAACGATCCAGGTCCGCGTCAGAACGGGTGAGGTGCGGGGGGCGGTACAGCGACACGACACAGGGCATCGGGCTAGTGTGCACGCGCCAGTGTTGTGTTGTGACGCGTCAAAGTCAAGACAGAACTGATAAAAAGCGTCATAATGCGTCACATCACGTCATATAAATGTGAACAGTAGTCATCACGACAGAGAGCATCACAACACGACACAACACATAAATGTGAATGCGGCTTAACATTGATGGACTATTGTAGAAAATAGATTTCTCACACCTCTATATTATTTATGGCTCCACCCACTGCCACGTCCCACGGTCATTAATTCGTATGCTCTACATCCACAAATATAATATATTTAATTAATTATTAAGTAAGTACATACACAATGACTCCTTGCGTGCCATTGTTTCAACATTTAGGCTGGGCCAAACGAGCGCATTTTTTTCAGTTGTGAGTCGCGTAATTTATGGCTTAATGCTGCATTCGGTTTCATACAAAAGTAGGGCTGGGGCCAAACGAGCTTAATTTTTTCAGTTTTACTTTAAATCGAATGCTGCTTAAAATAATGCTGGTCTGACTGTCTATTTTAAAGTTTTCCATTATTTAATAGTAACGTGTTTGAAAAGCAGTAAAAATCAATAAATAAACTTATTGTTCTGACCCACAGTGTGTCAAACGGGCACTTTTATTCAGCGGGTCAAAACTAGTGGGTCCAAAGGGTCCGAAACCAATTACGCGACCCACAACTCCTAAAATTATGCTCGTTTGGCTTCAGCCTAAAGGGAACGCTTTAAAAATATATATTTTTAATCTCGGTTCGAGTTATAGTTGGGTTCTTGCAGTAAAATCTAAACTTTATGACTAAAGAAACATCAGTTTCTTAACTCGTTGTTAAATAGTGGCAGTGCGTGTTTCGTTTCGTACCGTGTTTCGCATTCATTTTGGCAGCCCCTCTGGCGCCAGTAACCACCCCTGTGTGCTGTTGTAATTCGGTGAGTGACTAAGGGATGCCAGAGCCCATTTCCCAATTCCTCCCTTATTCTTAATTATACTGTGGTCGGCAGCGTAGTAGCACCTGTGGAGTATTTTAGGTTACGGTGGCAACCTGCCTGACGACCTTTATATTTATAAAAAACACATGTCAGTCATAGAACTGCACGTCAGAAGTGAAAACGTAGCTTCACAAAAACAATTGTATGATATTTAAATTCCTTGGCATTATCGAATTAAGTGAATACGATTATTATTAATTGCAAGAAATACAAGAGAAAATATATGACAGTGACACACAATGACAATTAAATAGAACATAATTATTTAACATGAACTTCATAATGACAAACCATTAAAAAGGTTTGATGTTGATATGAAACTATATTATTGGTCAGAGGTGTATACCATTTTGATCTTTGTTATCATATCTAGTAAGTTTACTTTAATATGCAGTTGTCTGCTTAGTACTCATATACAGAGTTTTCAGTTTCGGTTACATTACATTACATGATAGTGTCGCGAGTTTTATGGTTTTTTCCCATCTCAAAAATGCCCAACGCGCCTAAAAAAGTTTTCACTTCAAACAGATACATCGCCTTAATTGCAAATTTCACTAAATAATTCATACAACAAAAATATTCTATGTGAAAGTACACACGGCTGAAAATGTGTTAGGAAATAATCGATACTTATGTTTTAACATAGTTATACTAGATATAATATTTGCTTTTTAATACATTATATTTTCTACTATGTCAAGGTTATTTAATAGATACTCGTTTATTAAAAAACCTTGACATAGTAATTTATGTGTTTAAACTTATAAAATTTTCTTTACTCAGGCTTAGAAGCACGGTACGACGTACTTAATTTAAAAAAAGTTTTATTGTTAGTTTTGGATCTAGTTTGATTCTTCTCCGTTCGTAGACTTTATCCAGAAGAACACTGTGTATATATTTTTATTTATAGACAAGAAAGTTATCACTTTTTCCTGGTAAACTGTACGCATTTCCGCCACCCAATACACATTAAAATTCACGGAGTAGAAATTAATTGTCCGCCGTTAGACAAAAATGGTGTTGCCAAATTAAGAGATGCATACCAATGTGAAAAGTGGGTATTATTGCGCAATCGCCCACACCGCCAGTCTCTAAGTTCATTAAACCCATACACATTTATACTCCACATCCTCCCACTATGCATTTTAATATTTATAATTAGGATTCAAACAATTTACAGTTGCGAAAGCAGACAGGGACACAAAGCTAAACAATAGCAATTGGAAGTTAATTATTTTATTAGTTGACTGTTAGAGAAAAAAAAAACCACATTATGATTCTTTTCTATGAGACACATTATGTGGTAACAGATTTCTGGATGAAAGGTACCTACACTATGCGCTTTTCTGTATCCCTTACAATGTGTATATATTATAAAATTTCATGATGATCAGTTTAAGGCGTAAAAGCATAAAAAACAAATAAACTCACTTTTTCATTTATAATATTTTTATAATAGATACTAGCTGATGCCCGCGACTTCGTCCGCGTTGAAAAATATAAAATATATAAGCAATATAACACCTGACATCTTTATTGCTATATGTACACTTTTGCCAGGCGTTAGTTTCTGATCCCTAGGGAACAGTATTTTTTTCTGGATGAAAGGTACCCTATGTGCTTTCCTGTATACCTGACAGCGTGGATGCAAATATTCATGAAGATCGGTTGAGTAGATACAACGTGAAAACGTAACAGACAGACAGACAGAGTTACTTTCACATTTATAGATTTAGGATATCCAATATCCAATACAGCCATTGCATAAGCAACAAAGCTTTTAGTGTCAATTTGTTTGTTTTATTATAGACATATTAAATCTGGTACCTCACAATGTTGTAATTATGCATCAGCATGTAAACATATGGTCACCTCAGGTCACCTTCAATTCTAACTCCGAGTTAAAATATGTTAACACATTATTATGTTGCCGATACTCACACCGTTACCAATCGAATAATAATTTTCTTATTACAAATGTTATCCAAAATGTTTTTTTTTTGTTTACCTCCGTTACTGTTAATACTCAATTACATGACATTATTAGGACATAATATGTCATTATTAGGAATTACATACGAGAAATTCAGATCTTTCCGAATATTCTCATTGGGCCAAATATTCCGTATTGTACATTTTATAAATTAATAAATTCTAGTAATAGGAGGTCACTATTTTTATATTTCATTAATATCTGATTATCTTATTGGTTATTTTTATCATATTATTTATTTGGTATTGTAAAGCCCACATAAACTGAACGTTTTAAAAGTCTACCCAATATTCGTATTTGGCCTAACATAGTAATATATTTCGCTCAACAATAATATAATATCTACATACACTCTTTATTATAGCAATGATTACCTACTAATTTATTTGTGTTAAAATTCCTAAAACACCTATTGACTCATTAGTGAATAACTAATTTAATAATAATAATAATAATTTATTTGCAGAATATAGGTATAAATTACAATGGTTTTACACTAAATAAGGCTCGCTACATTCTACCCTTTGGGGTGTGCAAATATTTTGAGAACACTACATAACAAAATAATTTTTTAATCCACTAAGTTGTCAGACATAAAATCTTTTAGATCATAGTAACATTTATTAACTAGTAATTCCTTAATTTTCTTCTTAAATATATTAATATTGAGCTGCTTATATATTTTTTTAACATGTATTGGTTCTACAATATGATAATAAGAAATTTTTCAAGTAGGGGTGCTTATATTGGAAATATTATTAACGTTGCTACGTTGCTACGTTGGAAATATTATTAAAATTTAATAAATAAATAAAATGGTGTTAAATGAATAACATGAAAAAATCCGGTGACGCTACTGTAACGACATAAGAAATAATAATATTTTCTAGGTAGGTATGCTATACAAAAAAAAAATGTTGAAGCTTGTGTAAGAGGCGGCCAAAGTACTCATACACGGCTGGCTTATTGTCGATGAACTGCTCATAGTTGACCGTCGCCATGTTTGGAGCTTCACAATCATGAGCAATTGTGCATTGACCATATGTTTGCCACTTGCCAGCATGCGACCTTATTTGCATAAATTTAGATGCGACCGCATGACGTCAGCTTTGTAATAACTGTACTTACGCAATTATAAAGTTTTGAAAATCTAAAATTTATTCCCCGGATTATTTTTAAATTGGAATTTTTTGCGCACCTAAGTCAGATTAGCTTTAGAACTAAGTCATGTGACTTTTCTGTGATACTTTTTACGGGCCCTGCAGACCTAGCCAAGTTGTAAACGTAAGGTATTTTAGTTTTCTGTAATCGAAGTACTTTAAATATCTCAAATTCATAATCTTAGTTAAAAATTTGATACAAATGTTGACAAGTCTCGTCCATGAAAAATAGGGTAAAAGTCCTGAAATTAAACTTGAACTCCTAATTGAACTAATGGAAATAGATCACAAATTATACAAATATTCAACGTTTACTCGCTGCTATAGGTTTTGACGATTGTAAAAAGTCAACTTGGCTGGGAGCGCAGGTCAAACATATTTATAAATGAACCAATTGCCAAAGCCATCCACTGCTTACGAGTATACTTCATTAGTAAAAAGCAATAGCACATGCAATATTTTTTTAACTCTCATTTCTATACCTAAGTGTTACCGCACCTAAAATTATATTAAGTACTTATTTGATATATTTGCAGTCCACATGCATCAACAGAAACTTCGAATCCGTCAACATCGGGCCAACAAACTGTCGACTTTGGAGACAGTATGAAAAAGAATGACGCCGAAGCGACAGGCACGAATGAGAATGAGGCATCGGTGTCCGACTGGGTGTCTGGGGGGCCGCTCGGTACGAAGGGTGCTGTTCTCATATTCCGATCATGCGTCCTAGCATCGCGCACACCGTCCATGGACTCGGCTACGAAAACTGTCGGAAACAACACGGGAACGACGATTCTGCTGAACAAAGCGAAGAATATGGCTAGAAGACTGGTGGCTGAGCCGCACTCGTTTAGCGTGAGACCGAAAAATGTGATGCACGAAGTGATGGAAACATTCGGGAATAGCAACAAATATTCCGGACAAGCTTACGTGGTTAGACACGTCAGCGAAACGGGAATCCCACAGACTGTCTCCATAGAGAATCAAGGCCGCGAGGCGGTCGAGACAGAGAAGAAGAGGGGCATAGAGGATGTTCTGAACGATTTGAATAAGATTACACTGAAGAAGCATTTGCAAATTGAAAACACGACGGCGAATATTAAATGTCCCGAAGAGCCGTCGCCTCCGCATCCATCTAATAAAGGTAATTCAAATCTCTTGATTGATGACCCAGATTTGCTTTCCCGTTCCCAAAAACGTTTCTCAGAATTTTGTACCTCATGCTTATAATTTTATCTTCATTAATTATTTCAGAAAAGGAAGAGAAAAAAGGAAAGAAATGTAAGGCGAAGAAAAAGAAAACCATTCCGATAGAACGTTCAATATCACCGACGAATGACAGTGATGATTCTGAGCATTTACTGATCAAGGAGGCTGATAACGTTAAGGTGAAAAGAACCATATATTGTTCTTGCTAAAAACTCTATGTACTTTAAAAGCTATATTTACCTCCAAATCTTGTTTTTGAAAGTAGCCTTTTTTTATGGTGTTTGTTGCTGTCGTAAAAACAAAAGATCAAATGACAAAAATTAAACAAGTTAAGAAAAAAAACGAAATACTTTGCAGGACAGAAAAAAAAAATATTTGGCCACTTCATTTACCTATCGATTACAACGTCTCAAAGGTATTCCAACAACTATAATCGCATTATGGGGGCGTGCATTATCAATTACCATGCATAAAAACAAATCACCGATCGGAATCATCTTAATAATGTTATAAATAATAATGTTTTAGGTTTTGGAAAGTAACCACATGCCGGCACGTGTTCTGCAGATCACATACAAATTAGTTAATACAGAGACCAAACTCCTCCACCGATTACTGCAGGCCCACGGCCTACAAGAGGCCCCTTCTGACGCGAAGGACTTCAATCTTCTCTGGTCCGGATTACATCCTAAACCGGACGTGTTAAGAGCGCTTTCAGCTTACCAGAGGGTCAACCATTTTCCCAGGTGGGTTCTTCATTTAAGAGGATATTGATTGTATTATATTTTGCAACAGGGATGTCGATTGCAGTGAAGTTTTTAAAGTGAAAACTTCTTTAGACGCGTTGGGCATTTTTGAGATGGGAAAAAACCATTGAACTCGCGACACTGTAACCGTAACAGACACCTCTGTATATAAGTACATATGTATGTACATATATTGTGTATGTACGTAAATAGATACACATGTGAAGATTCTGTATTGTTACTTCTCTCTCAATATCTAAACAGTGTCGGGGTTATATATTGACGACCCAATGGTCTAGTGGTCAAAGTGGTTTCCTTAGCGCTATCACTTAAGGCTCCCGGGTCCTATTCCCGGCAGGACCTACTTTGCACATGAACTTTTCAGAGTTGATTCTGGGTGTGCAAGGTTTCGTCCTTTTTCCGTTATATGATCATCTCATAATACAAGCCTAATAGTGTTTACTTTGGAGGACATGCAGTTTGTGTGTTTACTATTGGCGATTTATTATTTATCACACAAATAAATTTGTTCACAGATCATACGAGCTTACACGCAAAGACAAATTATTTAAGAATATAGAAAAAATGCAATATTTTCGAGGTTTGAAGCATTTTGATTTCATTCCTACGACGTTTCTAATGCCGGTAGAGTTCAAGGAACTGTGTTCAACGCACTATAGAACTAAGGGGCCGTGGATTGTTAAACCGGCCGCTTCTAGCAGGGGCAGGGGCATCTATATAGTCAACACTGTAAGTTTTTCCTCTTTAGCCAATCTCTATTTATTATCTGTAATTTTGTAGTATTTCGATATCTGTAATACTAATATTATAAAGATAGAAGATTTTGTATGTTTGCAATGAATAAACTCAAAAACCTTATAGGTCTATAGGTGAGATTTTGAAGATTCTTTCATCTATAGAAAGCTACATTATCAGCGAGTAACAGGCTATATTTTATAAAGTGACGTGGGCAAAGTCGCGTGCAGCAGTTAGTATTCTATCTATATTATAAAATAAAGTGTCTGTCCGCCTCTGTCTTTTCGGTTTTGATACGGTTTTGACAATCGGAAAGCTAGACTGATGGTCCACTTGATGGTAGGTGGTTACCGTCGCTTAAGGACACACGCAACACCAAATGGTTACCATAAGTGTGTAATTTGTTTACGACACCTTTTTGTCACATTTTGCCATGTGGACATTATAACAAGTGGATATTATATCTTGGACATTCTGACATTTGGATATTTTAACAACTAGACATTATATCTTGGACATTCTGACATTTGGATATTTTAACAACTAGACATTATATCTCGGACATTCTGACATTTGGATATTTTAACAACTAGACATTATACATTGGACATTCTGACATTTGGATATTTTAACAACTAGACATTATACCTTGGACATTTTGACATTTGGACTAACATACCCCGGAGACCATTGCACCAACTCATACCATTCGATTTGCCATTTCAGCCGGAACAAATACCTAAAGGCGAGAACGTAGTGGTAGCCAAGTACTTAGATAGGCCTCTTCTGATTGGCGGTCACAAGTGTGACCTGCGCTTGTACGTGTGTGTGACCTCCATAGACCCTCTACTGATTTACCTGTACGAGGAGGGATTGGTCCGATTCGCGACAGTCAAGTACGACAAGACCAACAAAAACCTATGGAACCCTTGCATGCATCTCTGCAACTACAGTATTAACAAGTACCACACTGACTATATCAAGTGAGTGTTGACATACATTATTTAAATCAGTACAATGGTACTATGAGTCTTTAAATCAGTGGTGATTAGGTCTTTAAATTGATAATAGTAGATTCAAATATTTTGTTTAAAAAAAAAATGGTGTATAAAAATTAAGGTTTTGTCGAAGAAATTGATAATTACTCAATCATTTTCTTCGTCAGAACATGAAAAGATTCCGATTTTTTTTGTATATTTTCATCAACTCTTGACATTTAAAAATGAAAATATAAAAAAAAAATCAGTTACCCAATAGGATGAAATTATCGAATAAAGTACCAATTTAAAACTGTCAATGAAATGGGAAACATTTTTTTTTTCTTCAGATGCGACGACCCCAACGCGGGTAATATTGGTCACAAGTGGACACTTTCGGCTCTTCTTCGTCACCTTCGCAAGCAGGGCCGCGACACCACCGCCCTGATGGCGTCCATCGAAGACCTCGTGGTCAAGTCCATCCTGTCCTCGGCGCAGACCATCACGGCAGCCGCCAGGGTCTTCGTGCCCAACTTTTTCAATTGCTTCGGTAAACCACACTACAAAACAAAGGCGCAATGATTTATATGATATGTTTATGCTTCAGTGAAGTTTTTAAGCATTGTCATGTTATGTTGTTACTGAGATCAGGGGATGATGGGGCTGACATACATACCTTTGTAAGGTGAAAGCCCCAAGAATTAAAATGATAATAAAAAAAATGAAAATCCCAATAAGCAATCAACTCTTTCAGCTTCACTGAATCACGAAATTTGCTTACAGAGCTTTTCGGCTACGACATCCTAGTGGACGATATGCTGAAACCGTGGCTACTGGAAATCAATTTGTCTCCGAGGTAATAAGAGTGAAATAAGTTGTCCCGACTGTACTTTAGGGTTTGATCTGTACTTTGACTTGATTGCAAGATATGAAAAGACGTATGATCTGTTTAACGGTTTATTCAAGACTGAAGGCTAACGTAACATTAATATGTTGAATAATAATGTTATATGATACAAGACAACACTGACTATCAAAGCATAGCCAAAATAACTAAGTGTAGAAAGTTGAAATTTGAAACATAGAGAGATTTTTATAACGTTAGCGTCCGCTAAGAAAGGAAGCGTCCGCTAACATCCTTTATTTTGCCCACTGCCACGATTTGGAACTCTGCCAGCGTGTGTGTTTCCGAGCTTATATAATCCAAATATTTTCAAAGTTCGTGTGAATAGGTATCATCGCTCATCTTCGCTACAAAAGCAAACCCATCTCTAATAAATAAAAAAAGGATTTTGGAAAATTTTACTTCCGTACGAAGCCAGGGTTGTCAGTTGACATGCCAATATAGTTGATCTTTGGTACAGCTTGGCGTGCGAGAGTCCGCTGGATGCGCGGGTGAAGTCCGCTCTGCTGGCGGACACGCTGACCCTGGTGGGATTGCCTGCGGTCCCCTGCAAGCCCGACCTCACCCCGAACGGCCACAGCCTCAAAATGAGGATAGGAGCGGTCAGTATCACAAAACGCCTTGCTATAGTGGACATCAAAGTGTACACATAAATACAAAATTTACGTTATTTAAAATACAAGTAGGTTCTGTAAAAAGTTGATTTATGGTATTATACATAAAATCCAAAACATTCATAAGATTTCTTATGAATTATTCTTATGTCTTAAAAAAATCATTTTTTTTATATTACACATGTTCACACATCGTGTCGGATTAGTTATTCAGCGTGTCTTGTGACACATAGGTGTCTTCCATTCAATTCTATTTTTCGCTTTCCTTGGCCAAGTTTTTTTTTTTAAGTGAGAGGAGGAAAATCTTCCAAAAAACACCGGTAGTGTGAGGTTTTTATCCACTTCTCTAGTACCTAGTACCACCTAATAATACCACACCATGAAATACTATGAAATAAATTGAATCGGCATTTGTTTTTGTGCAGTGTCGCCGCGTGCACTCTGCTGAGAACGTGTGCGTGCGCAAGGGCGCGGGTGGGGTCGGTGGCGGGGCGGGGGTGAATGGGACGTATGGAGTGAATGGAGTGAATGGGGCGGGCAGCGCGTTGCTCACGGGGGAGGAGCTGAGGCTGGTGCGGGCCGTGCGGGCTCAGTACGCTCGCAGAGGCGGCTTCGTGCGGATATTTCCCAGTCAGAACTCTTGGCAGAAGTACTCGCAGTACCTCGGTGAGCTACTTACGTTTATACAGAAAATATTACATTTTTTCATAGACACATAGTACGGAGAGCCGACGCGACGGCCAAGTCAGAGTGGAGGCCACGGACCTCACTCGAGTGTTTAGTAAAATCCAGTGATCAATCGTTACTAAATATCTATCTAGATATTTACGTTATAATTTTTAAATTAAAACGAAATAGAATGTAACCTACGTATTCGATACTTTGCCCACCGGCGGCGTAGCTACCTACAGCCGTATCATTCATGTCAATATGGGTCTCAACGTGTGTAAGCAAAAGTTTGTAAAATGTTACTTGCAATTTCATTTAAATTTGTATACCGTACGCTAAATTCCAAAATTTTAAGAGTTTAACTTTCGGCCTACGGCTTTAGAGCGTTTTAGAGTTTAGAGAAGAAAAACATGCGACCTTGTTTGTTTATTTGCAAAAAAATCTTTACCTTCCATTTGGGCTTCAGCACAGTAAGGTAGAGGGACCACTAGACAAAATTTGATAAAAGGCCAATTTACGCCACTGATTCAAATTGAAAATAATGTTCATATCAAAACGAATCGAATGAATAGAAAGATTCTTAACCATCGATGTCACCTCTGACCCTCTAAGGAGACTTGAGTGCATCGATAACAATTTTCTTGTCACTTTATCGATATGCAACGGTGTTGGTTAATGGTGTGTGCGGTTGTCAGACCCTGTGAGCGGAGTGCCGGTGTGCTCGACGTCGCTGAACAACGGCGCATCTTATCCGGTGGTGCAACACAACTACAACCTGCTCGTGCACTCGCACGTGCTGCCCCACTTCCGGCACGCCGACGCCGCCGGGAACCTCACCGACACGCCGGAGAGGTAACACTTTGATTATATTTGACGACACGTTTGGTCTAGTGGCTAGTAACCCTAGCTGTTCACCAAACGGTCGCAGGTTCTAATCCCGGTAAGGGCAAATGTTTATGTGTTTTTACCTTTGTACCTGAGTCATGGATGTTTTGTATTTATAATATGTACGCATTTACAACAAAAAAAAGTAATCTATGTAGTATATACAACGGTCTGGTATCCATAATACAAGCATTATTAGTTGCTTAATGTAGAACTAGATGGTTCTGTATGGAATGTGTGAAGATACTTATTTATTTATCTCCATATAAGAATCACCATTCATCAAGCTAATTTTGACATCATAAATTTCAATAAATCGTTCAATCGCGTTCGAGTTTAAGTATTAGAAGCTCAAATATATTATAGATGGAGCTAACATGAACATAAAGAGCTAACATAAAGAATTGTCATAAATTTTGTGATGGTTAAATTTGTCTTTCAGGCTGAAGCGATATGAGGCCGTGACGATAACGTCGACGGCGCCGGCTATCTGTTTGGGCGAACCCACCGTCAACACTCATCACGACTCCCGAAGGGCCAAAGAACTAGTCAAGCAACAGCTCACCGATGGATTCAAACTCACGTCAGTCCCTTCAATCTATTTGTATTGTTTATATTTATAATTATATTTTGGATTTTATTGCAAAAGAAGAAAAAGTCGCCACATTGTAGCCTTATGTTATTGCTTTCCCACGACTCTAATTTTGTATTATGATTTTGGAGTGTAATCTTGCTGGTCGAATCACGAGAGTGAACAGATTAAGGCAACAATGGACTAGCGCCCTTAATTGTGACTCAATTGACTGTTGATCGCCCCGAGATACATATGAGCCCGAAAAATGTGAGAATGTCGGATGATGTTGTGTGATGCCAAGTTTCTGTAATATTGGATATTACAATAGAGTTTTC
Source organism: Synanthedon andrenaeformis (assembly GCA_936446665.2). Lineage (NCBI taxonomy): Eukaryota > Metazoa > Arthropoda > Insecta > Lepidoptera > Sesiidae > Synanthedon > Synanthedon andrenaeformis. The sequence goes on from OW387793.2 coordinate 10,083,208, forward strand.
AGTTTTCAACAGAGTCTCAAATTGCTTGAGAGCTTTGTCTGCCCTGTGTCCGACTGTCCATTACCTAACTCCTTCGCAAATGATTCCACAGACGAGGCGAAGCGCGTCGCGCGTTCGGGCTGTACTTGACGCACGTGTTGAAGCGCGTCTCCTCCTGTTCGGACGCCGGAGCCAATCACGCCTCGCTTGTGCTTAAGTTTCTGCGCCGGGTCTCTGCAACTGCAAGAATGCCCCACCACTTGCAGGTTTGTGCCTACATTTTTAAGTAGTAGCAGGGTGTTTCGCAGTCATTTGGGCAGCGCTACTGGCGACAGCAACCAACATATTACAGAATACCACTGTGTGCTGTTGCGTTTTGGTGAGTGAGTAAGGGATGCCAGAGCCAATTTCCCCATTCCTCTCTTATTCCTAATTCTAGCATGGTCTGCAGCGCAGTTGCAGCATCTGTGGCGTTGTTTGTGTTATAAGTTGAAGAGCGTCTGTTTCAGGGTCCCCCGCAGAAGATGTGCGACAAAGACCGGTGCGCGGTGATAGCGAAGCAGCTGAACGACTTCCTGTACATGTACTACCGCGAGACGGACCTCTGCACCGACAGCCAGGACCAGGACGGGTGCGTCTCCAACATCCACTTCGCGCACTTCCTCTATTCCGCCAGCGAGGCTGACTTGGAGGACGTGCTTCTCTTGGTGCTGCGGACTGACAAGTTCTGCGCTAACTTCTTAGGTAAAGAATGCCTTTCGTACAAACGTTTCTTAGTCTTTATCTTTCTGGATTTATTATAGGCGCAAATATATAATGCGGTTGCGTGTCGCATCCAAAAGCCACACTAAAATTGATGTTTTCTTCTCAGGAGGACGGGATATTGATAGAATTATTTGATGATTCTCCTAGCGATCTTGTCCGTCGTTCTCCCAATAATATTTTTCTATTCGTAGGTAAAAGGTCCGACATAATGCTCGAAGGAACAGTCCGACATACTGCAGAGACTGCAAGAACAGTGAGCAGTTTGTCGCCAGGTGACAGGCGATAGGCGACAGGCGACTGTAGTCGCCTAGTCACAAAGTGTGATCCGAAGTGCATGCCCCGTATTCCAGGCGACAGCCGCACGCAGTTCTGCGTGGACCTGCCGGCGTCTAAACTGGCCGAGCCGCCGACCCGGCACGCCTTGCTCCGTCACCTGGCTTCGCTCCACCCGCTGGCGACCAGGAGGTACCGCGCGCCGGAAGACGAACCGGACTCGCCCACCCTCACCAGCAGCGACCTGCTGCTCAAGGAGTCGCTCAAGGAGGAGAAGCCTCTCACGCAGGCGCTCAAGTACGCACGCTCCTAGATACCAAACGATCTAAGGTTTGTGCCAATACAAGGGAATCTCATGGCTTCTTGTGAAAACGGTTGAAATGTATTTTCAATCAATGTGTGTCTGTCTGTGTATTAGTAGCTCCCAAACTAATGAACCGATTTAGATACGGTCGTTTTGGTTGAAAGTTTTGGTCGGTCGTTCTGGGTATTATATTATATTTGTATTTTCGTATGTTTTGATTTTGAAATTTTTTTTTTTATTGATTTTACTAAAATGATTTTGAAAATTCTTTCACCTATAGAAAGCTACATTATCAGCGAGTAACATAGACTATATTCTATTAAGTTACGCAGGCGAAATCGCGTGCAACAGCTAGTATATTATAAAAAGATAAAATATATAGATATAGATATAAATGTGATATTGAACTGATCATTTACCACTTAACAATAACCCAAGAAGAATCATTGCTTGGTTGTCACATCTTTGACAAAACTAATAAACATTTTGTGAATAATTTCAGAGTCACAAAAGTGGACATCCGATTTTAAGAAGAACACGAGCTTTAAGAATACATCCAGTAGTTACCGTTTATTAAAATAATAAAAAAATAGTAAAAATTGATACATCGAAACCTTTGACCTTTTTACCTGAGTAACTCGCGGACACTAACTAAAGCAATTTTAACTTTTATAAAGTTTATTAAAATAATCAACACAATTTTTTGGTCTATTTAATGTCTCAAAAAAATCAATATTATTTCAATATATATTTCCGGATATTTCTTTTTGAACATGACATGTTTTTAAATGATCAAAATGGCAACAGGATTAATTTTAAATATATAATTAAATAATAAACAAGAATTTAACAAATAAATAAGAAAAATCTCTATGGTAGAAATATTATGCAATATCAACATCAAATGGCGTTTCCATCTGTTTTTTTTAAAAATTAATATTGCTGAATATACGTGATCATTTAGAAAAGAAAGTTATTTTGGAATTATTTTGATAAAATTCAATATTTCCCTATTGTGTCATAAAATTGCGAACTCACTCAGGTAGCTACCTAATTAATTAATAATAAATTATTTTTATTAATATTAAGAATTAAACATTTAAAAAAAAAAGTGTTCATCCCTTAAAAAATATTCGATATATAAAAATATTTAATGCAATATTAATTTAATTTCTTAAAAGTCGAGCCGCTCTATAGATTAAATATGTTGCTGTAGAGTGAATTTTGCTTTTAAAATTGACTTTATATATATATTAAAAAAAAAAAAAACATTTCAAACCCATCATTACACTGGTTTCTCTATGGTCTACAACTCTTTTATCATAAAGCACACTGCCTCAACAGTATTCATCTATAAAAACATGGCATTTTTTAACAGTTGCGCGAGCACAAATAAGTAAATATCTTAACCGTAACTTAGATAATTAAAAAAGTTGCCTGTTTTCTAGCAATAATACGATATAATATGTTAAATAAAGTGTAAAAATTTTAACCAAAGAATACCTATTTACCTTAATATTTAATTTTAAAAGTTTGAACTTTAATCTTAGGGCCGACGTAAATTGGAGGCAGCATGGCAAAGTAGTAAAAAAAAACATTCATACCATTTTGTACCTTAAGTGATTGTAATATAGTTGAGATTTAATTGTATTTATGCTACGGCGGAATGTCTCAGCACGCCGATTGTTGTCATAGTATAATACAATGAAATTTGAATTATATTAAAAGCCCTTAATGGTACAATCGGAGTACGAAAAACCTTCGTCAGTTTTCAAATTCGTTCCTCTATCAAGTCGTAGACGCTTAGTGCCTTTTAAAATTAAACACTAAACAAACAAGGGACAGAAGTTTGAAATGAAATCTTAGCAATGTCTGTTAAATGCCCAAACTGTCGACTTTAGGGTGACATACTTTTTCTTACCCTGACTGTACAAAAATACTATGAAAAAAAAAAAATGATTTGCGCCGGCCCTTAGTATTTATGTGTCGGTATTATTCATTTTTACTGCCAATGAGATGTGTGAGCGCTCCAAAATAATTATGCCCTTAAATTACCTAGTCGTTTTACCTAGAATTGTATGACCCCCATTTTGAGCTGGTTGAGTAGACTTTAAATGTTGTCTATAAAGCGATGGTCGCGGTGCTAAAAATAACAAACAGTTAGAACTAAGCTAGACTCGTAGACTGTACCTAGCATATAGAATATGATTATTAAGTCAATCAAGGTCTGTAAAGTCTTGTGAAGGACTTTTTGTCTGTTGGACACATAATATCGCCTCGAGTTATCTGCATAAACTTTGACCGCAAACTCGATATACATCGCGGACATTCTGCTCTGAAGAAAACGAAATTAAATATAGAAAATTATAGTGTTTATTAAATCCATTGTCCGTCTGCTTTAGCAAGAGTAAATATCACTTTGATTCAATCCACAACGGTCGGTCAATAGACTTATCCGCGGACAAAATGTCCGCAAAGTTCTCACTAGTAAAGTACATACCACCAATAATTAGTTTCTTTCACAGAAATTCATAGAAAAATAATATCAATAGCAACAGAGGAAGATACAAAAAAAAAATGCAAATTTTTTTTTAAAATTATTCTGGTGACATTTAAAAACTTCGTATGTAAATTTTTTACATATTTTCCTCGGGTCTAAAGAAAAGTTTTATGGAAAAGTATTAACTATACAATTTTTCATAATTTAAATCGGTAAATAAATTTTTTAGTTACAGACGACTTGCGAAACGAATTATTACTATATTTTTTAACAATAGAGAAAATTTTCGGTATCCTCAGATTATTCGCTATTGATTTCTTCATAAAGATTTCTCACGTTAATATTATTGGTACTTGTCGATGATGCACATCTAGTTATGAACTGAATGTGTTTCATACTTAAGGGTGGACGCAACTTTGAGAACCTCAACAAAATTCTGTGTGTAAACACAACAAAACTCTTAAAATAAAAAGTGTGCCTATTCTCAAAGTGCCACTTATGAGTTCCAATTGATATTAAGTATTTATAGTTAATTAAGGCACAAAACAATAAGTACCACATTTTCATACAAATCTTTGTTCGAGCCAGTCTAATATGTTATGCATTGTTTTAGTTAAGTCATTTTATCGTACTCAATTATGCATAGTTTATTCAGCGCCATCTTTTGTTGAGTATCAATAAAACTCGTCTCCAGTAAATGTTTCTTCAACACTTGACACAAAATCGTATGTAACGTTATGTAAGTTTTGCCAAAAAAATGTGTAAAATTAACAAAAAGAATTGTCGATGAAAAATATTCTTCGTCAAGTAAAGGCGGATCCAATGAAATTCATAGTTAATTTGAAACATTTATTGTAGGATTATACGATATACTAGGCGCCCTAATCCTTCAAGTAAAAGAAACAAAACTAAATTTAAAATACTTTAAAAAAATTCTGTTTTGAATTTTCTTCAGGAATTAAAAGTAAAATTTAAGAAATATGTACAATCATTAATTATGACTACTAATTTATGTATTAGGATTGAGATTAGAAGACTAGACTAGACACTCGTTACAGACCTTTCCTGCAGAAATTGTGATATGGCAATAGTGGCTAGAGGTTTGTTAGAACGAAGTTTGTATGAAGGGAGTTCTAATGTTGCCACTTAGCTAATTTAAGGCAGCTTGGTGTTGTGATTAATTCTTCAACGGGTCTCATCCAAAGGTTAAAACGTAGCCTAACATTGCAATATTTTAACTAGTATTGTAAGCTTCGATTATTACTTGTATTTTAAATGACCTTATTTAAATATGTCGTGCATTAATTTTTAAATTTTATAGAAATTATTGGTTTACAAGTAAAAATTGGACTATTGGCGCGTATGCAAATGCATATCTTAAAAAGATTAGGTATTTAAAAGTTTCTTTTTAACTAAAAAGCACGATGTATTTCAAAGGTGCAGTTAGACAGGGCGTGCCGGTACATACTTAATAAGTGTAGGTGGATGGCATAGGTGGTCACTGTCAGAAGTTTCTTTAAGAATCTGCGGGAATAAAAAGACGTTGCGCGTCGCGGTTTTTCTTTTTCCTTGACAAAACCGCTCGTTTATTTGGTAAGGCTGCCTTTCGCCGCTAGCAGGCCCTTATTTCGATATAATAAAGTAATAAGAGGCTTTGTACCAGTAACGTCCAGTAACGTCCAATATTTCCCTCCGAGATCGACTCGAGAAGCTCATGCGATCGACCGTTTGAACATCCTAGCTCCAGTGTTACATCTTTATTCCTACTAGCCTGTGTCCATATTAGCTATTAGCCTGTGTCTCCACTTCTGGATTTAGGTCTCTCCCAAAGGTCGCAACCACGCACGGTCTTCTGTTCTTTGCATCCAGCCGTTTCCCGCGAAGCCTTTTAGGTCATCTATCCACCTGGCCGCAAGGTGGCCCACGCTGCGTTTCCCAATTCGTAGTCTCCATTGGTTATCCACTCTGCAACAGATGTGACAGACCCATTACCACTTCAACTTGCTAATTTTCTTGGCTATGTCGACAAGAAAAATGTTGGTTCTTCGAAGATTTTCAGAATTTCTGATCGTATCTACTCAAAGAAACTCCGAGCATAGCTCGCTCCAAAGCCCACACTTAGTAAAAAAATAATTAATGGCGACACCATTAAAAAAAATTAATTTTATCATATAAACTTCCCAAACTTATTTTGTCTACTGCCCACTGAGAGTAAATTGTTTTTTAGCGCCCCCATTTTTTCACCCACTTAAAAACCACTATAACTTCAAATTAAATTAATCAATTATTATTAATTATATATTAGCGGATATTAAACATTAACATTTTCTGGGTCTCTTACCGCCCCCCTTTAGGCCTGCAGCGCCCACAAGGGGGCGTTATCGCCCACTTTGGGAAAGACTGATGTATAATATAGAAAGTTACACAGCACGCACCGTCTAACCGTACCGTTAGATTGCTAAACTATCTATGTTTCGTACTTAAATTATTATTAATAAAAAATAAATAGGGTAAATACGCTAAACGTCGGCCCCCTTACGGATTTTCTAACTGGGGATCGCTCTGACGCCATCAGTTTGCAATGAAAGGATAGCTTGTGCTGCGGTTTCGGATAGTTTGACAAATCTATTTCATGTTTATAGGCATAAGGTTGACATTTCTACTAAAAGAAAAAAGTATTAAACTTTAAATGCGTCGAAGAACGAAAAACCCTAAAGTCGGCCGTTCACGGCCCATGGTCGGTCGCGTTTTTCCCAAATGTCGGCCGGGTATATAGGATGTTTTAAATTAAGACAGTGAAAAATATTATTAATGTGATTTATTTTGACAGGAGTCTAATATCACACTAAGTAGGTATCACTAATATCACACTATTTGTTTAACAGTAAAGTAAATTTTTGATTTGCACTTAAACAATGTTACTATAATTATACCAAATTAAAATATCACAATAACATTAAATAAAAATTAATAACTAAGTATGTGGAAACATCGGAATTTAATAGAATTTTAAATAAGTAAGTCAAAGGGATTAAAATAATACTTATATTAAAAGTGATTGTTTGTTAAATGTTAAACTTTTAACGTCTTCTTAACAATATTTATGATAATGTTAAATATTTGTCAAACAAGTCGGTAAACAATAAAAAAGGGTTAAATATTACTTATTATGCTGTGATAAACACAAATGTGTTTACCAAGTTAAAAAGACTTAATTTACTGTCATATAAAAAATAGTATGTACCTACCTAGCAGTCTACATTTTTGGGCTTAATTAGGAACTCGCGTTATACAATAATCAATAAAGAAAAAGATTATTTTACATGTAACAAACTTAAGTGTATATGCAATAACCTAGTAAACAATTAAATTCTTTTTTTTGTTGAGTAACATAATATTTAACAAAAAAATGAGTGGCTTTCGTTTCTAATCTAAATCTAAACCAATTAAAATGCAATGGTGACAAATAAACTCGTTAGCCGCAACTTCTGAATATGGTAACCCTTTTTTAGTCGTACATTGAAGATGAAACCATTTTGGGCACCGATCACACCCAACGTTTTTTAAGTTGTCATCTTCGACATCGCTAACTAGTACCTCCTCACACCCAGCGCAATTAATATGTTTTTTTATTTCCTTAGTCTTTCTAGTTTTCTTCTGTGTAGCTTGTCTTTTCTTTTGAATGGCTAACTTTGTTGCCGCCCTGGCTTCCCTTTTAGCCGCCAAACTTTTTTTCCGGTCCTGGACTTTTTGTATTTTTTCTTTTTTAATATTTTCTTTATGTTCATAATACTCTCTCCATTTTGGAGAAGATATAGCAAGCGGCATGATTTCTCCGCCAACTGTACGAGATCTTCCAAAGCTTAAAGCTCGGGGTGAAAACAAATGCTTTCTAAAAGACGGAGATATGGTATGCTTTGAGCTGGAGCCCGGCATTTTTGACGCAGTTGGTGTTAACCTGCTGTTAAGAGGACTAGTATTTTCTGAATTATTTCTTGATGATAGTGGGGAGCGATCAACTCGCGGCAAGGATAATATTGTAGTATCAAAAGTAATATCATTCGGGACCTCCACTTCTTCAACGAAACTTTCCGGCAATGAAAACAAAGACTGTGAATCGCAATCCATTTTCTCAATTGTTTTGTATTCGACGTCAATTGCTTGGAAATCCACGTCTGCCTTCTTAAAAACCAAAGATTTTGATATCGGTAATATTTTTTTTTGTGATTCAGAGTCAAGTGACTTTGTATTATCTATAATATCACGATGTACTAAAGCACTAACAATCTCTCCCTCGAAGCGTAAATCAGGAGACTCAGATATCTCGGGCTCGGCAGTATCTTTGAAATAATTTGAAGAAGGCAAAATCTTCTCTTCGTTGGGATTGTTAAATAATGAAAGTGAGGCAGAATTTTCTGTGATATGATTTTCAGGTGCTGCTGGTATAACAATAAGTGGTATTTCGGTATCCTGGCGGTTTATGTTTTCATCGATGTCCTGAGGTATGGGGAATGCGTTGGTTTCTTGTCCTGGGTAATTAATCACTAACACCTCTTCGCTACGTTGTGATGATGTTACATTGTTTTTATATGTGTTAAGCAGAGATGATTGGACAGCTCGCTTTTCGGTTGCTGTACTACTTAAGTCATTTAAAGCATATTTTAATTTTTCTACGTCAATAACTATTCCCTTTTCTTTCAGTTCGTTACAAAAAAACGTTAAAACTCCTACAGTGGTTTCAATGTCTTGACTCGTGGGAATCGTTGGTGTTTCATTTATTTTGTCCATATTTTCCAAAGTGTTCTTAACACATTTGGAATAATCCACTGCATTGGGATTAAAGGGGTAAAGACCGCACCTTTCAAACCCATTTTTTATTGTTTGTGACATGTCTTTGTCTAAGACCTTCTGCAACAATGGACAAAACGTTACTTTGCTCAAGGGTTTTCCCTGTTCATCCTGCCAGGCTTTAATAGTTTTTCGCCATTCAGACTTAAAAGGTCGAAACACACTTACATCGGCCGGCTGGAGGATGTGTGTAGTATTTGGCGGTAAACCGTACAGAATTATTTGATTTGCGTCACAAAATTCACTTAAATGATAAGTGAGATGGGATTTATGGCCGTCAACAAATAAAACGACGGGTTTTTTTACTTTTTTTTCATCGAGCCATACGTTGACACCGTTAACAATATATTCATAAAAAAGATCTCCCCTCATCCAGCCACTTTCCGATATTCCCAAGATAATCGTCGGTGGCACACTAACTGCAACGTCTTTAGGTGGTTTTTTAACATATGGAAAAACTACCATCGGGGCTACAAGTTCGCCAGCAGCTGTGATGACTATCATAACAGTGATAGTTTCCTTTTCACTACCTCGTTTCACTTCGTAGATGTTTTTCCAGCCTTTTGGTCCTATAACCTTGCCTGTTTTTGGACAAATTTGAAAACTAGTCTCATCACCATTGAGAATGCGGTTTGGGTCCTGCAGAATGTTCAAGTTATTTGTCTTTGTCAGGAAATCTAAGAAGTCTGAAAACCATTTTCGTATGTATTCTTCTGTTACTATCGCTCTTGCAGTATTTATGCTCTCCGGTGTTCGTTGACTGAGTTCTGGATGCCTTTTCATAAACAATTCGTACCATTTTTGGCCTGGAGTATCATTATTGAAAGGGTTTTGTCTGTTTTCAGCTTTCATTATTTTCTTAACACTGTTTATTAAATCCGTTTTCTTTCTCGGGAAACCGCACTTAGCAAGTTGTATCAGCCATTGAACCAATGTTTCTTCTTCGGATGGGTTTAAAACCGAAGGACGTCCAGTTTTAAATACATCTATATCTATGCGACCAGCTAATCTGTCTTGTAACGTTGTTCGTGGGACGCCAAATAGTTTAGAGGCTGCACGAATGGGCATTCCATTACTTATTGCCTCAAGAGCTTCTTTTATTTTAGTGCGATCGTAACCACATAATTTTCTTTGTTTCTGTGAAGGCCCTGGATCTCCCTGCTCTGTCATTGTAGTACCTTAAATTAAAAGCATTTAATGAAAAAAAACTTAGTATCTAAAGACAGCTTTTTGTCACATGCAGGTTTAATAAATTAATGAAAGATTCACCACCAACCATTTATATTTTTTAAGCTAATAAACATGGGTTTATTAGATAGCAAGTTCCAAAGAGCAATTTATATTTGTATCCCAAATTCCCAAACCATATTTAGCTATGATAAATATGTTTTCAATATTGTCAACTCCTACATCAAAATTTAACTTCTTTATAGTATTAATAAATTATAATAATATATACTCAATTTTAAGAAAATAAGTTTGATAAATAAATTAAAAATGACTACTCACACAATCAATGAAGAAATACAAAAGTAATCATCCTATACCTACAGTGGCGCTCGAATTCGAGGCTGGCCGACATTACGATCTTTAATATTTCTAAAGTCGGCCCCTGTTTCGTGTCTCTTATTTCTCGAGATTCAACTAATATCACCCCGGCCGGTATTTGACGATTAAACGTAAAATATATTTATTTGCCTATAAGCTTTGCAAATTCTCTTATTAAGCCAATGGAATTGGTAGAATTAGAATTTATAAAACAGACTGCATTTACTTTAAGTCGGCCACGGCCGAGAATCCGGTTTTAAGTCAAAACTGGTTTTCTAATGCCGGCCCCCTATTTTTCTCTTAAAACAATACGCAAAACTTTGAAAAAACTATCACAATATATTGTAAAAATAACTTTTTAGTGATAACAAAGCCTGAAACAAAAAAAAGAAATGTCTTACCGTTGTAATATGAATCCCCGAAGTGTGAGTATTCACAGCAAGTAAGCTACTTTAACTACGAACATGACGCTTCAACGGCGCGATCGCTACTGACGCTCAGTATGCGAAGAGCGGGTGACGTAATCGGATAGTAACGGTTTGTACGTATAGATAGAGTATGAACTAAGGTTGCAATTCGAGTGGCAAAATTGCCACTTAAATACCTTTTGAATGAACGCAAGCTGAAAATGTGCAGACGGCCGAAGATTGGGGGGTGGCCGACGTATGGCGAATTTACCCTACATAAGTTTTATGAAATCATGTTTTTCATATATTTGTGATTCGTGAATCGATGCTAGTCGCGGTTGGTGGGTCGCGCACGTAGGCTATTGCTACCAAAGTGTTGCTATTTATTTAAATTATTATTTCCCCTCTTTCAGATTAATTGAAAAACGGTTTTATTTTAGTCATAATTTAAATTAATGCTACAAAGGAATGGGTTTATTTATAAACGTCATTTCCGTCCATCAAAATGCAAGATTCTATTGATTTTGTAATTTTGTTTTCCATTGACATTGTAATTTTAAATTATCAATATTTTTTAAATTCGGAATCAAAAGGTTTTTTTAGATATACTTTCAGGTTTAACTGTGTCCTCTAAATATTATATGTTAAGTATAACCACATCCTGTAGACTTGTAGCATCATGTTTTTAAAATAAATTAAATAAAAATATTTTTTAGTGAAATTAATTATTTTTTTACATAATTTTTACATTATACCGAAACTTTATTCGTTATTTTATTGTATAAGGAATATGTTATGTACTTGAATTAAATTCAATTAAAATTTTAAGTTTATCCTTCAGTTTTTCTTGTGTAAACTTTTCTTTTCAGCCAATAGTGCCATAGTTGTAAATGCATATCCATTATTGCTTGAACGCAACTTGTATGACATGAAGCTTTGCTTGAGTACAAAGTGTGATAAAATTAGTGGATTCCCATTTGCGGTTTGTGGAAAATTACTATTTTTTGAATACATACGCTAAAGTTGATTATTGTATTGAAACTTTTGTTTTATTTATTTATACCCGATTTGTCTGAACAGTCCTTTAGTTGCTTTTAGTTTAAGAAAATTGAAAAAGAATTTGAAAAAATAAGAAAAAATGAAGTTTTCTTTGTTATATGTTGCTGAACCAATGAAATCCTTATAGGCGGCTTGGAGACCAAAGTGGCCATCAGTTTAATTTCGAAATTATTGTTATTTATTTTTCTACAATTTTCTATTCGTCATGCTATAAACATAGCCGCTAGATACCTTCATAGACAAAATCTAATTAAATACTATCGACTCGTTCCCGGCTTCGTCCGGGTGCATTTTTTTACGTAAAAACCTTCCCTGATTATCCCTCTATCCATGAGTGAAGACAGAATTAAAATCGGCCCAGCTGTTCTCGAGTTTTGCGCTTAGCAACACATTTAGGGATTCATTTTTATATTATAGAAGATATTTCGTTTCGAACCTAGGGCTCTAGTCAAAGTAACAATTTAAAACGATAACGAAGTTCGAAAACAATAAAATGTATAGGATTGACATATCGCACCTTCGGTAAGACAAGGGCATTACTGCACTTTTTGTAATTTTACAAGGGAGCCATTTTTTTACATTCAGTATTGTATTTTTCTGCTTATATTGCTTTGAAACAATTCTTGTTTTTGCATCAAATACTCTTGTGAATAAGTATTTTTTTTAAATTTAATAATGTTTTAAGATACTTCTGCATATTTAACTCATGTTAAATTTTTTTGTAAGTGCCCTTGTCTTACCGAAGGTGCGATATGCCGTCGCTAAATCACGTGATACATCCCATACATTTTATTCTTTCGAACTTCGTTATCGTTTTTAAAAATGTTACATGCCGGTCACTCACATTCGCGCGAATACGCGAACCCGCAAGTGTAGGACGACATTTGCAAATGACTATGCGAAGTTTTTGCTACATTCGCGCTTTTCCGTGCAGTGTCGGTTTTTAACGCACATCAAAGTGCGCGAACCTCAAACCTTCGCGTAGTCTCCCACACATTCGTGCAAGCATTCGTGCGACCAATTTCGCGTACGATTGCGTATTGATTGCGTAGGTAACGGACATCTCGTTTACCATTTTCAGAGTTCGTATCGTGTACTGAGTGGCGTAAATTGAATTTGATCATGGATTGGACAAACACTAAACTGCACTAAAATCATCTTCACCTTCAACGCATTCGCAAATGAGTATGCGAACCCATTCGCATACTCGCTGAGTTTGCGAATGAATGTCACGTTCCTTCACATGCGTGCAAAGATTCGTACAATGTAAGAATGTTTGCACGCATGTCAGTGACCGGGGTAAGGCCCCTATTCCTTTCCAATATAAAAAATTACTCTACGTTTTAGCAACGATTGTTTGACGTATTTGACAGAACAGATGACACGACAGTGACATTGACATATAACTTCAGGCACGAAAAACAATTTGTCGAAAACAAGTCGAAAAATAAAAATTTATTTCGATACGACTCGCTTTTGCTTGAATGAGTGTTTGAATAGTATTTTCGATTAGTGTGAATTTATTTTTACTTTTATAATTCGACATGGCATTTTCAATGTTTCTTCGTAATTCAGGTAAACAAGCACTATATCGAAGCTTTTATAATTACATAACAGCTGTTTTTTTTTTTTTCATTCCATATATTAGGTATATTTTTTATTTTAGAATCGTTAATTTCTATTATAATTATGATTTTCAGTTCTATATAATTATGTTTATAAACGACCCGTTGAATCCTAATACTATTTTGAAACTATGGAGGTTATTAAAATAGGTAAAGAGGCAATGACAACAATAAGGTCTTTCATTATTTATTTACGAATATCTATTTACAAAAAATTTTTTAATACATTTTTTTTGTTAGTCGATGGATAGGCTGATGGTCAACTGGTGGCTACCGTCTGGTTACACAGAACTATAAGCAGATGCAATCACGGTTCAAATGATATTCTGCAAATAGGCGTTTGGTGATGTGCATTGTCATCAGTCATAAAGTAGATTTACATAGACATTTATGTCAGTATCAGAAACCCGTAGAAATGAACCAACATGGTGATGGTTCATTTCTACATCAAATTTTTGGTAGGCATAGAATGTCACAAGTTTGTGCTGCAGAAGTGTTGCTGGCCATAGTAAGATTAAGGATAAGAGCATAATGCAACCAAAAGCAATAATCTTCTGTAATTGGGTGGTCTATTTATTAAAAAACTTATTAATTCGCCAATTTTTGGAATTTACTCCTTAAGAATCAATTTTCATATATAAGCCCAGGCTATGAAAATTTATGGCAGTAAAATCAAATGTCACATGTAACAGATTATGTGTTATAGGCTACAATATGCTTCAATACATATTAATATATTATAATACATATAATATACTTATATTTATATCCATTTATATTTATTTGTGAATTGAGAAAATTAACAAACTACTAATCTATGTATTTTATAATCGTTTGTAAGGAGTAAACTCCAGTCGTGCGTCGGAGCTAACACACACATTTTTTTTTTGACACAGCACAGGGCAAGCCATTTAGATATAATTCTGTTTTAATATAATTTAGTCTAAGACTCCTGATATTAACACATTAGCTGCCATAGTCGGATAATTATTTTCGTGTCCATTTCGCCATAGCTGAAAATATACAATAAATTCCTCTACTTGTATAATGTTTATTTTTAAATCATTGAGTTGCTTTCTCTTAAAATAAATATATAAAAAAAATTACGAGTCAGACGCTAGGGGCACGACAACTCCCACAAAACCAAGCGGTTAAAGGTATTTAATTTTAAAAAATGCTATTAAATTGCCATGTGCAATAATTTAAAATTGCTTATTTTCAGGATCCACAAGTCGGATATTCAGTCAACAAATAATGAGAATGGCAACACAGCCAGCATTGTCTCAACGCACTGTCGCCAGTTCCCTACCAATCAGTATTGCTATTAAAGAGGCCAAATGTACACCTCTACTGAATTCTGTAAGTCAATCGAAACCTCTTGGTTTATTTATGTACATAATTTATAAAAAAAAATCTAATGACTTCTAGTAATTCAATGTTAATGGAATGAAGAAAAAATAAAAGAAATTTCCCTCTAGAAATATACTCTTTTCAAACATTATAGGTTCCATTGGACGCAAGGATCAACAATCCATATTATACTAGTGAAAGTAACTGTCTATCTGTCTGTTACTTTTTTACACCTTTGCTACTCAACTAATCATCATGAAATTTTGCATACACGTTGTCAGGGATATAAGAAAGGATATGGGGTACCTTTCATCCAGAAAAAAGGACCATTTCCAAGGGATCCTCTAAAATAAACTAATGCCTGGCCAAAGTGTTATAGCAACAAGAGGTCTAGCGTTATGTATATTTTTTATTTTTCTAAGTGGATGAAGTTGCGGACACCAGCTAGTAGAGATATACAATAACTGATATCATAAGAGATCATGCACTTATAACAACTAGCGAATGCTTTACCTACTGACATAATGCTGTTTTTTTTTCTCAGGTCCGCTCGTTTCGCACAACAATTGTGAGGCGGTCGGGAGAGAAGCCCCACGATCACGCCAAGCTGTGGGTCGTTGAGAAAGCCACCGCCGCCATCCTTGTCCCGCTAATACCTCTTGCTTTGATGGTTCCAAACAAGCTTTTTGACTCTCTAATGGCTATTCTAGTTACAGCGCACACTTTCTGGTAAGTTTTAAGCAATAGAAAACTGTTTTAGTTTGCCTAGTAATAAGGGATCAGTCGTTAATCGATCATCGTCGATATTTGATAAAGTGGCGACGATTGAATGGTTCTATCGATAGTCGATTGATGTTTGACTATAAATACCCAATCTCTTTCAGTAGATTACAAATAGTTTAAA
Organism: Synanthedon andrenaeformis; assembly: GCA_936446665.2. Taxonomy (NCBI): domain Eukaryota; kingdom Metazoa; phylum Arthropoda; class Insecta; order Lepidoptera; family Sesiidae; genus Synanthedon; species Synanthedon andrenaeformis. The sequence continues at coordinate 10,098,770 of OW387793.2, forward strand.
GACTGAGAGCAGTCCAATTACGTACAATTATATAGCTTTGTTATAGTACCAATAAAATTACAGACATCTAGGCAACCCATACGTTGGCAATAACCATTCTTTTAATAGAAGGCCACCGTGAAAACATAGCTTTCAGCATCACACGATGTGTTCTGTAGTGACTCGGCGCGTGAGTGGGAGATGCCAGAGCCCATTTCCGCATCCTTTACCTGTCGTATCTCTATCCTCTATCCTTTAAACTTGGACAGCGAACAATAAGCGTCAGCTCACAAAAAGGTACGCAGTACAGTGAGTGTACGCAAAAGTGGTGTCACGCTGCACCGCAATGCAAATAGCGACGTCGGGATGCGTAATGCGATGCATCAAGTCACAGTGTCCCGAGTGACAGTATGGATGCTATTTTACGTAGCATCGCGATGCGCTTCGTGACGTCATGATGCGAATCGCGACATTGCGATGCATAACACGACGTAGCGCAGTGTCTCGAGTAACAGAACGAATGCTATTTCACATAACTTCACAATATGCCTCGCGGAGTCGCGATGCGTATCATCGAGCATCTTGTCTCTTCAAACATCTCGAAGTCAAGTCAAGTGAGCTGACGCTTATTTTAGTTTAACTTGTGTTTTCAGGTAACGTTATCCATCTAACACAAAGTGCCCCCGCCACCTTTTATAATTTTCCATAATCCCACATATACATCTTTCCCAGGGGCCTGGAAGCGATGGTCGTCGAATACGTGAGAGTGTTACTGTTCGGTCCCGTCGTTCCGCAGATAGCCATGGGCATTGTTTATTTCGTGTCTATAGTTCATTTAGGGGGGCTGTTCTACTTGATATTGAACGACATAGGGCTCAGTAGAGCATTTTGGAAGATATGGAAGGGCATGAAACCCAAGCGGACTCCGCCGTCTGGTTCGGCTGGTCATGGTACTGTTGTTAAAGATCCGAAGGCTCCCGAAGCACCCAAAGACACCAAAACTTGTACAATCCCTCCGCCTCCTGATGTCGTACACGCTCAAGTGCTAGAGGTTTTTGTTTTTAACTAACTTAACATCTCTCAATTCCCCATCCCCCTCACTGATTCCTTATCCTTTATCCTACTATGGTCGGCAGCACCCGTAGCGTTGCTTGTGTCATAGGTGACGGTAGCCACCTTACAATCAAGTGGATCGTCAGTCTGTCTGATGATCTTTATACTAAAAAGATAGGATAAGCTTTTTCTTGAAATTCTCATAACCGTCATCACATTTGTTATTTTTCACAGCAAAATGCCATTTATTTTTAAATAAATTATCTTTTAATTGAAAGTACCTATGAGAATATAAGAAGCTGATGTTGCAAGCTAGAGTAAACAAATAGCCATCGATTCATAAAATTCTTTTTTAAAGACGTCATAGGCTAGTGCTCGTGATATGACCTGCCTGACCTGTGAAGATCTATACAGAGAATATAGTAAACTAGCTGTTGCACGCGGCTTCGCCCGCGTTAATTTTTGAAATACTTACTCGCTGATAATGTAACTTTCTATAGTTGAAAGTTTTTATAGGGCTAATATAATGAAATCTATTTCTATCTATCCAATGAATCTATCGAAATTTCACACCCTCATATCAAATTCTAAATTCGTGTTGACTAATCTCTATATATGTATATGAAAATTACGTGTCACGTTGTTGGACGCCAATGAACTAAACTACTGAACCGATTTTGATAAAACTTCGTAACTATGTATGTGTACTTTGGTCCAACTTAAAAGATAGGATAGTTTTTATTTTGAACCTGGGCCAAGCCGGGAGCGGGCCACTAGTGTAATATATTGTCTGAGATGTATTGAGATTTAATGTGAGTAATTTTAATAAAAAAATCCATATAGTGATTTGTGTTATGTCGTGTAGTACAATGCAGTTGTAAATGTTTCAGGGGCCTGGAAGCAATAGCCGTTGATTACGTACGCGCCAGTATCTTCGGACCGGTGATCCCGAAACTCGCCATAGGATTAGTATATCTCGTGTGTATCGCGACACTCGGCGGCCTCTTCTACGTCATCACCCACGACGTCGGCATCGCGAACACCATTAGAAACTTTTGGGCTATCCGATCGAACAGCCAAAAAGCGTAGAAAAGTATTATTTTTTTTTTACTTTTTTTGTCGATGCATGGTTACTTGCAGTTTTAAGCCACTTTTGTGTTGAATTTTTAATTCGTTTCTGAATTTAAAATTGCATTTGAATCTTACGTTATGAATTAAGATCACGATTATGGTTGTTTTTTTTTTTTTTTAATTTTCTCTTGAAATTTTAATTCCATCACGTTTGAAATTGTAAAAATAGAATAAAACTTTTATACAGCCAATTATGGAGTATTGCGTGGTTAGAAAAAAGAAAAAAAAATTGATCACCATGCAATTTGTATTGTAGGTATATTTATTTTGAACACAAATTTGAATGTTATTTTTGAAGCTGCATGTAATTTCCATCGATGGAATTGTTAATTTATTTACGTTTACAATGAAGTAGTATTTAACTTGAATTTTTATTTCCTAATCAAAGCAAATATTGAAGTTGAATAATAAACCAATAAATTGTTGTTCTTTGCACGCGGAAGGTAAATTAAAAATTACGAGTTGTTTAGTTTTAATTTATTAAATAGAATAATAAATAAACAATTGTAAAAATTCAAGTTGTCTTTTAGTAATGTTTTCTCGGATCCTTGACAATATAGAAAAATGGGGGTGAACATATTCTATAATACATATTTTATTAGACTACACTTAGGGTAGTCTAATAAAATATAAAAAAGAAACCCATATTACAATTATAATAATTTATTTTGGAATACAATAACTTTAGTTCCCAAGATTCCTTAACTGAAAAAATAAATCCATTTATAAAACAAACAATCAAACATTTGAGGTATACTTATTTGGTACAAAAATATTCTAAAATCCATACATAACTTCAACTGAAAATATATTTTCATTTCTACAACTTTGCGTTGACGGTATTTTCAGCATTTGTTCAAATCATATTTCCTTCAATTCTTTCATGGTTATATCTCATACTTTATAATTTCTATATAAAATTATCTATTTTATTTTTTTAATTAAAACTAAACGTTGGTTCAATACTATTTTTTGGTGACATGTTCTCTGTGAAATATGTCCAATGCTTGCCATTGTTTTGTGTGCAAAAGTATGTGTGGTCTTCGTACGCGCATGTATTCAACAGCCTCTTGGGGTGACCACCCGTTTTTCTGAAAAAAAAAAAATCGATATACATCTATGGCAAACTCGATTTACATCCATATCCATTCTATCTTTAGTTTATATATAAAAATGTCGTGTCACGTTGTTCACTCTATATACTACTGAACCGATTTTGAAAAGCTAAACGTAGGCTATATTTTATAAAGTTACGCGGACGAAGTCGCGTGCAGTAGCTAGTACTTATAAATGTGACTCTGTCTGTCTGTTACCTTTTCACGTCTTAACTACACAATCGATCATCGTGAAATTTTGCATACACGTTGCCATGGATACAGGAAAGGACATAGGGTACCTTTCATGCATAAAAAAAATTACTGTTCCTAATGGATCATGAAAAATAAAATTTTCAATATGATCTATATCCTTAGAGATCATATGCAGAGTATATTTAATTACATTTTTTTGACCTAACATTTTTCTAACGTTCTTTGAAGTGTACCCAACACTGAAATAAACTTTCCCTAGATGATATTAGACATATTTGGATTTATTTTATTGTTTTATGACGAACATTCTTATCTGATAGTCGAGTTGTCATGTCAACCATAGACCCCATGTAACACAAGACATTTTCAGTAAAAAATAAATGAAATTGTATAATAAAATTATAAATATCTCACCATCATCAGATAGCAACCGACTAGCGTCGCACTCCGTGTGCGGCCGGCCTTACAGTGGACGTACACTGTGCCATTCAACTGACTACCCTCCGTCTCCACGCCAGACAACTTGCTACCTTGCGGGAGAAACCTGCTTGCGAATAAAACAGTTTCGTTATAGGAATTTGACGACACGTTTGGCCCAGTGGCTAGTAACCCTAGCTGTTAACCGAACGGTCGCGGGTTCGAATCCCGCTAGGGGCAAATGTTTATGTATTGACATTTACCTTTGTACCTGAGTCATGGATGTTTGTATCTTCTATAATATAAAAATGAATGAATGAATGAATGGTACTTTTAGTTAGGTGATAGGTACTTAGTGCCTAATCAAAGCTGTGAGGTTTTTGTTGAATGGAAATATAAAATTTAATTGACAGTCACACCTTAACTAATACCGTGAAAGATAACGATCTTTTTAACCAAGCAGTATATGTTTTTTTAAATACTACAATAGCAATGTTTTTTTAACAAAACAAATCTTCAAAACGTTTACTTTAGTGAATAAGCAATAGCAATGTGTTTATTTAAAAGTTCATCATTTAAAAACTTCATTCGCAACCTTATCCACGCAGTTATAGAGAATATTATTGACTGTCTCTGATTTGAGGAAACTAATTTAAACTTATTTCTTACTTAGTCTCATTGTTGACCCATAACCTTGTCTGACACATACTACTACAACCTAAGAAACCTAAGATTAACCATATTAACGTATTTAACCAATACGTGAAATAATATTCAGTTTCCATTGGAATTTTGGGAAAAAAGTATAGAAGGTTATTCCTCTATTTTGAAGCACACACAAACCGATTTTAATTCGGTTTTCACATATGGAAAGAGGGATTAACGGGGAAGATGTATATAAAAATTGAACTCCGGACGAAACCAGGAGGGGGTCACTAGATTACAATAGTTATGTATGATAGAGATAGCTCGTTCGAGCTTATCTTTCATAAATACTTTTTAACAAACATTAAAAACACGTGTTTATCACTTTTTACTTTGTTTTTAATTTTTTTTGTACTTTTACAGCATTTAATGAAAAGCATATTTTATAATAAAGTAATGCAATAACCTCATATACATATCAAAATAATGTAAAACTGAAATCACTTATTAACTAAACGATAAATGAAATAGTTACCTGTTAATAAATCTGACTCCTTCATACAATTTGTCTTGATCAGGTGTCTCAAAGATGTCTGTTGTTGCCAATTGCAAAAACTCAACGTCATGTTCGCGCCATTTCTGAAATTTATCAAGTGATAAATGTTTACATATCCAATATACTACAGTGTAGGTACACCCATTTAACTCTCTCACATTACCTATATTATAAAAACAAGGTTAGAAACTTTACTAAACTGGTCATGGATATTATCGTAATAATCCTAACATATTATAAAACAAAGTTCCCTGTCATTGTTGTTACCTATAAAGCATTTTATTGAGAAATAAGTTGAACAAAGTTTGATTAAGAACAACATTAACTTAGTCTTTAAATTTATTTATTTAATAAAAGTTGTGCAGCTTTTTTCTATATTGAAGTCGTCAGACAGGCTGATGGTCATGGTCCACTTGATAGTAGGTGGCTACCGTCGCCTATAACACAAGCAACCCTACAAGGGCTGCAAGTGCAACTGACCCATAGTAGGGTTAAAGATGAGGGATTAAAAACAAGTAACTATCAAGTAGGGATCAAGTAACTAAACATCCAAATATCGTCACAAACATTCGTGTATTTACCATATCATTAAGATTAGTAAAGATTTGAGCAAATTCTAGGACACAGAATGCCTTTTCCATCAATGTTCTTTTTTAATAAAAAACTCTTTATTGACAGATGAAAAAAAAAACGTAATATTTGAAAATACGTTTTTAATCTAAGATTGAAATCTTATTTGTAGTAGATAAAATAGTCAGTACTTTTCCTTAGCAATTAACATAACAACAAGTGTTATTTATTGTTAGAAATCATCTTAAACAGATCACCTTTTGTGTTCCACTGATATTGCACACAATACTGTATCTATCTGGTGTACAAGACGTCTTAGAAAGATTATAATATTCCTTATGTAATATTTAAAGTACTCACATTGAAAGAGCAAAGGGCAATTTTTAGTCAATCCATAATAAGAAATAGATCATGGTCTTATATATTTTTTTGCAATCACATTGAATATATCAAATAATAACACTTTTTAAAATATTAATAACAATGCATGTGTTCAATCACGGAAATTTTTTGAAACTGTATAGATAAAATTTTCGATTTTGGTGGGTGGAATATTTATTGGCAGGTGGAAGTAAATTCAAAAAGTAGTTTATACTACATTTTATCTCAGGCAATACTCATGTAAGTATAGGGTAGATTTTGTTTGGGCAAAATGACTGTGAAACACAGTTTGCCCTGCCACTATTTTCTAGATCCAGACTCGAGCCTTGAATTTCCAAGTTCTGAATTTACAAAATTACTGGACCAATTTTGAAAATTCTTTCACCTATAGAAAGCTACATTATTAGCGAGTAACATAGGTTTATAAAGTTATTATACATATTTTATAAAGTTACGCAGACGAAGTCGCGTGCAACAGCTAGTCCTAAAGAATATTGTAAACGCGTTTGGTGATATTCAACTCACTTTGAGTATGATTATTTGTTACGCTTTCACGCCTTAATTACTCAATCGTTCATTATGAGAAATTAACGCACTTGTTAACTACTATGAATCATTAGTTTTCTGAATAGACACTTAATGACGTTAGAGGAAATCAAAACATGACTTAAAAAACCCATAATACTTTATGAGCAATGCAAATGGATCATGAATCAAAATGTGTATTTTTTTTATAGGTATAGATAGTAAAATTGGCAGGAACTGAGGGAGGCCTGCTCCAGCTCAATATAAGAATTCAATGTTAATTCTTATAGCCCCAGATTCAATTTATTGCCTGTAAAATCCTATACCTAATTATAAAACAAGCTTACTAACTAACTAGTCAGGGATATTAATAATCCTAACATATTGTAAAACAAAGTTCCCTGTTGTTGTTGTTACCTATATGTATAACATTTTAAGTTTGTGTGAGAACAATATTTACTTAACTAGTCCTTATACGATATTTATTTATTTAATAGAAGTTGTGCAGCTTTTTTCTATGTTAAGATCGTCAGACAGGCTGACGGTCCACTTGATGGTAGGTGGCTATAATACAGGCAACATCACAGGTGCTTTAAGTGCAATGCCAACAATAGTAGAATTAAGGGTAGGGGGTTAGAAGGGCTCTGGCATCCCTTACTCACACAATGAAACACATGTTGTTATTTCACAGTAGTCTTATATGTAAGAGGGTGGATACTGCCACCAGACGGGCTGCCCAAATGACTATGAAACGCAGTGTGCTTCATTTCACTGGGCTTAAATAAACGGAATAAATAAATGAACATAAAAAGTGCTTATACTTTGAAAGGACTATCATATCATAGGAGTCAAAAGTTTTTCAAATGTTAAGGAGTGAGTATTTCAAATATTTAGTTATTGTGCAATTAATTGACATACCTCTGCATCATTGGAGAATATTTTTAATTCATATGCTTCATTCATTGATACAACACCCTTAATATTTTCATCATCAACGAGCTGAAATAAGTTTCATATAATATTATCATGAAATTTTAAATAAAGAAAGAACATGCCTAACTACACAAAGGTTTCAGAGTTTACAATACTTGGAAAAGAGATAAAATTATAACATAAATGCGTAAGGAAATTTCATAAAATATTTACTTAGCTAAAGTATTTGGTAAAACATAAAATATTATTAAGTGATATTAGTAACCTAAAATGTGTACCTTTTTCGTCATTCCTTGAAACGGTAGGGCACCAAGTATGACATGATCGTCCATCCTATCGTACCAGCGTCTGCTGGACAGTTTCTCCATGACAACATTGTAGAAAAGGGTTGGGTAAAAAGTGACCCTTGCGAACATAGCTGTGGCAGCCTGGCGACAATATATTTATATGAGCAATTGAACCGGCGCTCTCGGCATTGTACGGTGTGTCGAGTGACGGAGTTTACCATGGTGAAAGCTGGTGGCCGGAGGCTTCGTGGTGGGGGTCAATTTATTCAGAAAACAAGAAGAAATTGTATATCCGATGTGATACTGATGAACCAGTGACCGATATTTTTGACGTATAGTTTGACATTGACACTTGACAGTTCAGTTGACGGCCTACTGAGTAGATCACAGAATACTAAAATACTCACTGAAGAAGGTAACTGATTTATTCATAGGAATAATTTGAAGAAAACATGATTATAATTTTTTTTTACAATGTGCACATCATTATATTTTATCAATCCAACTTCATAACATTTTAAAACTCATACATTATAAACATTTTCATAACAAAACCATCTTTTTACTTTACTTTCTAAAACGATGTTTATAAAGCAACAATAAGTATGAATATTTATGAAATAGATATTACGCTATACTTAGGAGTTTATGATTAATAAAAAAACACTAGCAATTCTGCAATTATCTAATTTATGAATAAGGACATTAATTTCTTTTTTAAAGCTCCTGAAATTTCAGAATAGCAAAAAACAAGTAAGAATAGTTATGTAATAAAATGAGCTACAGGCGTTATTGTACCTTGGTCTAGATTCCACTTGGATTGGAACCGAAGAGATTGCACTACAACTACACAGTGCAGTTGAACTGAGTTGAATTACATTGGATACTAAAGCTTAGAAAATAGAAGTGCCAGGGTATACTGCATTTCGCAGTCATAACTGGGTAAGTGGGCAGCCAATCTGACAGTACCTAACCATTCCTGTAACATGGAATAACTGCATCTATTTTAGTAAGTGGGAGGGTTGCTACCTTCTGGCAGTTCCTTATCTTTTATCCTACTAAGTATTAAGTAAAAGTTATATGTACTTACAACCGAGAGTGAACATAATTTTATATTAAAACCCTAAGAAATGATACCCAATACACAGCACCTTTCAGCCTATCAAAAGATCAAAGATGAAGGAACCTAAAAAGGATTTAAACAATGTGAAATGTATACAAAAATTTAATACCAAACACAACACTATTCACATTGATTTATGTCTCTTAAAGCTATTGGATAATTAATTTAAATGTTAACGCTAAAATAATTTTAATTTGATACCCAATTTATTATTTGTAACTGCGAATCATTTTCGAACTTCTGAACGTTACGAATACATAATATGAATGCTATTTTTGTAAAACATGGAAATTCGGCTAGACCTTATATGTACGTGATTTTTTTTTTAAATTATTGCAAACATTACTGTAATTGTAGATAAATTATATTTTAGGTATAATTATAATTACTCATATTGATTACAGTTATTATAGATAAACTTTAAAAGTGCGGGCCGCCCGACGATTGAAGCCATTCGCCCCTCCCTAGAGGGATGGCTGGAGAAGCGGCGCAGGCCCCTCATGAACGCCTGGTGCAGGTGCTCTCGGGGCATGGTTGCTTCGGGCGTTACCTTCATCCGGTGGCCGTGAGAGAGCCGACGGAGGATTGCCACCATTGTGGCTGCGCTGTTGAAACTGTGCAGTACAGTTTGGCTGAAGCAGCGCGCCGCTCCGTCTCACATCGTGGGCGCCGATCTCTCGCTGCCGGCCGTCGTGAAATCGATGGTTGGCAGTGACCTTGCGTGGCAGGCGATGCTCACGTTCTGTGAGCACGTTAGGTCGCGCAAGGAAGCGGCGGAAAAGCAGTGAGAAGAGGATCTCCTCTCCCAGCCAATCCGCCGAAGAAGGCTCGGGCGCAGGCGGTTGGCCTATATCCTCCGCCTTCCGCCTAGAGTGAATGGGAGGTTAGGGGAATGAATATGACAGAAGATAGTCGTTTGTAGCGTCTTTCAATTGTTTGTTTTTGAGAACTGTTACTAGCCCATATTAAAGCACTAGCCCACATTTTCTTACTTAGTAGATATTCCTTGCATTCCATTTTCTACTCTTAAATAGGTACCTAATAAACCTAATATACCTAATAATAATACCTTCTTATGTTTTTGACATCTTGAATTCAACGCTTGTCCAATATTATTCCGTTTAGTACATTTAATATTTATTTTTAGTTTTAATGAAATCACTTTAACTCGTTCCTTAAAATTACTCACCTTGTTGGGTTATTTTTTTTACATCTACCATTTATTAATTTGCTGCCCATGGCGGGCTCCTTTTAAAAATTGAAAGAGATATCATCGGGTTGATGTATCGTCGCCATTTGTAAACGCGGCGGGGAGGCGCGCGCCGGACGACATTCCGAATTCAAATTAAATTAAAACGCGGTAAAAACAACGTGTTTCCGTTCGGTGAGCGTTGTCTATTCAAATTCAGAATAGATTGGATCTGCGCTAATTTGTCTATGACTCTTTCGAATGCGTTAGTAATGAAAAAATGTCGAGTTTCTGGTTCTTCGATATCGAATGTCTGGTTTAAAAAAAGAGAATGAATTGCTAAAGAATAGAGCTGTGGCAATATCGTGGCGAGTTGAACTTCTTAGAAACCTTGCAAAGGGGGTCAGCGCTCGAAATATAAATGACTTGATAATTAAATTTTGGGCGGCTAATGAGAGACATTTGTTTATTGTTAACAAAAAAGTAATAGGTAATTTGGAATGTCTCTCAGTAAGCATGACGATAGTGTTTTGTTCTTTATGCAAATAGTATGCAGTAACATTAATCTTCATGCCACATGTTACGCTTAGATATCGTTGATGTCGAGGTATTTTATTAATAAGGTGTCTAGCTATAGGTAAGTACAATATTAGCATGTCCAATTACTTTTCATCAACAACCCATTGTGTGTTAAGCGTCGAGTAGTTGCGCTTTAGCACTTTGACTCAGATATCCCAGATTCGATCCCTGGCAGGGTCCACTTTTGTAATGAACTTTTAAAAGTTGGATGTGGTCTGGATCTGGCAAGTAGTGCCAGGGTACACTGCATTTCGTGATTATATATTTGGCAGCCCGTCTAGCGGCAGTAACCAACCTCATACAACACTATAAAATAACAGCATGAGTGCTTTTGTGCTACAGTGAGGGAGTTGAGGTTAATTGAGGTCGGCAATAAAGTAATAGAACATATGGCGTTGCTCGTGTTAAAATAGGTGATGGTGACACACATGACGGTTATTAAGGGGACGTATATCAATACGAAAGCTTTGAGTTTTGGTCAGTGAGTAAGGGATTTTTTTTTTTTTATTAAATCAAGGCAGCGTTTGGCCGCGATCTCACTTGATGTAAGGTGCGGATGCGGCCGAAGGTGGACCACGCTTACCTAGTAAGTGCCCATTCACCCTTGACTTGAAGACCCCGAGATTGTAATTATGCGGAAACACGGACGCAGGCAATGAGTTCCACTCCTTAGCAGTTCGGACAAGGAAGGTGGAACTGAAGCGCTTCGTGCGCGAACGAGGAACGGCAACCACGAATGGATGAAACCCCTGCCCGCGCCTCGTGGTCCGCAAGTGGAACGGTTCCGGTTGGATCAAATCGAACAGAACGGACGCACACTCTCCATAGTGTAGCTGTAGACGATAGAAAATCGATAGGCATGCTACTCATGACTTGGCATGCATGGATGTCAAGTCTTTTTCCCTAACCTGCGCTTATTCTTTATTTCTGCCCTATCAAAGTCGTCAGCGTATTTGTATCCCATGTTGCATTGCTTACCTATGTTTATTTTCGACAGTAGTCACCTAACCACCAAATGTGGCTGTCAACCAGTGATATATCCTGGAAACTAATAAAAGATTTACCTAATTTGTAAATTTCAGTTTTTGAATGTTCCAATGACGTCGATTTAGAAATATTTATTTTGCATGATATACTACTATGCAAATTTTTCTTTTAAAGGACTCTTTTTTGCAGTTAAAGATGTTTAACTGCTGATAGACTTTGGTTCTGGAAACAGATCCGGCGAATAAGAGCGCGCTCTTTAGATAGAACATAAAATGTGTACCAGGGAATTTTATAATTCATATAATAAGCAGAGGAAATTTATAAGTGCTGTTACAGATGTTAAATAGTATAATACCTACTGCATCGTCTGCAAGTATATGGATGACAAATAGCGTAACATTCCAACTAAAATCCTAAAATTATTACGAACTGAATATTATTTAAGCAATAGTCTAAAATGCAGTTTTTTTTAATTCTTAAAAAGAACTGATCGTTTCTGTATACAACATAAAACGCATTAAACCGAGACACCCCGCCTCATCTGTCATCATTAATGCCACAGTATCCTAATAAGTTCGCTGCAATAAATAAAAAGAGGATATCAAAGAGTTGCGCCCAGTATAATGGTTGTAATTGTGGCTAAATGAATTATGGCAATGGACTATATAGAGTCGATGTCGTGTGGGTGTCTATAGGTACATTTAAAGACGACTTTTACACTGCTTAAGTATTTTAAATAGACGCTTATCTTAATGTGGCACTTCGAGTCATCGCTTATTTGATAGCGGACGGAATGAGGACGCACCGAGAGTGTGCAACTGTGCATATCTCGTAAACACATTCGCACCCGCGGTGTAGGAATAGCCGCCAAAGTAAACGGCCTTTCATCAAAACTGTCCCATAAATAGTGGTGCTGCACTATCGTATCGTGCTCAACATATTAAAATGGACCACATTATGCGCTGCCTGTCGAACATCAGCCGCTTATTTGTGTCCGAAAAGCGCTCGGGAGACTTAAAGCCTTCGCGCTTGATGTATGGCGGCGACACGTGAATGCCGACCTTTATATTCAAATCAAGCGTATTCAAATGCGTCCGTTGTCTATGCCACGGTTGACAATTCGCGGGCATTTCGAAAAAGGAGCGCGGGAAATGTCATATCATCGTCCGAGATTCGCCGGTCGGGTTGGCTTTTTGGCGCGCCGATACGCATCTGGCTTCTGAGCAACGTTCAGAAGTCATGTACCGGTGCTTTGCTTTTATTTTAATTCGATTGTGTCCGAGAGAGATATAGTTTGAGATCGGAAGATATTTGACGTAGGGGACTGATAAAGTTAGTGTTTTGCGGCGGTCGAGACGTTAACGAGCGGTTGAGTAATGAGAGGTGCTATTGTGATTTGAACAATGGCCGCTTCTGGATGCTCATTGTTTCTATTATTGAAAATAATAGCGCATACCGCCACTCATCCTCACTGTGTGCCATGCCGCACACTTATCCACTTCATCAATTGCGTAATTGATACTTACTTGCATTATCTTATATTATTATTTTACTTAGGTACCTACATATATGAACCCCATACATACATCTTCATGGACAGAATGCCTTTCAGTGATGCATGTGTCTATACGGGAGTGTAGCCATTTAATAATATATCAAACAAACTGTCATCCTGTCCAGAAAAAAATATTAGAAAAATAATAATAATTTGAGGGAAGGCGGGCAAACTTTGTCAATTTTTTAATGAGAAAACGGTAGGTAGAAACATAAGTTACACGCAAGAGTTCTGCCGAGCCTATTAGGATAAAAGGGCATTATGACTCCGGCAAATCTTCACTTACAGAAACACGACAGAACACGATATTCTTCTTTTGATTATCAAAAAACATACGTACCTTCTTACCTGCGAATCAGTCTTAAACGTCGCTACGTACGCTAATTACATTTTAATGGTGATTAAAAAATGCATAGTTTTTTTTTAAATTACATCCTAATTTACCCAGGTGAAACTATAGCCATCAAGAAGAGTTATAAGCTCTCTCTCTATATGTAAAGCATGTAAAGAAATATTGATTCCACAAGATCCTCGGTTCTCTAAATGAATAAGTATAATATACTGCCCCAAATTCCAAACATCTAATCAATTTATTATGGAAATCTTCTGGTATCCAAAGTAGGTATCTTCTGGATATGTATAATGAGTAAAATTGAATTATTTTCGCTGTGAGTAGTCGAGTGGATTTCAATAGGCTACCTGCCTATGTGAGAGTATAATTAGGTAGAGGTTATTTGCAAATTTCCGAGTCCGAAACTTGATGCAAATCCGAATGGTTGAGATGCGTTCGTACGTCCGCCGATCTGCATACAATGAGATGCGCGAACGCTCCAGATTCAAAGGTAATTTACTGCTGAACTCGTCGCTTAGATGTCGTCCTTAGATAGCGACTTAAACCTACTCACTTAAAACAGATTTCTGTGAACCATTCAAAATGCGCTCAGCTGCCTTTTCTTTAGTGAAAGAATTTTAAGAAATTTTCAAACAGTTAGTAGTTAAAATTATATTAAAATAGCCCTAGATATTCCGATCGAATGTATTCTTCTTTGGCGTTACCTGAAGCAAACAATAAAATAGTTCTAAAAGTAAAATAACAACAATTGTTTTAAGAAAATGAGTAAAGTTCAATGACGTTAACACACATAATATACCTAAGATAAGATTAATAAGATTATTTTAATCAATAAAATCAAAAGACGTTTGGTCTGATCATGCTACTGTCATGCCATCATGCTTTGGTAACACGACCACTCTATCCTGTCCTCAGCTTTCCTTATGTTGCTTTCTATAGGTGAAAGAACTTTCAAAATCATTTCACTAGTTTTTGAGTTTACTCATTACAAAGATACAAAATCTTCTCTCTTTGTAACCTCTTATATATATTCTTATATATAAAAATCTCGTGTCACGATGTATGTTCGGGATAAACACCGAAACTACAGAACCGATTTTGATAAAATTTCGTAACTATATGTAATTTGGTCCAACTTAAAAGATAGGGTAGTTTATATCTCATTTTGTTTATTATTTTTTTGCAAATTATATAATATTATTAACATAGCGCCATCTCTTGATACCTATTCAATCCAGCAATTATTTGTTAAAATTATCTCTGAGTTCCATGACAATCTAACAGATGGCGGTGTAAGACAATCTAACAGATTGCACCCGGGCGAAGCCGGGAGCGGGCCACTAGTATATATATATATAAAAATTTCGTGTCACATGTTTGTCGCCGATGAACTCCTAAACTACTGAACTGATTTTGATATAACTTCGTAAATATGTGTAATTTGGTCCAACTTAAAAGATAGAATAGATTTTATTATGAACCCGGGCGAAGCCGGGAGCGGGTAGGTAGTATTAGTATAGATATTAGTATAGGTAGATTTAGATATAGATCGTTTATAGCTATTTCAAGCAAATTTGTTTGCAGGTATAATACTGCTACTCCATTTACCTAATCGGTCGGAGTAATTGAGGACTATTTTTGTTTATTTATTTTACAGTCCTATTACTTCTTCTGTATACTTTAAAATTTAATTGAACTAAGACATATGTGTTTTTAATGCCAAGTAAATGCGTGCGGCGGACAGTTGACAAATACGTCGTAATTAAGTTTACCTATTTACGCTGAAAACAAGCAGCGGTTGGGAATTAAGGAGTTAAATCCACTTGAACTTAAAATATAGCTTTTAATAAACAACTGCATACTGAGATAAATTACCATTGCTTTGCCATGAGGGTATTATTTAGATGTAAATAATTGTCCTGGGCGTGTACGGTGTAAGTTTTACGAGTAAACAAAGTCCTTTTTTATCAGTTGTCGACCGCCAATTACAATGTTCGGAACGCCCATCCTGACAAATTGATGTGAACTTCTGAACGCAACTTGGAATTTTTTGTCCAAGATGGCCGACGGCTTCTGGCAATTTTCATCATGTTTCTTGGCCTGGATGATTACATTTTCGTCAACATATTTTAACGAGAGCTCTTTAACATTTAATTAATTTTTATTAATTTAATTAGTAATGATCGACTTATAATGTAGTGTTAATTAATTAAATTTAATTAATTGTTTGAGTTAATTTAGCTAGCTCATTATAATATGTTTGATAAGTCGGAGTGTGTAATTTTTTTTGAGGTTATTATTTATATACTTTGAGTGTTGAAAATGCATATGTAGCCAGTAACATAATATTGATAGGTAGTAAGTATCCTTAAATTCTACTTAGGTCGGCAGCGCACTTGCAGCATATGTGGTGTTGCTTGTGTTAATAGGCGACAGTCATTGCCCACATACGTACCATCAAGTGGACTGTCAGCCTGTCTGACGACCTTCACTTATAAATATGTTTACAAGATTTTTTTTTTTTCAAATTTATTTATGTATAACTATATTTTTAACCACATCTACTTAATGTTTTTTTTTTTTTTCAAATTATTGCTAAGTAGGCAATGAGCGTAAGAGATACTCTTCGAGAATATATAATATTCACAGGTGTAGTAATATTGTATCGGTGCACGCCTATTGTGAGGCAGCAGCAATTAATAAGAGTTATGGCGGCGCAGAAATCGCAGGTGCCGCGCAAGCTGCGCAGGCCCATGCGCAATTAAAGCAAATGCTAATTAGCTGCACATTGGTCGCTGGAGGTCTACCTGCTTGGCTATTCAACAGCTTACGGACTAACTACTCACTTTGTTGCCTAACAATGTAAACCTGATTGTAGAGAGAATATTTGTCGCATTATCTCTCTTTTAGTAGGTAAAACACAGATAATATATAGGTATATAAATATTAGAATTGAAAGTGATATGAATTTTGATAAGCAAAAGTATAATGTCTGTTGTCTGGGTGTTTATCTCGTCAACGACTGTAGACCTAACCACCCCCTTACAGAAAACCATAGTGAAATAACAGCATGTGAACTGTCGTTAAATGAGTTGTCGCGCTTTATGATGGTTGGGCGCCAGTGTCGCCTACCGAGAAAATAAAACGGCGCGATCAAAATTAATTAATATTTTTAATGCGCTCTGTGGTAGGCAACACGAATAGGTGTAGGTCGTGGGTGGTCAGCCTATCTGTCTCCTCAACGCAGTGCAGGCACTCCCCTGTATGTTCCAGCCGACGAAGGTGGTAGATGTGGCGTGATGTCGAGGTGGTGTGTGTCCTGCCGATGCGCATAGGCACGATGGCGATAGGTGGCGGTGGCTGGATTGCAGCAGGCAGACGGATCTAACACAATCCGAAGCTGCTCGTCTATGTTGGTATCAAAAGTAACCCGGGGGATACTTGGCCCGGGGGATGCTTTGCCCGTAAGATACTCCTGGAATCAACAGTACCACGGGATTACGCTCTGGCACATCTACCCTCCGATCTGGATACTCCACGACGGCAACAGGAAGAAATTACCTGCTTAACAGCAGTAGCATTGCCGCAGTGTTGCATAACCAGAACGGAGTTTACAAAATAATAAATATGAAAATGAATAAAGCAATACGAAACAAAGCAAATAAAAAAAAGGTATATATATAACAAAAATATTTAAGCGTATGCAAGAAATATAAATAAGCTATTTTAAGATATGTTAAAAAATATATAGAAATTGTGTGCCATTTAAAACTTACCCTATCGCGGGAGATTCAAATTAGGGCGGATTAGCCTCACAATTAAATTTAAAAAAAAATGTCGAATATCGCCTTCTAGATTTAATTAATTCGCAAAACTCAACTATTGCGCCGAGTGGTGTGAACTGTTTGCCCTTAGACTTTTATGCCACTGCCTGTCGCAGAAAATAAAAACAATACCAGCGCGTAATTTTCAATATACCGCCACTTACCGGTGCCACTCCGGGCGTGTTTATTATTATTTTTATTGTTATTTATGGCATGTAACGCTTTGTTACATTACCCGCTCGTCCCTCATAAGGATTTTATTTTAAGATAAAATCCGCAATTACTTAAACTTGTATCAATCCTTTTTTTTTACTTAACCTTTCATTCTACCTATTAAAATTCTAACATTCATCCCAGACATACAACATTTAAAAATAAATCAAGTAATATTATAATTACAAGACGTGTCCTAACAGAAACCGAAAGTCGTGCATCTATGTATTTATCTGACAACGACTTTTTGTAAAAAAAAATGTATTAAAAGATGTTAACAATGTGGGCAATATAACAAAACGTACTATGAATTTTTACCGAAGCATTTAAGATCTTTTATGTGCCAAGTACCTAAATGTTTACCAGACATATCCTCCAAAACGTATACTAATGGAGACAACTTCTGGATGACCCTACACTTGATATACTTCGGAGCCAGCTTCTTACTGAAGTATTTATCTTTGTCACTCAATACGTAAGCTCGCTTGTAGACAATATCACCAGTGTTAAATTCAAAAGCCTTTCGTCTCAAATTGTAATGCGATGTGTTCTTTACGTGAGCGTGATAAAGAGACTTCTGTACTTGGTCAAAGATAGTGCTCAAACAACCAAGGTTTTCTGCATAAATTTCGCGTGGCAAAAACAAAACCTCATCGCCCAAGTCTACGTCTGTATAATGGGAACCACATGGAACCAATTCCCTACCAAAGACTAGAAAAGATGGCGTGAATCCAGTAGCTTCGTTGACCGAATTATTTATTGCGAATTGGACCTTTGGAATAAATACATCCCAGGACCTGTGATCATTTTGTACAAAAGTTGAAATACATGTAATAATTGTTCTATTGTATCTCTCCACAGTATTTACCTGAGGGGTATACTTAGGAGTAAAATACACGTTGGGGACATTATATTTTTTGAAAAATTGATCAGTGTGACCACTTATGAACTGAGTACCATTGTCCGTGAAGATGCTCTGTGGTACGCCATGAACCAAAAAGATTTGATCCTCCAAAATTTTAACTATTATCTCAGAAGTAGCCTTTTTAATGGGAAAAATATGGCAAAATTTGGAAAAACAACATGTCACTACTAGAATGTAACTATTTTGTTTTCGTGTCACAGGGAGAGGACCCATTAAATCGATGGATATCATTTGATAAGGCCGTGAGCACTGCTTAGGGCGTCCCATTTCTCCAAGTGTGGCATGGTTTTGGTATTTATATTGTAGGCAAGTAGAACAAGAACCAACATACTTTGCTACCTGACGATATAAACCTGGCCAGTAATATCTAAGTGCAATGCGTTTGTAGGTCTTAAAAATGCCTAAATGACCTGCAGTTTGCTCATCATGATTCTCTTTAATAACCTTCTCCCGGAGTTCTGATGGAACTACCTCCTTCCACGAAAACTCATTTGTAAGATTACATTTATTTTTACTGAGGCGGAAAAGAGTGCCATTCTTTATTAAAAAATTAGGAAAATTATCAGGTCTATTAATACAATTATTGTAGATGTTTTTATACCAATCATCACTAGTTGTCGCGATAGATTTGGCAGTGACAATAGACGAAACGGGTACAGCTCGTGACAATGCATCAGGAATAATGTTATCTACACCTCGGCGATGTTTAATTACGAAATCAAAAGAGGACATTCGAACACCCCAACGTGCTAATCTGCCCGTAGGGTTATCTAACGAAAGGAACCATTTCAACGCGCTATGATCGGTATAAACAGTAAAGGTTTTGCCATTTTCTAAATAACAACGCCAATGTTCTAACGCAATCAAAACTGCTAAGGTCTCACGTTCCGTAATGCTATAGTTTTTCTCTGCTGCCGTTAAAGATCTACTCATGTACGCTATAGGATGTTCTTTACCATTCACGGATTGAGTGAGCATAGCGCCTATACCATAGTTGCTTGCATCTGTGTGTACCTCGAATGGTAGATTGTAGTCTGGGCACGAAAGAACAGGAGCAGACACAAGGCACTCCTTAAGTTTTTTAAAAGCTACGTCAGCTTCAACAGTCCACTGGAATGGTGGTGAATTCTTTTTACGCGAAGTTAATTTATTGAGCGGCCCTGCAATTGTACTAAAATTCGGAACGAATCTTCGATACCAAGTAGCTGTACCTAAAAAACGCTTGAGCTCCTTACTACTAGTAGGTATTGGGTAGTTCAAGATGGCATCAACTTTTTCGGGATCGGTTCGTAGTCCGTTCGCATCAACTACATATCCTAAGTATTTTAACCTACTTCTAAAAAATTCGCATTTCTCCAAGTTTACTGTCAAGTTAGCTTTTTGCAATCTTTCAAGAACGCGAAGTAAAAGAGAGACGTGTTCGTCGAAAGTGCTACTGACTAGGACAATATCGTCAAGATAAGCGAATATTCGATGATCGATATTGCCTAACAGCGCATCGACTAAGCGTTGCTGAGTCGCAGGAGCATTGGTCAGACCAAAAGGAGTCGTTTTGAATCTGAGCGTCCCGCGACCTGGCACATAAAATGCAGTCTTGTCCTTGTCCTCCTCCGCGATTGGGATCTGCCAAAAAGCTTTAGACAAATCTATGCTACTAAGAAAATGAGCATCTCGCAAGTTGTCTAAAATTTCGGAGATGTACGGTAAATTGTATGCATCTTTCTTTGTAACTGCATTAAGCTTTCGGCTGTCGAGACAAAAACGCGGCTGACCGTTCTTCTTTTTCACGAGGAGCACAGGAGACTGCCAGGCACTTTCGCAGGGTTCCACCACATCTAAACTTAGCATTTCATTCACCTGCTCGACAAGTATACGCTGCTTTTCAGGTGAAAGCCTATAGTACCTTTGTCTAACGGGAGGCGAATCACCAGTATCGATGCGGTGGGTTATCAGATTTGTTCGACCTAAACCTCTGTTTTCAAAAGAAATGTCCCTAAACTGTCCTATAACATTATCTGCGATAGCTCTCTGAGAATGATCTAGGTTATCGTAAGAATTGATAAAAGTTTGAGAACCAGTGACATTTAAATCCATTAGTGGTACGTCTAATAATTGAAGAGAACCCAGATACTTCGGACATATATGAAATGCGCGCCAGAAATCTATTCCTAGTATAAGAGGTGATTGTACTTCTGGAACTACATATGTCTTCACTATATGAAACTGATCCTCAAATTCTATTGGTAAATCAATGTAACCAATACTGTGAAAAGTTTGGCCACCTGCCACGACGATTGATACTTTATCGTCTATACAAATTTTAAGGCCACGACTAAGTAAAGTATTATGTGCATTATTGCCCAGTATTGTAACTGCAGATCCCGAATCAAGGAGACCCGAAACTGTTATGTCATTGATTTTAATATTAATATATGGTCGCGTATCATTTGAAGGTTTACTATTAAGAATTGTAGCTATTTTGTAACTGTTGAAAAACAAACGTACAGTTTCCAACCATTTGTCCCAATCTTCTTTATTAACACGACTTTCTGATGGAGATAGGCTGCTACAATTCTGCACTACTAGTTTTTTGAATTGCTACACTTTGAACAGTCTGGCTTTTTAACACCTTTCTGACCACACTTAAAACATAAAATTTCAGTATTCTGACAGCTTCTCAAACTATGGGAGTGATTACGACATCTAGGACAGTAAGCTAATTTTTTATTATCGGGAGGAGAATTATTTTTTGCTATGGCATGTAAATATTTATCATTAACATTATTACTACTTTTAGATTTCGGGTATGTATCTTGTTGCTTATTTTTAAAATTGTTGTAGTTTGTATTATATTCATTAAAATTCTGCCTTGGCTTATTAAATGTATTTACTTTATTCTTATTATTAAATTCTGGTACTAATGTTGTAGCTGACGGCTGACGAGACTGTATCAGTCGTGATTCTACGATTTCAAAATTCCTACACAGAGTTCGCAATTGCTCAACGGTTTTTATCTCAGACGCAGAAGCAATTGTACTGGCATAACATACTTTAATATTATGCATGACTATTTCAAGCCTATCCTCTTCCGATAGTTGTTTGGAAAGACGCGAAAACATACCCGACATAACCGCTAAATAAATCGTTATACCTTCAGTATCAGTCTGAGTTCTAGACCGAATCTCAGACAAAAGCCGAAAATCGTAATCTGATTTATCGAAGTCTCGCTTTAAGAGGATGACCAGTTCGTCCCAGGATGAAACTTGTTCTTTAATACTCCTGAACCAGTGAAGGGCATCATCAGTAAACACTTCTGTAGCAAATGCGAGCAATTTGGTACCTGTTATGCCGCGGGCTTCACTAAACTCGTTGGCTCGTTGTATAAAAGTACGCACGCATGACTTGCCATCATATCTAAGTTTACTTAATTCGGATGACCTAACACCACCATCACAAGTTACTGATACATTGATTGGTGTAGGGTAGACTTGTGACTCAGAACTAGAACCTGCGCTAATTAGGGGATCAACACTTTTTTTACTCAAAGATTGAAACTCTTCAAAACACTCTTTAAATTGAATGGTACATTCACGATGTCGCTCTAATGCTTCCTTCTCTACTTCTATTCGGTTTAATCTATGATAAAGGTGATGAAGGAGATTCTCTATACGACCCATAAAACTTCTATCCAAACAATTTGTGCTGATACCCGACCTAATTCTATTTAATATTTCGAATGAAATTTGCAGATCTTCGAGAGGGTCCAGGTGTGAGTACAAAATGTCCTCAGATGGATATTGTTGGCTAAGTTTATTAATCTGTTTTCGAAGATCAGCAACTGTACTAGCTGGAGTTTCACCTCTAACGGCAACCTCGTACTCCAACTCGGATTTTTGCAAAGAAAAAAATTTTACGGGATAGGCCATTTTAATTTAAATAGAATCTTATGTTAAAAAAAAAACTAAAACGAAATATATATATAAAAATCCGCGAAAAGATAAAATAGAAGAAATACTTATAACAACGCTGGCAAGTTGAAAATAGCACACAAAACGATAAAGAAATTAATACTCCGTTCTTTACAATTGTACTAATTATATGACGCTTTGGTTTGATAAGATGAAAATAAAATTAAAAAAAATGATATGAAAAAAATAAAATAAAAAAAATCAAAATATAAAATAAATGCAACTGGTGTGAAACAAGCCTTACAAATTGTTAGTAACAAATGAATAAAAAATAAAAAAATACAATTTAAAAAAATTATATACCTACAATATAAATATTTTTATTGTTGACTGTACTTTAAACAAATTTATTATTATTATTATTTTTTAATAACAGGATTACAAAAGGAATTGTTTCACTTCAGTTACCGCAAACCAAAAAAAAAACGTTTTACAAAATAATAAAAAGCAACAAAAAAATTAAAAAAAAAAAAAAAAACAAAGCCACCGTGCAATACTAGCTACTTACTACGATGAGAAAACAGACAAACCACGTTATGGGCGCCAGTGTCGCGCTTTAAGATGGTTGGGCGCCAGTGTCGCCTACCGAGAAAATAAAACGGCGTGATCAAAATTAATTAATATTTTTAATGCGCTCTGTGATAGGCAACACGAATAGGTGTAGGTCGTGGGTGGTCAGCCTATCTGTCTCCTCAACGCAGTGCAGGCACTCCCCTGTATGTTCCAGCCGACGAAGGTGGTAGATGTGGCGTGATGTCGAGGTGGTGTGTGTCCTGCCGATGCGCATAGGCACGATGGCGATAGGTGGCGGTGGCTGGATTGCAGCAGGCAGACGGATCTAACACAATCCGAAGCTGCTCGTCTATGTTGGTATCAAAAGTAACCCGGGGGATACTTGGCCCGGGGGATGCTTTGCCCGTAAGATACTCCTGGAATCAACAGTACCACGGGATTACGCTCTGGCACATCTACCCTCCGATCTGGATACTCCACGACGGCAACAGGAAGAAATTACCTGCTTAACAGCAGTAGCATTGCCGCAGTGTTGCATAACCAGAACGGAGTTTACAAAATAATAAATATGAAAATGAATAAAGCAATACGAAACAAAGCAAATAAAAAAAAGGTATATATATAACAAAAATATTTAAGCGTATGCAAGAAATATAAATAAGCTATTTTAAGATATGTTAAAAAATATATAGAAATTGTGTGCCATTTAAAACTTACCCTATCGCGGGAGATTCAAATTAGGGCGGATTAGCCTCACAATTAAATTTAAAAAAAAATGTCGAATATCGCCTTCTAGATTTAATTAATTCGCAAAACTCAACTATTGCGCCGAGTGGTGTGAACTGTTTGCCCTTAGACTTTTATGCCACTGCCTGTCGCAGAAAATAAAAACAATACCAGCGCGTAATTTTCAATATACCGCCACTTACCGGTGCCACTCCGGGCGTAATATTATTTTAGGTATAGATTTAAAAAAATATATATTAATTAATTTATTATTATTTTTATTGTTATTTATGGCATGTAACGCTTTGTTACAGAGTAAGGGATGCCATCCCTTCTTAATTCCTTATCCTACTATGCTGGGCATCGCACTTAGAGCTTCTGTGGCGTTGTTAGTGTTATGCCGGTCACTCACATTCGCGCGAATACGCGAACCCACAAGTGTAGGACGACATTTGCAAATGACTATGCGAAGTTTTTGCTACATTCGCGCTTTTCCGTGCAGTGTCGGTTCCTTCACGTTCCTTCACATGCGTGCAAAGATTCGTACAATATAAGAATGTTTGCACGCATGTCAGTGACCGGGGTTACAGTCAAGACCTTATCATATATAAAGTGTATCAAAAATTATACTTACGCAACGCTCACGCTGCTATGGTTTCGTTGATATGACGCTGAAAAATTTTATAATCTTATTACCTAGTTCATAAATAAAATTATCTTTAATGAACAGCAGTTGGCGATAAATAGATTATGCTTTTGACGTGTGAAAATAATAAATGTATCGAAACAACGCACTCGCTTAACCCCGGTCACTGACATGCGTGCAAACATTCTTACATTGTACGAATCTTTGCACGCATGTGAAGGAACGTGACATTCATTCGCAAACTCAGCGAGTAGGCAAATGGGTTCGCATACTCATTTGCGAATGCGTTGAAGGTGAAGATGATTTTAGTGCAGTTTAGTGTTTGTCCAATCCATGATCAAATTCAATTTACGCCACTCAGTACACGATACGAACTCTGAAAATGGTAAACGAGATGTCCGTTACCTACGCAATCAATACGCAATCGTACGCGAAATTGGTCGCACGAATGTGTGGGAGACTACGCGAAGGTTTGAGGTTCGCGCACTTTGATGTGCGTTAAAAACCGACACTGCACGGAAAAGCGCGAATGTAGCAAAAACTTCGCATAGTCATTTGCAAATGTCGTCCTACACTTGCGGGTTCGCGTATTCGCGCGAATGTGAGTGACCGGCATAACAAGTCTGGGTCTGGCTCGATATAGGTACTTACTCGTATAGCCTCGTGTGTGTAACTAGTTACCTATATTAGTCAGGCTATTAGTGCTGTCAATTTGATAAAAAGTGCTAATTGGTAAGCTATTGGCAAGCTTTCGTTGGCCAAGAAAACGTTGGCCTTTTTCTTAATCACACTAAAACAGGAGCAATAGCAAATGATACCGAAGCTTGTTCTACTCTGTGACCGAAGCTAAAATCGTATAGAATAGTGAAACTGGTAATATTTCAGCGGACTCAACAGCCTACTAAACAGACTTATGTCGACGATCTATCTCGTGGGCCATTCGAAGTACTTTCTTTTTTTTCAGCCTTCATGCAACCATCATCATGCGGCGTAGTTATATCCACCTGAAATACCCTCAACTACTCCCGATCCATCCACACAAAAACAGGTCACTCGTAAGAATTATCCTATCTCTAATGACGGGCTGGTCCCAGTAGAGCTTGGCACGGCTTAATAAGGCTAATAAGCCGAGCCTCTCAAGGAAGCTGTATTTCAAAGCGAGCTCCTGATGCAGGATCTTGGCCGCTTTTTGTGCCTAATATGCACGAAAACTCAGTGTTGGCAATCGTGCGGCAATTTTGAAATAAAATCCCACACTGAAATATAGAATATTTGAATAACGAATGCTACATTTTAAAAAAATATTTGAATTTTTGTCAATTAATTTAAAATAAATTCCAATCGATTCGTAAGGTGTTGTTCGACGTACAAAAAATACTTGCCATGTTAATGCACTAATAATATATTAAAAGTACCGTACATTACCTAAGATAAGTAAGATTTAATTAATTTAATTTAATTTAATCGTAGTTAAATATTTAAGAAAAAAGACTGACATAAAAACCAAATAATCCTTTAAAATGTCCATTAAATGAAATAAAAAAAAAATAGTCTAAAGAAAACAGATCGTTTCGAGGATTCAATTCAAATGTCCCGCCATTGTTGTCTCCTTGTCTCCAGACTTTTGCTGGATTTTTTTCTCGTTTATTCTCCACGAGTGATAAACGGCCTCCAGGTCCATGAAAAAAAAAGTTGCCTAATTTTATAATTCGAACATCAATTAATTATCGTTCGAATCGAGAACAAAATAATAAAGTGGATTATCGCTTTTGACAGAACGTCACAGGCGCAGCAGTTAATCAAAATCAGACGTTCGACGCGAACGTCACAATACATCAGGAAGGCCATTGTCCTTGTCAGGTTTTCTGGTTTTTTAATTCTTCGGCTACTGTTAGTTGACAGCTTTATCGATGGCTCAATGACAGGCGAGTGTGCTTGTTTGACAGATTGACTAATGTTTGTCTATGCCAAGACTTTTGGGTGTCCAAAAAGGTTGAATTGGTTGTCAGCGGGAAGGTTGTTAGCGAAAGAAAAGTCATTTTAAATGATTAATGTGTGACATCGATAACGCCTTTAATATATTTTTTAATATTTAATTCTGAATTAAAGACAGATTACTTATTTGACTATTATTTATGCTTTTAAATGGTAGACAGATATTGGTACAGCAGTACCTGCACCTGATGGAAATTGTATTACCTATAAGTATTTAATAATATATAGAAGGGAAACGCGCCCTGGAAGAGTGGAAGGCGGTAAAAAATTGGCCTCGAGAGAGGCTTATGAAAAGGAGCTGGTCAATGTTTTTACCAATAGTGATGAGGATTTTGTTGATCGCGGGTTTATAAAATTGCCTTCAAAATGGGCAAAAGTTATCGAACAAAACGACGCATATTTGATCTAAATCGAAAAATTCTAACTTTGTTAAATTCATCGTCAAAATAAACAGAAAAAACACTCAGAACTTTTTACTTCACCTAATATGTACATACCGCTATAGCTTTGTTTTCTAAATTTGTCCCATTAAAAAAATATTGTTGAGTACCTGCGTTAAAAATTAATAAGCATTTGCATGAGAAAGATTTTGTTCGATTTATGAGAAATAATATATACTATGTTCGGATTGAGACGTCTTGAATGGACACAGCGGAATGTGAGTGCTCATGTTGCTTAGCAAATTGCTACTTTAATTCTCTAATTATAAACTCTCGTCCTATAGCTATAAGAATTGAATTGCTTTGCTAATTATTTTTCAATGTACATAATAAAAGTTTGTAATGCTTTTGACTAAACATAAGCCATCCACACTTACAAGTCAACCTTAAATGTATTAGCAGTAAGATCGATTTTAGTTTAGAATTTGATTCAACATCGGAACTGTCTGTTTTTGTGTTATTTATTCGATCGGCTCACTCGATTAGAAGCAGAGATGTGTTATCGATTTAGAAATATTCTGTGTTCGGAATGTCAACCCGCCTCGGTTTGTTTGACCAATGTTATCTTTAAGGACAAAGTCTTAAATAATTTTGCTTCTTTAAGAATTTGCTTCTTCTTTATCATTTAAAAAAAATAATTATATATGTATAATATAATATACCTTTATAAAAATATTAAGTAGTTTTAAGTAGGTACGCTCCAAAGAATGGGTATACTGATTGTATTTCGCTAGTAAGAAATAAAATTATAATCCAACTAGTGGCCCGCTCCCGGCTTCGCCCGGGGTGGTTTTTTGCAATCCAGCCGATAAATTAATTTAAACCGCCATCTGTGAGAACATTATGGAACTCACAGATAAATAATTGCTGTATTAAATAAGTATCAACAGATGGCGCTATGTTAATAATATTATATAATTTAAAAAAATTATACGAGATTTTTATATATATAGATATTGACCCTGCCGTGTATCGAACTTGGGACCCCTGAGACAGAGCGTTAAAGCAACCTTAACCCCTCGACCAAGTTAGTGTCTCATCAACAGCTAGTAAAATAGAAAACTATATCTTTAAAAAAAAATATTGATCGATCCGTGCTCGGTGGTTTGAAATATGACTAGTAAACCAATATAATAGGCACCTACTTAGGTATACCTACGTATATCTTATGCCTTATTTGGACCGTGTGTTTGTGTGTGTGTGTGTATTTTTTTAAAAATTCTAATTACTAGTGATCCAACCCAGTTTGAGGGCGTGGTCGTCAGGCGCGGCGGACGGTGGCGACCAATTTGCATTCACATGCAATCTGCCACCACACGTACGTAGGTACGTACATAGCACGTGACCACACGCAATAACAGCGCCCTCACGACAATGAACCCCGTACGAATGGGGTGTTAACGTGTTGTTAACTTGGTTTGAGAGTATGTTTTACACTTTTTTTTTTAAAGTTTTGCAGTCACTTGGGCAGCCCTTCTGGCGGCAGTAACCACCAGTGAAATAACAAAGTTTGAGTAAGGGATTTCAGAGCCCATTACCAGTGACGGTAGCCACCTACCATCAAGTGGACCATCAGCCTCTTTATCGATCTTAACAAAAAAAAAAAACGAATTAAGTAGGTACAGCGCGTACGAAGTACGATACACAGTGAGAAGGCTAATAAATATAAAAATTAAAAATCATTATAGGTAATTTTATTTGTGAAAATTGGCAAATATGTTTTCGTGATGATCGGTTGAGTAGTTAAGGCGTGAAAAGGTAACAGAAAGAGAGACAGTTTTACTTAATATTTATTAATATGAATGGAAAAGATTTTTTATAATATCTATGATTGAGCTAATAGTTCCTAAGATACTTTATTTAGAGTTATGTAGGGTGTCTGCTTCTCTATTAACCGGGGTCTTTATTATTTTATTGTTTTAATAAAAAAACTAAAATCGATCTAAAAATAGTAGATAATAATTCTTGTTCTCACATAACTAGCTGTTAAGGTAACATAAAACAATACAACATTTATATATAATAATTTGATTGGGATTGGAATCGAACACAATACATGACTGTTTTAGTTATAACGTCATCTAGTCGGCCATAATATATAATATGTTTGTTGGAAGAGCGCCGCGAAATTATCCAGATTTCAGCGCGAATTACCGTTTCTATTTATGACTTTCCAAATAAACTTTAATTCATTCATGATTTGTTCATTACACATTGCAATAAATACGTTTGTTTAAATTTTCAATTGTGGGTAGTTAATAATGTTAAAATTATTTCAAAACTAGCTGGCGCTCGCGACCTCGTCCACGCCCCTTTTTCATAAGTGTTAAAATATTTTATTTTATACTATACCAGCTGGTGGCAGTGATTTATGTAATGTAAGTTAATAATATAAATATAGTTAATAGACAGATAAAACATATTAAAAAAAAAATCAAAATGACCCCTTAAGCCTCAACTATATGATCAAGTTATGATTTTTTCAAAAAATGTTTTATGAAAAGCCGGCATTAATCCGGCGGAATGAAAGCGGAGGGCCGAGTCCCGGTGGGGGGTTGGCAGGTGCGTGTGCGCATCACGGCGATACCTCGCGGAATAAAATAAAATAAAACGGTCAAGTTCGAGAAGTTATATATTAAAAAGAGGTTATGTCTTATTTTTCTTAATTTTTATTTGATTTTGATGTATATTATGCTCTTTCGATGTGATTTGTATATTGAAAACCGTTTTTAAAATCATACCCATCATATTTTTCACAATCATCACACAGTGCCTGATTGAAGAGCATTAACGGTATGGCATCCTTTATTAAAGAATCGAAATCCATCAGCACAAGTACTGTTATTTCAGGATGATCTTCTGTAAAAAATAGTGGTTACCTCTTTCCGTTAAAGAGCTGACCATTTCATGACTCCAAAACACAGTGTGTCCTTCCTAAACAGATGAATTAATCAATTTCTCAGAGAACATATGTAACTTAATTAATATGCAAAATGTTTCAATATGATATCGTGTAAGTAGCTAAAGCAGACCAAATATTCAATCTATCTGAAAAAATATACAATAAAATAGGGCAGTAACAAAATTGGGCAATATGGGTAACGTTACATGTTAAGTAATAAAATGTTTCTATATAGTTGAAAATAGTTAAATACAATGAAAAAATACACGCATGTTGCACGCGACTTAGTCCGTGTAACTTTATAAGATATAATGTAGCTTTCTATAGGTGAAAGAGTTTTTAAAATCGGTCCTGTAGTTTAGGAGCCTATTCAATGCAAACAAACAAACAAATCTTTCCTACTACATTTTCGATTATCATATTGGCAATAGTAGAAACTATGGTTTGGGCAAGCGTTATAGCATTATTGGGATGAGGAACCCTAAAAAATAAAATCAAAATCGCCCGCAGCGCCCCTCTCGGCGGATAGGTGGAACCAATCGCTCAGTTATGGATACAGGATACGTTTTTTTAATAAGATTTATTACGATTGAAGGGTGATGTCATTTTATTTTATATTAAGTGTTAGTGGAGTGACTATAAATGTCACATAACAAATTTTTATATTATTCAAACATTCGAGCATAAATGACATCATACCATACATCGGTCTCTTGCCACTATTAATATACCTTCGATTCTTGAACCAAATGGTATCGTACGTGATGATGGCAAGAGAGTTGATGGGATGTCCCTAGTTCCATGGAGGATGGGTCGTCCACTAGTCCCACCTTCATGGAACACTTAGGTACCCACAGCAGATGGTGCTGCTGCGGAGGCGGCCGAAAAGCGGAAAATTCACAAATACAGAGATATCGGCATCGGCTACATATTCATTCCCTTCGGTGTCGAATCTCTGGGTCCGTGGGGTCCTAACGCTCTTAATTTTTTTAACATCTTATCAAAACGCTTGGTCGACATAACCGGCGATTCTAAAACTGGCTATTACATGTTCAACAGAATAGTATTGCCAACAACGAGGTAATGCAGCCAGCATGCTTGGGACCCTGCCAAAGGGACCGATGCTTTATATTATATAATGTGTAAATATATATAACTTACGATTAGATTTTAGTTTAGTTTACTTTTATTTAGGATTAATAATTGTATTTTTTCACATAATATTAATATTCAAATATGCAAATAATGGCATCTAACGTCATCTCGTCAAACAGCATCTGTCGCATCCAAAGTAAGTCAGCTTGATGGATACCAGGCAGGCAGGTTCTTATGTTCGGTTGGTTGAAAGAATGAAAATCCAGGAGGAAAACAGATACTCCGCGCAACGTCTTTTATCCTAATTTCCTTTATATAGTACACTGTACTATATTAAGGACTTCGAGTTCCTTCGGGTTTCTTCATTATAAAATTATCCGAGAAAGAATCTCAGCGTCTGTTACGTTTCTTTGTAAAGTATACTTAGTGTATTATGTATAATTTAAATATTCCCTTATACATACCAGTAGTATTTTTATACATAAAACATAATATATAGTATTACAAGTAAATTTAATATTGTATATACATAGTAAAAGTATGTTTTGTAACCATATCTTAGTTTAGATATGGTAATAAAAATAAGACTTTATTTAAAATCTTTTTTACAATAAGATTTCATAATTACATTTAAATGAAGATATTTAACATAAAAACTTAAAAACTAATTATTTTCAAAAAATACTTATAAGGTCAGGTGGGGTAAGAGGAACATACTTTATTTACAGTAAAATATTTTGAGTGCTAGGAAGAAAAGCTAAAGTCTTACAAGATCTTTAAAACATGCAAAACATGCCTATGTGTATTAGCTTCCCATGGACTAAGTCGCCTTACGCTAATAAAAGTTCTTACGACAATATTTGCGTAAACGTCCAGATTGTATGAACGTTTCTCTTCCCCCATAACCATGGGGTAAGAGGGACAGTCATGTTTAAATTTAAATGTTCGTCTATAATGATGGTTAACGTTCTCGGTAGAAGAGCTTCTGTCAATTTAGACCTTTGCTTTCCGTGTGTTTTTGCATTAAAATTATTCCCAGCTCTCTTTTTTATGAAATTATTGGTTTGCAAAATAACGCGTCTACTTTGTACTGGTCGAATTCACAACTGCCGAACACTTCTTCATTTTTCTCTGGCTCAGAGTGTCGTAGCAACATCTATTGAAAACTGTTTAAACTAATTCGTCTTGCCTGTTTTACCAACGAAAAACTCGTAGTGATAAATGCTTTAGTTTAGTAGTTACGGTCCCTAGACCCACTTCCCCCGGTGACCCACTTACCCCACTTGACTATAAATAATTTAATCATATTAAGCCTTTGGTAGACGGAAAAGTGGGCAGAATGCTGGTGCTCTAAGTATGCGCTGCCGGTGCCGACCTAAGTGGGTTTAAAAATAAGGCTTAGGAAAGGATAGCTCAATGGGCTTCGGCATTTACTATTTACTCACTTACCAAAGCACAACAGCATACATGCTGTTATTTCACTGTATAGTCTTCTGTAAGGGGGCGGTTACTACCATCAGACATCAGACTATAATAACTGTGGAACCCAATGCGTCCTGCCATTATAATATTTAGTAATGTTGGCTAATTTTGTGAATGGTGAATGAAAATATGTAATAAGAATTTGTACTGTCCATTTCCTCGGAAGCGACAGATGGATATATTGTTGAGCTGGTCAGCATTGCTTAACAGATTTAAATGCTTATAATTATCTATACATATATAAAAGGCATCGACCCGGTCCTTGACCGCTAAAGCGAAAGTCAACACGTTGGAATATAATACTGACTTAAAGGAACAAGTTATAATTGTGACGTGCTCGATCAGATTAAAGACGTCTGTGATGGTGCCTTCAGAAGTAATATAATTTTTATTAAAGATAAAAATTGGCAGACATGCTGACAAAAAGCTACGCGGTGGCCACGTTGCTGTGTCTCTCCAATGCTGGATGTAAGCCAGCATCTAGCTAGCATATTTTTAGCATCTACCCGCTTCCTGCGAAGCCCTTTAGGTCGTAAGATTGTCAAAAGTACCTAACACAAGCCTTATTTGAGCACGCAGTAACAAACGCTGCCGCTGACAAATTATAGCAAAACAATAGATCCTTGTATCTCGTATAGTCCATGTCAAACAACTATCGACCTCTGAAGTTGGTTCCGAGCGACGTTAGTTCGCGCAAGTATAGCTGCGCAATTATAGCGCAAAATTGGCTGATATATTTAGCTATTGCGACGCAATTTGTGACAACTTCAGAGGTCAATAGTTATTTGGTGCGGACTCACCGAAACGTAACAGCACGCATTACTGTTATTTCATTATGGTATTCTGTAACGAGGTGACTGCTGCCGCCAGACATTATTTCGCAGAATTATAAATCTAATATTGATTGTTATGTAAAAGTCGGCAAATAAATTGACAGTCGACTTGATGATACAGTGGCAGGGAAATATATAGGAAATAGGGAAATTAAATGCCAGATTTTTTTTTATAAAAAAATGTATTAACAAACTTAAAAATTAATCAACAACATTATAATTAATAGTCAACAACGATTGCAAACAACAGCAGAAACACAACATATTATTATATGTACACACAATAAATATCACAAACGGTAAGTCAACACTAATGAAAATACATCTCCATTAGATCTACATTGTCTACTCTATTTTTTTTATTTACAACTAGGGGCTGGTCACTCGAATTTTCGTTAAGAAAAGCTTACATTGTAAGCATTTTTTCAATGTTGCCCCAGTAACGTTAAAACTTTTTTAGTGCTTGCCACCCTTGTGGTGGTAGATGTGTTTGTAGACAGGCACATGGACGGGATAAGGCTTGGGGATGGGGACCTCGACTTTCTTTTCGACTTCTACGGGGTATGGCTTCTCGACTTCATAGGGGATTGGTTTCTCAACGGTGTATGGCACGGGCTTCTCTACGATTTGTGGTACAACCTGTAAAGAATATGGAAATCCATTAGTTTTTTATTTTAAAAGCTAGCAGTTTGATGGTCCAATTGATGGTAGGCAGCTTCGTCTAAAGAACTTAAGAGGAATATAAACTGTGGACCAGATAGGATAAAGAATTTTTTAAAATACAAGAACATTAAAACCGTTATTGTGTTTAAAATTCAATTTCCGAACGGATCTCACAAACGTCACGTATACACATAGCGCGTATTCTTTTTTTAAAAAACGTACTCGCGCTCCACTGACTGTCACTTTTACTTTCTTTGCGGACAGTCACATTATGCAATGATTGGTGCTTGTGAATGGTGTATTATGTCACTGATTACTAGAATGGGTGCATTAAGCGTTAAGTAAAAAAAAGGCCATAAGTAGGTACATTTCATTCACAATTCACAATGTAAGTGAACGACACCAGTTTTCCCATAACATTGATAGTAAACAAGGTTTCACTTGGACTCATATTACGAGTGAAAACAGTTACTTTATGTTATATCATTTTCTAATTTTGTAATTCCAAGTTATAAGTAGAAGAGAAAGACTGTAATTTCGCAAGTAGTAGATACTTTGAATAAAATTCAAATTAATAACCTATTAAAACCTGATTCATATTAAAAATTCAGTTTTTAAATAGATCAATCAATATGGAACAGTAAGAATTTAAACAATATCCAAAACGTTTTTATACATATAGACATTAAGGCTTTTGCAAAAATAAAAAATCGGGATATTGGCTGTATAGAGCGAAGTTATCCTTGCATCTTTCCTAGATTTTAGATACCTAATAATAATTTCTAAGTTTTCTCACCTTGTAGACTGGCACGTGGATCGGTTGCTCGACAGTGACGTGGACTGGATAAGGATGGGGGATCGGGATTTTGACGTACTGGGGCACAGACACCGCGACCGGGTGTGGGACCGGAACGCCGATCTTCTTCACCACGGTCACGTGATACGGCTTGGTGTGCTCCGTGTGCGAGTGGCCTTCGGGCTCCCACTCTTCAGAAGGGCGGGCACTCGCGAGGGCAGCGAGGAAGAGGATGGCTGTTGTTTTCTAGAGGAAAATTTAAAAAAAGAAATAAAATGTCAAATTTTGAACACAATGAGTATTTAAAATAAGAACTTTCATACACAGACTAAATATGATTATATTACAAGCAACATGTTTTCCCTTGGTTCATAGACCAACATAACATAGATTACTATAAGGACTATTGTTGGTGATGACATTTTAACTTTAAAAAACATAATATTAAGGAACCTACTACAAAATATATATTAGACTATCATATATAGGGCATAATTATTTTTAAGAATATGCATATAATTCGGACTGCGCCTGTCTGTTACGTTTTTATATAAATCTCTAAGCCGATTTTGATGGAATTTAGAATAGTGTTAGATTGACCTCTTTAAAATGTAAAATGACATTATAAAGTAAACATTTGCGAACAAAACCAGTATACTTATATAAACGATAGTGATTAGTGAGGTAGTCTTGATATTGAACAGGAAGACCGGAAAATATGGAAGCGTCCTTTCACTATATTTACATAATATATAATAAGTATAACTTTTTGAGGTTAAATAGATTAGATATTTTACAAATGAAATATTTGATGAGTTAAAATGAATTCTTTCATTTTTAGGCAGTTTAGCTGTGATGTAATCATCTAAAAATTAGATTAAACTTTCTAAATAACAGAGCAATACCCAATATTAAAGTTGACATATTTGGAGCAAAATTTTTAGTAAAATTACATTTTTCTATTCATAGAAATATTAATAAAAAAAACTTACGAAAGCGATCATGTTGATTGGTTTAGTTTATGTTGTCGACTTCTCAATGTGAACTGATGCAGTCTGTGATCCCCTCAAGCATTTTATACTTGGAGAAATGTACTCCTTGCCTTTCCATTCTACGATAGGTACCCTGTACAACGTTAATGCGTATTTCATTCACAAAACCACGGCTATCGCATTGCGCATGAACCATTGAAGTTTTACTTTGAAATCACAAGACATTGAACGCTAAATAAGCCGCAATGTATGTTACGTTAAAAAAATTGTCTCGTTTAAAAGTGACAGTGTATTCGTCATTGGTACAGGTTTCAATTGTACTTCTACGAGAAGGGGTTTTGGTTGTTTTTTTTTTCTGTTTTGAACCGATATATGCTGGATTTTGTTTTCCTGTTATTCGCAGCTCAAAGAAAGTTATGTGACTTCTAATGTCGGTTTTTAGATCAATTACGAGTAAATTTATTTCCTATTTAGTGTAGTATACTGACCGACTCTAACCTAGAAATCCAATTATTTTTTACTTCCTTCTTTTATTTTTGTTGTTTCGATATTATGATTTAGTAGAGTGGACCATATTTTGTTATTTATCAATTTGGCTCGACAGTGCGAAATTTGTTTTATATTATAAGTAGAAAGGTAAAAAGGATAGGTTTATAGTTTGGAATCCCTGAGTAGTTTTTATGTTAAATATAAAAAGATTTAAAAGTAAACTTATTATAACACATAAAATATGAGAACATATATTTATTCAAAAGATTTTTAAAAAAATAATAGAGGAATCATGCAAATTCAGAAGCAAAATATTTTTCAGATTTTTTTTCATAGGAATTAATTTTACAAAATTGATATATAAAAGAATGACTTTCAATATTTAGGTATTGACTTTAATAAATTTTGTTAATGGCAAATTTATTAGAGCACCGAGTTTGAATCACCTAACACGGTGATTAAAATACTAGAATTTTTGGTACAATACTAAAGCGCCAGCGTGTTTATTAAGAACATTAGAAAAAAAAAATTACCTTTTCTAAGGTTAAAAAAGTGCAAGTTAAAAAATTTAGTTATTGCTTTATTAAAGTAAACTTTAATATGAATGAAATTTTAAATTTAGATTTTGAATCACTCCATAACTATATATCCACTAATTTAACATACCTACTTATATTGAAAAATGTGACAGATTTATCTTGATGTTTTGACCCAATTTTTTATTGCAATGATTGCAAGGAGAATAATGCTGAAAGGAATACAGGTAGTATCAAATATTTCAGAGGTTAAAGGTTTGGTTCCCACAATGACCTCTAGTGTGTAAATTTATTTATTATGAATTCTTAACTTATTTAATTAAAGCAATCTATATAGTTCCATCAATACAAAAATACAAATACAAAAACAAAATATATACATATAATTCAAATTAACATGAGACAATTATAGCTTGTCAATGTTATAATTTGTTATTATAATAACAATTGTTATTATTTGTGATAACAAAAAGTATTGCTTCTTCTTGTTCCATCCTGACCAACCTATAAATATTATTATGTATATTTTATTTATATATTGCTTCTGATAACAAAAGAATAGAATAAAAGTTTATATTATAATTTATATTTTTAATCACTAGGTATAAAAATATTTTATTAAAATTACACCTTTCAGTTTTTTTAGCTTGGACCATACGACAAGAACGACGCACATAATGCCGCATGAGTAGATAATACACAGAGTAGAAACTTCTTACGAGTAAGCTTCAACAGAACGAAAGACACTTCATTGCACAAAGCGGTTATGTTGGCGTGAACTTTCACTTATGACGTACTAGTTGATGCCCGCGACAAGGACCTTTTCTCTATCCCTGACAATGTATTGGCAAAATTTTATGATGATTGTTGATTAATTAACGAGTGAAAAGGTATCAGACAGACAGACAGTATTACCTACTATGACAGTATAATAGTAGATAATATGTATAAATTTTGTTTATATTAATTGCTGGACATGACAACTGCACAAGCGAGAGAAACTCAGCAAATTAGTTTGGTACAGTGTTAGAAAAAATATAAAGTCGCTAGTTAACTGAACTAACTTGTGAGCACTATTGGGAACTAAACTAGATTGAAACTAGTGTTTACAGAAGGACAGTAGAAAGACATGCTAGACTTCCATTGATTTGAGGCTACTTTATCCCAAAAAATACTTCTTTGTATAGGTAACAACGCATTAAAGTAGCAAAGGTAGGTGTTGGTGCAGCATGCTATAGAAGTCGTACTCTGTGTAGATATCTACTAGTCTATGACAATGCGAACAGGCACAGTCTACTTTCCGGTGAACGGTTAACATTAGCATTGTTTCATCTTATCGTGTTTTTATTGCAAATTTCAAATGATATCTTATGTCTATGCATGTTTTGTAATTAACGGTCTGTTTATAAGGTCTTGTTTCAGAGATTTAGATCTTTTAAGTATTCGTGCACCATGTACTTACACGACTGCAGCTACAATACAAACAGGAAATTATAGAGACCATCGTAATGAATAATTGATAGATACGCTGATGGCAGGCACAGGTCCCGGGAAAGTTGACGGCAGTAGATGTCCAACAATATGGTTTAACTACCATATATTGTTGGAAATCGAACTATTAGTTAATAAAGGAGAAAGTTTCCAAAATGATCCAAATTGTGATCGAGTGGTATCTAGCTGCTTGCGTTAACGTTCTATCTCAACGTCTGCCATGTTCTGGCAAGTAATGGCAGGCACAGTGAGATATCAGCATTTTCATTGTGCTGTTGTTATTGGGCGAACGAGTAGTAAAGGATGCCTTTCCTTAATAGCGAACTTGTAGCACCTATGGCGTTGCTTGTGTTATAGGTGACGATGGCCACCTACCATCAAGTAGACCGTCAGCCTGTATGACGACCTTAACATAAATATGAGCAATGTCTAACTTTCTGTACTTGTGACTCGCCTTGGAGGGATACACTTCCGCATTCGCAAATTGAATCGTCCAGCGACGGTAACCACAAGTTAATAAAGGATGTATTAACGCTTGTGAACCCGAAAAGAAGGTTTACCATTAAATAATAGCAAATATTCTGTTATTTTTCGGTGTATAAGTCAGTTAATCCAGATTATAGCCACCTTGTGCTTAAGTATAGCCACCATAAACAATAAACCTGCTTTCATTTAAAAATTAAAAAAAATATATATTCATTTAAAAAAAATATCACTCTCAATTAAAGAATACTGGTACCTAATCTAAGAAAGTAATGTATTATCAATAAATAATTATTGTGGAGTAACCACGACCACCTCAAAATAACAGTAGCAAGTGTGTTCTTTTGTTTCAGTGATTGATTTAGGACCGACGCAAATTGGAGGACGGCATGTCATAAGAGACCATGGCATGTAAATGATCGCTTTAGCTTAAACGCACATACAATAGTAGGTAACTGCTGCTTGCTCCGGTACACCGTGTAATGCCGCATCATTCCACATGAGCTTGTAATTAATGTATAACCGCACTGATGACCAGACCTTTATTGAACGTGTCAATTGTAACAATATTGATTA
The DNA here is from genome assembly GCA_936446665.2 of Synanthedon andrenaeformis. Taxonomy (NCBI): domain Eukaryota; kingdom Metazoa; phylum Arthropoda; class Insecta; order Lepidoptera; family Sesiidae; genus Synanthedon; species Synanthedon andrenaeformis. The sequence goes on from OW387793.2 coordinate 10,137,930, forward strand.
TAATTTAGTTTTGTTAGAATTTTTTGCAGAAGAGGACGAGCAGGGCCGTAATAAGCAGAAAAAAGAAACTTTATTATGTACTCACTGGCTACGCCTTTATAACGTTGCCACCTTTTTAATCCATACTATAATATTATAAATGTATAAGTAACTCTGTCTGTCTGTTACCTTTTCACGCCCTAACTTTTCAACTGATCAGGGATACAGGAAAGGACATAGGCTACCTTTAGAAATCATATAAAATAAAATAGAAAATTAACGCCTGGCCAAAGTGTTATAGCAATAAGAGGTCAAGCGTTAGGTATACTGCATTGCCTCTTTATTTATTAATTTTGAGCGCGGACGAAGTCGCGGGCACCAGCAAGTATGAAACAACCCATGGAAATGAAATTAATTTGAGAACATGGTTGCGTAGTATCTGTACTAGTTAATCTAATCAAATATTCAAATCAACTATGACGACGTTTCATAACGTGTAAAGTAAATTCAGTTGTATTATTGAACCCATGACGGTATTGAATAATCGAATACCTGCATTGCAAAAAAAATATGAATAAAACAGGTTAAAACTATGAGAAACGGTTGTGACGAATTAATAAATATAAACGACATTACACAGAGTATAATATATTAAGTTAGAAGCAGATGTTATGTTAATATTGTAAAAGGTATCTAATTGGTTCGGCGACACCTCGCCACGAATACATGAATACGTAACAAAATGATGTGTCCACGCACTAGGTTAGTGCAGACGCAGCGTTTTTTTTGTCTTGTGTCATGTATCGTTATACGATAGATATCATGTATAACGATCATGTACCTTTTAGGGTTCAATAAGACTTTTTGGTCACCAAAAAGCAAATTATTTACTTACCTAGATAGATGTCAATCCGATTAGTAGCCACGCACGTCCACCCACAAGGTGGACAGACGACCTCATAAGGCCATGGGTCGACGATGGTTCCAGGCTGCTTCTGATCGGTGCTATTGGAAAATTACAAAATTACAATTACAAAATTATTAAATTACAAAATTAATCATTTTCTTGCATTTAATTAACCACACAGTTATAGTTACAATATTTAACCCTGACTAGACTATAGACTAGAATTAGAGCTTAAATAAATAAATATATATAATGAAAAATTAAGCTTCTGTCCGCTCCTCTCTGCTTCTTAGTTATCTACTTCAAAATCACCTAACGGATTTGGATACTGTTTTCAGTAATAGAGAGAGCTGTCGCTCTCTCTATTACTGAATATTAATTACTGATAAATCAGAAAGGTTTGTGTATAATATCATTAATTTGCAGAAAAAAATGTATCCAAGCAAAGCCGGGTACGGATCGCTAGTTAAATAAAAATGGAATTTGAAATAACCCGCGTAAAATGTTCTACCCAACGGACGATTTACAATCTCAGTGCGTATATTGATTTCGTCGAAGTGGTCTAAGTGAAAAAAAGACGTCACGACCTAGAGACAGTCGCGTGACAATTAGTTTTCATATAATTACAATCTATTTTGTTTATTTAACTTTATACTTATTTATTTATGCTTACCGTGTTTTTTTTTGTGTATACATAAAGTAGGTATACCTATACATGTTATTTGAGTTTAAGTTTCTTCGCCTACCTGGTGACGTTCTTAGCTATCTCCATTCTAATAACTATAGATATTTAAAACGAGTATGAGAAAATTAATTTTCTTTATACTTTTTTTTTGTGAATATCTCCATTGTTTTAATTGTTATTATGCTATTCGGGGAGAAGACAAATACAAGAAATCAAAGATCATAAAAACCAGCCGTTCTCGAGTAATAAATGGTAGGTAACTAGTAACTAACACGACTTTGTTTATTGATATAATAATTTAAACTTTGACTTCGGTATAGATTTTTTGCTCTTAAAGAGCAACTTTATTTTATAACATTTATAGATATGTATAAATCCCGTAGATTTGTTGAGAATATTACATTCTGAAGTATTTAAATTAACATCCCTATTATTGCCAGGTATCACCAATAAAATATCAGCATCTGTGCTCTTATTAATTGATAAAATTTACGGCAATTTCAACTTCGCTAAAATCTTGCATGCATCATTACGAGTATGTGGTCACTTCCTACATAAGTATACTCTTTATTTGAGGCGACCAGGCTCTCATACTCTACTTTAAAAAGAGACGTTTTTGGCGGTCAGGATTAATTAAAGCTCTCCACGGGCCGTACTTTGCCCACTACTCTAAACAATGATAGCCACCGATAGCCTTCATTTAAAAAAAAAACCGGAGACTTGAGTGTAACAACGTAAGTAGATATATTATGCTCTACTAGTTTTCCTATTTGTAGTAGCGATTCATTATACTTAGTACCTAAAATGCTGAACAGCATCAAAACCTAGTTATCTACTAAGTCAGATTATGTTTGTTAATTTAAGGTGTAAGTATTAATTTTGAAAAATTTATAGATTTTCAAGTGTCAGACCACACAAGGACGACCTCCCGCCGCTTTCAAGATGGCGTCATGCATCTGTCAAAATAAAGGCAAGTGCGAATGATTTATTACAGCAGCATTCGGTTCACTGCACACCATAACACCACAGGTGGTACTGGGTGCGTCTGCACACATGTTTCCAATAGTACCCTTAGTTTTATCTAGCAACTTTCCCTGTTGCGGTGGAACACTCTGACGGTTAGGCAAACCATGTTAAAAGTGACTTAGGTTATGACGACACGTTTGGTCTAGTGGCTAGTAACCCTAGCTGTTAACCAAACGGTCGCGGGTTCGAATCCCGCTAGGGGCAAATGTTTATGCGTTAACATTTACCTTTATACCTGAGTCGTGGATGTTTGTATTTATAATATGTATGTATTTACAAAAAAAAGAAGTAATATATGTATTATACTAACTGTCTGGTATCCATAATACAAGCATTAAGTTGCTTAGTGTGGAACTAGGTGGTGCTGTGTGAAGATATTATTATTATTACCCTTAGTTTTATCTAGTAACTATCCCAGTTGCGGTGGAACAATCTGACGGTTAGGCAAACCATGTTAAAAGCGACTTACTTATACTTATTTCAAATGCTAATCCTACTATTAAGTAATATTATAAATGCGAAAGCTTATGATGATGGATATAGGTAATTATTATGTTTGTTACTCTTTGTCATATACGAGGTGTGTCGGTAATTCCTTTTCGGTTTTTTCGCTAAGGAAAACACGTTACTTTAGGTAAAATTTATTTTCTCAAACATGCTCGGAAATGTAGGCATTCTTGTACTAAAAACAAGCCGCGAAGTTTGTAATTCTTGGCTCATGCATTTCTTTCTCGGCCTAGGTCAAGAATGTTGTATGAAAATTCATTACTGACCGCTGCTCAGCCCGATGAAATCTAGTAGGCCGCGGCGAGCGCACGGTCATTTGATTACTGGGCTGTATGGCGCTGTTTTCTTTGCACTCATTAAAATAAAAAAAGTGGGAAAGCAGACTTTTTTTCAGTACCTACCTAAATTAATTTTTTAATAATTTTTTCATATTATACTTTTTTTTTTGTATCACGTGTTTGATTATTTCCTCACATTTATTGAGAAAAGCACTATACCAGCCTCGACCGGAATGAGGATTGCCGGACTCAGTTCTTTGTCAAGGCCTCGCTAAAGCTCGGCCTTGAAACCACTTCGTCCGGCAATCCGTCACTTCCCGGACTCTGCAGTAATGTACTATTATTCAAAGTATTGGCCATTTGATTCTATAAATTTTGCCCATCTCTCAGACAATTTATGAATGCCATTCCAAAAGAAAAGTTTCTCCTTTGAGCTAAACCATTCATCGAGCCATTTTTTAACTTCTTTCGCCATTCGAGAAAATTTGAGCCATTTTCTTCGCTTTCGAGTTTCGAAATCGGCGAAGTGCTGCTCTGCAAACGCGTGCCCCATCGATGCAAAAAGGTGATAGTCGGATGGAGCCAGGTCTGGAGAGTACGGCGGGTGTGATAAAACTTCTCATCCAAATGATTTCAACACTTCTTTGACTGATTTTGCTGTATGAGACGGGGCGCCTTGCTACTGCAAAATCACCTTATCATGTCTTTCAGCGTATTGTGGACGTTTTTCGATCAATGCACACTTCAGATTGATCATTTGTTGTCGGTAGCGATCAGTGTTAACTGTTCCAGGTTTCAACAGTTCATGAAAAAACAAGAAAAGTATTGCGTCCCGCGAATGCACGTTTTCAGGCACAAAAATCGACATTTTCAAAAAATTATAAATCTATAACGCTGTTATTTTGGCGGAACGTAACTTGTGTAGTTTTGAGGTTAATATCAGTAGAATAAAATGACATATTATGTATCAAATCATAACATTTCATACTTATGGCTAGTGACATCAGTTACAAAAACCGGAAAGGAATTACCGACATACCTAAGTATAATAAGTAGTTAACATACTTTTTATCTTGGAAAATTGTTGTTCCCGAGGGATTGTGTAAAAATATTAAAAAATTGGGCGACAACGAGGTCAGATGTTTTCTCAGGTGTTAAGTATATTTGTCATTTTTCAACGCAGACACAGACGCAGGCACCAGTTAGTTCAACCAATATGAGGAAGGTTTTAATTTTGTAGACAAATGAATTTAAAATTCAAAATCCGGATTCTGTATTGCTACATCTGCTCTTTAGTCATGTACACGAGTTGTGGACTCTAAAGGCAGACATCACACGGCATGTTTTCAGAGCTAACGGCCAGCCTCCAGTAATGAAGAAACACTTCAAGACGAAGAAGAATATATCAAATAGTATCATCAAAGTGGAAGTACAAATATAAAGTGTTCAAGGAAAAGGCTACACTGGTGTTCATAGTATAATAAACTTAACAACCTATCTGGTAACATAGGCTACAGTATGCTTTACTGTTTGAATTTTTATCCTATCACCTCGTTCGTTGTGACCAAGACAAAGTTTTGTATCTAAAAAGTCATAAAAAAAAAACATATTAATGTGTAATATCTTCTAATATATAAAATTCTCTTGTCGCGGTGTTTGTTGCCAAACTCTTTCGAAACGGCTGGACCGATTTTGATGAAATTTTGTGTGATTATCGGGTAGGTCTGAGAATCGGCCAACATCTATTTTCCATACCTCTAAGTGATATTTTTTTTGTATGGCAAAACAACGTTTGCCGGGTCAGCTAGTTTTTTTTTAATAAAAAACTGTGATTTATAAACAAAATATTCCTTATAAAATGTAGAAACAAAAAAAGATGACTGTTTTTTGTATACGAATAGAAGTAGGTACGTACCAACCGTAAAATTTTCTTTCGGCAACAAAGTAAAGAACGCCTAAAAATATTGTAATAGCAAACGTACTTGAGTTGGTGTTTACAAATATTTGACAGTACCTACGAAACCATTGGTTAAGGTGACAAACTTAGCGCTCTGACTTAGGTCCCAGGCTTAATTTCTTACCGGCAGGGGTAACTTTGGAACCCACTCTTGTCTGGTGTACAGTGTTTCGGCTCCTGTCCGTTATAAGATTATTCCATAGCACAATACTATAAATACTTCATTTGAGTCATACAATTTCGGTGTGATAAGCGACTTGGCGATATATTCATTTATTATTATTATTTATTAATATTCCTTGCACTTCATTGTCTTGGTATATCTAGCATAAATATATAAAAAATATGCAGATATTATTTAAGGAAATTTCTTACAACAATCCTAATTGTTGAATTAATAATTAATTTAATATCTCTCTCTGAATCAGTGATATGTTGTTAACATATCACTGCTCTGAATAATATCTAATATGGAGGTCGGCTTTCATCATGGCTATCCTAGCCTTTGAGTCGGCGGCTCGATTCTGGTACTTAGACCATACTATTCGCGAAGTTTCTTGTGCAAGAAGTATATACATCGTCTGCCTGGCTTGCTCGCAGTAAAGTCAAAACAGTGTCAAAACAGTCAGTGTGCAAAACAGTCGCAGTTTTGCACACTGAGTCCTGAACAATCCTAACTATAAACTCAAAAGCGTAGTGCAAATTGCGTTATCTTTTCTGTTAGATCTTACAAACAACATCATACAGAGAAAATACTTAATTAGTTATTAAAAATTATTAATGGCTGTGATTAGTACCTAGGTCTATTTAGTTCTTTTTTTAAATTTGCTTACGGGATATCGATCTCACCCGGTGAAAATGAGGCCGAAAATAAAGTTATCTTTCCATTTAACCCGTTATTAGCCTATTCACTCTGTTCTAGAGTTCTTTGAGAACAGTGAAGAAGGGAGAGAAATCCAATCCCTCGCTGTGCATAGGCATATTAAAAGAATTTACCTATAGTAAATTTTCTCACAATATGAAATTTTATGGATAATTTCAAAAATACTTAAGGAAATAACTTGTTAGTTAGGTAATTAATTTTTTAACAGATATTTAAGAAACACGAACCAGGTAGGTATGTATTGTATGTCATTAAGAATTTCATTAAAGGTTAATTGCATGATAACCTACTCCTCTTTCTCGACTTCATAACCATTGACATCTTTATTTATTATAATTATTTTAGAAATTAATCGCATCCACTCTATTTGCTTCAACTTACGGAAAATATATTTAAAAGTAAAAAAATAAACTGAATAATAGACAACGGTTAGTAGGTAGATATGAGTACGTAGAAAAAAATCGGTTAGCTCCTCAAAGTGACAGCAACATGGAATTCAAATGTGGAACACGATTTTTAAAAATAAACAGAACATAGAACAAGATGCGTGTCGTGCAAAGGTTTTCTTGTAAACCGCCCCATACCCTGCACCCGCACCCCGCACCCCGCGCGTTCCTTGCCAATCGTATGTCACCGAATGCAAATATTACGGTACAGTTGGTCAGCTTTAAAAGTTATTTATTTATTTAATGACGGCCATTTTGAAAATAAACTTTAATCTATTTTTAGATTTAAAATACAAATTGGTTCAAATACTTATTAAAAAAATTACATTAAATCACAAAATTTGTTTTTTATAAGAAATCCTATCGTATGTTGAACTTTACTTAAACAGCATTTGTGCTATCAGACCTGTAAGTTTTTAGAGTGTAGGTATGCCTTATAAACAAGGGACTAAATTGTTAACCTATCTACTAAAAGTCATGTCCTATCGGTCTATATTTTTCTACTATATTTAGGTAATTCCTGTTTTCTTAAGCACCTACTTATAAGTTAAGTTTTATAAGTTTTTAGTTTATAAGTAAGTCAAAATAACACGAAGCATAAAATATATTAATTAATTAATATAATTTATTTTAAAAATCATTTCACAAAACAAAAGTCTGATGTCAGTTATTATTTTTTGCAAAAATAATTGCCTATTAGAAATATTTAGACGATTGATAAATTGTATCTAAAAACACGGAGTTGATGTTGATAGTTGCGCCCTCTCTCCAGATTTGCGCTCCAGACAGCAGCGCCCTCTCTCCAATTCATAGTCATTAAAGCAATACCTACTGTTGACGTCACATTCCAATACCTTAGACCGACCGACTCGTCAACAGTAGCTCATGCTAATTATTAAAAAGCAAAAAAAAAAAGAAATTATATTACTCCGCATGCGAACCCGCTGTACAGTTTTGCTTGCACATTTCCCGCCAGACTTGCGCTTTCCCGCGTTTTCGATACGTCACTCAGTGTTCTGAAGGCGGGCGACCGCGGGAGCCCGCCAATCAACAAATACGCCATGTTGTTAAAGGGGCGGGGCTTCGACGTTTTTCTTACTCCTTCTCACTTGAAAAGCTAGTTATCTCTCTCTAACGCCCGCCTCGTTCATTGGCCACAGCGCTATTAAAGCGCGGGAATTCAAATTTTATTTTTGAAGTAAATATTTTTTCAGCATTTGTTTATGGTTAGTTCATGTTGCCGTTTCAAAATGACACGTGTGCTCACGTTATCGCGGCGAAATAATGTTGCCTTCTCATTTGGCGGAATAATAAGATGGCGTCTTCGAGGTGGCACATAACGTAAATCTGTAGAAGATTTATGGCCGTGAATTAAGACGTGAGATGAGGATGTTTTGATGGATTTATTGGTTGTCTGGAGATTAATCGTATAGTAAATTTGTTAGTAGGATTGTATCTAAGTGGTAGTGGGCGGGCATCTATCAGCCCGCACAGTTACCTAAATGCTTGAACGCGATGATGTTTCAATAGTATTAAGTGCGACATTTTAATTGCTGAATCGTTTATATGGCGCAATTAAATTAATTTTATTTTCAAACAATTTTATAATTCGAATAAACAAATGTCAAAACCAACCAGAAAGAAAGGCAGAAGAATTTAATAAATAAATATTTAATAATAGGGGTTAAAGTATGAAATTGCCGTTTTATTGTAATAGGTACTTCGAATTGACATAGAACCTTCATTGTTTGAGATTTTTGAGTGAAACTTTTTTCATACGGTACCTATGTAGTTCTTCTTTTAAAAAATGTGCAACATTCGATTATCAACTTTCAGTTGTTTTTTTTATTCAGCTTAGACAATAAAGATGGATACTTCGAAAATTCGTGTGATTTTTGAATACGAGTTCCGACGCGGAACTAACGCGGCAGAAACAGCTCGCAATATTAATGTTGCGTTTGGAGAGGGGACTGCTAATGAACGCACTGTGCGATTTTGGTTTAAACGCTTTCGTGATGGAAACTTCGATTTGAAGAACGAACCACGTGGAAGACCGCCCACACAGGTGAATAACAATGATTTGAAAGAGATGGTGGAAGCCGATCCGAGCCAAACTACCCAGGAATTAGCGGCATGGTTTAACGTTACCTTACCAACAATATTGACTCATTTGCGTCAAATCAATAAAATAAAAAAATATGAAAAATGGGTGCCTCATGATTTGACTGATCTGCAGACTCTACAGGAACTGCAATTAGAAACCATTCGTCACCCTCCGTATTCGCCAGACCTTGCTCCAACGGACTACCATTTTTTTTCGTGATTTGGACAATTTTCTGCGTGATAAAAAGTTTTCTTCTCAGGAGGCAGTGCAAAATGCTTTCACACAGTTTGTCGAATCTAGATCACCAGAGTTCTATCGCAAAGGCATAAATGAGCTTCCTATTAGATGGCAGTAATGTATAGATAATAATGGTAATTATTTTGATTAAATAAATATGTTAAATTAAAAAAAAAACGAATTTTTATTTTTCAGTACAAATCGGCAATTTCATACTTTAACCCCTAATACATCTAGTAAAAAAATAATAATCATTAAGATAAACATTCGTAAGTTCTGAATGACACTACAATTTTGTTTGGTTTAAAAACCTACAGGAAAAATAATATATATAAAATACTAGCTGCATAAGCTGCATAATATTTTGTATATATTTTATATATATAAAATACTGCACGCGAATTCTTCCGCGTAGGTAACTTTATAAAATATAGCCTATATTATTTACTCGCTGATAACTTAGTTTTCTACCTATAGGTGAAAGAATTTTCAAAATCGTTCCAGTAGTTATTGAGTTTAATCATTACAAACAAAAATACAATTTTTTTCTCCTTGGGTATAATATTAGGTACAGTATATAGAAGTGTAAAATGAAATTATACATACCTACTTATAAGTCTTTATTAGTCCTATGCCTATACCTAAACATTAGCTAATATCTAAGTTTAGGTTTATTGTGACCCTTAATTTAGTTGCTCTGGTATCTGAAATTTTCATGAAATATTGTAGAGGGTTAGAAAGCGATATAAGTCTACTTAATGGTAGGTGGCATGCTGCTGAAAAACACTTTTGCTGACAAAGCTGATTGTATAGAGGGTAAGGATGTTTTGAGACATTTAATTGCTAACAAGAAATATCTACATGAATCTCACGAACAGTAGCTACCGTCGCTGCAAAGAAACTGCTTGAACATTAGTTACCGATTGCTCATTTACCTAATTCAAGCGAAAATTACAAAGCAGGCATCGTCAACTTTGAACAGAACCAACTCTTTACAGAAGACCGTCGTGAAATAACAAAAGTTTCGGTGAATCAGTAAGGGACCAGAGTTATATTTCCCTATTCTTGAGGCAATTGTACAATCAGTACCGTTATCTATTGAAACTACATCTACACATTGAATCATTGAATTATCTATTGAAATTATTATTTATGGAGAAAATTAACACAACTTAAATGACAATCCATACTACCTATATCCATACTTAATACCTATATCCATACTTAATGTGAAAGTATCTAACTCTGTCTCTCTGTTACCATTTTAACGCCTTATTAACTACTCAATCAATCATCATGAAACTAAAATAAAATAAATAAACTAACGACTGGCGGAAAAGTGTTAAAGCAACAAGAGGTCAAGCGTTAATTGCTTATATATATACTATTGATTTTTCAACGACGAAGTCGCTGGCACCAGCTCGTTAACAATTAGGCAAAAAATATTAAGAAAGTTGATATCAACCAAAAATATCAAACCAATGTTACACTTACAAAGTTCCCGCGACCCTATATCCAACTATGGCAGCGATACAAAGTCGTTGAGTTGTAATTGGTAAAGCCATTCCAATATCCATATCGTTGCTTGGGTTACCAGGCGACTATTACCAGTGGTAATTAACACTAACTATCAAATTATCTTTCAGTCTTTCTGTATTTCAAACTGCCCTTGTATGGCTCTTGAAAGAAAACATCTATCGCTAAAATATACAACAACCATGTTATTTTTTTTTACAGTACAGTACCTAATCTTCTCTAAGAGGGAACCTAACATAGTTCCTGTCTAAAATTATGGACTGTGAACAATATTTAGATGTGTACTTAGATTCGTGATATACCTAAGTTTGCATAACTTAACATTAGTCAACGCAATCGCAGCCAAAATAAAAAATATATAGATATAGGTAGGTACTTAATGAATATGAACTTATCAAAGTTAGCTCTGGTTTGTGTGTGACAAGTTGCGTTTTATAGTCACCGGGCAGCCTGTTTGTGTCGATAGGAAAGGCGACGGTAGCCACCAAGTAGATCGTCAGCATGTTTGTAGACCTTTACATAAAAAAATCCTATTTTCTACCTATAAAATAGGTCAATAAGATAGGCACCTACCTTTTTTATAAATGTACTTAAGTGCTAACTCAGAGTGTAGTGTTTTAGATTATTTCGAGTGAATCCTGGAACTAAAACACCGATATCAATTTATTATGTGAATATAGACTTTACAGTATGATAATGTATTACTGGTGAAGTAATTTGAAAGGTAGTTTTCCTTATAAATAAAGTTAAATTGAAGTATAATAATCAATTTAAGTGTTTACAATAAGTATTATAAAAATATTCTGAAAGAAGTATGAAAGATCGTTGGTTGTTTAATTTCGACAAAATTTGAGAGACAACTTTACATCTGTAAAGTTTTTTTACTCTTTTTAAGCCTAGATAAAGTGTTTCAAAGTTTTTGTCTCAATATTATTTAGCTGCCTTAATTTCTTTTTTTTAATACTCAACATTTATTTACTTATATTACATAATCTAAATAATATTTTCTAATATTAAGTACCTGTATACATTATGTATGTATGTATGTATGTTCCTCCATAACTCTGAAACGAATTAACTGATTTTCATGAAACTTGGTAGATAAACATTTGGACGTACGGGACACAGGATAGGCAACTTAATATTTATCAAAGCGGACGAAGTCGTGGGCACCAGCTAGTTAAGTATATAAGGTATGATTAGTAACAAAGGACACTAAGATATCTTTACTTTTAAATATATATTTAATGAGTCGCTCTATGAACAAAATAAAACGAAATGAAGATGTAACCTATATTTCTCAATCTATCTTAGACCCTCAAATATTTTCTTTAATTTTATTTATTTATTTATACATTTACTCAAAATACACAGCTCTCAACTTAAAACTTACAGAAAAAAAACAAAAACTTACTTAACAGACATACAATTAAGGATTTTACATTTGTACAAAATTTATTAATGTTTTTGGAACTGATCAAACTTTGATCAAATGTCTATTGACTACAATTATTACCAATATTTTAAAATGTAGGTATTAAGTAATGTAACTTAACTCACAAAGGTTGTAAATATTAAAATGATCGCGTTAGACTCGTTATAAGTAAATGTCATTGGTAAGTGTAAAACGTCAATTTTTAAGCTTATTGTGAACCTAGTTTATTGATGATTAAATCATAAACAACTCGATTCACTATTATTATTAAAAAAAACACATTGATAAAAAACCTTTATGATTGAATTATTTATTTTGAATAATAATACGTATTTCCGAATAGGCGTATTCGCGAAATTGAACCAAAATCATATCCAATTTGGAAAAAAAATTAAGTATCAAACTTTTTTTAAATGATGAAATCAATGTTTAAAAAACAAAAAAAGAAAATCGGTTCACAAGCACATGAAAAAGGTGAATTTACTACTGAATTTACTTTAATTATCTTTACTTGTTTATACATACAATGTATAATATTTACTTATAGGTAAGCAGATAAAATAACCCGCTTGTTATTCAATAATATTTATGTCATGTTCTTGTGTATATATGCACTGGCGATAAACATTAACGAATTCTTGAAATGGATACTTGCCTACATAAAATTTTGTGTCTAATGTCGGAGGTACCTTAGTCACTTACTTACTTGTACTATTACTACTACTTGTAGTACTATTACTTATTCTGTGCTATTATCTATTTTGTGTCTTGGTCTATCTATATTTCTTCTACTGTTTTTTGCTGACTAGACAGTAAGAAATTTTTGCAGGTTACCTGACAGGCATTATTTCATAAGGTTAATCCTATACGTATGAAATACATTTAATATTTACTGTGGGCAAATCTGTCTACCCTGTAAGAATTTGCCTACAGCTCGTTTGATATACTATCTTTCACTTTCAGTAAAATCAAATGAAGTACGATTAGTTTCAGCTAATCTTGAAGATATTCAACATATCTTAAATATGTTAAATATCTTAAACAATATATATTAAAGGAAATATAACATATGTATCTAGTTATAATTAGGTGTAGGTATCTACATAGTGCTATCGATATATTATTAAATAATGCACAGGAGAGTATTTTGATTATTTGTCCTTATATTTTTATTTGGGAGTGATCAACGTGTCATGCCGATAAATATTTCACAGGCAGAAGTGCGCAGAGTCGGGCGTCTAAGCGACGACATATCGCCACGCGAAAGTTTTATTGGGCCGTTCGCATTTTCTCAAACAATTTCAGCGAATCCTGTTCGCGTCCACGTTTCGTACTTCGAAAACAGCCGTTTTTATTTGTTATTACCTTACGTTTAGTAAAAGTGCGATGCAATTTGCGAATGTGGCCAGTACGTTTTCGCAACGTTTGCAAAACCCTACTTTCGCACAGCCCTGACGTCTGATTGACGGGTGAAAGGGCGCCAAATTAGTAAGTCGCTCGTTCAGAAACCGAGCCCTTAGCTATCCGAAGGTATACACTCCCATTGTTTTCGTTCATTAACTTGTATACTTGTCGCAATTTAAAACAAAATCGAGTTTCAAAAACGGAACACGCTGTGTTCGCGAATCTAACGGCCCCATTGCGCAAACGAGCTGGTGTTTGTCTTTGGGCAAAAGTGTTTACTGTTACAATTACCATCAGGAGAGTCCATTAGGCGCCAACGGGTAACATATGTCGCCGAGTGGCCACAGATAAGATAGAGCCGTATGTCATAAATTTGAACGCTACCGTTTGGCATCCGCCAACAAACCGACGAATGCGGGGATTAGTGGGCAAACAGTTTGTGTATTCTGTTATTAAAGCTAAAAGTTGGTACGATAAAGACGTAAAACAACGGTAAGACAACGGCGGAGGAGATTTAAGATAGTGGACCGACTGCAGGCTTAGCATTCGAGACACTATCTCGCGGGCCGAATGAGCGCTCACCGAATCACTAACTGGCAGCCGCAAGGCGGACAACGAATGGGTTCTAAATTCAAATTCAAACTCACAAACCAAAGACAACAAACATTCTATTTTTTAAGATATTATTTGGACTGGCATCTAATAGTTCTAACCACGGATTAGGATTGCATTTGGCTACATAATTTCGTTGGTTAAGATATTTTAATATATGCACGCCATGTGATTGTGTCAAGTTGTTAAGTCAAGTTTGTGTGTTACAATTTTATTTACGGCCCTGAATTATTCATATTCACGGCTTCTCGTTTTTTTGAAAATTTTATAAACAAACCTTCCTCATTTATCGCTCAATCCATTAATAAAAACCGTATCAAAATCCGTTTAGTGGTTTAGAAGAAATAAGCGGAAAAACTGATGAGGCGGACAGTGACTTTATTTTACCTATAATCTTTATTTCCTTGGAATTTTCAAAAAACAGACAACTTAAATTTAAATTAAATAATTAAGTAGATTTTTTTCAATACCTTATTAAATCATAATATACACTTTTAAACGAAAATTGTATATTATTATTATATATAATATGTAACTAATTTCCGAGACCACTTTGGGTTTAAATTATCTGTGACATTATAATTAAACGAAGTAAATATATGTCTGCAGAAACTTGACAAACTTGCTATGTAGGTAAGTATTTTGTAAAAATGCTATTTTCCAAAAAATAGTATACACGTTAGAAATATTTCCACCAAAATTACGACGGGGATAAACTTATCGAGCTGAGACTGATAGTCTTTTTAGGATAAAGTTTCAGAATCACAACTAAACTTCATTAGAGACCTGAAATATGTTTGCGTTTATGGTCTTTTTGTACTGCTGAAGAAATCTTGGTCAGTATCTTAAGAACAATGAAAGAACAACACATCAGAACAGACGTTAAAAACATCCGGGGAGACGCTTTTTCTCTTTAATTAGTCGTCTATTGTGGTTTCGATCAGTTCCCTTAGAACACTATGCGAAGAATATATGCGAGAAGTACGCTGAAACCCATAGGCTCAGGACCCGTAGCCATGTGTGCTTTCTACAGTCATTTACGCTACGCTACGCTACGCTACGCTACGCTAAAAGAAAAAACTTGGTGATTGGTTATTGTAACATCAAAATAAAATGTTGACCGATCACAAAGTTTTCTCTTAGCGTAGCGTAGCGTAAACGACTGTAGAAAGCACACTTGGCCCACAGATGTAATTCCACCAGGAATACCAGATATATCTAGTCGTTTTCCTTTTCTTCTGTCTATTGCTAGAGTATTGGTAGCTTGTTGTCATTTAGGCTGTGGAGGTTCGTCGTTCCAGGTCCACCAAGGGAACTGGTGAACACCAGGTCGTTCCACGTGAAAGGGTTGTAATGAATAGTTTCCTAGATTTTCAATACTTAAAAGATTTTTACCATTCAACGTAAGTATTTGTATAATTAAATGTGTACTTGATGTATAAATTGTGAGCTGTCGTTTCAACTTCCCCGCTTATATTTTATTAAAACGTAAAGTTTGTACGAACAATTAGCAATACAGGAGGGCATTAAATTTAATAGTTCATTGTTGTGAGATGAAGACGTTTCCAAACATTTCCATTTCAAGTCTCGGCTGTGGAATGGCTTCTTTAGTAATGTCAGACTTGTTTAAAAATTATATATTTTTAAATTTATAAAACAAAATTTCTTTCATTTAGGGATGTTTCTTAAGCGCTAACCTTGTTGTAATCATCTATAATTATATTATAAAGAGAGAAGATTGGTATTTTTGTTTGTAATGAATAAACTTTAAATACACCAGATGGATTTTAAAAATTCTTTCATCTATAGAAAACTACATTATCAGAAATATACTTAATCTATTTTTGGCCAACAGCAACTTGTTAAAGGATATATCTTCGTCAACATCCGCAAATTCTACTAACATTATAAACGCAAAAGTTTGTGAGTAATGTATGCTTGTTTGTTTGTGTTACTGTTTCATTCGAGAACTGATTAACAGAAAGAGAAAATATATGTATTTTTGAATTTTTCTTTGTAATGAATAACTCAAAAACTATTGGACAGATTTTTAGAATTCTTTCACACCTAAGTATAGAAAACTACATTATCAGAGAGTTCATTATAAGTAAAACACAAATCTTTAGAGGTGAATCTTTTCTATAACCAAAAAAAAAAAAAATCTTATTTTCATTAAAACCAGACAATTAAAAATAAATATATCTACGTATCATTTAGTAGGAATTAAAAATTGAAATTTTGAATGACACCAGTGTTGTAAGTACAGGCCAGGCTGGCCAGGTAATATGTCTCCTCGGAAGGACTAAATTTAAAAGATATATTTGGCCTTTGATGTGAAGTAGATTGTCATTTGAATACATTATGCATCATTAGCCTCACTATATGTTAATGCGATGACAACCTTTCGTCAAATGAGCGGCGAAAGAGCTCGATCAAACTGGCACGTTCCAATTCCAATTTCAAATTTGACAGTTAAATGTGCACGGAAGCATCCTATTTTGTAGCCTGTGGCTTTCTGCAAGTCGTTTGACTGGGACGTGTTTGGAAAAAAATATTATACTGATTATATAATACTTATGTAACTGATTAAATATAGGTATTTAAGTTTGTTAGTAAATTTATTAGCGAAAATTACCATTTATTCTACAAATCCAATTGGAAGATTTATTTGATCTTATTCTCTTCTTATTCTTATTTTATCATTGTTATTTTAAGATTAGGTATTTACTTAATTAGAAAATATTTAAGAGTAATCTAGGTATACTTACTATTATATAAAGCTTAAGAGTTTGTTTGGTTGAACGCGCTAATCTCAGGAACTACTGGTTCCAATTGAAAAATTCTTTTTGTGTTGGATAGTCCATTTATCGAGGAAGGCTTTAGGCTATATAACATCATGCTTATATATTATCTATAATTTTAGTATTTTAGTATTATTTCGATTTGCGTCAACTAGCGCCATCTGTCAGTGAGAAGTGACATCAAATATAATACTGGCAGACTGCCATGACAAAAGTCTTATTTTCATCCCATCAGATGGCGCAAATTTTTAAGTTTGTTTTTGCGATATCTCATCGTATACCTAATAATTACTCATATACCTATTTTCTTTTTCAATGCGGACGAAGTGGCGGGCACGAGCTCGTATTTCAATAAAGTGTTGAAAAGTTCAGACGTTGTTAATTGGAACCTTAATTGGTTAATATTCTTCATCTTTTTTTTTACGTTCATCAGACAAGACGATCCACCTGATGGTATGTAGGTACCATTTGGTAGGTACTTACCTAACTTAGCTACTGTCGCCTAAAACAAGCAACGCCAAAAATCTTACAAGTGCGCTGCCGATCATATTAGGATTAATGATAAGTAATAAGGAAGGGATATGGACCTCGTATCATCCCTTACCTACTCACTCACAGAAAGACAACAGCACTCGTGCTGTTATTTCACGGTGATCTTCTGTATTTCAGGATGTTTATTGGCCCCCCGACGGGCTGCCAATAACTGCGATACGCATTGGGGACTGCCTCTATTAAACTTTTCTAAATCAACTTAAGTAGGTAATTGTAACTTTTCTAAATTCTTCTATCGGCTGATAGAGGTAAAAACATAATTAATATTTTACTAAACAATGCAAAAGTTAAGAACCGTGGAGGGGGTAAACAAAATAGCGTTCATTTGCAGTTTGACGTCTGAAAGAGCAATTTGAACATTAATTTACTGCGCAATATTTACAAAAACATGTCCGCCGTTAAGATGGACATGAGTTAAGTTAATTAGCGTCCATTGTTACTTATTATTACTGTTTGCCCGTCCGCGATTGGTTTCTTTGTCTTCTGCGGAGACGTAGGTGTAACAAATGTCTGTATTTAGAGAGATTTTAATGTCACTATCAAAGTAGGTAATGTTTCCTTAAATATACATTTTACAGATCCCTTTTATGTTAAGGTCGTCAGACAGGCTTATGGTACAATTAATGGTGAGGTTCCGACAGGGAGCGTAGCTCTCCTCGCGCTGGATAGTCGTGGCGGGGCACCGATGTCGTGTCATAACGCCCCCGCGACCTCGCCCATTTACCGCCGGCCTAGGAAAGCGTTGGATTTTAGCCGGTAGGAGTCCGTCATAACGTAGCGTCCCCTATCACTGCTGGGTATCTATGAGAATTTCCCAACTTTTAAAAAAAGTGGTTACCGTCTCCTAAAGTCACCTACTAAAGTTTACCTACTGCTCGGTGGTCACAAGCAACAGCAGGTGGGTGCAAATGCGCTGCTACCCTTGTAGGAATTTGTTTACGGCTCGGCTACGGCCATACTGTAGCTAGGTGGAAACACATTAGAAGGGAGATTGTCCGCCGGATAAAGATTCTACTCACCCGGAACGTGCGCAGTGTCACATTATGCCATTGAACATAGAAATCTTTGCATTATCCAAATAATGCGTATGAAGTCTGCATTTATGGAGCTCAGTAGATACCTACGGTGGTAAAAACTCGAGGAAGTAATTGGAACAACTCTTCAGAGCACTAAATATCATGTAAATAATTTTGTTAGGTTTAAAGTTTTTAAATAGGAAAATTTTAGGAATAATTATAGCAAACACTATTTAGCATATTTAAGTTTTTAAATTTTTTAAATTTCTAAATTCAACGCCAACTGACCAACAAAAATATATTTTATTTAAAGATCAAAATATTCATACATCATAAACCTGCAGTTAAAAAAAATAAAAACTACATCAATCTGTCAGATTGATTAGATCGGAAGATTCTCTAAAACGGTTCTCATTTTTTTTATAACTTCTAGAGACGTCAGCCACACATATTTCTAACTATTGTAATTAAAAAATAATAATCACCTTTAAACAGTATCCTATCGGAGGAGGTCCTATTACATTTTACGACTTTAACACATTAACGTAGGGTATAATAATATAATTTCCCAATACATTCACCGTAACAAATCGCCGCAATGAAATGACACTAGATACTTACGATACGAATATTAATATCAGACCATAAAGCTACCGCCTCATGTCTCCGAATAACATCTTATGGGACATTACAAGAAACATAACAACACAAAAGTCATAACCTCAATCAAAACGCCGATAAACTTTGACAAAAATTCCACTCTTAAAGCGTCCTTTAATTATCCATATTTTACGAAATCCGAGGCCACGAAACTACCTGATAGCAATTATAAACGCGCTCACCCACGTCAAAAATACCCGTGCACTGACATTTATTAAAAAAAAAAGAGCAATCGGCGTTTTTAAACCTTTTCGATTCCGGCCAGCGATATTTCAAGCGAAATGTCCAAACTGTATTTGAAAAAAAAAAGAAGAACTCGAAACTAACATAGAAAGTGTTAGCGACAATGGAATATTCAAAAATCTTGTTAATAAAGATTCTAGGGTCCGCATACGATGTGCCATCACAAAGACTGGCTGGAGAGAAAAAAAAGAGACGGGCCAGAAAGATTTTTTTTATTCCCGCGCAGCGTGAGATCGCTTTAGAGAATTTCGGATTTGGAACGGGGCGTCATGTGCGGATAGAAGTTTTTTTTTTTTTTTTGGTTAATTTTGTCTATGGCCACATGGTTGTGGGCCAACGGAGCGGTCGCTTTCGCCTGTCAAAAAATTATTATTATGCGAATTTGATCCTCGCATTACGAAATCTGTTAGATGGGCGTTTCATCCGAGAATTCTTGGAGTATGGTTAATAATTTATGATCATATTTTTGTTTGTTTGTTTAGATAAGTATTTATGAGTGATTTGTATATTATAATGAGTCACGCCGTCATTCAGTTTTGATAATTATATTGATTTTGATCTGTTCATTCTTTCAATATACAAACTTACAAAATCAAATTGCAAGCTAATGCCGAAAATATGCCCCAAGGACTGTCAAGACCCTAAGACATGCCCAGGAATTTTCTTTATGAGCTCATGTAGCATTTGGTTTAGTGCTATATCTAGTGACGATTTTTAGCAAAATATTTGTAGCCACCTCGTTGTCATTTAAGTTGAAGAATCTAAGTTGAAGTTGCATGCCCTTGCTACTTTGCTATGACATACACTTTAGACCAACGGTAAATGCTGACAACGAATTAAGATCCTTTAGACATGTGTTTACGCAAATCAAGATTTATTTCTTTATTCACTAGCGAACCGCCCCCGATTTCACACGGATGCATTTTTCTACAAATCATATACCAACATAAACATTACTCGTTTGCCACTCTTTTCATTAGTGAAAACTGCATCAAAATGCGTCGGGTAGTTTAGAAGTTATAGGAGACAGGTATATAGAGGCGGTCAGACTTTATTTTATAACTAGCTGTTGCACGCGTCTTTGTTCGCGTAACTTTATAAAATATAGCCTATGTTATTTACTGATAATGTAGCTTTTTGGAAGTGGACGAATTTTTAAAATCGGTCCAGTAATTTTTTTGGTTTATTCATTACAAACAAAAAAAAAATACAAATCTTCTCTATTTATTACTAGCGGCCCGCTCCCGGCTTAGCCCGGGGTTTATTTTTTCTAATAAAAGAATTTTTCTAAAATAAACGTAGCCTAAGTTACTCCTTATTATATCAGCTACCTGCCAATAAAAGTCCCGTCAAAATCGGTCCAGCCATTTCAGAGATTAACCGGAACAAACAGACAGACAGACAAAAATTGTAAAAAATGTTATTTTGGTGTATGTACCGTATATATTCATATGCATGTAGTAAAAAACGGTTATTTCAATATTACAAACAGACACCCCAATTTTATTTATATGTATAGATTATGATATGTATAAATCTCAGATTAGAAAAGAAACTTTTTTCCAAACTGGGGTATAGATTTATAGTTCTATCGTTCAAGAAACGCGACCGATCCTAAAGTTTCGCATACTTAAGTACCTATTTATAATTTGACTGAATAAGACGGAATTGACTAATTTGTTACGTGTCTTATCCCACGGCCTCTCCGGACCCGAGGTCATTAACCAGTCACCAGCAGAGTGCCAGCGACGACCATCCATCATCATCAGCACGCTCGCGCCGAACACCGTTTGGTAGCACAGATCTCTGACCAGATACCAGCCAAACGATTAAAGATAGAGAACTAGTATTTTGTTGTATAGATTTCGTTTTAAGACAACGACAAACTGATGTTTTACTTGATGGTAGGCGGCTTGCGTCTTGTATAATATAAGCAAATTGGAGGAGGTTTCAAATGAACTGCCTCCTGTAAAAATCAAAATCAAAATATTTAAGTATTTTTAAAATCACGCAGCAAAACATAGGTGGTGATTTCACAGTCTAGGTAGTGTGGTAACTGTCACCAGAAAAACTGCTCAATTTGTAAATGCGGAATGAAATAATACAATATTTTTATTTTTATTACATTTATCTCCTTTTTTTTGCTTTAGCTTGAATTTCTTTTTTTGTATTGTAAATTTGAAGGAAATATGAAAAAAAAATCATCAATAACTGTATCTACGAGACAAAAATATTTGTTCGCAAGTTTTGCTTTTTTAAAATAATAGAAAAGTCTAACGTAAATATAATTAATTAGTCTGAGCCTATATTTATTTTAAATATATTT
This sequence comes from Synanthedon andrenaeformis, assembly GCA_936446665.2. Classification (NCBI taxonomy): domain Eukaryota; kingdom Metazoa; phylum Arthropoda; class Insecta; order Lepidoptera; family Sesiidae; genus Synanthedon; species Synanthedon andrenaeformis. Next base: position 10,159,524 of record OW387793.2, read on the forward strand.
CCACTGGTATCTAAATGAGGTACGTTTCTATCGATAAAACGGCCACATTTTATATTTTAAAATGTCTCAAGTACCTACACCCTGAAGAGTATTTCTCAATGATTTTTTTTAAATTCGAATAATTCTAAACGCGCGTAAACCAGCAGTCAAAGCATCTCGCTAACCAGTACACGCAATATATCAATGTTAAACATTATTAAGACATGGTCTGCCAAAGGTATGCGCGGGCGCATTCCGGAAAGGGATGTGACGTCTCCTGATGGCCGACGACATGCGCCCGTCAAAAAAGATACAACGCCAATACGTCAAAAGCAAAAAGACTATTTAAACTGACACTACACTTTGTGGATGCGACCTTAAAGCTGGCCAGCACTAAAAATAAAAGACCCTATACCATAGACAATACATGTGACTTTAAAAATAGAAGCGTGCAACGTGCAAGTGTTGCGTTTCACGAAGCGAATATTGCCACGTCATCGTAATCAATCACCATTTAGAATATCGAAAATTATTATATTAATTCTTGAGGCATTATTTGACTAAGCCTCGTAACAATGGACGAAATGAGTGCTCTGGAAAGCTAGAGGGAATGAAAAAAAAAAGTGGTTTTTATGGTGGAGGATGACATGTCAATTATAACACCATCAATTGTCAGACGGCTCTTTTATAGTAGAACTCTGCGGTTTATACGGTTTAAATAATTTGTAATTTTTAACAATGATTTCATGTTTTACTAGATACGGCACGCCGACAGCGTTGGTAATGTCGCAGCAAGTTAGGGAAATAAATGATTGATATTAACTAATTTTATTTTAATTTTTTGTTCCTGACTTGTATCAAATTTACTCGGCCTTGGTCTCAGAAATAATCTACTATTATGATCCGTTTATTAATTACTAGCAATACACCCCACCCCGGCTTCGCACGGATGCATTTTTTATGCAAATTATATATACTTACAAACCTTCCTCGTTTATCGCTCTTCCCATTAGAGAAAACCCTATTAAATTCTGTTGAATGTTTAAAAGAGTTGAGTCTGTGGGAAAGACAGAGCAACTAGGTACTAGGTATACCTAGTTGCTCAAAGTAGGTACTAGGTCTGGCGGCAATAACCACCCCCTTACAAAAGACTACCGTAAAATAAAACTGCATGTGTGTTGTGTTCTGGTGAGTGAGTAAGGGATGCTAGAGCCTATTTCCCCAACCCTGCCTTAACCCTTGTCTTTAATCCTACGAAGTTTAGTACTTAACGTATTTGCAGCACTTGTGGTTGTGGAATTGTTTGTGTTATAGGCGACGGTAGCCACCTACCATCAAGTGGACCGTCAGCCTGTCTAACGAACGTTACATAAACAGCAAAATAAAACAGTCTCAAAATAAGATTATCAAAAAATTAGAAGATTTTTTATTGTACCTACAACCGGTAGAACTCATTTAATACCTATGATGCAACGTCTCTTCTGATATTAAACATTTTAAATAGTACAACAGCTTTACATATTAATATAGATTTCATGTCTTATGTAAAATTATATAAGAAATAATAATACTACAGATATGGCCGCGAGCGTAATTTTTGTTTCATTAAAATCAAGTTAAAAAAATGTTGATTTTCTGGTAGCCCTAATCTTGTATGCAAATTACAGTTACCTCGTAATAAAAGTGGGTGGGGACGTTTCAAACATGGCTCCCCGTACCTACCATAATTACTACCCACAGTTCACTTTTTTTTTTAAGTACCGTAGATTGCCTGTAACCACCCCTAATGTAATATGCAACTTTACTTCTGCGTTATTAAATATTAACTATTATTTCGACTAGTGGTCGCATTTTGACCATAAATCATGATCATTTCGAAGGTGCTCAATAAAATTGTGTATTTCCATATTTCTTTTGAACCTAGTCAAAAGCTCCTAAAGAAAAAAATGCTTTAAAAACTATAAAAAAAATACTGTCATTCGTTGCCTAATTTATATAGACACAAGCGACCAGCCCATGACTTTGCAAGGATGCATTTTTTTCTGCAAATTATTTTGGTACACAAACCACCCTCGTTTATCTCTGTATCAGCTTTTTCTTGTGTCTTAATGTTGTCGTTCGTTATGGTCATAAATTTAACACATTGTACAAAAGTTGATATTTAAGTAAGTACTTAGAACTACTTGCAGCCACACTGGCCGTCAGAACTAAGTAAGTAAAACTATAGAAGTTAGAGTTTTAAAATAAAAAGGATTCGAAAACAATTTAATTTTTTTATATAAAAACTTCAAAGTCGATAAGGAATGGCTGCCTTCCTTTAAGGAAAGGCTGAAAAAAAATTATAACATTATAAAAGAGCTCGGGAGGCTGATCAGAAGTCGCAGACCAACTCCTACCGTCCTCAGGGCCCTAATACGTGCCCTGATGGAAGAATGGGAGAATATTCCTCAAAATAGTCTCCGAGACCTCGTCTTCAGTTACCCATACTGGCTCGAAGCTGTAATCAGAGTCCGAAGACGCAATAACATCTATTAAAACGAAAATAAGGCGTAAAACATACTTATAAATGTTGTTTGAGTTTTTTGACAGTGAGTTAAAATTGGCTATTTTTTGGTTTTTGCCTTTTCTTAAGTTAAAAACGTTACTAATGTATAAGTAACTATAGCTTCAAAGAAAGGTAATAAAATTTACTATAAAACGTTTTTTATTTCAAAACTCTAACTTCTATAGTTAAGGAGAAATAGCAATTTTAAATGTGTAGTTAGTTTCGACGGCCAGTGTAAAAAACATTATATTCGACCAGGTCCTTATAGAGACCTAGACTTAGAATCGGATGGCTAAATTACCTACTTTCCATCAAAAAATAATGTGTCCTTGAATTGAAATGAATTTGGAAGACTCTTTAATTGTGGTGACAGTAACCACCTCTTTACAGAAAACCACATTGAAACACAGTGAAAACTTTTACTATTTAGGTCGGAATCACTTTAAATGGTGACTTGAAGTGGTGCTCAGCACTTAAAAAAAAAACTAACTAAAACACAATTATAATTACAAAAAAATAAAGACATTTTTAAAAAGAAAATACATACATCGTCTCAAACGACAAACATATGCCAGTGAATCTTCAAGTGTTTAAATACATTTGTAAATTCTGTCAACGGCGTCGCTTTTGGCAGACCATAAATATTGAGCTTTCAAAATATTTCACTGAGAATTTAGGATAGGGACAAAAAAAGTTTGAAAACAAAATTGGAACGCACTAGATACATACTTAATCCCTTACAACTTTGTATTAATGAAATAATTATGTGCATTTGATTTACGTTGTTTGTTAATTAAAAATGTCACTGTGTTAATGTGGGTAGGTATTAGTGATGTAACGAATGCCAGTTTTTAAGCATTTTAAGCTGTTGTTGACATTCGCGAATGCGAATGCGAATACGAATATTCAGTTTTTAAATTTAGCGCCGTTTATCTATGATTCAAAATATGCCGCGCGCGACGCGCATAATATTTCCGGTAACAGCGGCGCTAGAGGTATAAAGAAATTAGCGTTGTTAAGTTGGTAGAACGGTATTTTTGTATGTTTGAAATTTTGTTTTGTTTTTGCTAACGGCTCGGATGAGTTTGTGAAATTTGAGGTTAGACTATGGTTAGTTATTTCTTAACATGAGTAAATTAACTTGTTTAATTTACCTAATATTGTTTTCACATTCTGTATTTTTCTTTCACATTCATATTCGCAAAATATTCAAAGATATTCGCGAATATTCGCGAATGCGAATGCGAATGCGGATATTCGTTACATCACTAGTAGGTATTAACAGTTTAACAAAGAACATAGGTACTCGGTTCAATTTTTTTTTTAATGTGTGTTTTCTGGAAATTTTAATAAATTAATTCCACCAAAGTTAAGCTTGAAACAAAAAAATTTGAGTGGAAGTTCATGGGGACCATGCATAAGCCAAAACTAAGCTAAGTAGCTAAGTAATTTGTTGGAAATACCTAGGTATATCGCGCGATTTTTTTTAATGTTCAGAACGCCACGAATTGGATATATTTTTTTCTGATTAATATCTATATTATTATTTTTGTCGTCTGTTAATTGATGGACGCATAAAAAACTGGATCTATTTTTTATGTCTAGGTAAGGGTGAAGTGAAATGACTGATGCTTGTACTACAGTACTTACATATATTACCTAAGTAGCCAAATAGAGTAAATAGTACTTACTGGTAAAGTACTATTTACTCTATGGTAGCCACCACCATAGTATCTCGAGCGAAAAAAGTAAAAAGCATAATGTCACAGGGTGGCTAGTTACCCTTTTTTATTTATTTGATTTATTAGTAGATACATAAAATAATTTTCTACTACATGTTTACATAATAGTATCCACAAAAAATTCGCGAGGCTATAAGTATGTCTAATAGTTAAGTCATAATAATCGTTTTTTGTTAAAATTATTCAATCAAAACACAAATGGAATCGAAAGATATTCATATCATGATATTATCCTTATCCAACTAAAGTTTCATCACAAACCAGGTTGATTATGTACTTACATGTAATTACATGTAACATTTTATTAAGTAAACCATCTGTTCATTACAACTTGATCAAATAAGTAAAGTCTATTGGCCACTAAAGGAAGACGTCCCGATATCTGAGTGCTATGAACTTACCCCAATTTCGTTGTTAAATTATTCATTCATCAATACTAATAATAAATCTGTAAGGGTCCGTCATGGAGTAAGTTATTTTGTTTTCAGAGATATCGTGTTTATAGGCTCTATACATGATACTGAAACTAAATTGACGATTTTTAGAATTTTTTTCTGTATGTATGTATGTATGTTCCTCCATAACTCTGAAACGAATTAACTGATTTTCATGAAACTTGGTAGATAAACATTTGGACGTACGGCACACAGGATAGGCTACTTAATATTTTTCAACGCGGACGAAGTCGTGGGCACCAGCTAGTTCGTTTATAAAACTTGAAACAGGTATACACAACACAGTACTTGATTAAAGAACTTTTTAGTTTTAATTAAAATAACAGTTGTTACCAAAAAAAAATTGTCATTAATTTTGAGGATATCGTTCAGTGCAACGAATTAGAGAAACAGAAGAAAAAAAAAACTATAATTATCCCACTTTCGACCTTTCCGCGTATAGATTAGTTAAAGTTTAAGATTTCAAATGTTCCCTTAGTGTGGAGTCGATTTTGTTCATTTATTAATTTTTTGTTCATTTTTTAATTTTTTGTTGTACTTTTAAGCTAACAATACCTATTATGTGAATTTATGAAGATAGGAAAAAGGAAGGAGGTATGTAGGAGTTTTGGAGCTGACGTGCTTACTTATGCACCGAAAAAAAAAAAAGAAGCACATGTGCTTATAAAAAAGCACACAATTCTGTGGTATTCTCTAAAAAGTTAAGGTATTGCTGAGATTACGATTGAGGATCGCTCTGTGTCCTTATAGGTACTACTAAGTTTTATTCATTAAAAATATTATTAAACATTATTATTGTATAGAAATTAAATTACATCTGTAAATATTGTTCTACCATGTTAGCAATTTTACAAGAAAATAAATATAAATATCCAACTACCGGTTCCAGCTTCGCACAAGATGGATTTTCTTTTTCTAATAATCGTCCTTTATCGTAATTTCCATCAATAAAAACCTTATCAAACCCCATTGCATGGTTTAGAAGAAGTTAACGTAAGAACAGCGACTTTATTTTATAACGTGTATACGGTATATACCTAGAAATATAGATATAGGTACACGTATATCTGTACTAATATACAAATAATATCGTATTATAAAGAGGTAAAGTTTGTTTGTTTATTTGTATATAACAAATATGTTATACAAACAAACTTTTGGAGGTAATATTTGAAACTCCTAATTCGATTTAAAATATTCTTTCACCAATAGTTGGAATAGAATTTTAGGATGGACATAGGTAAGCTAAATATTTCAGATAGGCACCCACTATTTAAAATAAAAATCCAACACTTGACAAAAGTGCAATGTCAGACATTATATTGATTTAAGTATATATTTTGTCAGGTGTTATATCTTTTATTTTCATAGGGGGCGAAGTCACGGACGCCAGCTAGTATTATATAAAAACTAATTTGCAAAATGTGTTCGTTCTATATACGAAAATTATTCTCAAACAAAATAATCTCTCTCCATAGTTGTGTAGCCCATAGCACATGTTTCTCTACATATGGCACAACAAACTTACACTAGATAATATTTAATTTTGTTGAAACAGATCCTGCCGCCATCTTCAGTTTCCCTTCCCACATTCCAAGGGGTATCTACCTACTTAACTATACGTAGGTAAGTACTTAGTATTGAATCGTGAAAGAAAGGATGTAGAAACGTTTATCAATTGTCAAAAAAAAAAGGTACTAAAAAACCTTACAGTAAAAGAACTAAATACAGTATTAAAAAAATTATTTAATAAACAAGACAACACATTACTTTATCTACATTTTCATATAGGTATACATAACTTTAAAAACGTTCTTAATGCATGAATTACAGTACGTACACCTATTATGAAACACTTGATATTTTACTGTAAGGAAAAAAAAAACATATAAATTTGTATTGTATATAATAACGAAACATTTCATTCATTAAAAGGAACATTATAAGGAATAACCAAAAAACTTAGTCACAAATGAAGTTCCGCTACTGGACAACAGATGTCGCTAGTTGTGGTCCAACTGAACGCATCGTCGCACTTCCGCCGCCGGCCGAGTGTCATTACGAACGAATAGGAACAAAATTTTTATTTTATTTTACACATTATTTCAGCAATAACATAGTTATAAAACAACAGAAGTATGTTGAATTACAATAAAATTAATTGAAACGTGTAAATATTACACGTAAAACCACACTTTTTTACGGTTTCATAAAATTTTAATTGTATTTTAATTGTGTGCAAGTTTAAACGTCACATTTCGTGGTTATACAATAGTCGTAATTATTATTTAATTGTCCGTTCGTTATTTACGCGTGCAATTAATGTTTAGTAGTCGTAATGGAATATAAAAAATATAATAATTAATATTTTTAATGCGATGTATTTAATCAAATATTCAGATTATTCTTTTTTTCCTGGTGCATTTGCTTTTTGTGTGAATGCACGTTATATTACGTTACTTAACTGTTAACTAAGTAACTGTAAAACTCAATTCCCTACTCGTGTTTGTCTGGCTGTTTGTCCACTTTTATGTAACCAACAAGGTGTAAGGATCTGGTTAACCGATTTATACATAATACAGATATTTAAATTAAGTCGATAGGTAAGTGTATAACCTACTATTTCGATAATAAACAATTTCTCTTTTCAGATTAGAAGAATGTGTTTTCTGGTTTAGGGGAGGTTATAAAACTAATTCTAGTATACTAAAACAAAGGCTGAAAGAATTTTGTCAAGATTTCTCTGTTGTATAGGCAGATCTCTATGAATTTGGAACCACTTTTTTGTCCACTTTATTACCTTTTGCACGCGACTTCGTCCGCATGTCTTTATAAATTATAGCCTATATGTCATTCTGATATATAAAGTAACTAGCAGTATAAGCCCGCGAGTTCATCCGCGTTGAAAAAGAAAAAAGTAGCCTATCCTGTGTTCTGTACGTCCAAATGTTTATCTACCAAGTTTCATGAAAATCAGTTTATTCGTTTCAGAGTTATGGAGGAATATACATACATACAGAAAAAAATTCTAAAAATCGTCAATTTAGTTTCAGTATCATGTATAGAGCCTATAAACACGATATCTCTGAAAACAAAGTAACTTACTCCATGACCGACCCTTACAGATTTATTATTAGTATTGATATAACTAACCTAACTTAATAAAAAATTTTTTTAAAAAGTAGGTACCTAGTAGGGTAAAATTGATGTTTTGCTATCACATATAGCTAACGCGATGAAATTTTTATTTTGGTCAATTGCAACCAAGCGAAAAAGGCTCGGGTCGCTAGTTAATTTAACGAAAGGTTTTATTTCTCAGTTAGAGTACTATTAATTAAACAATTATTGTATACTTCGGCTGCTTTTAGCTATAGCTACGAATAGCTGAGAGCTCTTAGTCTTGCCTGGAAATTGAAAACGTCCAACGTTAAGTCCCTTTAATTGCCTTTTGATATATGGAAACCGTGAAGAAATCTACATAGCATTATACACATATATATATATATATTAAAATTTCATAACTGCTACTTTTTTTTGACACACAATATATTTAGCGCTTCATAAACTATACCTAATTAGTCAAAGCGATATATTTGAACTTTATAATTTTAAGACAACAGACGCTACAATCATGAAGGTCAAATTTTTATTTATTATAAAGGTATTTTTGTACAATTTTTATAATAACAACAACAACGTAGGTATTTTCCATCAACTAAGTATAGGACCATAATATTATGTTAGTAACAGCACAAGTCTATGTTAGTATTTATACCTACACGTTGATTAGTCAGCATTATGAGTTAGTGTAGGGCAAAAGACGCGTTTAGACATTGATATATAGATGTCTGAGCCCATTTTTCTATCCCTTCCTTATTCCTTGGTTAATGGGAGACAATGTCAGCCTAACATCAAGTGAACCATCAGCCTTTTTTAGGAGATATGACATTGCTTGTCACTTCAACTTAAAAAGGGAACTTTAAAACTTTAAAGCATGATGGTCGCCTGATGGTAAATAGCTTCCGTCGTCTATTAAGACAAGCAACGCTATTAGATGCTGCAATTAAGCTACCAACTTTAGTAGCATAAAGGATAAGTTACTGGGAGGGGATGTATGAATGGCAACCCTTGCTCATTCACTGAAACAAGAGCACAAATGCTGTTGTTATTGTGCTTACAAATCATTACTTTATTAAGAATCCAACCTGGATTGCAACACAAGTTAACAGTGAATCAGTAGAGACATTTGGAACTCTTAGTGTGGGAGTTTTAATTGGTTCTAGCGTCTCTTAGTTTTGACATAGACACTAACTCATTGGGAGTAGGTATTTGGTTCGAGACTCACAGTAATTGTTTATTACGACACGTTTGGTCTAGTGGCTAGTAATCCTAGCTGTTAACCAAACGGTCGCCGGTTCGAATCCCGCTAGGGGCAAATGTTTATGTGTTAACATTTACCTTTGTCATAGATGTTTGTATTTATAATATGTATGTATTTACAAAAACAAAAGTAATTTATGTAATATATCAACTGTCTGGTATCCATAATACAAGCAAGCATTAAATTGCTTAGTGTGGAACTAGATGGTGTTGTGTGGAATGTGTGAAGATATTTATTTATTTATTTAATTATTTATTAAATATATATTTTTTGTTAATAAATCTTAGGTGAGGTGCACAGTGTTAAAATGCACCCTATTAGGGCGACGCGACGTAACTAAATAAACCAAGGCGTGGCGCACGCTCGGTGAGGGAACGCCTTCGAATCCTGCTCGACATGCAACCGCTATTGCATTTGCAATTAAATGCATCAATTAAAAAGTGCAATGGCCGACGGTAGACGGTAGGTAAATCACCGTCGCAGGTAACTGTTGCAGTCTTTTTAAATATACTCTTCAAAATATTGCGACAAAATATTTCAAAGTAGGTAAAACAGATGATTTATTAAGGTAGGTATACAATGCATGTTAAACTGAGAATCTTAAAGATTTTCAGTACAATAGTTATTAACTCTTAATAATTTTAAAAATTATTAACTCTGAATAAGTTATACAAAATTTAATTTAAAAAAGTTGTCGCTTTAAAAGATATTTTACTCAAATTATTAATTAACAAAGTGTGTATTGTATATATACAATACACACTTTAATTTTGGTTTATTTCACTCAATTTCTCAAGGTCTAAAAGTTCATACATTTTTTCACGTTGATCTATCTATATAATATATAAATAAAATTCAATTGCCACGTGTATGACTGAGTATCACTCGATTTTGATTTTAATTTTTATATTGTGTTCTACGAAAGTAATTTTTTGAAAAATCCAGACTTTAATTTGGTTTTTATTTTTTACATATATATGAAATACTTAGAGCAAAAACTGTCGGGTCAGCTAGTCTAGTTATTTGAATGTAGAAAGTGTATTCATCGTCATAATCATAAATAGGTACTTTTGGTAGGTACTGAAAATAATGTTAATAGATAATAGATAAGGCTCTGGTTTCCTTTTCTCACTCACCGAAACAGAACTTTAAAGTAAGTAAATCCTTTTTTTTTCATACTGAATATTAAAGTCCAGTAAAAATGTTTTACCTACAAGGTAAGTAGGTATAGACGTAGGTATCTAATGTATTGAATTTTCCCTTAAATTAAAATATTAATACTAAATGAATTAAGTATAGGTCCATTTATTATTAATACAGTCTGAACAAAGTAAGTTTTCTTTTAAGTATTTTTTTTTTAATTTATTTATTTAGATTACATACAGCTATTAATTTTAAAAAATTTGTTTGTCTCAGTAACATTGATTATCTTTGACTTAGTCATAGGTAAGACTTTAGAACCCATAAATAGGTTCCTACCCAATAAGACCCTCTAGGTAGTTTACCTAACATGGCTTAAAGTGAATATTTTTTAACCTTTTATAAATATACGTATTATATAGGTACCTACTAATTTTTTATATATTATTAAAATATATTTTTGCTGACTGATAAATACTTACCTATAGCTACCTATTTTGTATAACTACAATTTGAGATTTATTAGAATTTACTCATTTTTCTTCATCGTAACAAACTATTGGATCCAGAATTATAACATAAACAGGCTATAACGAAATTTTATATTCTTATTCCTTTCAAGTGACACAAATGGACTGTGAATTATTTAAATATATCTTTTGAGCTTCTTATAAACAATAACGAGTTTTGTTTGTAATAATCACTTCAATATTCAGTTTATTTATCGTGTAGGTAATACCTATTACTTATATTTTTCTACAATTTTAATAAAATTTAACATTGAGGTTTTTTTTATTTTTATTTTAAATAATTAAAACTTTGTACATCTATTAAATTGTGTATTTGGGAAATTAGTCGTGTATCAGTCGAATGACGATAAACACAAAAGTTTTCACATTACAACACTTTTAGCTACATCTGCTGAGAAATCGTCACGCATGCGCAGCGAGCGGATCAGTGACACACTTCGTTATAGACGAATAGTTAAATGAATTACGTACATAATATTTTTCTAAGAGACAAATAACAACGCAATTGTGCACTGCGAGCAATTCCTTAATAAATAATCTGTTGTACGGCAATGAAAACGGCGCATCTCTCTCTTGGACCAATACCTAACTCACATCGCGTTCCGTTCGAAAGGAACTCGGCAATTTTGATTAGGTACAGAACAGAAAATCCGTACAGAGGGAAACTCTCATGTAATTGCCGCAAAAAAGGCCCAGTTTGTAAAAACACGCGCGTCCGTCTCTCTCGACGCGTCTGCGCGGAGTGGCGGGCGGGTGAGGTGCACACACGCGCATCCTGCGCCGGATGAAACTCAGTGCGCGGAGTCGATGCCGGCACGCGATTGGTCCAGACGGAAGTGGGCGTGACGCCACGCCCCGGCGTCGTCCCTGCTCGCTCGTCCCGCGGCAGTGTCCGTCAGACTGCCGAGCGCGCCGGGCCTCCCGCTTCCCCGCGCCTCGCTCGGCCACGCCGCGTCCTGTGATCGAACCCTTTTTACAAAACGCTCAAAAGTTTAAGACGGTCGCGAGTGCATAATGACACTAGCGAGCTAGCGGGCCGCTGTGACGGTGTTGATCAATTGTTGTGTATGTGTTCACGTGCTATAATAGTGTTGTGTTAGGTTGGGCCCGTGTAACAAAAAAACATCCGTTGTGGCCAGCGGAGCTTTGCACCCGGGTTCGGGGCGAGCTTTCATGGCTCAGCCTAGGGTATGTAACGGTTGTCATCATTCGAACACATCACACACATACATTATAGGCACTTTACACGCTAGTTACCCCAAAGTGACAAATCGAGTAGGAAAACAGTTTCGAAAGTGACAAATTGAGCAGCGCAACACTAAAAACTAGTGGCCAATTGAGATGTGTCAGGTGTAACGAACCTTTTAAAACTTTATAACAATTCATTAACCGCGTCCCAAACGACTGTGAACTGTTTTAACAAGTATGTAACACGCGTTTTGAATATTTAATAACCCGTCGGTACAAACTGAACGGTGACCGCTAAAATCTTATGACTGCCTCGTAAACATTAAATTGTGTTGATACCGCAATCACGACGCTATAAAGTATCTTATGAGTAATAAAATATCAGTAATATCTCAAACGAGCTATAAAATCCAATAAGTAACAATTTAGGTTACACGATGAGCAGGCGTGTACAAAAAGTGCAAATTTGAGCAGTAACGTCACGTGATTGTCACATATTATCAAATTCAATGCATATCATTGATGAGACTTCAATGTCTTGAAAATACTTTAGATACAAAAAATATTTTTTGCACTTAAATGTATTTTAAAAAAATGGTACTCACAGCCAACAAGAGACAAGAATTAAACGGTGACACAAGTAAAACTTTAATGCATTTAATTTTAAAATTCTTTGTGGCGTTGGCTAGAATGGTATCCCGCTGGGGTCCATTGTTAGGATGTTGCTCTCTTATGGGGACCATGAAATGTTCACTCAACGGTGTTAGTCACCTTTAGAACGCACCGTTGAACACAAAAGCGAATATCTCAGAATCCAACAATAAACTAACAATTGACAATATTCAAAGAGTTTTTTTTTTGTTCGCACAGAATCATAACGGAATCCACTCTTCTGAAAGTCACAGTAATATTTAGAACGCAATGTAAAGACATTCTTTTAAAAGTTCGAAAAACAAATAAAAAGAAATAAAAATTACAATTACAATCTTTAGTGTCTAACAGTAAATTAATTTCGTTTTACAACTATGCATATCCGTACTCCGTACTCAACCTTCAATAAAAATGGTCCCAAAGATAATAAGATTTACCTAGATAACATTTATCATTGCCCGAAACTAAGTAAAATCTAATCAACCGTCGATATCATTATTATCAAAATAAAACATTATTTTAATCTATCATTAATTAAATTTAATAATAACGATACGTGAAACGTGTGTTTACCGAAATAAATGCAGTAAAAAGTAAATTTTATTTGACGTCCGAATAGCTACTTCTAAATTGCCAAATGAACTACAATCGCTTACGGTAAAATCGAAAAATATACATAATTTTTATTATTTTAAGCTTCATTTTGAGTTTCAAGAGAGAGTAACCAGGTAAAGAAACCGCAATAACTTCTCCCAATAGTAGGGTTATTTATTATGTACAATTTGGAGTTATTATTTGCGAGTTCAGGTGCAGTGGTTTAAATTTGAGACAAACTCAGACTAGACACATGTAGGTATGTAGGTAGGTATAAATATACAATACTAGCGACCCGCTTCCGGTTTCGCCCGGAATACAATTTTTTGATATAAACACTTCTATTAGTGAAAAACCTTATAAATATACCTTAGGTAGTTAAAAAGTTGTTAAAAATTAAAAAGACGCGGACAGTTTTGGTGACTTGGTTGCAAAATATTGTTCTTTCTACTTACACAGAAATTTAATTAGGTTTTATTATGTACATATAAACCTTCCGTGAAAAAATATCTAACTGGCGGTAAAAAACGCATCAAAATCCGTTGCGTGGTTTGGGAATTAGCGGATATACATACAGACCTAATGTAGCTACGTTACGCAGTCTAGAATCCAGTACACGGATGCATCGTCAATTTGCACCAGGATGTCAGTTATCAGGTGAAGTGACGGAATGAGCGGGAAGGATACAATTAAAAATCACTGACAAATGTCATCGTGAATTTATAAAACGTCATAACGATTAACAGATAGATTTGATTTTTAAAGAGAAGTGTTCTTTTTTCAAACGTTCAAAACGTCAAGTCCTGTTACATAGAGTAGGATATGAGAATACCTACTCATTATTTTATTAAAGTATTAGCAACTATTATATATTCTGTGGTATTAATTCATTTCTTATGAAATAAAATTTTATACTTAGGTGCTATAGGATTAATATTATATGTGACCAGTGTTACAAGATAATAATTTTTTATTCAAACTATTATACTTACCTACTTGTTTTATTAATTTGACAAAGATATAATCAGTGTATCTTTGTTATATATGACTATGAAAATACAGAATATAGTTTTTTTTTTACTATATATAAGTAGTTAACCACAATTTACGTGTTACACAATTGTTTTTTTATTTAAAATTATTACTTATAGTCACGGCAAAATTAATTAATGTATTAAATATTTAATCTGAGAAAAAGAATAACACAGATATCTTTTTGCGATTGTAATTTTTAGATATAAATGATTCTAAAAGTATTTTACGAACCTTGTTGTCCGACGGCAGGCAAATTGTCCAAGTTTTTGGTTTTCATCTCACATAAAATAAATTTTATGGCAAAAGATAAATTATATGAAAGGAAATAAATTAAAATAGGCATAAGTTATAAAACTTCTTATTTTTTAAACGCGTGTAACTTATTAGTACTTATCAGTTCCCTTAAATAATTTAAGCTCAAGAGCATAGGCATTTACTTGGGCACTAATTATGGGATAAGTACGTTATTGTTTTAAAATAATTTTTATAATTCATAACAATATTACTAATATAATTAATAAAGATTCTTAGCTATATTTTAAAAATAGTTTTATTTTTTAAATTAATAATACAATAGTTTTTAATAAAACAAAATTTCCTTTATTGGTTGTATTGATAACATTTCTTATTATTGTAACTCAGTTAGACCTACTTACTTATTATTGAGATATTAGCTTATTGAGAAGTTTTATTAGCGAAAAAAAAGTATAGCTATCATAATAACTTAAGTATGCTAATGACAACATATATTAATATTTTAAATAATTCATGTTTTTAAAACAATACTGAAGGATTCTATTTTTAAGAGTAGGATATGTCAAAAGTGACATGTTGTTTTTCTGTTATCGTAATGATGCCGTTCAAATATTATGTTCAGAAAATTGTAATATAAAAAAATACTGCGAAAAAAAAACTATGTTAAAATGACAATGTAAGAAGAAAAATTACAATAGATTCTACATTAATACTAATAATAAATGGGTCAGTCATGGAGTAAGTTACTTTGTTTTCAGAGATATCGTGTTTATAGGCTCTATACATGATACTGAAATTAAATTGACGATTTTTGAATTTTTTTTGTATGTATGTATGTATGTTCCTCCATAACTCTGAAACGAATTAACTGATTTTTCCTTTATATTAATCTTTATATAGATACAAAAAAAATCAGCTTTCGTATATTTATGTCCACAAAATTTGAAAACTAGGCGAATGACTTGATTGACTAAAAATTTTTACACAACCTCGCATTTTAAACAGAAGCGTACTAAAAGATAATCCTAAAAATATTTAACAATAATTAAATATTATTTATCAGTTATTTTGAATTTGGACTAAACCTTT
Organism: Synanthedon andrenaeformis; assembly: GCA_936446665.2. NCBI lineage: Eukaryota > Metazoa > Arthropoda > Insecta > Lepidoptera > Sesiidae > Synanthedon > Synanthedon andrenaeformis. Next base: position 10,175,108 of record OW387793.2, read on the forward strand.
TATAGACTGTAGTCTGTGCGTTTCGTCTTTTGTTGTCATTTCACGGAATGATATTGAAAGCGAAACTATATTTTACAATAAAGTCAAGAGGCGCTAAACATTTTTACAACCACACCTCCAAAATAAACCACCAAAATAAATTATTAGACGAAATTATGTTTGCACAAAACTTGTCCGAGTGTTGTTAACACTGTGGCTATCATAAATTTTATGATATACCCGATAAAGGTATCAATTTGTCTACTAATAGTGTGTTTTTAATCTTTTTGATAACGATGTTTCGCCGTTGGCCCACTAAATGCGGAATGATAAAATGCGATGGACGTCAAATCAAATAACAACGTCAATTTTAAATCTAAGAAATGAAGGAATTTTTCGGAAAGAACGATAGACAATTAGGATAATTGTGTTGTTAAAACTAGCGACCCGCTCCCGTCTTCGCCCGTAATGTAATTTTTTTTATATATATAAACAAACCTTCCTCGTTTATCTCTCATTCCATGAGTGAAAACTGAATAAAAATCTGTTGAGTTTTAGAATTAGTTAGCGAAGAAACAGACAGGTATGTACGCGAACAGTTTCGGCGACTTGGTTGCAAAATATTATTTAATTTTTTCTATTCACATAAAAAAATTGATAAGCTCAAAAACTCAGATCAAAATCAGTTACATTCGATATGAAAATAATCTATCTATCTATACTAATAAATGTTTTATCAAAAGTGTGTGATTATAAAGTCAGTGATCAGACAGATCAAGTGATACCAAATTTTTGGAATACTATTAAACTTAAAATTAATCTCTAGGTAGATAATTTATAAAGGTAATTTAATTGGGTATGTATACCTATTAGTTTTAAAAAAACATATAATTACTTATTATATAAAAGTTCTCTTTTTAATAAAACAGAAATGTGTGAATAAATATTATTATTTATATAACTACATATTTTTTTAGTAACATATTTTACCGAATCATTCTATATGTAATTTTTATTAGTGCATTGCTTCACTAGAATTAGGCAGCGAACGTATAAATACCTACCATACTTTTTTATTAAAAAAAAACGTTACACGATAAGTACCTATATCAATAATATTTTTCTTTTGTATACTGGCCTTAAAGTTGCAGAGTAAGTAGTGTGATTATAAATTTTAATATATTAGATATGTAGGTATATGTAATCTAAAAAAGAATGGAGATAAAATTTAGCTAATTTATAATTTTTCTATCTTAAAAAAAATTAAGTCTCTGTCGTTTTAAACCACCCAACGTATTTTGGTACGGTTTTCACTAATGGAAAGAGCGATCAACGAGGTGTAGGTTTGTGTGTGTAATATAATTTGCCGAAAAAACAAATGCATCCGTGTGAAGCCAGGTCGCTAGTTTACATAATACATTAGGATATTATCATCATCAAAATTAAAGTGCTATTTTTTACCTACTTACCTGTTTGTATATAAATTGAATCATATTTAATGTCTATGATACTTGGCTAAAAGAAGGTCTTTAACCTTACGGCAGCGGTCGTAAGAATCAACAAAAATTCAAACACATTCAAGACTTAAAATACACTAAAATACCTACTTGTTTACGTAAATTTTCCTGACCCGCCATTACGCTTTAACTTCATTTTTTTTTCTAAGATGGCGCCCATCTGCGGGCGTTGTGTGACCGTTCGGCGAGCATTAAACTTATTATAGGCACTTACTTTGAACAGTAAAGATAATGCCAGTATTGTATAAGCAATTTTGTTCACATTTCGCGATAAAAACGGCTCGATTTTATGTTTTAAGTGTTGGAAAACGTCCCCCCCATTAGTACCGTCGCTACGAAAAGATAACAAGCCAACATTGTTTTGTATTTAAAAAAAAATTTTAGGATATGCTTGCTTACATAACTGTTTTAGGCTTTAGGTGCTAAGTTACGACTTGTTAACTTAGATAGTAAATGTAATTAAGTACTTCCACTTTCGTTACCTAGTGAACTGTTAAGTAGGTGATATTAAGTTCATAAATTATAAGAACACTTGGTTACTGATATTTAAGGAGATAATTACCTACTTACTGGCAATACAATATGAATAAAACTTTAGTTAATAAATATTAAAAATCATTAAATAAACATCATATTATTACAAAATATGCATAAGAAAATATATCGTAAAAAAGCATGTATTAACAAAATTATAATACCTATATAACAGTTATCAAATTAGCGAAATTAAAGTTTGTGTGAAGAAAAACCAAGACAAATTGTAACAAAACATCGCATATAAATGTTAGTCGATAAATTACCCAAATATTAAAGTTATCTTAAATTAATCTCCTCTATGACAAATTGCATTTTTTTAAGAACAACTATTTTTCCACTGTTTTTCTTCAAAGAATCAGCAATGCACTTATAATATAGATAAAGGAATATAAATAATATGCGTAAATAATACTTATACCAACAAGTTGGCAATAACAAATTTAATATGACGTTACTACACAGAGCTAAATGATAATAATTATTTTTGTAAAAACTTCAATGAATATTTCAATTCGTTTTAAAATTCATAATTTTATTCAAAAAACAAAAAAAATGAGCATAATAAAATATTTTAACACACCGTTTATCTAACTATAGTCGGTTCTACGAAATTTTTCTCACTGGCAACATTTTTTAAAAGAGAATTGCCTAAAAACACTCCAATCCAAAACATAAAGAAGCGCTATCTTTTTTCTAATTTCAACTCCATTTCGGTAACAGATAAATGGCACTTAAGAGCGGTCATCGGCTCGAAGTTGACCAGATAAATTAATTTTGATGTATTATATAACAGTATGTACGACAAAGTGATATATTAATATAATAAAAGTAACCGGTAAGACCGGTCCGAAGACATCAAGGTTTTAATGCGATATGGTGATTAGAAATAACCATTTTTCATGATGATTCCATACTTTAAAATGAACGTCCGGTACGTCACCGGTTTTCTTATTTTTTTTTTCAATAGTGCGGTGGATTTGTTCGCTTGGTTTCAAGATTATTGAGCAATATATTATATTACTAAAAATGTGTGTTTTATTTCTTTTATATGTTGATTAATTTGATTTTATAACGATATAATAATCGAATAAGTGTTAAGTTTCTTTTAGACATAATTATTTAAAATAGATTAATATAAAATAAATAATTACCTAGCAATAAGTTTTGTTTACCAGAAATAGTGAAGAAATATACCAATTTCATAACTAATTGTCATCGCCTTCCAATAAGAACATAATAATTAATAATGCTTAATTGAAAAATAAATTAATACGTGTAGGTTGTAAAATATTTACAAGGTATGATTATAATATTACTATTTTCTTCTAGGTAATCAGTTAGAGGCAATTTAAAAAAGAAAAACTTCCTTTTTGAACACAAAACAATAGTTTAATATTTATCAATGCAAAGAAATGTCAATTACTATTTGTTTTTATAAAAAAAAAAAACAATTGAATAAAATGAATGAAATTCTATACCTACATAGGTACTTATTACCTCCATGAAATACACAGGTAGGGAAGCTAGGTAATTTTCGCAACTATTGATGATAAATATTATTGGAATGTGAAATAAGTTGTTATTGTGCTTATATATGCTTGATATTTGAATTTTATGACATTATGCGTTTGCATTGAATGTAGTCATATGTTCTTAGCATTACCTATCAGAAATAAATTAATGTTTATTACAAGTGTATTTTAATAGCTATCTTAGATACATAAGCAACTTATATAGCTATAACAGAGAAATTGTTAGCTATAAAGGTGCAAAACCATGCACCTTTGTAGGCAACATAAAAATGACTGTGTTTAGGATAGCTAACACGATTTATGTTTTGTAATTAATTATTTTAATTGATATAAATTATAATTTTATATAATTTAGAAAATGGGTTTTTTGTAATTTTATAAAATGATCACAAAAAAATCAAATTCCATGTAGGTATCTAAATTTTCAAAGTATCTACATTCATTTCTTACAAAGACTAATTGTATGATGTGGTTTTTTTACATGTCGTCAGACAGGCCGACGGTTCACTTAATGGTAGGCTTCATCGCCTCTTAGTAGTTAGTGTGTTGCCAACTTTAGTAGGATCCTTTGGACTATTACCTATTCTGGTAGGAATAAGGTTAAGGTTAGGAAGAGTTAGGAGAAATAGTTTTTGGCATTCCTTACCGAAACAAAACTGCACAATATGGCGCTTATGACGAGGGTTAATACTGTTCCAAGTAATTGATTTCTTGCAAATTGCATTCTTGCAATAAAATTGTCTGTGAAATGTTCTTGTTTGTTTGTTTGTTATATATACATCTATTCGATTACGATGAAATCATTCGATTGGAACTTATATAGCTTGCCTAACACAAAATCTTAAGGACAGTACCTACATACTTATATAAAATAAATGTTTGTTTGATTTTTCTTTCGTATTTTATGCGCTGTCACTTAAAAATAACCTTATAATGTATAATTAGGAGTTTTTATAAGAAAACATTACAATTAAGTAACTTATCAGCGATCTCCCATTGAATATAAGTAATGGTTTAAATAACCTTTCAAAATGTTCGACCCATTGCGAAAAACTTTGAGAATGACAGGCCCCAGATGTTCGGTTCGCATACTTACCTAACAAGCCAAATTCAAATTCAAACAATTCAGTATTCAAAACGCGTGAAACTTCTACAATTTAGATTCAATCATTTACAAATTAAGCACCTTTTAAAAATATTTAATTTTGTACTTTGAATTCAATAGGAATTTGCACGAGTGCTAATTTCGTATCCTCCATCTACAACTTTTGTTGAATATTTAACACTATTGCATGCAAGGAAATATTTAGAATAGACGTTAGCCTATCTGTATCTGATATTCAATAAAAAAATATGCAATAGAATCTATTCTATATCCTAGCTATAGACGAGGAAGGTTTGTGTATACCTATACCTAATATGCAGAGAAAAATTGTATTGAATATTTTAATGATTCTGAATAACTATCATACAACAAACAAACGTTTTTAGAAACCTTACTTTATACAATACCAGCGACTCGCCCCGACTTCGGATGCAGTTGAAATTTTTAAAAATCCTTAGCGGTTGCTTAAGTCATAAAATAAACCTATATGTTCCAAATTTCAGCTTTCTTGACAGTAGTTTTGGCTGTGCGTTGATAGTCACTCGGATAAACGATTTTATAAGTATATATTAGGATTATTGTAAGGATTTAGGAATATCTAGCCGTTCTTTATCTAGATAGGCATTAAACAATATTAATTGAAGTTACATGAGTCAGCCGTTAGCCATTGCATTCGCGGGACTCAACTGCGCAACAATACGCCGACACCAAACTCTGCCCGGACACCGAAGTTCCATTTTAAAACGTTTTTCGGATCACCTTTTTTACTTTCTCGGCGTCGCGTCGGTTAGTCTTTTTTCGGGAGTATACGATAACGAGGTCTGAAATTGGAATCACGCCGCCCGTTACCGAGCTATTTAGCTTGGGCTTTTTCCTCGTTGACACTTTAGAGTTATGGCCGCACCGAGATGAATAGTTAGCCGTAACGGCTAATTAGTACGGCTTATCTGTTAGATTAGCGTTGCTCCGGGCGCCGTTTGAGTTATACACAATACTAACTATTTTATTTTGTTGATTTTCAATGCGTTCGTTAGCGTTAACTCACACAACGATGCGACGCTGCGCGCACGTTATAGCAATAGAATTTAAAACTTATTTACTACACAAAAAGGTACGCATTTCAGTGAGTATGCAATAGTGGCGTCGGCGGTTTGACGCTGCGCCGCGTTGCATCTCGCGACGTCGCGAAGTATAAGGGTCAACTCACACCGGAAAGCGCGGCACGGCGTGCAATTGTTAAGATACAATATATAACTTATTTATTACACTAAAAGGTACACAGTTCAGAGAATACGCGAGTGGTGTCGGTGTTTTCATACTGCGCCGCGGTGTATCTTGCGACGACGCCGTGATGCATAAGGATCAACTCACACCGGCAAGCGGCGCGACGTGCAATTTTAAGATACAATATAGACCTTATTTACTACACTAAAAGGCTCGAGAGTGGTGTGTGCTGCTTAGGCGCCACATTACATTAATCATTGAACATATTCTATTCTATCTATATATTCAATTGCTATCTTAAAAAGTGCTCGACGTGCCGCTTTCCGGTGTGAGATGACTCTAAAACGACATCGCAAGACTCAGCGCGCAATGCATATCGTAACATACGCATCCTCAAGCATCTTGCCTCTTCAAGCATCATCACGTCGCGTCGCGTTTACGGTGTGAACTGACCCTTAGAGTCGTCATTCGCTCGCACCGCAGTCGGGGCGATGACCAAATTATTGCTAAGAACAAGTCCCAACGGCTGCCCCAATCGAGACGCGCCCAATTCACTCAATGCCGCGTCGCCTCCGCCGTATCTCGATACGATCTGAATTTTGCATCAAATCGTACTGTTTTCATTAAAATAAACGAACACAAATAAAGCATTTCAAACTTAAGCTTAAATTGTTTTCATGTTGACTTAGATTTGACTGTAATATAGGTAATTAATTCACCTATTTAGACGCGCCCACCCTTTGGCACAGATAGTGTTTGACTATAAATACACTTGGATAGATACACTATACCTACCTGTGATATAATACAATTAGTTTTTGAATCAAAGTCAAGAATGCATACACAAAATACTTAGGTAGGTATATGTAAACTTACACACAACCAGGTACCTACTTCATAAAACGTCTGAAGCTTATAAATAGGCTATCCTAACGAATTGTACCTCAGAAAACATAATAGTAGGTACAAGTGCTAATTCATATTATAAATGCGAATGAGAGTTTGTTTGTTATATAACTAACAACCGATCATCATTAATTTTTTATACACGTTGTCGGGTTACAGAAAAGTACATACATCATACATACATACATACCTTTCATCCAAAAAAGTACTGTCCCCAAGGGATCATGTAAATATACATAAAGATTTAATAAATGTTTTTAGTTAAATAATTTATTTAACTAATTTCTAATAATGCTTTCCTATAATTTAAATTCATACATGTAATGTTTCTTTCTGTGAGGGTTGTCTTTAGTTGGTAAGCCTTTTCAAATAAATAAATAAACAAGCAAACACACACACACACACACACACATAAAAAAGAGGCGCGGACGAAGTCGCGGGCAAAAGCATTATAATTCCGACCGAAATTTCTGTCCAGCAACTCTCACCTATATGAATTCTCGTTAATGTATAATTAAACCGAGTTATTCTGGTATCAGACAAAAGACAAGAAATTCCACGCGTTCAGAAATGCGTCACTCGGAGAATTGAAAACTTTAAATAGTCAATCACGAGTGCCGGTGTGGCTAATCTCGCATTCACAGCCACAATAGAGGTAACGAACGGACAAACGGACAGACGCGTTAATAAGACGCGCGTGGGCGGCTTTATGTCAACGTTATTTATGATGAGGATAGCTTTTTCTCATTTTTTTGCCTCGGAAACTACGCACCAATAGCGCTCGCCTATCCTATTCCAAATTTAAAAACAATATCCTAATTCTTCATTGAATTGAATATACATGATGGGTACTTAATCTAGGATGATTATAGTATGCATTATAGAATGGTTATTAATAATAATAATAATACGTTTATTTCAGACACCTAGTGTCCATATAGTGTTAGTAATACAAGAAAAGTTTAAAAACTATGTTAGTAATAGTATTTACAAAGTGAAAGTATGGTTTGTGTCCACATCTATAATATATTAAATAATATTCAAATTTGTGTTAAATTGATCAATGAAAATAATAATCACTTATTTTAGAAATAAAATCCATATAGGTAGCTACCAAATTTAAAGTAAATTTAGGTAAAATACAACAACTACATACTATCAGTAGGTACATAGTATCAATATAAAAAATGCAAAGTGAATATATCGCGACTAGAATTTGAACGTACGTCTAAGACTCTACGTAATTATGGGTCATGCCATTGATGCTACCGCGCGAACAATACCGCATGCGAAGATTAGTTTATAATATACCAACTTCAAAAGACAAAAGAAAAAGAAGTCACAAATTTTATTAGCGACATAAAAATCTTTTAAGTACTTATTTTGATACTTAAATAAAAGCAAGAGGACAGCGTCCGTCGCGTTGAGAGGAAATCGTTATCTTAACGACTGCATATTTATGTAAAATCTGAGTAAGAGTAAGAGAGAGAGAGTCTGGAAATGTCCTTTGGAGTGCAGCAGACGATAAGGGGGCGCCCACTATCGCGCCGTAAGTTCATGTGCCAGCTATCGACCCCACGTTTATATACATAACATCACAGCCGATCATAAATTCCACAAATACGCAGAAATTATGATAAGGCTAGTTTCAATTTGTAAAGTTAATCGCGAGGCCGCCGGGTTAATGGTTTGTTAAAATTAATTTAAAGACGTTTTAATAAACAATTGCACGTAAACAAAACAGCGTAAAATATTTAAACAGTGATATTATCAGCTGAATCGATTCCCGAGACAGAATCTCACTTATTCTGTGTATATACTGTTTGTTTCTTTAGATATCAAATTAAAAATGGATTGGCGCGTAAAACTTTCATCCGCGGCCTTAAAACAAGTGTAAACGCTCCCCCCACGATACTTTTCGAGCGATAAATCTGCTCGCGAATCGAACGAATCCGTGCGCTAAACATCGCTCATGCATCTATTTTTAAACGCGCCGAGAAAAACACTCATAGCTAACGAAACGGCCAGTTGAAAATGTTTCGGGATTCGGAGCGAGTTTAACCTTCGGAGAACGTAAAGAAAAGCATATTTCAAATTTAGAACGGTGTTGCAGCTTAAAAAAATTAAACAATAATACAATAATTATAGACATGTATATCATCTGTACTTGCATCTAACAATGCCTTATAATACATACTAGAAGCACATAGTAGTGACAGGGTGAAATAACAGCACGTGTGCTGTTGTGTTTCGGTGATTAAGGAAAGGATGCCAGAACCCATTTCCCTATGCCTTCCCTTATCCTTAATTCTGCTAAGTTAGGCAGCGCACTTGCATTTGCTTATGTTATCTTATTAAAGTCAATGTCAAGTATTTATCATTTAAGTATAAATATTTTATAATTATAAATTTTATATGCGAAAGATATCAGATCCAGATGTCAATGTGCCCAGCGTTGATGCATTGCAGCATTACCTTGTTGAAGCGGGATTATAGTCCAGTTCTTGGATAGCTTTATTCGCGAAAAACTGCTGGATTTTTTTTTTAAATCTTTTTCGATTGATTAACTGCTTCGAGATATTAGACAAATATAGTGACCTTGAATGCGTTTACTGTTAACTTCATTGTAGGTGTACTCTTTTGTCACCAGTATCGCGAGTTAGGTCTAGTTTGTTTGTGGTTTATTGACACGTGTCAGTGTTGTCGCGTCGGTGACAACATGCGCCGTGTCCCCATGCGGATGAGCAAATGGAATAATGGACGTCTGGGCCCGCATCCGGCGCGGGAGTCGGATACAACTCTTGCAACGCTCTGGATACAATTTTTCAATTAAATCGACCAGACAGAAGATCCCTAATAGGTGTCGTTAAGAAGCAGCGTACCCGATTTTCGAACTGTCCCCGTAACGAGGACATTTTATTAGTATTTATGGTCGTCGCTCGTGAAACAAACGCTACGAACATTCTTTAGGCTCTTACGCTCGGGTTATCATGAATGAAACGGAATTTATGACTAGCGCCCGCTTTAATACACAGCTGTTATGTTCGAATGGTCTGTGTCAACCTGTCATAGCTCGCACCGAGTGGTACATCTCAATTTGGCCGGCTAACGAGTAATATATAAAGATTTTTCTAAGTTTTACGGTCGAATTACGTGTGGGCCGTAGAGAGCGCAGTAAAATTCGATACAAGCGTCGCGGTCTGACTAACGACCCTCTGATTTACCACTATCAATATAAAGAATACGTTTAAACACACCTTAACGATTACCAAGGCACTCAAACACTTGTCAGTTTAATAGGTATCTATATGCAAATTTATACATATTATAAAATGAGGCGCTGTCCGCTTCTGTCTGTTTCTCTGCTGATTTCTTCTAAACCACTCAACGGATTTTGATACGTTTTTACTAATAGAAAGAGCGATTGTCTTAAATCTCGTGTCGTTCATAAAAAAAAAACACAACGACATCATTAAGTTTTATCATCGTGCTGAATAAAAATTCAAAAACCTATGAACATGGTACAAGTTTAGTGACTCCATGATGATTTAACATTTGACAGTAAATGTCAATTATGTCAATTACAACTACATATTAAACTAATTATTAATTGTTGAATAGACTCCCAAATTAATTTATATTGTCATAAAAATTAATTTGGGATTAATTTATACTGTCATCTTCATCTCGACACCCATTGCACACAATTTTGTAGATTTTTATTAATGTTATTTATTATTTATTGCGAATATATATATACTTACTATTGAGTTCGTTATAATAAATCATATACTGTTAAAAAGGAAATAAAATATTGATTTGTCATTATAACTTTATGAGATTAACTTAGTAGGTAAGAAATCTTTAGAAATGTTTCAGTAAGTTATTTGAAAGTGTACACTTCAATGCAACAAATAATATCTATCATGTTTTTTATTTAACTGCTTTTTTCAACACTTAAATTATTTTTTATTTTTTGGTAAGCACACTATAATGTATCTAAAGCAATTTTTATCTATTACATTTTATGGCTATATTACCTACTAAATGGATTCTGATGAGTTGTATAAAGTTTTTAACTTGATACCCATCAAAAGTTACTTATTATTTTTTACCAATATGATATGGTACCTACCTATATGGGACATTAGTTTTATCATTAGTTTTAATAGCCACATAAGTCATACATAGCAAACAAACATAAGAAAACATAAGAAATTTTATATTTGAAAGAGTGAACTCTAAATTTTTTTTTATAACAGCATCATCGGTGAAAAATTTATATGTTATTATTAGGTATTGTGAGCCATTCGTATACATTATACAGTGTTACGAATCGGTTCTGGTGGCCCCCTAGACATGTGAATGCGATGCCAGATGACACTCGCGAAAGGGACGGAACAACTCGCGAAGGAATGTCAGAGCGAGAGGCGAGATGTTAAGGGTGGCATTCATCATGTCCCACCCCGTGTCGGGAACAAGTGACGTTTCTGTCTTCCCCAACCGTGTCTGCGTCCGAAAACCTTGTCCCGTTTTAGTTAGACCTCTTTTGAATGAAAAATCTTATGTGCAACACTAAGAAGGTTTTAGCTTCGGTGTTCCTACACGTTACTCATAATATTGTTACCGCAAAAGAGTTAATTTTTTTACTTCTCGGAATCAACCTACGCTAATCTCGAAACCGCAACTCGTAAAAAACTACAACCCACGGGCCGTATTTTGAGAAAATTTAAATAACCGATGCGATTAATATCTTCAGGGTTTAATTAGCGCAACGCAGTTCGAAACTCGTCAAGTTTTGACGGCCTGACATATGTCTTTTATGCCCACGACAATGCGTTGGCTAAAGTCAAAAATTTTTAATTATATTACCGTCCTACCTATAAAATATCCACACTAATGATAAAACGAAACACTCGAGAGCCATACGGCTCGCAAAAACCGGCCGTTCAAAACTTATTACTCGGTAAAGATTCACAGCGAGAGAAAAAACCACAAGAATGCCATTTAAAAAAATTAAAACGTACGATGTTCTTTTTTCTTATGGCAAACCAAATGGACTAAAGGTTATCTCGAAGGAAAAAAGGCGGGACAGAACGATTCCATTTTTAAAACGTATCATTTAATTTTGGAACCGGCTCTCTGGACGTCAAAAGGTAGTCATTACATATTTGTGGCCGGGATCGCTTAGCGCCCGATGTTTCACGATAGATTACAATTCTATTTTTGAATCACCACCTTTACGATAAAGGATCTTTTTAAAGAGGTTTAATATGGATAAATTAAAAAATACTTTCAAAGAAATTTCATAAATACACGAAAACTTACAACGATTTTAATTGAAATGAAGTGTTAAATGCAATTATTACAGAATTTAATTACACTCATTATCTTTTCGCATCGGTTTGAGAAACGAGTCCGACCTAATTAATTAAAAACAAAATGGTATGCTAGAGTTTCTTTGTCACATGATTTTCAACATGTGTAGTACATATTTAAAACTCATCACCACCACATGTAAAATTGTCAAACTTGAACTCGGTGACGTCATGGATTCAAAGTGTCATTGCGGCCTGAGCATTGAGCAGCATGTATGCAGTGTTTGATTGATTATGACATTTTCAAAACACTGTCCATGATTTTCTGTACATCGTGTGAAAATTCAATTTCATATTCGTACTAACAAGTATGAAAATGGAGGTTTGATTTATATAAATAAGTAATCAATATTGTAGCATTCAAGTTCACTCCTAATAACTTATTTAAGTTTACTCTGAAAGTTCATTCTTAGTCAAATTCATCTGCAGCCATTTTTTCTTCACATGACAATAACAAAGATATTCCTTCATCCTTCATCAACAGCTGACTTTGACAGGTCCAGTGATGTTTGTGTCAAACACAAACACAACATTTTATGGCCTGCTCACTAGCTATTTTGTTTTGACCGAAACTGTCTACCGTTTTTCATACACAATTATTCATTTACAATAAAACTAATACACTTTTTCTCAATAGTTATCTCTATGAACATAGAACTTATTTGTTCAATTGTATTCGTATTTATTTTCTGTTTATATGTCAAACTCATAGTTTATTAGTTTATTTTAAGGAGTATAACCCCAAAAGCATTCCTCGTATGTAGTTCGAATGATATCGCTTCTACGATCAGGTAGCGTGCGTGGCACTATTTAATGAACTAAAACGAATGCGTCGCGCTTCCTGGACGCCATCTTGAAAATATGACAGTTTTGTTGTTCTAAATTCTAAAGCCACCTTCATGACCATATTTTCTGCTGATATTGAATAACTTCACACCAAAAGCTGAATATTATTTGATAGATATTTGTTAATATAATTTAGATATATATAATAAGCGGCGTATTATTTTATTACCAACAAAACTATAAAACTTTGTAAACATCACAGTACATACACTAAAGTACTGCCAGCTATTGTTTTCAAGCAATACCAATAAAAATTCCTACTCGAGCGCCATTTTCATATCACTTTACAAAAACAAACGTTCCCGAGACATTTTAAATTCGCATCTAATTTACAATAACGTTAAGATTGATTCTTGAATGACTTTCTCGTATCTTTAAATGGCTTATACTAAAAGTTTGATTACTCAATTTTATGTACGTGTTCTTTATTACCAGTGAATAGAGTTTAAAATAAAATATCAACGTTGCCGATGCAGTTCTCATATCAACATGCGTTTGATGTTAAAATGATTTAAAGAGACTTTTACGATGTCGATTAATGTGATTTTAAAATTATTGCAACTACAACTCTAATTACCTACTTTACTTAAAACTTACAATACTTTTTCTTTTCATTTTTTAAATTCATTTTAATAATACTTAGTACTTAGTGGAAATATATTTTAATTTTTTTTTTTAAATAAGTATTATACAATTAATGTCCTCAAATTAATTTGACATTGATACTACTAATTTATCATTGTTACGCGCACATTAGCAAATAATAAATCCTTATGTAAACGTTTAATTATTTATGGATAACATTATCATTAGTCGATAAATATAGTGTATTAACAAGATTAAAAAAATGATAATAACATAGAGTCGACTGACTGTTTTCGAGTCCGGTGGTAAAACAGAATAGTATAAATATAACAGATAAATTTTCATAAAAAGTAAAGTTCTGCTTTTCGTAGTCATGAATTGGACAGCTTACCTGGCAGTTACCCTTTCGGAAGTCCAATATGAAATTAACAGTACTTATGTGTGTTGATTTCATCTATAATCTATTGAGTTTGAATAAACTCAAAAACTACTAGACCGATTTTGTAAATTCTTTCACCTATAGAAAGCTACATTACCAGAGAGTAACTTAGGCTATATTCTATAAAGTTACACAGAAGAAGTCGCGTGCAACGGCTAGTTAATATTATAAAGAGAAAATATTTGTATTTTTGTTTCAAGTAATGAACAAACCCAAAAACGACTGTACAGATTTTAAAAGTTCTTTCACCTATTGAAAGCTACATTATCAGAGAGTAACCATAACCATAGGCTATATTTTTATAAAGTTACTCGGGCGAAGTCGCGTGTAACAGCTAGTCATTAATACGTGTGCGTGAGTAAGTCCACCTACCACACTTTAACATAAAAAAGTCAAAATTAGCTTCAACTATTTAATTCAATTAGATCACCCAATCGTAGGTACAAATGTTGATAGGTAAACCTATCTTTAGTGATTGTTTGCGTGTTAATTATAGTACTTAATAATTGTACACCAACATAATAGGTATATGCACCATACTGCGTTTAATAATGCGTATATAGTCAGTCTACTTTGAAATCTTATTTATCAAGAAAACGTCATTAATTTCCACTGCTAGAAGGGACATCGATAGAATTGTATTATAGCAAAAATAGAAATTAGCAGGATACTTATTTATGGGATTTTTTAATACCATTACATGCCTTATTCATAAAAATGGATCGCCCACGAAGGGAGAAAACCTCTGAGAATTTCTATTTCATAAATATGTAGATCTATCTCTAGGACGACACGTTTGGTCTAGTGGCTAGTAACCCTAACTGTTAACCAAAAGGTCGTGGGTTCGAATCCCGCTAGGGGCAAATGTTTATGTGAACATTTTACCTGTGTACAAGAGTCATGGATGTTTTGTATTTATAATGAGTATGTATTAACAAAAAAAAAATATTATTTTTTTTATAATAATCTCAGGCAGTTTATTATACGGTTTTATAATAAACTGCCTGAGATGATAAGAGCCTTATCTATAAATAAATTTAAAGGTGTCATTAAAGCCAAACTCCTCTCGAAAGGTCAATGATTATTTAAGTGACAATGAAGCCTGGATTTAAAGCTTGGATCCGGAGCTCATAGTATGTTTTGCTTAGTATTGTATATAGACTTTATGTTTGTATTAAGTGTACTTGATCGTAATTTTTATATTTTAAAGATGACAAAAAGAATAGTATCCTGAGTTTCTTTCGGGGTTTCTTCTCAGGATCGTCATCTTGGCTTTTTTTCCGAAACCCTAGTAAATTTAAATTTATAATGACGATCATAAGAGTTTCTTGAGAAACCTAATTGATAAATAAATATTTTGATTTTGATTTTTGAATCTATGTAGTATATCAACTGTCTGGTATCCATAGGTAATACAAGCATTAGTTGCTTACTGTGGAACTAGATGGTGCTGTGTAGAATGTGTGTAGATATTTATCTCTCTATCTATACTTAATATAGTAATTAATAGAAATTGAATAATGATCCCATGTTTTAATGGTTAAGAGAAATGTCTGCATGTCTTAAAAAACTGCCAATCTCGCATTAGGCTAATCCACAACTCCTCACCCAGAGGAGGTCTCAGTCCAGGCTGATAACTACTTATATGTTATACAAATTATATGTTATAGGTACCAAATACGTAATGTACAAAGTATATATTGAAAACATCTACAGTTAAGCTAGTCTCTAATCACAGTGATAATACTACGAAGCAAAATTATAGCAAAACGAAAAATATAATATCTATGACTTCGCTTTGAATACCACTTCGATTATGTCACATAGCCTGTCTGTCTGTATTTTCTTTTTGTAAATAACATTTTCAAATCAGTATACACAAATATGTACCTTAAAACAACCGTTTAAAGTTCACTTTTGTGACATGTTTCCATCAGACAGAAATGTAGGTATTGTTGGTTGTTTCATTTAATTTACCCACCTATCTAAATAATTTTATACCTAGATATGCTCCTATTGTTTCAGAGTAAAAAATAAGTAGATAGGCACATGTACATAAAATCTTTGCTATAAGGTAATTAATATTATATATGCGAACATTTATAGACAATCACGTGTAACTTGTAACGTAACGTTACCTAACGTGACCCTATGCCTTTTTATTGAATTGGTATATTACGAGGAACACTTGTGGCTGCCAAAGCAGCAAGATAGGTCTGAAATTACGGATTAGAAATTATGTACCTACACTTATGAAAATGCAAGAAAATCTGAGAAAACCAGAATTCTTGTAATCAACTTTTATATTTTTTTGCTAATATATTTAATTTAGGTACCTAGTCCTAAGAAAAAGTCTCATCTCTATAAATCTCCATAATTCTAAAATTTGCAAACCGGTAGACAGTTTTTTTTGTTTTATATATATACCTATGTATATAGCAAACAAAAGCGAAATCATAACAATTAGTTTTTGCCAGCGATTTCGTCCGCGACCCTTTTCTTAAACGCTAAAACATTTATATTCAGTCCTTATTGCTTATATATTTTTGTCACAAGTTAAATTTTCATTTTTATTTTATGATGATTCTTCGAGAACAGTACTTTTGTACTGTAACCCTGACCCTATGTCCTTTTCTGTAACCCTGACATCGTGTATGCGAAATTTCACGATGATCGGTTGAGTAGTTAAAACGGGAAAGCTAAACAAACAAACTCACTTTCGCATTTACAATATTAATTAGGATGTCTTAAGATAAAATTTAAATAATTTTTAACTTAAACATTTTCGGTTGTAGTAATAATTACTTTATTACATACCATTTTATGACAAGCCTAGTATCGATCGAGGCATAACGCTGACTCACGATATTTGATGGCGGACTAGAGTGCTTTCAATACTGTTATTAATAAGCAAAGGCCGTTCGGTAAACACTGTGTTACACTGTGTCACTCTGTTGTAACACTGTGTTGTATTACAATATTTCACTCACTGCACAGAATAACTCACTGTAAGTGAGTACATGCAAGGGCATGTTAGTGTTAAAATGTATTGGTTTTTTTTTAATAATAGAAACAAAATAAAATGCATCTATTCTTGTTTAATGAAATATTTTATATTATTCAATTAATTATGCAATTTTAATCTTATGCACTGACCAGTAATTAGAGAAAATTTGTTCTTTTATTCAGCAACTGTTAATAAATTGTACCTATATATAGGTGAGTTAACTAAAGTTGGCACGTTCACAGTACTCACACCAATGCATTTTTGATATACATTATAAAAAAATAAATACAAAAAAAAAGATATTTTAACCAATTTCGCAATGTTTATGAAATCTGTTATATGGTATATATGCGCAATGTGTCAATGTGTTGCGTTAACTTGCCTAGGTATACTAAAAGAAACTACATATGTTGCCGTATAGCAAGACAGATTATTATAGATAGATATAAAAAATCGTGAAATTTATATTAGTTAAAAAAAGAATAAATTATATGAGTGCACTTCGAATAATGCTCTCACAAAGAACTTTTCATTGGCAAAAAGTTAAAAATATTATCTCTGGTTTGATGTTAAGTAAAAAAAAATTTAAAAACTATGTAATAATGACGTTGAAAAAAAAAAATTAGAATAATAGTTCTAATGTACGTGTACAATTGTGTTTTGAAGTGTTTTGACGCAAATTAACATTTAACTGCATTTTTAATTTGAAAATTAAATTATTTTCGCGACGCCTTTTGCCCTTTTAGTATTGTTTTGTAATCTTAAATATTTTAATAAACTTTTTTTAAATACATTAATATTAAATATTATGTAAATCTTTAATTTATCTTGCAGACTGTATCGTCTTTAAGTATGGGTGTTATCTAATATAGACATTGTAAACGAATTTATAAATATTAACTTCCATTGGTTATTGTATATTTTAAAAATAGTGCCAAACAATTTTAACTGTTAATACAAAGAAGGAAAATATATTTAAAACGTATAATTACTCAAACGTACGTTACATTCGAGAGCCAAAGGTTAATACAAAATTTTACACGCCCTCCTTAAGAATTCTCAATAAGTCTTTAAAATTTTTTCATTGTTCTCTCCAAATGTGTGTAACATTTGGAAATACCTACGCGTTTATGGACATTTAATAATATTAGACTTTGTTATATTAAGGCATTATATGTGTACTATATACCATGCACTCATATGTAAAAGGAATGCTATCTCATATACTCTGCATTACTATCTATACATTTGCATGAAAATCAAAAAAAGTATGTAAATAACTTGCTTAAAGAAATAGCACCTATTATAATTTACCACACATATACTGTCGTAAATTACATATATTTCATTTTTTTATTATAATCCCCCGATTTCTGAACAAGAGTTATCTCGAGGAATTTTGTCAATTTGTGTATGCTTTAAAAACTCGAGAATGCGTTGGCCGGATTTAATTCGGTTATCAAATATGGAAAGAGGGATAAACTGGGTAGATTTTTATCTATAATATAAAAATGAATCCCTATATGTGTTGCTAAGCGCAAAACTCGAGAACGGCTGAACCGATTTTAATTCTGTCTTCACTCATGGATAGAGGGATAATCAGGGAAGGTTTTTACGTAATAAAATGCACCCGGGCGAAGCCGGGAACGAGTCGCTAGTATATATATAAAAAGGGTCAAAGGTTTTTTCGATGACATTTCAATCTAACAAACATGATCGCAAATGAGTTATCATTGTAAAATTTTTGAACGGGCTATATAATATATTATTAAAAATGTAACACAATAACCCCATTAAAACGTAATTATATATGAAGAAAAAAAAACATATTTTGGGCCTGTCATTTTAGAGTGTATAATCTCCTTAAAAGCTAAAGAATATATTTTAAAAGCTCGCATTTAATTGATGGAAGATAGCCGAACCGACGATGAGTTCACTATTTTAATGAATATTCAAGTGGGTGTAAGCCTTCGGCGTGCTTTTTGTTTAAAAAAGCTTTTAATTGTTCTTTGGAGAGGCGTGAGGTACCTCAAAAGCCTTTCAGATAACTCCAGACACATTTATAGGAACATAATAATAATTATAGGAAGTATATACAGTTTATTACTTACAATATACTTAATATAACTAGAAAGTTTTCAGCTAAAATATCAATGTGAAAATATCTATCACTGCAAGCTCGGACTAGGATAGGATTTTTAGAATATTATGTTCACAAAGGTTAATTCATAAAGGACATATATTTCTTTTGGTATTCTACATTTAGCCTAAAGAGACTGAAATTGTATTTCGCGGCTCTCACATAATCACACACGCACGCACTGTCTTGAGGCATAGTGTTGCCAGTGTTAATATTTGATATTGCAAACACACTCACTTGAGGCATAGTTGCCAGTATTAATATCTGCTAGGTACATACAACTGGCACTACTAAACTTGAGGCATAACGTTGTCAGTATTAATACACACGTGCTTGAGTATTAGGGTTTCTAGTATTAATATTTGGTATAACACACACACACACACACTAACACACTTGAGGCATAGTGTTGCCAGTATTAATGTTCTAATTTGTGATTAATTGTGATTTTCAGTACGACGAAAGCCTCCACGGCGGAGGCTACATGGAGGGCGGCGCGATGTACCACGAGCACAGGCTGACGCACCCACACCTGCCGCCGGTGCACTACCCACCGCCGGCGGCGCCTGCACACGCGCTGCCCGGCGAGCCCCTCGTCCACAAGCGAGACAAGGACGCCATATACGGGTCAGTGGTAACGTGTGGATTCAATCTTAAGCATTGGCCATGGTTTTTTTTAATATTAAGATCTACAGCTACAGGCTGAGAACCACTTGATGGTAGGTAGCTACCGTCGCCTAATAACACAAGCAACGCCGCCATAGTAAAATTCCTTTCAAAATTTTCAATATAAGTTTAACTACGGCATATAGCGAAACGTTCACGCCAAAGAAAGATGCCACTTGCTGGATCGGATTGAAAAGTTCGATAGACCAGCTGGCGATCGACTTGAGGGTAGGTGTCTACCGTCTCCTATAAACTCCACCAAGAAGGAAAGCAGGTGCGTCGCTATTAGTTTTATTAAAAGATTATCATGAAATTTTACAAACACGTCAGGGATACAAAAAAGCACATAGGGTAACTTTCATCCAGAAAAAAGTAGTGTTTCTGAGGAATCATATATAAAAAATGCAACGCTTGACAAAAATTAAACATCTAAGAAAAAGGGGTGCAGACAAAGTCGCGGGGAAAAGTCAGTAAAATATAAGAAATAAGAGGGAGATAGGAAAATGAGCCTTGGCATACCTTACTCTACTTCACTCACACAGTAACAACAGAACTCTTTCTTACTGTGTGGCGGTCTTCTGTAAAGGGATGATTATTACCAATGGTAGTGGATGCCATTGGTTATAGAAAATAGTTTTGAGTCTTGAGTTTTGAGCCCAGCATAGATGTGATGAGTTTGTTAATCAAAAACGTGCCTCGTATACTAAGTGTTAAGATATTCCCATTATGACATTAAGTTAAGAGTCTACATTCCGTTTTTTATGTATGGGTAAAGCATCATAAAGCACTCTTTTATTATGAAAGTGTGTGATTCAATGATATGGCGACATAAAGGCGCAACCTTTGCCACTTAATCCACCATTTACCACAATCTCAGGTTTATCTGATCAAAACTTGTCAAAGAGAGTTGAAGGAGCTATTTAGGTGTGGCCTCGTCGTTAGCGGGGCACATATATATTTATTATGATATTAGTAGCTTTTGTTCGCAAATTCGTCAGCGTATTTTTAGAAATCATAGAAAAATATGTTTTAATAATTTTATTTACTTATTTAAGAAATTGCATAATGACAAGTTTACGGCAGCGCACTGGCAGTACCTACCTGTGGCGTTGCTTAGGCGACGATGGCCACCTACCATCAAGTGGAACGTTAGCCTGTCTGACGGTGTGACGACCTTGACAAAAAAAATATTTTATGAAACTTGTAAAATTATTAAAAATTTCTGCACATCACACAAATACTACAATAACACTTTTTAAATAAATTTAATATTAAAATTCCATAGAACACAAGTACATATTTAATGTAGTTATAATTTCGTAATTTACTGCAAACTTGCCTGCAATACTTAGTGTGTCTTTACAAAAAGTATAGTATAGTTAACGTGTGTTAGTACAAGTACAAATATCTAAATATCCCGAGGGAGTAATTCCCATGCAAAGGTCAGAAGACTTTTTTCTGATTATAGTTTTAATGGCGTGGTTATACGTCGCTAAGTTGGAGCGATTAAAAAGTAATTTATAGGCCTCCCGATACGCTACGTTTAGTTCAACGAAAGTTACCGTTTTTGCACCACTTTCCTATGCACCTATACTCTGTATGGTCATTGTTAGTAATGAAATTGTTATTAAATAGGAGGAAAAAGTACATTCAAGTAATACTTGAATGTACTTAATATTATGAATGAAAATATTGATTAATTAATTCACATGAGAATATTTTTGCCCGCGACTTCGTCCGTGTCCCTCAGGAGCAGTAGGTACATTATCTGGATGAAGAGTACACTATATATTTTTCTGTACCCCTGACAACGTGTGCAATATTTTATGATAAACGGTTGATTAGTGAAGGAAAAAAGAAGACATGAAAGTTTTTCGCATTTATCATATTAATTAATAGTAATTAATCAAGAAATTATTCAAAATGGACATTTAATATCGAGGTACAAATAAGGTGACAGTCCTCCAACAGTGATGTAGTTATTACCCGCTGCAAATGGAGCCCCACCCTTATTCCATAGTTATGACGAAACTGCAGATCATATCGACATCACGTCTCCTCAATCTCATATCTAATCTAAACTCTCCATATCTGGAACAACACTTTTTTGGCCACTCGACTCAATCAGTGAAGAGTTTATTATGGACAAAAGGTTTTAAATTAATTCATTAAAGTACTTGGGAATTTTAACGAGTTTTTGCAGTACCTATGTGTGACATTTATCTGTATTATTAAGTCACTAGTTTTTGCCCGTGACTTTGGCCTTTTTACCTAAGCATTAAAAAATAAAAAATCATTACAAAAATATACGAGTAATAATTTATTCAATCTTTGTTGCTCATATATTTCTGTCAGGCGTTGATTTCTTAATATTTTTATATCATACAGTAGGTACTTTTTTCTGGATGAAAGGTACCTTATTACCTTTACTGTATCCCTGATATGTGTATGAATTTGTCCACGTTGAAAAGGTAACAGACAGACAAAATTGCCAATAATATTAGCATGGATTAAAATATTTCCACGTTTGTTTTCTCAGGCATCCGCTATTTCCTCTCCTGGCTCTGATCTTTGAGAAATGTGAGCTAGCAACGTGCACCCCACGGGACCCTGGAGTGGCGGGGGGAGACGTATGTTCTTCAGAGTCGTTTAATGAAGACATCGCAGTCTTCAGCAAACAGGTGAGCAAACAGCAAACAATATTAATATAATATAGAAAAAAGGGATATGTACTACTTTTCTCGTGTCTTAATCAAATCGAAAGATCACCAGGGTATATTGAGCAGTAACAGTCTTTTTAACAGACAAGGTTAAAAGTCACAAATTTCTTACAAATAGAAGACTAGATTATATTTTATAATAATATGAAATAATAGGAGTAAGTAGGTACTTATACAAAGAATAATCCAAGGATAAAATTCTACTAGACAAGTGTTATTTAGTCAGATTAATCAGAGCGGTATTGGAGTTTAAAAAGAAATAATTTTTATAAAATATTCTATAAGTTAATAGAAGTACCTACCTACTAAGTTAATTTAATTCCAATATTGATAACACAAACAATTTTTCCGGCGAAATATAGCAGAGTATTTTTTTTAAAGTTCACCGTAATAAAAATCAATGCATCCCCCAATTTCCATACTATACAGAGAGCCCGTTCTGAAGCCTCCGACGAAAATTACTCGCCAAACGAATACTGGCTGAATAAGTTCGTACCCAGCGCACCTGCTTCCAAAAAAAAAAAAGAAAGAAAGAATGCATTCGAATATTAAAATGTCGCATACAAAATGGCTGCTCGTAAATCATTACCGCCAATTCCTTTTAATAAACTATAAAGTGTTATTTAGTTACGGTAAATCTGATCGATGCAAATTTTTAATGCGTCCGTAGCCGTTTTACATTGTTATGCATTAAAATGATGGCTTTTCTTCGTAAGCAAATTTAAAATTGCCTACTTACCAATCGATCGCAAATTGATTTGTTACGATTTTGTTTTTAATTTCGTGACGCAATCAGACGTCAACGAAATGTAGCAAGACTATTTCAATAGAGTTCGTTTTTTGTCTACTATCGAACAATTTAGAATTATTTCGAATTCGAATTTCGAAAAATAAAAATATAGCGCCTGACAAAATATGTAAAGCTTTTGCCTAGCGTAGGATTTTTATGTTTAGATAGCTGGTGCTCTATTGGAATATTTAGCCTATGTCCATCCTAAAATTATACCTATTCTAACTATTGGTGAAAAAATTATTAAATTGGATGAGTAATATCGAAATATTACCTCTTACATAATTATAAACAAACATACCTACAAATTTTACCTCTTTATAGATCAATAATTGGTTCTAGAAACGAAGTGACGTCACTATTCAGTTATAAGTAATTTCCTCTTTGAAGATAGTGATTGTCATTGTTTACATTTCCACTAACAATGAAATCGAAAAATCCATTTAACTACTTCTGCTCTTTTTACATCTCAGACATTTTGTAAAATGCAATGTCTTTATAATACTCGTGCGTGACTTACTCAATCGTGATCTACGATGACAAGTTTGTAAGTTTAAGCCAACAAATACAATAAAAAACGAATTCAAAACCGTTGCTGAATCTTCATATTGTAATTGAAAAAGTTTTTTGGGGTTTAGTGCAATATTGACAAAGAATTTAGTTCCAGCTAGCATATAAAATAACTAGTCTTGATATCTTTATTGTTTTAAAAACTCAATAAATAATCTAATTGCCAACAACTTTATATGAACTCATTGATGGAGTGGTTAAGTTAGCTTAGCTCAGACTCGGGGGTCCTAGGTTCGATCCTGGCAGGGCCAACTTTGAAAATGAAATGATTAAAGTTGGCTCAAGTTTGGATATGACGAGTAGTGACAGGGCACACTGCTTTCGCAGTCATAATTGGAAAGCCCGTCTGGCAGCAGAAACCACCTCTTTCAGAAGACCACAGTGAAATAAAAGCACATAAGCTTTTATTGTGCTACTGTTGGTGTGCTGTTGTTAGTATATTACTACTACAAAACGCAGTGTGCCCTGAAACTACTCGTCATATCTAGACCAGAGGCAACTTTGCCTCTGGAATGAATCGAACCCGGAACCCCTGAGACAGGCGACGAAGGTAAACACTTTAACCACTACATCAATGGTCTCGTCAAATTTCACGTTGATCTTCTGTCATAATTTATGACAGCAAAACGCAGTATGCCCTGTTAAAGATTATGCAAAAAATTAAATAATCAGAAGTACCCTATCCACTTATAAAAATACTTCCATTTAGGAAAGTGTTTCCGAAGGGACCATTTATCGGGTATTTTTATTTATTGTATTCCTCGTAATGACATGACACGGCAAATCGTCAACTAACACCTATTATTTGAGTAACAAAAAGCCTCATAAATAGAGCCATTTTATACCAATTCGGTTTTGAAACAGGTAATCTGGACACAAACCGACAATCAAGGGCCTGTGTAATTTTATAAATTTATAATACCGCAATTTCTTTGTGGGTTTTCTCTTTTTTTACTATTGGCATAAATAGGCGTTGACATGTTGTGGTTGTGTATAATTTAAAAAAAGTAACATTTGACGTCTTCGGTCGGTACTTAAAAAGGTTTCATACCTATAGTACGAATTCTGCCGGAAGTGACATCGTATCGGCGCGGCGTTGGTTCTTATTTTGAATTTCACTTTTTAACCGCCATCTGAATCGTTATCAGTCAAAGACTTCATTGTATGGTAATTATTTGAAGTAAATTGTATTTATAACTGTAATATTGTAAACAATGTTGACCCGTGTGCACTTTCTTGAGATAACCTCGTCAGTGTCGGGGAACTGACCACTCTAATGTTATTTATTAGTTTCTATTTTACATTGAGTTAGGTTTGGTGTTTCACATTGAGTTAGTTTGACCTGTCTGTCTGTGGCATCATAGCTCCCAAATAAGCACCGATGTTGATGTAGCTTGTTTTTGTTTAAAAGGTGATGTCAACGAGATGGTTCCTAGTTATAACTTATGAAGATCTGTTCAAGCGTTTGAAGATCATCAGCTCATTTCTTAGTTGACGAAGGTATCTATGTACTTGCTGTGTTTCCTTGATATTGTAACCTTGAACTGAGGGTGCAGCATCAAGTACTCCTCAGCAACTTACAGCAAATATAGCGTGTTCGGATTCATTTAGAATGTCGGGGGTTATTTTATAATTTTTAATTATAATTAAAAATTATTGTTACAACGACACATTGTCACAATAAATTATAAAATCACAATGTCGCTGACACGCCGCCGATAGTGTTAATAAACGCATTATCATACAACGGTTGTGTTGTGGTTGTAGGTTGTAAAAAAAAATACGATTTATCATGTTTTAGACACGTAACGCGTACATATTACTAATAGTCGGTTTTAATTACGCCAATAAAACGTTTATCGGTAGCCGTGGCACGTGAAATTATCGGGAAGAGAGATAAAATTCGCGCCCTCTCACTCTAACGCTCCGTTTCACGTCCATA
The DNA here is from genome assembly GCA_936446665.2 of Synanthedon andrenaeformis. Classification (NCBI taxonomy): domain Eukaryota; kingdom Metazoa; phylum Arthropoda; class Insecta; order Lepidoptera; family Sesiidae; genus Synanthedon; species Synanthedon andrenaeformis. The sequence goes on from OW387793.2 coordinate 10,200,991, forward strand.
ACTCATAGCCACACGAAATAAATCATAAACTGACTAAAGTGTTTATTTTGTACGTACTTAATATGTTATAAATTTATTTAAGTGGCAAGCGGTGTGATTGTGTAGCTTTTGATTGATATAGTACTCTGTGAGACGAGTGATCGGTTGTGTTGTCATCGATAGGCATCCGTCGGTCCCGGCAATGCATCCCGAGTACTGGCAACATTGAATGTATGTGTTTATTTATTGATATTTGAAGAAACTTCTGATTAATCTTTAGTGGCGGACACGCTGTTACTCGTAATACAGTGTATTATAAAGTCTGTAGTCATAAACTCTGCATTCAAAAAACGAGTTTTTCCCCGCGACTGCGTCCGCGTCCCTCGGTCACAGCACTTTTTTCTTAATGAAATATGTACCTTATGAATATTTCTTGAACTGAGGGTTGAAACTGACTGAACCACTAAACTTCATTATTCACTTTTACAAGCATTCCTGGCTTTCTCCAAAAGGCGCTTTACTAGAGCATAATAAGATTAGGTAAAAGATACTCGTAGCTTCCCGAGTACATTGACATGAGAGCCTCAAACAAATAAAACTAGAGTTTTTTTGCTATCATTAATGCTCTTTCACACATCCTAGTTTCCAACTGCCATTTTTTACCAACTATTTGTACAACATGTCAACTGTGTAACGACTTCAGCTTTTTTTCATAGAGCAATAGTTAACTTGAGAGTTAAATGTGTGTAAATTTATTGTACGCTATAAGGAGAATCGCAACATTGCTCCATAAATTATGAGATTGATTAACACGATATATTATTGAAGTCGGCTTATAATAACAAGTAGGTAATTAACGTGTAAATTACTGGAATTTTAATTGACAATCGCCGGGTGAAATGATAATATCTATTCGCAAGACTTTCAGTGTTTGTGGGATAGCTCGGTACAGTTGCTGCATTATCATCGTCGTACGATCGTATAGTTATAGGCTATCGTACGAACGATCTAATGCCTTACATTATGTTAACATTGTCTCTTTTTTGTCATTTATTTCTTAATTATCCCACTAAGCCACCGGGGATAAGCTTTCATTTTGATAAGACATGTGTGATTTACCAACATGGCCAAAATTTTGGAAATATTCTGTTACTTGAATGACTTGGAAATTTTTTGAAAAAGATGTTTTCAAGCCAACGATATTTTATAACTAACTAGAAACACTATTTATACTTTTTGATTTGAAAGTATTAGGTAAATAAATTACTGAATGATTTTTATAGACCTAAGTTAACTTTAAAACTTTATTTCAAAACTGAAAATGAAGAGAACTTAATTAGGTTATATGTGAAATCTGTATACAACCAAATACTTACAAAGAACTAAAGTGACAAAACTAATGTAAGAATTGGATTAAAGTGGAAATAGATGTAACTGTCTAACTATACCTAATTACCTATAGTATAGATGGCTAATAAAATTTTAACGAGGTCTGTGAGAAAGTAAATGTTAAATATCACAGGAGACCGGAAGAAGATGCCCATACATTGCACTCAATACTTATACCGTGTAAATGAATAATATGTTGTACCTTTACGGGAAGTTTTTTTTTATAAAGTAGTTAAACTAATGTTTATATCCAGTGTTCCGCAAATAATTAAAATAAACTAGGAAACGAGTAGTTTTAACGTAAATGTGGATTTTATAATTGTATGGTGCGAGTAACGCCATGAAAAAAGTCAACTAGTCGCTTGACTGCACGCAGCATTGGTTGATGAATTTGCAGATATCGCATGATTTACATCATTATTGAAAACTGTTGCGGCTTAGATACGCATTGTTTGTTGAGATTTCTTCTTTGCATTACTTATTTAAACGTTGCCTTCATACATTTTTCTTTTCACCTCATTTTTTAAATTTATTTCACTTGGTTTAGTTGTTACATTCCTTTTTCTCGTGTGTAAATTATGTTTTACACAGAAATTTACTTTGGTATTGGAAATCTCTTCACTCTATTTTGTTGCTTCTTTACTGCTACTCGTTTCATTAATTTTAAGAAATTTAGAACTTATCTTTTAAGAGTTGGCACTTTTCTTTGACTGATAAATACTTAGTTGAATATTACTGATTGCATAAAAAGGAATATTAAGGCACGACTCACGTTAATAAAGGATCAGTTTCTTTTTAGAATAATTGCTTGGTTAACGTATTAACAGATCTGTTTTCTGAATTAAGGTTCTGATTGGACAGGATCATTTATGGAATAGCAAAATTGCCTTTGGCCATGGTATATTAGAATTGACCTCTAGTTTTGGAGGTAAGGAGGTATTGTGTGTTATTCTTTGAAGCCCAAAATACTAATGTATTAATATTGTTTTTAATTACTGATTTTTCAGAATGATTTTTGTGAAATAGTTGTAATTAAAATTAAAATGTGTACATATTTAAATCTGCATCAAAAAGTGTATAGGATATAATAATATGGTCAGATAGGTCATAGTAGAAAACAGAGTCATGTAAAGATACATTTTCTCGTCAAGCATCCTCGTTGTATCTGAGCAGTAAAGTAGTGTTGTTTTAAATAACTGAGAGGAGATTTAAAAAAAATGGGAAAACCAACTGTCAATCAGTTAGTTGCTCTTTCGCAGCATTCTGTGCGGATGCCTCAAAAGCTTTTGACATTGTAGTTTTGTTTACATCTGTCCACGTTTCGTTTAACATATAATTGTCAATTGTCACGGGATTTGGACGCACAATTAACCTCTTTGTCGCCATGATCCAATTCAACGTTTCGCGCTGAAATAAAATAAATAATGGCGGATCGATCTTGGGATGTTTCGCGCAGCTGCGCCAGCGCACCGCGAGTCATATTCATTAGCCGCGCGCGCTAGAGTGGAACGGAGATACGATACGTTTTTTGTCTCTTACTCGCGCGCAGCTCTAGCATTTTTTTTTCGACAACGCATCGGCGATTTCGTTTTATCGTCCCCATCGTGTGGTTTTTGCCGTTCGGAATTCCTTACGCATCTTGTTTCGTGTTCGTTTGACGTTGAATAAAAATTGTGCACTCTCAGTTTCTCTTAAAAAAATCATGTGAAAACAATGAATAAAAGAAGAAGAAAAAAAAAAGAAAACAAATTTAATCCAATCGCGAGGAACGGACGTAATCTTTTAATCGGAAAGCCATATGTATGTGGCTGTGGCCTTAGAATCAATACCTACCTACTGATTCTAAGAACATCATTCTCGTTTTAGTTATGTCACTTAGGTATGCTTTTGTGCGACACGGAGATGTTGCGACATAAAGGTATAAAACATACATGTTTTAATATTTCCAAGTAAATCTATTTTGTTGTGGTTTCTTCTATGATATCCTACTAAGATCTGCAACGCACTTGTAGAATCTAGGCTTATGTTAATAGGCGACTGTAGCCATCTACCATCAACTGGTCCCTCAGTCTGAATGCCGACCATAGAAGTAGAAATAACACATAATTCAGTAGTGAAAGTTTCTAATTTTACCTCTCCTTATTATTATTTTTTGCATTTAATTAATTTCATCTCATAGTGGTCTTAGATTTTAGGTTAGGGGCATGGTTCTCCTAAATCGATTTTGTTAGTAAAAAATAACTAAATACACTAAACTATGCAAGATTCTTTCCGTAGTTATATTTTTATAAAATTGTTTCCAAAATGAAAGATTTTCTAGGCACCTGAAGGGACTGCATGAGTTCTGATCTAAGGCCAGGTTTCATCGCAATAGTAGAGTTGCGTGCGCCACTCAATTAGTTGTTGACACGCCGGCCGACTCACGTACACTTTTTGTCCGCTTAAAACAGCATTAATATGCCGATGAACTAAACATTACGCTCTTTCATCACTCGTTCACGTCGTCTGTGTACCTCCAACATAGATAATTATAACATTAGCCGTGTCCTTCACTTAAACCGCCGGTTATGACGCTCGTAATTAAACTCTAATTAAAAAATCGATGTTACCGCACACAATTAAATTTCGAACAATCATTGAATTGCGAAGGGATCTTTCCAAATTACAAATTGAATTTGCTCTTTATTACGCCAGTACCTAGATATTTTCATTATTACTAAATGTTATCGATCGATTCCAACGACGGACAATGTTTGTTGACACCGCTGTTGGCAATAAAAAAGACAAACTAAGCAAGTACCTAGGCTTGACCGCCATTTGGGTAATCGATTTCTACATGTCATCTCCTCAAAAGACTCTCGCTAGAAGGCTGGATAAAGGCAAAGGTACCTACGTCTTGCTTGATAACTCGCTTATTGTCAGGAGGTTTTTCTGTTATGCGTGCGTCTAATTTTAGAGATTGAATTATTTGTTAATGAAGGTATTATAATTTTAAAAGTTTAATAATATAAAAATATAAATTGTGTACGAAATGTCACACGAAACAAACAATTAGCAGTCCGCTTTTGGGCGAACGGTCTGTTCGCCGCGGTCCTGAGCGCTGTGCAAAAAGTGGAGAGGTCTTCGCCGCCGGCCGCTAGTGGTATGGTATGGCGGTTTTTGTACATGCGTCAGAAAACTCGTGATAAAAATGAACGCCAAATGAGTATTAATTCGCACCGGTTAATAATGACATAAATACACTAGGTGCGCTCCAACCTTGCACAGGGTGATGCAAAAATTATATTGAAAATAATTTAGTAATGGCGTTTCGCAATTATTTGGGCAACTCCTTACAGAAGACCACCGTGAAATAATAGTAATGCTATGAGTGAGTAAGGGATCCCAGAGCCCATTTCCTTATCGTTTCCCAATACCTTATGCTCTATTTCACTATGGTCGGCTGCGCTCTTGGAGCACCTGTGGCGTTGCTTATTTTATAGGCGACGGTAGCCACCTACCATCAGTGGACAGTCAGCCTGTCTGTCTTAGAAAGAAACCTTAAAATATGTAGGTATAAGTATGTATTGCCCTACCCCATTGTGTTTAATTAAATATTTGAAATAGACAATTTTGTTTGAATATACTTATTATTTATCTCACTGTCACTTGTAAACATCAAGTTCATTACCATAGCTCTTTGTTTACTAGTAATACGAGCGTCTTCAAGATTTTTATTTAGTTCTGTTTCAATTTTAGTCTCTTAGTGATGTATGCCTACGTACTCACACACACACCTATCGTATTAAATTACTGAATTAATTATAAATTGGCTAATTAAAAGATAATCATCTTTAACTTAGAATTATTTATTTCATATCTATAACTCAATATATTTCTAGTTAAAAATTACATTTTCAAGCACAACCACACAGGTTGGAAATATGGAAAAATAATCTGATTTTATGGCTAAATACACTATGTAAAATATATATTTAACCTTCTTGAGATAGTCTATTAACAGCATTATTCTGTAATTTGAAGTCGGATTAAAAAAAAATATCCTACTGGTATTTCCAGAATGGTTCAACCAAACCAACTTTCAGCTTTATTATATTAGTATAGATATACACTATAATAATATACTATAATGAGACTTATTATTAAGTAATGTCTTTAAAAATAAAATGTTTCATTTCCCTAGTCTCAAAAAACAGCTTTTTGAGATTTTTGTGTCCAAATAACTGTGAATCTTGTTTTTATCCTTATAGCTAATTATAGGATTTTACGCATCTACAACACATTTTTTATTTTATTTTAAATAATTGCAGGAACTAATTAATAGTTCTTTCACTCGTGCATCTGTTAACAAAATTCATTTAAAATTACAACCGTTTATAGGACGAGTTTGAATGATGGATAATTATAATCCCTTCTTAACGAAAGAAATATCTTACTTCCTTTTTTATCTTTTATGCATGAACAGAAAAGATTTCCTTGTTACCCATTATACTTATGCTGAGCGCTTATTCATACTTAAAAGTAGGTATTTATGACTTTGTTGTATGTAATTGAGACTTTGCAACTTAAAACATTTGTAATTGAAAGATTTATTGATTGTGTGTTATTTGTAAAACATTAAGAATTTAATGTCTCGCTAATTATATAAATTAAAGTATAGCTATATATTCGCTATAAATATAGCGACCCGCCCCCGGTTTCGCATGGATGCAATTTTAAATAGAAGTTAAACAGACAGAAACGCACAGCGACTTTATTTTATAATATCTATTAAAATATTGAATATTGCTGAAAGATTTCTCAACGAATCCATACTCTTGAACTTGTCCTATGAAAAACGTCCAATAAATGGACTGAAAGCGATTATTAGTAACATCTAGAATTTTAGCTAAAGTATTCGTAACAGAAATCAAATAGTACTCTGAATTCGGTGGGCTAACCTTAGAATTCTCGAATTAACTAAACGATTCTACAATGTCGAAGTATTTCTGAAAAATAATCAACCTGTATGCACAATACCGTAATTGTTAAAGCCATAAACGCATACTCGGCGACACGTCGCGTCTGCTAACCGATTTTGTCGTCGGCTGCCGCCTGGGCTATTTATCATTTAAGTCTTTCTTTATTCTTTCTGTAGGATTCGGTGAGCTGTTCAGTCCAACGACGAGGTTGCGACCGACACTTAAACGTAAACAGGATATACACTATTAAAACTTATTTTATCTTGTTCCAAGGCTTCTAGGTGTAAATGCTTCATATAGGTATTACGTCTTTTTGAGTAGATCCTCTTTGAGTAGGTAAGATTGAAGCGATACCTTGCGAAAGTGCACTGCTGATCGTGATCGCACAAGCGCTCTTATTTGGCTTGGTTTCACGATGTTTTAATGGAAGCAAATGGTTACTGCCGCCAAATAGGTATATTTTGTCCAAATTAAAAATGTGTAGGTACTTACCTACTGTCACAACTATCGTAGATTGTAGACTCTTATATGCCACTAGCTAGTTTACCGCGACTTCGGCCGTATCCCTATTTAAAAATATATGAGCAATTTTTTTCTATCTATTGTTTTGGCAGGCGTTTGATTTTCATTTTTAGATACCTAGATGACAAAGGTATATGTTCTTTTTTGTATCTCTGACAACGTGTGTATGTATGCAAAATTTCCTGATGATTGGTTGAGTAGTTAAGGCGTTAAAAGTTGACAGACAGTTACTTTCATATTTATAACTTAGACTTTTATACAAAAAGGTCACGGTTTTAACCTACCGCGAACGATCGTTGCCGAGGGCATCAATAGGGCAATAACATAGCGAAATAGGTACTTAATACTTATTTACTTTAAGTCATCTCGTTTATCGCCTTTGGTTTTTACAATAATAAAATGACAAATAAATTAACACTGTCTGCTTAAAAAAATTTGTCTAAAATCATTACCTAAATCCGACCGCACCCCCATCGATCGCTTAACTTTATACGTCTAAAACTGCTAAAAATAAAAAATATACTCATTATGTATTTGACAGGAGGGACTCGGCCACTTTACCTTGACCTTCCTGCCCTCCCTCGCCATGGATAATAATGAACGTCGCAGGGCTACGTTTCACTTCACTGGAGCTCATGTCGCTCTGGACGGCTATGTAAACGCCAGTGTATTTTGATCTCCAGTCCAGCGGGGTTCGAACTCGGTCAGGGCTCTACACATGTTAGCGGGTTGTAGAGTAAGGGCGCGCATGTCAGAGGGAGGGGGTGACCAGTCACAAGCAGCTGACGTGGATTAGAGGGTGTTTTTACCTACAAACATAGGGTAAAACGTTTCGGTACCTATCTACACCAGAAAATGTTTGCGCCACTTTTAATTTTTTTGGATGAAATTAATTAATGTCTAGCACCAGTTTTGCTTGCATACCCATATCTATGCACCGTTAAAAAGCAGCAGTTATGCGGTTGTATGTAGTTTCATGCGTGACTTCCTTTTCATTTTTTGTTTGTTAAGGTCAACAGACAGGCTGACTGTCCACTTGATGATAGGTGGCTACCGTCGCCTATAACACAAGCGACGTCACTTGTTGCAAGCGCTCTGCCATAGTAGGATTAAGTAGGAATAGGAAAGTGGACTCCTATGTCTAAGTGGACATTAAAAAAACGTACCTAACTGTACCTCAGACCGACAAAATACAAAATACCTTAGACTCAGATTTTTTGTCGCACTGAGGTAAGTACAAAGATTTTGATAAAAGTTATCTATTCAATTATTGTACTACTTGCATGTTACATTTACTTGCGTACTCAAATGTACTCGATGATAATGAATGAATGGAAACTTCAAAATATGTTAAAATTGCCGCCATTTACAAGCCGCAAAAGAACACTATTCATTACAGGGGTTGTCGATTCTAACGTATCTGAATATTTTATCCTGTCGCTTTTATAATAATTCGCCGCGATCAAATTGAACGTTTAGCAGCCCTGTTATTTGAGTGCCTTGGTAATTTGTGTAGGTACCAGGTAACCTGGGGCCCGGGGTAATAATACATCCATTACACTTATAATTATCTTCGTATTATTGCATAGACATATTGTGATGTCTATGAAATGCTATTAAGTTTTTTTGTTTCACTTTTTTTCTTAACAAAAAATGATTTCACTCTTGAAGCAACACTAAATAAATTTTTTAATTAAACTCAAAATATAAAAGCAAAATAAATTTAATTCAGTTTAAATTTGAAAAGTGCAAAATCAAATTCGGGTATGGTGAAAACCGTATCAAAATTCGTTGAATGATAGAAGGTTACCGAGAAACAGACAGAGTTGGACAGCGACTTTATTTTGTAATAGACATATAATAGTATACCTGTAGATTAACGAGTAGTTTCATTTGTATAAAATTTATAGCAGTATACTTATAATTCTTTATACATTTTTATTAAAATCAATACTAATAATAAATCTGTAAGGGTCGGTCATGGAGTAAGTTACTTTGTTTTCAGAGATATCGTGTTTATAGGCTCTATACATGATACTGAAACTAAATTGACGATTTTTAATTTTTTTTTTTGTATGTATGTATGTTCCTCCATAACTCTGAAACGAATTAACTGATTTTCATGAAACTTGGTAGATAAACATTTGGACGTACGGGACACAGGATAGGCTACTTAATATTTTTCAACGCGGACGAAGTCGTGGGCACCAGCTAGTTTAAAATATATCAGAGAGTAAATAAAATCCCATTAAAGTGAGTCGTGGTTTTACAAACAAACGCTTCATTATTCCAATGTATGTATATGTATGCGTGCAAGGCGTGAAAAGTGCAGCTAAGCTAACCCTCCGACCGCTATCGTGTCTCGTTGAACAAAGAAAACATCCGGGGTCCGATCGGTCCGACCGTCACGCGGCGCAAAAACCAATGTTATTTGTAACAGATCAATCAAGATTATGTCCAGTAATACTTGTAACCCTTCCCGGAGAGGCCCGGCACTCCCGGGGGCCACCCCGTGATTGTTTCATCAATGTGTCAATGATTAAGGGTTAAGGGAAAGTAATGGCAGTAAGAAATTAGTTTCCCGGCTCTGTTATTATTTTCCTTTAGAATTATAAATAAAACTTGCCAGACGATCAAACTGTAGGTAGCGAGGCTGTCGTTGTTAGAATAATGACATGGTGAAATGTTTTTTGCACGCTTAGGTTTTCATTTCAAAATGTTGTAGTGTAAATGCAATTAAATTTATAATTGTATGGCATAGCTCTCATCAACCATTTAACTTAATTGTTGCAAGACACGGTTTAACCTGCCGTTTGAGAAATTAGAATTTTTTATATTTTTTAAAATACTTATCAATCATAAAAAATCGTAGTGGTAGGTCACATTGCATTTCGCAGTCATAAATTGGGAAGTTCGTCTAGCGGTATTAACCACCTCCTTATAGAAGACCACCGCGAAATAACAGCATTTTGTGTTGTTGTGTTTTGATGGGTGAGTAAGGGAGGCTAGAGGCAATTTTGCTATCTCCAATTGCTCCCATATTCTTTATCCTACTGAGCTATGGCGTTGGTTGTGTAATAAGCGACCATAAGTGAACCTCAGTCCATTTACCTACATAAAACAACCAAATAATTAACACAAGAAAACTTTGATTGCGCGTGCCTTTTAAACAGCTATTTTTACGTAGAAGCGAACAAAAATGTCACAGCGCAAACTAAAGCACATTGTTCTGTTATGTAAGTAACGTTTATTGATCGCCCTCATGCAACCCTTCAGGAATTAACTTTAAAAAATTACATTAACAAAAGCCAAAACACATCGCAACCCGCAGATAAGTTATTAAACATCGCACCATTACACTTTAATTTCTGGCCCGCTGGGATTCGGGAGGGGGAGCGTTTGGAAATTAAAAAAAGGCAAAATAGGGGTGCCGAATATGCTTACTTATTCATAATGCGCTATCTAAGCGCGTTTATTTTTGTTCAAACACACGCGTGGAGCGCACAACGCCACGGTGCGAGTGCGCCGGCAGTTGCAGGGTTACCCGCGAATTCAAAACTATTATTCCATTATGTTCGAATTTCATCTGAATTGGGGGTCTCTTTGGTGTTTGTTTAAAATGTTTTAAATTTGTTTTTCAAACTTTTTGACTTGTTTATTTTGAAATGGTTCGTGTGTGAGTGCACTCGAGATTTTGTAAACACTGCGTCTGCCGTATGAATGTCTTGTTTGTTTGTTTATCGATGTAAGTGCAGTGCGGTTGCGGCCAGTGGCTCAGACTCAAGTTGGGAACAGAGTATTGCGTACATGCAGAAAATTCAGACACACTTTTCATTATACTATCTCTATTGTATAAAAGTATATTTAACTAGCTAAGATACGCCATTTCGTAAGCGTATGATTGAGACAATAATAGAATTAAAAAACTCATAAATTTTTTGTTGCTCAGTTAACTAATTAACGCTAAAAAACTTTTTTTTTTTCATATGCGACTTTTTCGCTTATTGTATATATTTTAATGTAAAAAATAGAATATAAATAAAATAGAACACAATATAAAATTGGTTAGAAGATAAGAATCGGTATTCTGTTGACCTGATAAAGGGCCGCAGGTAGGTCAACGAAGTACCAGTATAAAATAGAATATAAAAAAATATAAAAAGTGGTCTTACTATAGAAATATTTAATTAACAAAGGAATTCAGATCTATGTTTTTAAATGCTATAGCAAAATTTAAAAACTTTTCTTATTAATAAAAACTTGAAAAAATACATAAAATAAAAACTCCGAATTAAATGCGCCTTTCCAATGTTATTCATAAATGTGTCTTTTTTTAGATAAATCGTACATGCTCTTGCTTTAAAAAGCTTAAATCTTTTTTAAAAAAGGTACAGAAAGAAAACACATCCATGAATTGAAATGTTCGGATTATATTTTTTTTTTAAATTTTGAATTGAGAACATGCGATCTGATTTTGGATGACCCTTGGATTATAAATAATAATGAGACAGCTGTTTGGAATAGGAAAAAAAATGTTTAATCTCTTCTCTTAAGACACGAAAGATGTTTTTTTTTTAAAGTATTCTTACTGCATTAATATAGTGTAAGTAATAAAATTACTAGTTTTTTTTTTTATTAAACCGTTTTTATTGTAATTTGGACGTTACTGGATGTTATAATTTTTTTTTCGATCCTAGCTTAATGTATAAGACCTTAATAGCGACATTGAATATTTGACTGAGACCATAGAAACTTTCGGTTATTTATTACATTAAAACTTTATAACTAACACATGCTAACTTAACTGGCAAAGCAAATCTCACTAGAAATCAGATAGTGGTATAGGAATAATTAAGTAGGTATTAATTGTTAAGTAGGTATGTACACTACATCATTTGGGCTGGCTGGAACGTCTGGCAGCAGTAACCATACCCTTATAGAAGACCACCACGAATTAACAGCATATATGCTGTTATATTTCGGTGAGTGACTAAGGGATGCCAGAGCCCATTGTCTTTAATCTTTAGTTTGGAGCATCTGTGGCGTTGCTTGTGTTATCGGCGACGGTAGCCACCTACCATCAAGAGGACCAGCAGTCTGTCTGACGAGCTTTTCATAAGAAAAGTGTCCCTATAGATTTTAATACAGTTTTAACTAACGGATAGAGCAATAAACGAAGAAGTTTTGTTTAAATAATTTGCATAAAAAACTTCGAAGCCGGTGGCGGATCACACTAGTCTTAAAATAATTTGATAACACTTAATGCATAAATTAATATAAATTTATGTATAATAATTAAATAACTAATGAATTCCGTTTCTATTTACAACCGTTTAATTATCTGACGACTTTATCTATAGCCTAGACATTACATTCAGCTCTAGGACGTCGGTGTTGTAAAAATTTTCGTGTTCATTTCTACACGACATACAAAATTGGACTCTAACACACAGGAGATAAAGTTTACATTTATAGTTTGACATGGTATTGATATTTAGTTATTTCTTTGTTTATGCACGTATTTCTGCATACAAATTCCAGTTTTATTGAACTTGTAATTAATGTAGGGCCTTCAGGCGTAAATGACCTTTAGCGTACATATAAAATATACGACAGGGCATAGAAATATTATACTTATGAGTGAGTACACGTAACTAAGTGATTGTAAAAGAATTTACAATATTAAAAGTGTAGTGTCAAACAATTATTTTAATTGTATTTTTATGACTTTTGTGACATTTTCTGTTTTGTACCTATAATAAATATGAATTTAATTTTGGAATAAAAACAAATTGGATTTCATCACACGTTTATTAGTAAAACGGATTACGAGTTCTTAATAAATCTATCTATACATACATGATAGGTATTATTATGAACAGGAGATTAAGATTTTTTTTTAAATATTTCTCACTCAATGACGAATAATTCGGCTCACAGATTTGAATGAAACTTTTCACGAAAACGAATAGATCAAGTAGGTACTAAATGAAAGCATGAAGTTTTTATAATTTATATCATTTATTTTATTGTGTTTCATAAATGAATCTACCTACCTACTTGTAAAGGTCAACATATATTAGATAAATAAATAAATATTAAATAACAACTAATTACAAAGGTGTAGTCGGGTGTAGTAGGTAGTTTCCAATAAAAATTACAGCAATATAATTTTTACCGTTATGTCTTGTTTAGCTGATTCTTATTCAACCCTTTGTTGTTATTGTGTTCAATTGTAAAAAAAAAAAATTTTTTAATAAAATCAAACAAGGCAGAGCGGTGTCTCCTAAAAAGTTCTTCACAATCTTATTGAAAAGTAAATTTCAAAATTTTATTAGGGTACTATTTGGCGTTTACACGTTGTCAGAAAAGAAGCGAGACGAATTCGTCTCTAGTTTTGTATGTGGCGTTATTTCAGTATACGAATGCTTTTATATCGCTTTTACGGTGTATAAGGTAATTTGTATAAGGTTGTCCCTTTAGAACGATTTTTCAGATGTGTCTGTCACCTTCATCATCATCTGATTTTAGCCGTAGGACGTCCATTGCTGGACATAGGTCTCTCTCATAATTTTCCAAAAGGACAAGACCTGATAAGGTTTCAACTTATTAGATTAGATCAAATTACTTACAAGACTCATCCATACAAGTCTTATGGATAAGTTGCGACAGTTGACTTCTGTGGTTATGCCATATCGTCAATACTAATAATAAATCTGTAAGTGTCGGTCATGGAGTAAGTTACTTTGTTTTCAGAGATATCGTGTTTATAGGCTCTATACATGGTACTGAAACTAAATTGACGATTTTTAGAATTTTTTTCTGTATGTATATATGTATGTATATTCGTCCATAAACGAATTAACTGATTTTCATGAAACTTGGTCGATAAACATTTGGACATACGGGACACAGGATATGCTACTTAATATTTTTCAACGCGGAAGAAGTCGCGGGCGCCAGCTAGTATTAAAATAAAAGGTAGCGTTGATGAGAGTCAGTGTTATAATATTTTAGATTTTAATGATGTAGGTACTTAATAGTTTGAAAATAAAAATTCTATAGTGATAGTGACTCATATCCTCGTCTCAATAGAGTACACTCATTAACTCATTGAAATTTGGTACAACTGTAGGTTGTTCACACATTGAAAGTAATATTATAATAGTGATGGAAACATTACTTAAGTAGGTTACTTCTAAAAGTAACAAGCGAGAGGAATTCTAGTCTCATTATTCATCACTTTTATTACCTCTCTTAATTCTCTTACAACCCTCTGATAGCGGTAATGGTCGAGTAACTGACCCCCGTGGTCCAAATGACCCTCAAGGGACCAGTTAAGTAGTCAACTACTATTAAGTTCGCTCTTTGATTAGCGAAGTGGGATGGGATAGAAGATGTTCTAGAAAGTATTACAGTATAGATTAATGTACATAATTTTCTTTCTAAAAATAGTAGTTTTGGCTGTAGGAAAAAAAGTTTTGACTACGAAGTCTAGAAAGCTGAGGAACGGAAGTTTATTTCATAACGTTAGCATCCGCTAAGTAGGAATAATATGGATTATTCCTTACTTATAATCCGCTTAGGTTCGCAATTTTTTCCTACATAAAATAGTTAGTCCTGACTGACTATCGACGCACAGTCAAAATTACTAAGTATAGAAAGGTCAAATTTGGAACCTAGGTTTATTTTATAACTTAAGAATCCGCTAAGAAAGGATTTTTGAAAATTTCAACTACGTGCGAAGCCGAGGGCGTGTCGCTAGCAAAAACTAAACAATATGTGTTAATTTCATCATCAATCTTGTCATTTATAAGACAAATTGCACGCTTAAACGTCGAGAAACAATAAAAAGGACTCAATTACGTAACGAGCTCTTCATCAACACATTATTTTTTTCGAAAAAAGAACAAAAATTACACGTTACAAGTTGAACTGTCAAAAGCGAATCACGCCTCCGTCATTTTCGAAATTAATAAATCATTTTGGTCTTACCTACCGCCAGTTAGTGACAAAACTGGAATCAAAAATTACGGGTCACAAATCGTCACACAACGCGGCCATAAATCAACTCGAATTCTTTGCGAGATAAAAAAAAAAACTAAGCAAATACCCCGGCCCGACCCGTCTACCTGCTCGTGTTCGTATCTTTTGAATACTTTTCTTGTATTAAAATAAGATTTTTGAACGCATGGGTTTCGGGACAAAAAACGTACCAAAAACGCTCCCTCCGCATCTAGCATCTCTCTCTTACACGGCGTTTTCTTTCTCTTTCTAATAGAGACGCAGTGTAAAACGAGAATTATCTTCAAAATTTCTTTCCAAGTTTCGAAGTCGGATTCGAAATGTGACGATTGATAAATATGTTGCCACATTAATGGCAAAATCCATTCATACTAATAATGAAAATATTTTGCCTGTCGGTCTGACTGTTACCTTTTACCGCCTTAACTATTATTTTGTCATTAATTATTATTACTATCGTGACACATAATTTATTAGGTATTACAAAATTATAACAGTACTTAGATACAATATTGTCAGGGATAGGTACAGGACATAGGATCTACCTAACCTACCTTTCACCCAGAAAAAGTACTGTTTCTGAGGGATCATCTACAATCAATTCTGGCAAAAGTATAACATCAATAAAGTGTTGTCAAGCCTTGTATTTTTTATTTTTCAACGCAGACGTACTACTAGTACTAATAAATTCTACTCCACAGTCTCACCCCTTGCACAATTCACAATAGATATACATAAATAAACATTAAAAGCGTTTATAAATTCCTTTTAGTTATGAATATATTTTTAATAATTTGCATAAATATTATTGTGGGGTCCGCGGACACCTTGCAAACAAAAGAACCGTCCCACGACCGAGTTCTTTTAATTCCTGGATAGAACCAAACAAAAGGTGAACAACCAAACCTCATTTTATGGACCTTCGTTTATGGCCATAATATTCAGTAGGAGCTGTTTTGTTAAACAATATTTATGACGGTTTTTTGTTAGTTCAAGGAGAGATTACTGATATTTGACGTTTACAAGTTATACCATAAAGACATTTGTTCGTTGCGTTTGTTTATGGCGGGCGGTAAACTGTACGGTATATAATATATTCACACGTATCGTTCTGGACAGAACAGGTGATTATAATATTGAGTCGAGTTGTGCCAAAACAATCGCGCTGTGACGTCATCGCGCCGCGGTCACGTGACGCGCCGATGCGTCGCCACTTTGCGTCGCACGCGCACACTATAAATAAAAATTTTGTAACAGGCAGGAACGCCATATTAATACACTATAATTTTAAATTTCGAACTACTTCAGTAGCGGCCAGCTCCTCGCTCGGAATTCGGTCCAAAAGACGTAAAGAAAAAAAAGGTCCATCACCTGCCCGCCATCGATCGTACAAAAAGTCATTAAATAGGAGGCGACTTAACTAAATTACAAAAGTCGACCTTTGCGCATTATAGAATAATTTACCATTGGACAAAGTTTCACGGTTATACAATTTTAAATCATATTATTATTAGTGACAAGTGTCAAAATTGTACGCAACAGTCCACTTTATTATAATACTTGGAGCAGATCGATCGGCCGGCATCTTAGGTAGCGTCTCGGTGCTTTATTTTATCTTATAAATAGATTTTTTATTATAAATTACAGGGTACCACGTTTGGTAGCGATTTTGATGCCGTCGGTCCTCTGCCACTTGCGGTAATAACGATTGTTTACGGTGTTATTATAATATACACTTTAATTGGTGCGAGAGAGGGTTTAATCTCCATTGGGGACTCTTTGAAATTTCTTGATCGATCAGACCCGACGTATTTAATAACGGGTTCCATATTTTTTTTCCTTTCGAAACTTCAGGTAGCTTAGTTTCTTAGCCGTCGTCGTAAGCTCCTATTTGAACATTCTCACGATTTGGTACACTATGCGAAATCACGGCCTTCTTTGAATTGTGTTTGTCTCCACACACGTCCCCTCTATGCAGCAGGGGAAGGTTTCTCAATAGGACTTGCAGGAAGGCATTTATTCAATTATGCAAACAATACACAGTTTTGCCTGAAAATGTACAAAGAGCAATAAAAAAATCTCAGGTAAACGCCAAATGCATAGGGAAGCGGACAATTGTCACAGAACAATGACTTCTCGAAGTCAAAAGTTACGTGGGCACAATTAAAAGCGACAGATAGTATTGGAAAAAATGTTTATTGTCAATGTTTTTAATGTTAAATGGATAGAACACTCGGCGTGGCATCCGAGCGCGTCGATGAATCGATTAAAACTATAATAAAAAGTGGGATGGCTGTCGGTTCATAAAGCTTAAAATCTGTGCGGACCGTCAACACCTACCAATTTCATCTCAATTGTTTTTATTATATTATCATAATGAATTTTTTTTTATA
Source organism: Synanthedon andrenaeformis (assembly GCA_936446665.2). Classification (NCBI taxonomy): domain Eukaryota; kingdom Metazoa; phylum Arthropoda; class Insecta; order Lepidoptera; family Sesiidae; genus Synanthedon; species Synanthedon andrenaeformis. The sequence continues at coordinate 10,218,260 of OW387793.2, forward strand.
TAACTTAAAACTCACATAGAAATTTCTTGTTACGTCTACTTATTTAATTGAAATGAAAACACAGCATAACTTTTAAAACATTATTTCTTATTATACACTACATCCGAGGCTTCGAAGGGATGCAATGTTTTTTTGAAAATTAATTACAGAAACTTTTCTCGTTTATCGCACTATCCATTAGTGAAAACCGTATCAAAATCTGATGAAAGATTTAGTTAGAAGAAGTAAATAGAAAAATAGAGACAGTTTGTTTTATAAGTATAGAGATGCACAATAGCGTTTTTTGTCTGGCACCAGTCATTTATAATAAAATCCCAAACAATATTAAGCAGCTCAATATTAATATATTTCAATACTAATAATAAATCTGTAAGGGTCGGTCATGGAGTAAGTTACTTTGTTTTCAGAGATATCGTGTTTATAGGCTCTATATACATGATACTGAAACTAAATTGACGATTTTTAGAATTTTTTTCTGTATGTATGTATGTTCCTCCATAACTCTGAAACGAATTAACTGATTTTCATGAAACTTGGTAGATAAACATTTGGACGTACGGGACACAGGATAGGCTACTTAATATTTTTCAACGCGGACGAAGTCGTGGGCACCAGCTAGTTTATAATAAAATCCCAAACAATATTAAGCAGCTCAATATTAATATATTTAAGAAGAAAATTAAGGAATTACTAGTTAATAAATGTTACTATGATCTAAAAGATTTCATGTCTGACAACTTAGTGGATTAAAAAATTATTTTGTTATGTAGTGTTCTCAAAATATTTGCACACCCCAAAGGGTAGAATGTAGCGAGCCTTATTTAGTGTAAAACCATTGTAATTTGTACCTATATTCTGCAAATAAATTATTATTATTATTAAGATATAGACGACCTCTTGCTCGCGACTCGGTTCGAGTTTCCAAGGGAAAGTATTTTTTACTGAATGAAAGGTACTTATATCCTGTATTTATTGTACTTGTATTATACTAGCGGCCCGCTCGCGGCTTTTCAAGGATTTTTTTTGCAAATTATATATAAATACCTTTCTTCTTTAAAGCTCTTTCCTTAGTGAAAACCGCATTAAAATCTATTGCGGAGTTTTAAAGATCTAAGCGTACATCCAGAGGGACAGACGACGGGAAGAGACTTTGTTTTATACTATCTAGTAATAATAATAATGTCAGGGTTAAAAGGGTTAAAATACCTATCCAAAATTTCATTGACAATCGGTTGATTAGTTAACTCGTAAAACGCGATTAAATCGTAACAAATAAACAAACAAACTATGTAACTAATTTAATATAATTAGCAATTTTTAAATATACAAATTGATATTGTAGAACACCCAGTGTTCTGTATATGTTAAAATTTAGATCAATGCACTATAAACAAAAGTATAACCCTTTAAAAATACTTTAAGTAATCATAAAAATCCAAGACACGGTATCAGTGAATCGGTTGGCTTATTAGCATATAATTCGTGGTGTCCAAAAATAGGGGGGCTTCACGGGTCGCTGCCCCCCTAAATGAGGGACTTCCTCGCCCGAGGGCGGGGAGGGGCGTACGTATTTACGTTTCTTGTATTTTTGACTTTGCTGCAAGCATTTTCATTGGACGGAAAGCGTTTGGGTGATTTTTTGGGACCGCTATTGTGTTCGACTTCGATATTATGCCTAAACCCTCAATTATCTATCGTACAACCTCTTATCGTATATGCAAACTAATACTTGTTGTTGGTCGGGATATAATTTAACGAGCGACTGATTCTTTTAATGGTTAACCAGCTCATCTGTATAGATAATGGTAAAGAAATAAATAAAAAACTAGTTAGTATTATTTTTTCTAACAATCTAAAAGATTTTGCTTTTTTTTCCTAAGTGAATAACTTCTGAGATTATTGACCGAATGGTTTTTGAATTATCATACTTAACCCACGCGTCTATGATAACATTGATGACAGAATAAGATGTAGATACATTTGCATATTTCTTTCAATGATATTATAGAACTTATAACAAATGTATAGTTAAAAAGAAGATTTTAAATCTTATGTAAATGGAATTCAATTAAAATATTATTCAAGTATTATTATTGTTTGCTGTAGTTGTAGTAGAGTACATTGCGTTTGGCACTCATAAATTGGGAAGCACGTCTAGCGATAGTAATAGCTATCGCAGAACCACCGTGAAGTAACAGCATATGTGCTATTCTGCTATTGTTTCTGTGAGTGAGTTCTTACTTCTATAGAGCCAGAGCCTATTTCTCTATATCCTCTTAATCCATAGTTATAAAATCATTTGTTATAATTGACTACTTATCTATGAATGCAAAGTTAAAACTACTCAGTCTAAAAAGCTAACATTTGGAAGATAATTTTATTTTGTAACTAGCGGCCCGCTCCCGGCTTCGCCCGGGGATCTTTTTTTACGTAAAAACCTTCCCTGGTTATCCCTCTATCCATGAGTGAAAACAGAATTAAAATCGGTCTACCCGTTCTCGAGTTTTGCGCTTAGAAACACATTTAGGGATTCATTTTTATATTATAGATGTACCTAAGCATCCGATAAGAAATGATTTTTGAAATTTTAAACTCTGTACAAAGCCGGGGGCGGGTAGGTAGTTGTTACACATATGTATTTATATTACTAAGTGGCGTCAGTTGTCAATTTCCATGAATTAGATCGTCAGCCTGTCTGCCTACCTTCACATTAAAAAAAAAACTCGTATCACTGTGCGTTACTAAGTCAACTACAACGTTGACTACTCACAAATAACAATTTGTATCAAGTAATGATACACCGCTGGCTGGAATGATAGCCATTACTTTGTGGGCGGAATTGAACTCGCTACTTCAGTGTCGTACGTCGCATTAGAGTCACGCTACTCATTACTGTATTATTAGTTTCTTTTTTTTTTTTTAAATAAATAGAGTATCTATTTTGGAGTAAGTAAAGGGAATAACTATCATGAATATCTACTTAGTAAAAAACAAAGTCTACACTTTCGTCTGTTCTTCTTTTAGACTATGCAACGAATTTCGATACAGTTTTCGCTAATGGAAAACGCGATAATAAGGAAGGGTTCTATTATATAAATAAATTATATAACTTATATGTTTATAGATTTTTGAATAAATAAAAATATTATTATATTATTAAATATTATTATTTATTTCTGTATATTATTTGTATTCGTGCGAGCCAGGGGCAGGTCGATAGTAGGTATAAGGTCCGAATTTATTCTTTTGATAAAAAAGGTAAACAAACAATTCCCGACATATAGTTTTCGAGTTTTAACCTTAATTACACATTCATACGTACACGAATTCATTTACACTCACTAAACGTAATATTCTTTACGATATGTATCCAAAATTATTGCATATTTTCAGAGGAAAATGCAAAAAAACTCGATAAAATCGTCACATAACCTACAATACCAATAGACGTCACAAAGATTTTGTCTATGGGTTTAGAGACGGGACATGTACACGACCTAAGTCATTTGGAGTCACATGAGGTTTTGATTCGTACATAAATTATCAAGTTCACAATTCTATATACATTTTTAAAGTTTTAGTTTATCATAATTCATAACCGTAGACGAAAACACTTTATGAAATTATTTTTGATTAAATGGCATTAATAAAATAGATTACTTAAAATTACCACTAAACTAATAATTCGTTTTTATTTATTATTCTTATTAATAATAATATTTTATTCGGTTTTGGTTTTTACGGAGGTGCAAAATGCAGTGTTGCCATGGCTGAGAATGAGTTACTCACTGAGTCAACTCTCTTTGATATGCCTATTGTACAAATCCCATCTCTAAAACAGGTCAGTGACCCTGGCGACCTCATATTTGTTTACCTTTTTTATCAAAAGAATAAAATTGGAGTATATATTAGGTAAATAAATAATCGATAGTATATAGGATCGTAGCGATAAATGATAACTTACTGCCGTAAAATATGTATGCAAAAATAAAATTTAATATCAATAAAGAGACAGAACATTTATTGCTATACAAACAAATATCAAGATGATATAATTTTACGATTACAAGATCATTATCAATATTTACATACATTTCAAAAGGGCCACCCGCTTCGCAGATTATCTCAAAGAAGATTATGTCTATAATTTATTTCTTATAATAATTACATACCTACTTACATTGTTGTGTGACTTACTTACTTTATTAACAAACTCTAGCTTGTTATTTAAATATCTGTATAAGTAATTACTTCATCAACTCATTTAATTGACTCTATTACTTATACTTACTTTAAGGGATGAGTAACAATGCGTTCTGCAGTTGACCTTATTACTTATACTTACTTTAAGGGAAGAGTACACTGCGTTCTGCAGTTGACCTTATTACTTATACTTAATTTAAGGGATGACTAACAATGCGTTCTGCAGTTGACCTTATTACTTATACTTACTTTAAGGGAAGAGTACACTGCATTCTGCAGTTGACCTTATTACTTATACTTACTTTAAGGGAAGAGTACACTGCGTTCTGCAGTTGACCTTATTACTTATACTTAATTTAAGGGATGACTAACAATGCGTTCTGCAGTTGACCTTATTACTTATACTTACTTTAAGGGAAGAGTACACTGCATTCTGCAGTTGACCTTATTACTTATACTTACTTTAAGGGAAGAGTACACTGCGTTCTGCAGTTGACCTTATTACTTATACTTAATTTAAGGGATGAGTTCAATGCGTTCTGCAGTTGACCTTATTACTTATACTTACTTTAAGGGAAGAGTACACTGCGTTCTGCAGTTGACCTTATTACTTATACTTAATTTAAGGGATGACTAACAATGCGTTCTGCAGTTGACCTTATTACTTATACTTACTTTAAGGGAAGAGTACACTGCGTTCTGCAGTTGACCTTATTACTTATACTTACTTTAAGGGAAGAGTACACTGCGTTCTGCAGTTGACCTTATTACTTATACTTAATTTAAGGGATGACTAACAATGCGTTCTGCAGTTGACCTTATTACTTATACTTACTTTAAGGGAAGAGTACACTGCATTCTGCAGTTGACCTTATTACTTATACTTACTTTAAGGGAAGAGTACACTGCGTTCTGCAGTTGACCTTATTACTTATACTTAATTTAAGGGATGAGTTCAATGCGTTCTGCAGTTGACCTTATTACTTATACTTACTTTAAGGGAAGAGTACACTGCATTCTGCAGTTGACCTTATTACTTATACTTACTTTAAGGGAAGAGTACACTGCGTTCTGCAGTTGACCTTATTACTTATACTTAATTTAAGGGATGAGTTCAATGCGTTCTGCAGTTGACCTTATTACTTATACTTACTTTAAGGGAAGAGTACACTGCGTTCTGCAGTTGACCTTATTACTTTTACTTACTTTAAGGGAAGAGTACACTGCGTTCTGCAGTTGACCTTATTACTTATACTTACTTTAGTAAGGGAAGAATGCCGTCTTCCTATCCTCTTATCCATTCATTATATCTTTTTCTTTATCTGAATAAATAATTTAGCGTTGCTTGTGTTCAAGGCGACAATCTAACCATGAAAATGGATCGTCAAGCCTGTCTGTCTATGTTAACATAATAAAAATAATATACTTAACCATAAAAATATAATATTCTATAGAAAATACCTTTTATTGAATTGTTATTAATTTTTCAAAAGTTTTTTGTTCCTAGTAAATATATTAAATATATGTATATGTAACTATGTATTATCAAAATTTTATAAATCAAAAATTGTCATTGTTATATTCAATTATTGTGACAGTATCATAATTTAATATTTGCAGTAAATTGTCATATTAAAAATAACTATTAAAAGATGAAATCAAAGAACGAATTCCAGCTAATTCTGGATATATATTGCGTGTAAATTTTATTAACTCCAGACTATACGTTGAGACTTTCTTTACAGAAACACCGAACATTAATGCTCTTTTATATGTCCTTGTCTAGCTGTTTTTAACGGTGAATCTTTTTAATGGACATAATAAGCCCATTTTATGTGTCTAAAGATTGAAATAAAAGATAGAAAAAGGTCTTCCACTCTATGGAGAAATCTTATCTTTTCTCACATTAGGGTTATCTATGATTTTTTTTATTTTGCACAGTAAGTAGGTACAAGAAGTGTGAACTGACAAAATTGTTCTCAAGAAGCGTGAACGAAACAATTCACCATTAGCAGGAATTCACTATAATTGTTATAATTAACATAAAATTCTGTTTCAGTATACGTCTAGTTTTGAATATAAAAATTACTTTTTATATACTAACTATACTTTTTTTTATAACTATACTAACGCCTTTTTTACTTGTAAACGACTGCCATACATTTAACTTAATGGGTAGTTATCTACCTAACTTTTAATAAACATTCATTTATAATAATTTTGATCATTCTCGTTAGAAGGAAAGATTATTCACTTTTCTTACATGGAATGTTTATATATATACATATCAGATTTATATAATCGCTAAAAAGTGACATTTTATCTAAGCTAATATTTTTGGGAAAAAAATATTATTATTATAATATAGATAGTGTATACTTTTGGAATTAAATGGACCAAGTCTCTTGAAATAGGTATATATGCATTGCTCTTACGCTGTCATTTAAAAAAGGTCTACCACACTTTAAAAAAAAAGTAAATTATTGCCTTATTAATCTTATATTCAAAAACTATAATAGATTAATAATATTAGTACAATGTAAGGTTAATATTATGAATGTGAATAATTATTGAATAATTCATAATGTGTGAACAACCACCTTTTGCTTGCAACTTCGTTCGCATCCCTCGGGAACAAACTTTTTTCTAGATAAAAAGTATTTTATGTCCTTTTTTACCTTTGACAATTTGTATACAAATTTACATGATGATCGATTAAGCAGTTAAGGCGTGAATCCGTAAAAAACAAACTCACTTTTGCATTTTATTATATAGCTAATATTGAAGTGCGTTAAATATGAACGCCATATCTAGACAGATCTAGATGTACTATGCTAGAAAGTGCTAAATGGAACAAAATTATAAACGGTCACCATTAGCATATATGTATATTATAGTGTATTGTAATGTTTGTTTGTTTATAACGCGGAAGTTCGCGTGAATAAAAGCTAAAGGAAAGAGGCAACTTTGGTAATATAAAATTTTATAATTAGGCGTCAGTCGCAGAGTTGGTTGTAGTGTCAATAAAAAGTGTAAATTTAAAGAAATCCGTCCGAGGTGTGTGTACGATAGTATCATGTTTCCGGTCCGAGTTCGGTATAAAATGTCGAAAAAAAGCGATTCTTCGAGCGGGTCAAAGATTGTGAAAACAGACACGTAACACGATAGTCAATTAGGCACATTGGCATAACATTGTTGCGTATGCGTCGTCTACATTGTTTCATTTTCCTAGAAAAACATTTATTTTTGTTGAAAGTTTGAAATTAAAAATACACTGTGCTCAAGTATGTTTGTGAGTGAAAACTCTAGAGAAATGTCAAGACAAGACAGATTGAGAAGTCATTTAAGTATATATTCTTAGTTCGTTTTACTAAGAAAATCTTTTTTGATATTAATTTAAGTAAATGACATATTATCTTTAAAACAATATCATAAAATTACAAGTAATAATATTTGTTAGTGCTTCTCATGATTTAAATTTAATGGAATGACTAACGAAGATTTATTGAAAATAGGTCAAAATAGATTTAACTATAGTACTTATAGACAAAATAATTGGGTAAAGCTTTTAGTGTAAATTAGTTATTTTACGATGCATTTGTTACGTTTATTTTAACAGTAATGAGGAAACATTAGTTCTACTATTCTATGATCCTGCCAGATTTTTTATTAGCGTTTTAACTTTATTGAACAAATCCTTTGGTTGAGTGGTAAAGGAATTACATTAACACTGTCTCAAGGGTCCAGCGTTCAAATCCTGGCAGTGCCAACTTAGAAATAAACTTTTCAAGTTAGCTCTGGTCTTTATCTAAAAAGTAGTGGAAGAGCTTACTGCGTGCGTTTTTAGAATCATTTGGGCTGCCCGTTTGGCGACAGTAACCATCTCCTTACAGAAGACCAGTGAGTGAGTGAGGGAGAGCCCATTGGCATATCCCTTATTCTTATTTCTCTCTTAACCTTGCTTCTGTTATAGGCGACAGTAGCCAAGCACCATCAAGTGGATCGTCTGATTTTTTGACGAAGTGCAAATTTAAATATAGTAGTGATTTAGGTAATCATTAGTGATTTAGGTAACATATCGTTCGAATGAGTGTATCTTCTACGAACTTACATACTCTTTGACTTTGCTCAGGCGCAGCGAAGCGAGCGAGCATTTTATTAAGCGAGTACACTGCGCCGGCCATTAATCTACCGCCAGCAAAGTGACTCCTCTCATTATATATCCAAAACAATATCTATACATTAAATAGCTGTTATACGACTTGTACAATAGCATATTTAACACAGAGAATATAATAAACAGTTTTTTTTTTAAATTTCTTTAGTGGCTTATAACAAAACAGATCAACGAACTTTAAAAAACTTACTCAAAATTACCTACTTATCTACTTAATTTAAATAAATAAATAAATAATTATAACGGGTGACAGACAGGCTTACGGTCCACTTGATGGTAGGTGGTCACCGTCGCCTATAGACACAAGCAACGCCAGTTTTTATTTTTATTATTTACTAGCGGCCCGCTTCCGGCTTCGCCCGGGGTGCATTTTTTTGTTACGTAAAAACCTTCCCTGATTATCCCTCTATCTATGAGTGAAGACAGAATTAAAATTTTTATTTATAAAGAAGACTAGCTTTTTTGTCCACGACTTTGTACGCCCTTCTGACAACAACGTCTTATCATTGAATCCAAATTTTCTAAGTGATTTTTATAATTTATACATAGTTTGTGGTTTATATATGCTATAAGTTCTATACACAAATTTTATAAAAAAAAAGTACAATACCCTCACGTCTGTTTTTGTTGATGTTTTATTTTAAAAAATGCCAAGTCATCCCATAACACTGACCACATGTAACCCGAATACTGGATATCCTAAAAAATCCTAAAAGTTCTTAGGTAATAACATATTTATTATTGTTGTGAATATTTTTTATAATCAATTATTTTATTACTTACAGATACGTCAAGAAAAACCTTATTATATAGCGGACCCCGAAGTGGACTCATTAGTAAGTTACTATTCATTATTTAATTAATTTAAATATATTAGGAATTAGGGCATTTTCACTGCTATTTCTGCCAGCATTTAAATTTGGGAATATTGTGAGGTAACCAATATTACTGTAAATAAACCAATATAACCAAATGTAACATAATTTACAGCCAGTGTAAATTTGGAGAAACTTTGATTATTAATATTATTTATTATTATCTTGGTAATATTTTTGAGTACATTAACAATCTCTAAAGACATAATTATGAAGGTCTATTAACCAGCGTAATGGATACTACTTACATGGGAACTTATTTTTAGTAGAATATAATTGTCTGCCCTGGGGGCCTACTATCAACTCTTAATACGATTTAATTTAGGACCTAAACTGAATTGCATTCTTCGTTTTACGATTCAATTTAGGTCGACACCTAAACAAAATCGCATTCCAATATCATTCACTCTTTTAAAGGTAAATTCGTACCATCACCTTACTTCCTTTCCCGCTTCGACCCTGGAATTTGTGATTCAGAGACAAATGTGGTTTTTTTTACGATTTCATTCGTTCTTTTAGGTTCTTTAGCGATTCAAATGAGGCGCTGTTTTACTAAGGTGATGGTACGAATGTTATCGATTTTGTTTAGGAACCTAAATTGAACTGAATCGTCTTTTAAAAGTTGATAGTAGGCCCCCTGAAGGTGACATGTGTTGGGTTTGTCGGAGTTAAAATAGTTGGGATTGAAATTTAAAATGGAATAGTTAAATGCGATTTACGATTTGATTGGCCGAATTGAAATTAAAGCACAGGTAAAATATTTCTCAGAAATTGATCTTAAAAAAAAAAATATTGTCATAAAAAGCCGTATTGGAGCCACCCGCTGCTAGCGGACAAAAAGTGAAATAATAAAAGTCGCGGCCCACCCACCACAGCAGTTCGACACGGATACTTAACCGATTTTTAACAAATAAAACCTATAGCATTACGAATCGACGGTCAGCGGGGTGACGCGGCCAATCTTCAACACCAATATTTGGAATTTGTCGTACGATGCTATCACTTAAGGCTTTGTGCACATCTAACCGAATTTCAATTAATTTTCTATTCAAAATTGCTGCTTTTTAAAAATTAACTTGAACGGTTACTTTTGTTCAAAAAAGTACTACAGTTTCTAAACGCGGTAGGTATAGGTAGAGAGCTTTAGTTTACGTGGCGATCACAATATTTCAGCAATGGACGAAGTGATACTGGTACTCTAGCAGATAAGAAATAGCCACCAAGAAGATAATAATAATAATACTTTTGTTTTCTACATGATTTCAACAGTTGAAGCAACAAGGCATCTAGAATCAGAATGTAACCTCTCGCAAGTCTCTATCATTCAAACGAATCGAAATAATATATCTTTTCAAGCATTCGCTGTTCAAACATCTTTGGTTTTTTTTCAATATGCTAAGTCTAATGCTTCTGGTCAAAAGCGTAACCAGACTGTTTGGCAAATTTGAGACGCTCAGTCCTCATAAAGAAAAAACAATACAAGTCTTTTATATATTTTTGCTAGATAGAACCAACGGGAACAGAAGTGGTCCCAGATGGTCAGATAGTTCGCGTCTTTGTCTTTATCATTTCCTATCTTTATCATCTTCCTTTCAAGTATGTTTTTGTCTATCTCTAAATTTCTTATAAATTCCTCAAATCTGTAAAGTAACCCTTCGTATTTATTATGTAGAAAATCATACATTTTCCAACTATAAAGAAATTTCTGCCTAAAAGCAGTTGAATTTTAATGTTAAGGCAAGTAGCTTCGCTAGACACAAACACTTCGTCGCCACAGTTTGTTCAGCGTCCGGATGTTTCTGTTTATTTACCCCCTTATCTGGGGGTACGTGAATGACGGTTATCAGTGCCAAGTAGGCCTGACATCTTTATGGCGTCTTGCTACTGTTCTCAACACGACTACTCTCAACATGTTTATCCTTCTGGAATATGATTTTCGATAATATTATTCATATTTTGCCAATAAATGTGTACTTTTAGAGACATTTTATTTGTTAAAAATTTCTTTTGAAGTTATTTTTCAATTTATATGTCTGAGGCATGAGACTTATGGGCAGTTGATATACGTACTTAACTCCATTCTAAGTTAAATAGAATAGATGTCTTTCATATTATTTTAATATCCATCAATGTCTTTCTTTGTTACGAATATTAGAAATCCCAAACATAATCGTGCAATTGAGAAACATTGAGAGAGAGAAACGTTTCTAATATTTCAGCTTACATAGTGGTTAAAGCTGGTTAATTCTTTGGTTTGTTAGAGTCATTCCCAATTATGTAATAATTTATTACATTAATGTACAAATTATTACTGCAATACGAGCAGTTGTCCACAATAATAATAATATAAATAACGAGGTACGCCAATTACGCGTTGAAAAGCACCTAAATTGGCGTTGGTATTTCTGTAAGTGAGAGTCAAAAGATGACGTAACTGGCCACATTGCAGGCGAGGCGTCATTGTGACTGAACACAATATGAGAAATAATATAGAGTTTAATCTTAATGCTAATATGTGATCAATTCTATAGTCACCAAATATTTATTCTGAAACAAATGTCAATTTTACTTGTGGTGATATCAGGTTTAGGTTGGACTTAATATCTTATATTAAAGTCACATCAAGGGGATTAGGGTGGACATTCAATCTTCATATCATAGAAAATCAATCTTCCAAATATTTAAAAACTTCTTTTTTGGTAGGCTGTATTTTTAGGATATCCACAATTTTCCTTTATCTAGCTAGTGGCTCTTATTGTACTGACTGTATTATTTTTGCGAGATCCAAAATTTTATGCATTCGTTAAAAATTATAAAGTCTTAAGTAGTTAGAACATAATCTCTGGTTAGTTTAACGGCATCTGAAATTTATAAATCACGAAGTCTATTCTTATTCCTATCTATTCGTACTTTTGCTGAAACTACCATTATTTTAATTTTTCTTTGAATATTTAAATATTTCAATGGGTTGAGGACCAATAATATTTTTCATTAATGAAGTAATTTTTGGCAAAAAAATAAATAAACAGAAAATACACCGCATTATTTTGAGTACTGTGGCCCTTGTTAACACGAATGCCCCGGACTGCATTGTCCACAATAACCAACCAAATGTCCAAATGCAAACATATGAGATGACAGTTGGACAAATAAAAAACATAGCTGAAGGCGAATAAGCGCGATCTCATATTAAATTATTAATTTCAAAAGCAAATTAACTTTGATATTTAACTTTGATTGTAGACTTACAAGACTACCATGGATAACGTAACACAATTCTACCTTGACAATCATTTTTTTCTTTTCCCTTTTCCATGGGATTTTAGTAAAATTTGGGACATTTTGTTTGTTATGTGCTATTAAACCGTGTTACTTGGTAATCACTTACAATTGCTCTATTGGTAAATTATTTCGTTAATTTATTAGTTATTTTACATCCAGTCATTTGGAATTATGATTTTTGGGAGCTTATGTTTTCCCCTGATCCTTCCACTGATTCTTCTGTTTGTATGCAGATTCGTGTCAAGTGTGCGCTCCCCTTTACAGTCATACGGTTAAAATTGAGATAGCTTTTGAGAATAAAGTGAGCCATGACATATGGCTGCCCACGCAAAGCCACAAAGGAACTAAAGAGTTCTTCGAATAATACGAGTTTCGATCGAATTGGTAAGAAATTATACGTGGGAGCCTAAATGACGTATTGAAAACTCAATTGGGGTAATTTGGGGTATTTCGTTAAATGGATTGTTTAAATACAATGTTCGTGAGCAAAGCTTGGTAAACAAAGCGAATTTTGAAATCAATAATTGTCAGCGGTTGCCAAGGTGCCTTGCAAATGAAACTTATTTTTCTTTATTGTTTATTGCTACTTACAATAATTACATCTTCAACTAAGAAGAGCTTAAGTATTTAACTAAAGATACTGTAGTCTGTTATCCAATGATAAGAGAAGGAATTTTACAATTCAGTCTAAATCATTCTATTCAATTCAAAGTAAAAGCATGGGTTATTCTTTTAAAAAAGATAAATTCCGTCCCGGGTTTCACTGTTCGTCGACAAGGCCCTGGGCTGCACCTAATATTTACTCAAGTAACATCTGTGTTTGCTTGTCACAACCTTTTGAGGCATTAAACTATAGCAAACATTGTCGTAGCATGGTAGTCGACAAATAGTTGATGCTTTACAACTCATTAGGATATGATAGTTTGTGGGTTTAGGGTGTAGCTTTAATTTTTTTTACTGATAACATACTGATCAGGTTTCATCTTTTTGACTAACTTCTATATTAAATCATTGGCGAACTTCAAAGACGACTCTTTCTTCTTTTATATCAATGCAATATACATCATTGTTGGCACAGTGTGACTTCATTTTCAAATTCTCCCAAAATTATTTAAAAAAAAAAACATCTTTTCTCTTCTTCACAATTTTCTTTATATCAAATAAAAAGAAAGATAGGGATAATCTTAAGTAGAAGTACCAGGAGCTCATAACATCTGCGGAGCTCTGCAATATCAATTAAAGCCATAAGGTACATCAACCAACACCCCTCCGGTTGTTTGTACAGACGTGCCTCCGTTGACACAAGCGTTTGGGACCAGATAAAAATATGTTCGACTCTGTGTACACTTGCCACTGAGATGTTTGTTAAGGGGGACACTATACTAAATGTAATTACAGACATTAATCTCGAACGTGATGCTTCTTCGTTTTAATTCTGACTTTCTGTTGGCTTATGGCTGTCTCTGAGCGATCTTCATTGGTATACCCAGAAGTATTGTAATTTAATAAGTCTTATCATTTAAATTCTAGTCCTAGTCGTTATAATTTACTCTACTTATATTTACAGTGTATCTGCAGCACTCATGGCATTGCATATGGGACGATAGCCCATATCTACCATCAAATGACGGTCCATTTGATGGTAGATGGCAATCAGTGTTTGTCGACATTTACATAAAAAATTGCCATCGTCATGCTATTATTAATGCTTCCAAAGAAAATCTAACGTTAGTCGATAGTTGCTTAGAGAAACTCCATCTACGTCTTTATATCTTTGTTGATGGATCTACTTTCTTGATTAAATTAATAATTAGTTTAATATAGACAATTCAAATTGTAAAACTTTATTTAATTGTTAAATTAAGCGTAAAATAGTTAATTACAAAAGACTTTTTAAACTTATTTGAAAAGTGTTCAGTTAATCATCAATCAAAAACTAAACGTGGGCAAAGTTCGAATTCGTCTTCGAGTGGCAATCAGAAACAAATCAAGCCTCCTATTAAAACGGCATTAACCGGCCGTTTTAAGATACATATCGATTTAAAAAAAAACACCGATTAGATTTCCAAACAGACTCAAACAATAAGCTTAGATAAGATCGCTTTAAGTTCCAATGTATGTGGTGGCTAATATTAATGGCTTCGACCAACTAACTGCATTAGCTAACCTATGTGACTAAAGGAACATTTCTTCAATCGTTTGCCAAATACTAGCTGTTGCACGCGACTTGGTACGCCTAACTATAAATGAAAGCCTAAATTATTCGCTGATAATGCAGCTTTCTATAGGTGAAAGAATTTTTAAAATCGGTGTAGTGGTTTTTGAGTTATATTCATTACAAACAAAAAATACAAATATTTTTATCTTTATAATATTATTAAGTATTGATATATATTTATTTTATTTGGAAAACTTACAGTGAAGTTAACTTATTTAATGAAAATTTAATAATTTCTAAACACTGTCTTATAGCGATGAACCTTGAATCACTTCAAAAGATTCCTCGCCCCGCTACCTACGGCACACTAGTTTTTTTTTTTATGACATTTAGTTTTAATATTTATTTATGCTGTAAAAAATAAAATTAAGAACATATCTACGAAGCAAGAACCATCAAATCATGTTTTATAATACATAGATCAAGTCCAGGAAAGTAAGTGAAGGTATTAAGAAAGTTTGAAAATCTAAGAAAGAAAGAGTTTTTCCTATAATTAGTTATGATCTTTATAAATTTAGAGTAGAATTTTACGCTGGTTAATAGACACATCTGAGGCAGCATTTAAGCCGCTCCATCTGACTGAAGTTACATACCTAATATACTGACAGAATTTGATTGATGTCTGATCTTGAACCCAAGATGCAATCAATAACATTCGTCATTGCTTTATTCGAACTTCAAAATCAGACTAAACTAGGGTGCTAATAAAGTAAAAGCTGTGACTGCCCTCGATATCATTATTTTGGTATTTTTATTAAAGTAATTGGTATTTTAAATAATTTTCTTTCCCATAAAGCGTTTGTAACATACAAATATACTATTTTATTTTCTATTTTTTTTTTTAAATCGTAGCTGTATACGCTAATCGCTGCCACAAACAGACTTGTCGCGGTCGCTGTTGAAAAAAAGACTGACGCGAGACTGATGCGAAAATAACAACAGTCATAACTCGCATGGTCAAAAAAGTATGATTGAAGTAAAAATATTATGTCAATTAATTAATCATATATTTTTATTCAAACAAGAGTTAGGAGACAAACATGTCTATAGTTTTTATAACTCAAAATGAGTCGGATACCAAGTTTTCATATACAGATGCAGGTGTCTCGCCATGTTGGCTTTTTATATTGGAGAAATTCTATATTTAATTAAAATGCCAATTACTTAAGTTAATAAGTTAAAGTTCTCCTTTAGAGATTAGTGAAGTGTTGCCGAAACGAACAGGTGTGATGAATCGATAACTTTTGAATATCGATAAATGACGCTCGCATCACTACGCGCCACAAGGCCCCGTTGTACTTTGTCCAGCCTATTGTTACCCACTTGGCTTTGTCAGATTAAACCCGCTCGGAATCTGAGACATGCCCATCTAAGGAACTATAATATGTACATACGTACCTATAACTTAATGTGTTCCCTGACTAAATTTTGTTTTATTTTTTCTTTCAGATGGTGCAAGCGATACAGGTCCTACGGTTTCACTTATTAGAATTAGAAAAGGTAAGACGTTTTCCTTAACATCGGAATTTCTTTTTGGACTGGAGTCAGAACCCGTTCTGAATATCACCTGACATCTGGATATTGTTTCGATTATCCAGCGGCGGCGGCTCGATTCCGAATCGAGATACCGGTATCGATCTCGGTTACACACGCGATCGTAACACGCACACCGACGCAATATACCAATTGAACTAACCCGTTACCTTAGCCATTTTCAAATCTATATTCGAAATCGACTTTTCAAAATTACAGTCCATAAACGGTCCAAATTTATGTTCTTGAAAAGCGCGCTTGAATCAAGCGTAGGTACTAGTCAAGCATTCGCAATCATTAATGAGACTTGCAGATTACCTGTAACGCGAACAGATTTACATACGTATAAGCACAAGTGCTAAATTATTCGTCATCACTAAATGTCGATTCTTAGCACGAATCAGAGCTATAACTCTTCCTCCTTTATCGCTCATTCCGTTAGTGAAAACCATATCAAAATTCGTAAGTGTGTCATATAATAACTCATCACTCATCTTCATAATTTTTCTTATTTAATTAATTGTGTTCAATTAACACACTTTATTGGGAAATGTAGGTAATTAATAATGGTAATATTTCTAAATGATTAAAATATCAATGAGTATCCGAGAGAGACAAAATGGGGCAATGATTTCGTTCGAATCGTTAGAAATAATTCAAAAATAAGTTCTAAAAACAAATTAAATTTTGCGAATTTTAAATTACCTATTTCGCTCGGTATTGAATGATTCTCATTTAGAGTTAGTGTTTGTTTTATTTATCTCAAATTGCCGGTCGAACGCCGGACCGGTCCAGTTTCTTGTTTGTGTCACATCCACATTGCTCGTTCGCGCCATTATACTCTCAAACGAAATGTCTGTCTCGTAACGGTACAGCTTTTTGTCGTGTGCGATCGACAATCCGTAATAGTATTAATTAGCTGAAAAAGTAGTCCCGTACATCGCTAAGCTGTGTATCTGAGCCAGAAATTAATTTAACTTGTCAATATTGTGGTCACGTTTCGACAAAACTAGTTACACTAACGTCTATATCGAGTGGAATGATCTCGGACGAGATATCTCGTCCGTCCGAGTGATCGCCGATCTACCCGGTCGGCTCGGATTCTCCCACAGTGGATTCCATAAATATCCGGCGCCGGCATTGATCGAACTAGCTTAGGAGCCGGTGAATTTGGAAAAAAAACTCACACAGTACAAAAAAGAGGTCTCTGTAACGAGATAACCTGTAATGCGATACCACTGTACGAATCTGTGGCCGGAGGGAGAGATAAAGGCCATTTAAGAAATAAAAGTAATACGCCGTTCGAAATTCAAAATATCAGCCCGAGGCCCACGAACGAAATCGATTCAACGATTTAAAAACAGATCGATTTATTTTATAATCACAACATCTTTTCTTTTTTTAAATTTTAGCAAAACCAAACCTTTTTGATTCTCTTTTTGTAAAAAAAAAACATTCGTATCAATTTTTCTTTTAATATTTTCCCTGAGTTAAATTAATAACTAACTACACAGTATAGTTGGGTGAGCCAATAAAAATAACTCCTCAAACCAAACTATTGTTAACTATTATTAGCATTAGCAGCTAACATTACTATTAGCAGAAAATAATGCTGATTTGACTATTTCTTGTGGCGTTATATATTTTTTAAATGTTAAAGTCGCCAAGTTGGCTGACAGTCCACTAGATGGTAGATGGCTATTGTCGCTTATTATATCAAGCAACGCTTTAAAAGACAGGCGATTAGGAGAGGATAAGAGAATGGGCTCTGGTTTCCATCTTTCAATTACCGAAACAAAACAGAACACTTACTGTTATTTCGCGGTGTTCTTTTGTAAGGTGGCGGTTACTGCCGCCAGACAGGCTACCCAATTTATGACTGCAAAACTTATTGTTACCTGTCATTACGAAAATATTTTTTAATACTGAAACAAAACTATTATTATACTATTTAGTACTAAAACATTTTCTGTTCTAAAATGAACTGAACATCTTTCGTTACGTTATTAAGTACGACAATCAAAGTCGAATCAAGTGTTCGAAAATATATTTTCAAAATGTTCGGATTTATTTTACATTCTACGCGTCCCGCTATCGAAAAATACTTTTTGCTCTCCGCTCATATCCTATACACGTCGGCCTCTATCTTGTCTACGGTTTTTGTCAAATGAAAAGAAAAAAAAAGCGCGCCGTTACTTCGATCCATTTCCGCTTCACTACGCACCGTTCACAGGTGATGTTTTTAAGAGTTTAAAATAATAATTAGAATTTAAAAAAAAAGTCGGTGTCCCGTAGAAACCCGCGCTTACAATGAGATCTCGTTAAGTGCACTTTTTCTACCTTTTACTATAATTACTCGGTTTTATCGTAAAAAAAGCACTCAATAATAACCTTGTTCGAGCGATGAATGCACGTTTTTTTTTTAAACTAATGATATTGTAATAGAAAAATTAAAATTCATAGGCACTCACTACTAGGGTTTCAGCATAACGAAGTAGGTTTACATGTTACACTCGACGATATATTATAGTATATAAGATTTTTATTATAATATTTTAAAAATGTCCCGAGGCGACGATACTGCCTCCCCAAATCGTGGCTGTGATTGGTCGTCAACATTTTTTTTATTCAGGCGCTGTCCGAATGTTCCCTAATTATGTTATGTGGCTTTTCGAGGCGATTCCCGCCGCACCCAAATTAGATTTTTTATTTTTTTTATTTGTCGTCATAACGAGACAGGTTATTGGTAAATAGAAAAAAAAAATTCTTTTCTGTATAACAATTGATTAAATTGCGTACACTACGGTCCCTGCAGTCGTGAGCCTGTGTGGCAGCAGGTAACTGTCCTCTCTAAAATAAATGAGATTTGATATAACATCACATGTGCTGTTATGTTAAGTTGGTACCTAATTACTAGTAATGAATCCCTTACGATTTATTCTATTTTATCCGATGTCGGACCCTTTATACCCACAAGTTTTGACCCTATCTTTACACTTTATTAACTCCTGTTTTTACGACCGTTCTAACTTATATATCTTGTACAGGTTACATCATATAATATTGTGTCGTCATCTCTATCACATCTAATTGCTTAAAAAACAGTGAATTTTGTTTATCGCATTAAAATTTCCTATTAGTTTGCTGCTTTAGCGAATTAGATTAAATTAAAATGAAAACTAACAAATTTATGTCTTTTATGATAATCGGTTGCAGACAGACTGATAAGTCACAACGAATATTAATTGCTCTTATTACCTACCCTTGTAGGTATATCAGGATACTGTTACCACACGGTGGTCTTCTGAAAGCGTGTGGTTACTGCCACCAATAACTTCGGTATAACCAGTGTGATCTGTTAGTATTGATATTGATTTTACCGACAGATTACACGGGGTAGTAAAATACAAAATTTAAAATATTTATTCTGGTCACTAATTAAAAAAAAAACACATTAAAAAAAGTATAATACAAAACATTAAACATGTACCTATAACTTAACTATAACTTTAGCCATTATTTGAAAAATTAGCAAGAAATAGTTTTACCGTGTAATATTGTTTTTAATAGTTTCTTTGCGTCATAATTACAGTCGTTATTTTTTTAAAAAAGTTAACGAAATAAAATTCAAAATGACCTTTTTTTTATTTCATATGTAGTGACCGAATCGTAAAACGTTATCTGTAACAACGTGGCTAAGTGATTTACGATGTAGGTCAGATTTGTTAGTTTACGGGCTGAGGCTCGAACCCAGGACCCGGCGTTTACGACCTTTTATATTATATCTACTATATAAATAAAGCACAGTTTAATTCATTCTCCAAATTGGATTAATACCTACTCTATTAAAAATCTTTTTTCACTAAAAAAACTTCGTCGTCAGCAAAATAATTCAAATGCATTTATGAATTAATTTCTAAATAGTAGATATATATGGATTTCCATGCGATTTTTACTAACACTGGTAGTCTATTTCGCAAATTAAAAAAATAGTAGGTATTTTATCGTCCGTTCCATCAATACCTATACTAAATATCTAGAGTGGCTTAATTTAGAATTTAGAATGAGTATAATAAGTACATAAAACTAGCTTTTGCTTATGACTTCGTCCACATATCTTAATAAATAAATTAAATAGTGTATGTATGAATAAACTATATTTCTGTAAAGTTTGTTTCTGTTGTTGTTCGTGATGATCACGAATTTTAGTAGGATTTAATTATTTTTTTAAATTCTCACAAATCATAAATTGTAGATTTTTATGTTACAAAATGTGACAGACAGACTGACGATCCACTTGATGGTAGATGGTTACCGTGGCCTAAGAACAAAAGCAACATCAGAGGGTGCAGATGCGCTTTTGAACCTGCAGGAATTTGCTTACTGCTCTCCTTGAAGAAGCTCTTAATGTAGCTAGGTGGAAATATCACACTGATAGGTAAACACTATCACTCGTCTCCTTTTCATATATACTGCAAGTTATTTGTAATTACCGATATCAATATTAAATTTATATATAACTAGCTGACCCGGCCAACGTTGTTTTGCCATACAAAAAAAAGTATCACTTAGGGGTATGGAAAATAGATGTTGGCCGATTCTCAGACCTACCCTATAAGCACACAAAATTTCATCATAATCGGTCCAGCCGTTGCGGAGGAGTTTGGCAACAAACACCGCAACACGAGAATTTTATATATTAGATTTAAAAATAATCACACACCTACTTTTGTTGACGACTGTACCGCAGTGAAGTGAGGCGCGAACCAATTGAGCTCTCATTTGAATGCGGCGCAGGACCGGTTGATTTTAATTTAAAAAATAAAATGAAAAGAAAAAAAAAGACGAGAAGAATCCGACCCTGTCCGGTCCGTACACTAAAGTTGGCTGAACGAACCCACTTTTGCATTGCATCTACTCTGATAACTAATTTACATATCTACCTACCTATAACTATATTTATATAGAAAACTAGCGAACAATAATTTTACCAGTTTTCCAATTAATCGCTTCACAAGAACCTTCCTCGGCATTTAACGAATACAAGTTGGTGCCCGCGATTTAGTTCACGTTAAAAAATTAAAGATATAACGCCAGATAAAATATATCGCTGCTTAAATTCAAAAGTAACACAAATCAAAAAATTCCAAAAATGTTTTATTGTAAAAATACAATCACAATCCTTCATATCGTATGTTGCAAAAAGACTTATGGTTGTTTTATTCTAAATATATTTAGTATATTTTGACAATTTTTTTATATTCAAAAGTAACTTATATGCTTATATCTCCTCTAGTGTTCAGTTTATTATAAAAGTACTTCAAACATTTAATGCTACTTAAAAATACGCTTCTAACGATGTATAACATGCATATATTTGATATATATCTAATAAGAAAAAAATTGATAAAAAATAATTTCGATTAGCTCTCCTGTAAAAAAGTGTAATTTTGATTTGTTTTGAATTTAAGCAGCGATATAAAGCAATATAACGCTTAAACTTTTGCCAAACGTCTGATCTTTATTTTTACATAGGTGGTGCCCTGTTAGAATATTTAGTCTATGTCTATTCTGAAATTCTTATATTGGTGAAAGTTTTGAAGATTTCCTCTTACATACAAAAAAACGACTACATTTTAAAAGTACTCAACGAACACGAGGCACTATACATTTTGATATTTTCCTATATTTATCTAAATCTAAATAAAAAAACCTATTCAGTACATATTTACTACCTATTCATTAGGTATCTGAAGGGGATTAATTTTCTACTGTATTAAATTATGAGATAATTTTGACTTTCATTTGTCTTAAATTTATTTTGTACTGAATAAGCCACGTAGGTATATTGTTATATTACAAATGATAAGAAGTATCAAAACCGTTTTAAGAATCTTCAATAACGTTATCATTATAACTATAATATACAACAATAAGAAATCACCTAACATTTTGTTTGTTTATAGCACTCATTTGAAGTGTTTTCGATACTTTTAAAATTTTACAAACTATACCTACTGACCTATTCGATTGCATTTTTATAATTTGTGTAATTGTTTGTAGGTAACATTAATTTGACACGAATTAATACCTTTCGTTTGGTTAAATACTTGTATAACAAAAATATTCATAGAATAAATGACAACGTTGCATGTTCTGAGTGCTGATGTTAATTTATGTAAAATGAATCTTGCTTGTCGCTTATTAATTTGTCAATTATTGCAAACCGACATAACTAGATGTTTCCATTTAGTTCAGAGATTTATATAGACTGGTTGTTTGTTTAATATTATAAAATTATCTAAAATCACGCTTAATACTTAGTCTATCTACAACTGTACGTATTATTAAATGACGTCTGCTTCTCCGCTAAACTCTTCTAAACCACCCCGTTGGGTGGTCATATAAGTTATTTAATTAGATAACCTATATCTGCATCTATTATACAAAGCGAATCGTCTCTGGCTTGGTCAAATATACCTTACAAACGCTTTTATATCGCTTATAAAGGTAAATTGTTCCTTTTGAACGCTTCATCTATATCATCTATATCTATATCTGTATCCGTATCAGTATCTGTATCTGTATCTGTATCCGTATCCGTATCAGTATCTGTATCTGTATATATATCTATACATAAACATAATACATGCTATACATAAATAAACTAACTGTTCGTGTTTGCCTATTTCTCTACTAAACCAACCAACTGATTTTGATTCGGTTGTCTAGTGGAAAAAGCGTTAAATGAGGAACGTTTGTGTATACATATGTACCTACACCAACTTTACCTATACAATTTACAGCAAAAAAATTGCATCCGTACGAATCCGGGGGCGTGTCGCTTGTTAATTACAAAATAAACCACTCATTCTTATTTTGAGGTAGATTTAATGTGTCAAAACACTAAAACGACAGGAAAGAATCTCGCGTGTTTTGTATAGAAATATATACTTTATTTGTTCCACCTTAGTGATTAGATTCGCCGGATATGTTGTGTATGAACTGGGAGCACCCACGCGCCGCATTAACTCAAAGGAAGTGGGCATTAGTGAAAACCTTTTCAGTAACGAATCGACCGTGGCACGGATCGCAGACCAGCACTAGATGCTGCCCACGCATCTGGCAAACAACTACATACAGAAAAAACATTTTATAACAGCTCTTTTGCACCTGTGAAATCAATCTTTGTCAATAAAGTGTATGTTTGTTTGCTGGGCCTGTATGGGTTCCTAATACCATTCTTTAGAACTAGAACTAAGTTTGTCATCATTAATATGGATGGCGATTTTCAATAGTTTAATCATGTTTTAGTCTCCATTTAACAATTCTAGTAATCATATTTATTATTTGTTAATTAGGTTATGTCTTTATTATAAAAAAACACTCGCATAAGTATACCTACTTACTTTACGCTGGTTTGAACACCCATTTAATGCAGATTAAAATTGTATATTATAGTTTGATTACTAGTACCTATAATATTTTTGGTTTTAATCTTATTCTATTTTGTCACTTTATTTTTAGTAAATTCTTGGTTTTGTCTTTTCATAAGATAATTTAAAAGTATATATAGTTTCAATATAATTTTCATAAAAATTATTGATGAAATTCTTTCAAAAATGTTTTCAACAAAACAGAGACCGTCGCCTTATGACTGGCTGCTGTTTAAAAAGTTAAAATTTGAACAGCTTCAAACTGACATTCCAAATTCTAAATAAGGAACGTCTATACGTCAACGGACGGCCATTATATCACATTTCATTCGTTTAAATAAAAAGGTATCTGTTCAGAAACACTCCATATCTCAATCCTTGAGTCGTCCGTTCGAATTTAAATTTCTGGAAAGAGTTTGATGTTTGAAACGATAATCGCCCCAAAGCCGAGACTCTCGGAATGTTGTAATATCTCATTAAAGGCATTACAAGTCAATAAGTAACGTCGTATCAAACGGACATCTACGAACGATTATAACTCTTAAGTAGTAACATTTAAGTTCATATTGTCATAAACTGTGAGACGTCGCATCGCTTCTAATGTCGGGCATCGAGCAAATCCAAATTTGAATCTCCGAAGAGTTACGATGTCAAATTTTAGTATATGTCACTTAAATCGAAAATAGTATCGGCTCTCACAAACGTGGGATTAGTTTCGTATATGTTTGCTTTTATTTGAAACGGTATGTTTACTTTGTCATTCGTGAGCTTATAAAAGCGCTCTCAATCAAGATTTTGACATTGACAACACTGCTCGGAAACCGCTCAGTGCATGCTTATCCGTTCTAGCGTCAATAAAATTCACACAGTCATAAATTTGAATTTTCAACAGGACCGCAGTTAAATTCAGATTATTGTAAACAAACTATTATTACATGTAAATTCATATTCCAATTGCGAAAAAAAAAACGTCCCAGCTGAAGTGCTTCCATGTCCCAAAATTGCTAGTATTTTTTTTAAATTTTTTATATTAAGATCGACATACAGGCGCTGCAAGTGCGCTGTCGACCATAGTAGATTAAGGATAAAGGAACTCCTACTCACTCACCGAAAGACAACAGCACACATGCTGTTATTTCACAGTGATCTTCTACAGGGGGGTGGTTACTGTTGTTAAACAGGCTGCCCAACTGACCCCTGATGTCCCTGCCATTTTTGTAATATTACTAAGCAGTCATTAGGCAACGGTAGCTAATCTCTTAACCTTATCCTTCTATGGTCAGAAGCGTCAGCCTGTCTGTTGTCGACCTTAACATAAAAAAAGGGACTGTTGCTGTCTGCTGGCGTTCTTAATATAAATATAAAAGTAGGCACTCTTGGGCGCATTTTCGTCTAAAACTTTTAATTATCTAAAAACTTGTCGATCAGAGAATTAGTATTAGAAGACATAATTAGCTGTCAACGGACGGGAGCGTTGTTTCCGCTTCCGGCGCTCGGTTCTATTTTCAAATCCGCCAAGACGACTTTAACGCTGGCACGTTGAATTTTTAATTTTTATTCCGTGCACCCCCGCCGTCCACCTGCCAGTGTTTTTATTACTTTTTCACCGTGTAAATGCTATCTAAGAATTTCGTTAGTCTCTTTATTACCTTATGTTAATTTCTAAGCTAATTATGCCTATGAAAATTTATAAGACCCGCGGCACGAAATTAATACGCGCTGGCCGCCCGGGGGCCCCGTCCGATCGGGTGTACTATTGTACAGGGAAAAAAAATATGGGTTCTGCGTCTTTTTACGATTCATTTTAATTTTTTTACAAGTGTGCGTTTTACGCGACAGTTGGCTCGCGATCGCGACTCCAGTCCAAATATATTCTCTTTGTTTCTATTGTATAAGTAGTTAATGTTTTTTTTTCTATGAGCTTTGTATGCTGATATTGGTTTAAAGGTCGAAATTCTTCTAGTCATGCTTATTTACGTACGAAGCCGCCCGGTGTCATGGATTCTAACTGTGAATTATTTTGTTAATGTTTTTAGATAATATCTCGAAGCTCATCTGTCTAACTGTCATGCTATTTAAGAAGATTAAACATAATTTAGAAAGTTTCGAAATCCATTCCCATTGCCTTTTACGCGAACTAATGCTTTTCTTGAAACTCGCCTTCGTGTCATAGAACCTGTTTTTGATTTTATATGTGTACACAAAGTAGCATGCACTAGGTTTATGGCAATTCTAAAAAAATAATCTTTTAGTGAGCTCAGATCACAAAATAGAGAACATTTATGGTTAAAATCACAATATTTTTGATATAAAAAAGAAATACGGAAGCAGTATAATTTTTTTTTCATGACATTTCATTACATGAGATACATTTACAATTTTTTTTTTTATAAATAAGCACATCAGGTGAAGCGTAAAAAAGCACTGCCATTCTCAATTCAAGGACAAAGGAATGGCCAATGTATAAGTTCTTTACTTAGGCGACGAAACACAACAGCACTAGTGATTTTATTTTACTCTTATTTTCTATAAGAAGAGTTCCTGAAAAGTTTAAAGATTATGGGAGTAATTACATTCTGAACTGACACGTACGCATGTCCATACAAAGCAGTTTTTTTTCTATGGACAAATATTTCATTACCTTACCTTTCCTATGGAACTAAATTAATGTAGTTACTCCCAGGTCATACAGATCTGCTCAGGTTTAATAATAATATGTGGTAAGTATGCGACGTAGCTGATGTGTTGTTACTTTGGTGTGCAGGTTCACGAGTTGTGTGACAATTTCTGCCATCGTTACATCAGCTGCCTGAAGGGCAAGATGCCAATCGACCTGGTGATCGACGAGCGAGAGTCCGCGCGGCCGCCAGACGCTAACGGCGAGCCTCGCTCAGCGCCAGACAGCAGTCACGACGGCACATCAACCCCAGATGTCGTGAGTACCCCCTATACCAAACCCCATCTTATTCAAAGGCGCGATCCCCAGCTAGCACCCAATTCTACCACGAGCTACCTCGTGCACCCCTGCTCTTAGTCTGGCCATTGCAAAAACGAAGTGTACACAGGGGGTGCTCGCAAACTAGTTCTTACTTCCCGCCTCCCTCGCTTTTTTAACCGTGTTCCGTCTTGATATTGTATTTTGTTTCATATTATTATAGTTGACGGAACACGGGACGCTGTCGCACCTTCTGAGGGCCTCTCAACCGAGGCCCGAGGAAGGTCCGCTAGTTATAAGTTCCTTTAGAACAAATCTTCGTTTTTGCAATTGGCCAACCTCTTGACACTGTACGATTAAAAAAAAAACTTTTTTTAATTGAACATCAAATTTGCAAAATTTCACAAACACAATAATACGTTACAGTGAAGGGGTGTTAAAAGGGTGCAAACCTGCAGAATAAAATGGCGGTACCAACCGTTCATACGAATATCATTTCCGACTGTTATGTCGCACATTCAAAAGCAAGCGCCAATATTTTTGATTCCTTTGCGCCGGAATTATGTATACGAATAAAAAAAAATCATACGTTAAACGTTTAACTGTAATATGTGTATACTAATAATTATATATTAAGTGAATGTACAATGATTCGATGGTTTTTCAAACAGAGACCGTAGGTTTTCCCTTAAACTTTAAGGCAAACACATCTAACGCCTCAAACAATAGTTAACGCGTTTCTGAGCTTAGTGTTAACGAAAATACGTAATTAGATGTAAATTTAAAAAATAATAAAAAAAAATTTGAGAACGAAGTATACGTAAAAATACAACTTTAACTTGCCTAAGTGAGATAATAAGGATAACTTAAGAGTTTTAAATTATTGTAATTGATTTGAAAGTGGTAGATGCTATAGTGTTATCGTTTTTGGCTAGTTAATACAAACTTATACTTAATTAGGTAATTTAATACCCACACACACACACACACACACCTTATATGTGTTTAATAAAAACGAAATAATATTTAGTTTAATAACAAATTACACAGTTGTACGCTATAGTTGTAATTCTATATTGTGACTGTGCGAAGTTATGTTTTAAAATAATCTAGCAAGACTAACGCTAGATTTAGATATAATTTTATTATATCTAAATATATAATAGTTGCTTCAACAGTACCTTTACTATGAGTTATAATGACCGCACTCGCTAGCAAGAGCGTAAAATATTTTTATATGGAATATTGTCAATTTGACATTGACAGTTGACGTAAAATATTTATTATGGCATATTGTCAATTTGACATTGACAGTTGACACTTTTTCATATAAATGTTTTACGCTAGCGAGTGCGGTCATTGTAAACTCATAGTAAAGGTACAGATAGATGATCCCTTAAGACCTTGGCCACGTATTTCGTCAATGTTTCAGATAGGAACATATTAAAATGTCGATTTTCACATACCTACTTAATTTCCCCATGCATTAATATTAGGCATATATAAATCAATTACTTTATCGTCGTATTTTTGTACAATGTAATTTAATGGTCGTGGTTCCTTTTGAGTGCATAGTTTTTCAATTTCACCGTAATAATAATTTAGTATTGAAATAAAATTTAAAAAAATTGCCATTAAAACATGTTGTGTATACTCTTTGAATCATTGTTTAGTTATTTAGTAACATATTTTTGGACGTTGAGACTGAATTGTTTTTTTTTTCTTGTTTTATATTATTATCCCCCATATTGTTAGCCTTAAAGCAATATAAATGACTTTTAAGAGACAATTTCTCGTTTAAACATGTTGATCAGGGGAAGATTAATTTTATTAATTATTAATTAGTTATTTTGTCTGTATATGAGTTTTTTTTTAACATAAATTTGTAGTTGATCGTCTAAGTTAGGTTTTAGAGTAAACGAAGCTGTAGGTATCTGATGGTTGGTACTTAATTATCTTGAAACTAACTCGTAATGTACCTACCCCCCTATATTCATATTGCTATGTGGTGTACGTCCATCTTGTATGTCAATGTGATTAATTTTAATAATTTTATTTTCTGAACGGATTAAATAATAAAATGTTCTGTTTGAAATAAAAAACAACTGTGTTTTGTTTCCGAAATAAACCGAATTCTTTCCAAGTGGAGGGCGTACTTATTTGGCGGTGTAAAAAAATGTCGCCCGAGATCAGTGGGGAAATTTTCAAAGTTGATATTGTATTTTTATCATGCCCGCGTATTCCATAAACTGGGAAAGCTCCCCCGGTGCGCGGGGAAAGCCGGAAAATTGTTTCTTTACGGCACCCCGCGCGCTAATCTTTTGCGCCATGTACGGGAGCCCAATATAAAAAAAGCCCCGTGGAATCTTTTTAACAAAGTCTTTAGTCGACAATCTGATATTTTATTTATTTTTTATAGTCTGCCATTGACGTTTGATGGATGCCGATTGGATGGGGTGAGCGGTGAGAAAACGAGACTGGGGTTAGAATAATTGGCGCTAAATTCATCATAATCGGCCTTTATTTTGAGGAGGCGTTTGGAGTTCAATAAATTAACAATTTAAATTTAAAATACAATTTTATATTCTATAAATGGTATCTTAACACAAATCAAAGAGGGCAGTTTTTTTATCAGTAAAAATAGATAACTAGTTATGTCAAATGCTGGATGGATTTGAACGACATTCAAGATTAATGTAATGGGTTAAATGTGGGATATTAGAAACCTTAGATCGAGAACATATCTAAATGATTACCTACGCAAAAAAAGCAGCAGGTAAAAGTTAGTATTTTCTTCTTTACATTAGGTATAAAATAGTCGCTTCCCGCCTTCTGTTTCTCTGTATGTTTGCTTAAAAATCTTATAAACTACGCAACGTATGTTAATGCGAATTTCACTAATTGATAGAGCGTTAAACAAGGAAGGTTTATATATGTATACTAGCTGACCCGGCAAACGTTGTTTTGTCATACAAAAAATCAGTTAGATGTTGGCCGATTCTTAGACCTACCCGATAAGCACACAAAATTTCATCAAAATCGGTCCAACCGTTTCTCGGGAGTTTGGCAACAAACACCGCGACACGAGAATTTTATATATTACATATAATTAGTAGCAATAAAACTGCATCCGTGCTAAGACGGGAACGGTTTACTAGTTACGTACCTACACTACATACAGAAAAAGTATTTAAAATAAGCACAGTGAAAATCAACATTAAAAATAATCTGCGCACGTACATTTCGCACCAGATTGGCGACATCCATAGAACTGGTGGCTGCAATGAATAATGCAGGGATATCCTGTGAAATGAGGAGGGGTCAGCATTAATAAAAATAATAAAATAAGGGGATCGCTAGGGATTTGGATGGGTTCACCGGCAATTCGTCACGGATTCGTCCCGGTACATGTGGCTGCCACAATGCGATTGTCAAAACCAGAAGGATATAATGCGATGGCCAATCGGAGTGTTCCATGAGTACTCATATAACAGTAGATACTTATTGAAATTATGAGAACTTTTTGAAAGAGATCAAGAATTGGTTGCGTACAAATAGGTAGAGTACAGAATATACTCACTCGTAGTAAGAATATATCTATTTTTTAATAGTAATGGTATAATAAAACATTTAACAAAGATTTTTGGTAGGTACATGGTGGGTACATACCTACCTATTTAATTAAGAAACATAATTTATTAATACTTAATATAATTTCCATAGCAGCTTAATTTATTTAAAACAAATAATGAAATTGTAAATTTTAGTTTTAGTCATCGAAATAATATATCTTGTCTTAGTTATTTATAGATATCTACTAATTTTAAAAATATCTAAATTGAATCTAGATTTTTTTTTATTTGTCGTGTCTGTTTCTGCCACTGCGTTACAGCTTTTGCTGTTGCTCTAAGAAGATGGGGTTAAGCTAGTATATCTGTCACACATAGAATTTATATACCATCCACATATCGAAGAAACATATACCAAATCTGTCACTATTTCTAATCATTGGTGTCCAACTTAAATTTTGCATTATTTTCTATAATATACCATTTTATATCAGTGTATTTTTTTTAAATCTATATATATATAAATCTCGTGTCACGATGTATGTTCGCGATAAACTCTGAAACTACTGAACCGACTTTGATCAAACTTCATAAGTGTCTGTTATTTGGTCCAACTTAAAAGATAGGATAGTTTATATTACATTTTGTTTATTATTTTTTTGCAAATTATATAATATTATTAACATAGCGCCATCTGTTGATACTTATTCAATACAGCAATTATTTATCTGTGAGTTCCATAATGTTCTCACAGATGGCGGTTTAAAGTAATTTATCGGCTGGATTGCAAAAAAGCACCCCGGGCGAAGCCGGGAGCGGGCCACTAGTATAATATAAAATAAGTACCTACATAGTACTGTATCTGTTACAAGGTCTTTTAGACCCTTTATGAGAAATTCACAGTTCGCTATACCGCACCGCCCTCGTACGAATGCTTCTTAGCAATTAGACGTACAGCGATTATCATAAATAGATTCAGTCAACTAATAAAATATTTATGATTATTTAGTATACCCACTCGTGTTCGCCAGAAATGTGCATTGATATGTGTTCTAGTACGAGTGTTCCAAGCATTAGGCGTGCGCGTGCGCATGCTCATTAGCCCAGTCGTCTGTCAGTCTGTTTTGTCCTGACTGCTTTATTACATTGTAAATCCCAAACCCCGTCCATTTTACATAGACTACTTAAAGTCTAGTCTCTGTAAATCACTCTAATTAATTCAGTTTGTTGAAATTAGTCTTAATGCGTAACGCAAGTAAACATACCATTATCTACATATATATGTATCTGTAACTATATAAATACCTATAGGTACATAAATTATAAAATAAATGAGCTGCCCGTCTTTTTGTTTTACCTCTATCTTCTAATAAACCACCATACGGATTTTTATATAGTTTTTACTAATGGAAGGAGCGATAAACGAGGAAGGTTTGTGTATATAATTTGCAGAAAAAAATCACATCCGTGCGAAGCCGCGGCGGGACGCTAGTATGGTATATTCGAGGCGGGCCTCCCATGAAAAATTATCTAACTTATTGGTGAAAGCCGCATCCAAATCCTTTGCCTAGTTTAGGAGGAGTTAACGGATATACAGATATACGTAGAGAGTGACTTCTTTTTATACTATGTAGGGAAGGGATATATACATACAAATATTATAGTCACTGTACCTACTTATTAGGTACTAGCTGTTGCACGCGACTTCGCCCGCGTACCTTTTTAAAATATAGTCTATTTTACTCGCTGATAATGTAGATTTATATAAGTGAAAGAATTTTCAAAATAGGTCCAGTAGTTTTTGAGTTTATTCATTACAAACATACAGAAATATTATTTTTTTCTTTTTAATATTAGTATAGAAGTATATATAGGTATAAGAAGTATGGTATAGAATTTGCAGAAAAATATCCGTGCGAAGCCGGGGGCGGCCTTCTATAATAGTCGAAAATAAAACTAAATAAAACGACATATATTTTGACGCCATGTATTAAGGGAATTGAGATAGGTATGATTGTTATTTAAAAATTTTTTTTTAAGTATATTGTATACATATAAAATATACTTGTAGCAGGTGTGACCACAGCATTTTTCTGTAATAAAAACCCGAGACTATTAATTAGAATAAAAACGTAGGATAATATTTTGTATCTGCACCGTATTTTATTTTGTGTGCGTGAGTTTTAACCGTATGTTATTAGTGTTTTTCAACTTATTTTACAATTGTCGCTTAAGATGGCCGCGTACGTTCCTCGATCGCGTAATTCAAAATGCAAATATTGTGCACTTATAATGTATTTGTATAAGACGTCTGTCTGTCTATGTCCTGTCCATTTTAGTTGACGCAATATTTTCAAAATGCTATGAAGAATTTAGATTATAGACGATTCCGCTAAAAAAGCGAAGCCATTAATAAGGATACATTCAATTTATTAGTACAAAGCTCGGATGAAGATATCAGCTCCCCGCGGCGGCTCCGCAAATGGTACGTGCTACATCAGAGCAATGCGCGCAGCGGGTATCATTTCTTTATTATTGCTGCACAGAAAAAAAGCCCTTTGCTCTTTTCGTTGGAAGCGAATTAGAAAAATATTTGCCCAAAAAATTTTGTAAGAAATTAATCATTAAAAATATCCACAAAGAACGAAATGATACTTAGACGAAGTTCCCGTTGCGACAACCTTTGAAACAACATTAAAATGGTGGCTCGCCAAAATTAAAAGTTTAATAAAAAAAATTTGTTCTGATTTTTTTAGTAAAATACACAAAAATACAGATTTCGCATAGGATGTATTTATAGATAAGCCTGCCTAAGTATGTAT
Source organism: Synanthedon andrenaeformis (assembly GCA_936446665.2). Classification (NCBI taxonomy): domain Eukaryota; kingdom Metazoa; phylum Arthropoda; class Insecta; order Lepidoptera; family Sesiidae; genus Synanthedon; species Synanthedon andrenaeformis. The sequence goes on from OW387793.2 coordinate 10,251,310, forward strand.
GTAGTTTTCGTGATGTTCAATAAAAACAAATCAGTGAGGTATTTGCCCAATTCATTTGTTTTAAAGTACAATTACTGTCTTAAGCACTTACAGATACTTCAAGTAATTTTTTCTTAATGATATCTTTAAAATACTCAAAAAATAAGTACCTACCTATCTTATAATTCATTATAAAATAGATATCTTGGTAATCATATAAAAAAATAAAAATTCTTGAAAATATTATTAAATGTTTTTTTTACCAATCATGTTCATGTGAACCGTTGAATGGATTTACCTTTAACTTCCAATACAGATTGCCAAAGTAATAAGTTCCAATTAGACTCACACTTTATTGTCCGTATAAGAAAGATAAGAGATGTCTATTTAAAATCTACTTCCCTATTTTGAAACTAGATGGCGCCTTTCAAGTAGATATTTGGTCTCGCCATAACACCAAATGTCACACATATAGTTAGTAAATTAGTAGATATGATATATTTAAAGACGACTACCTGTGTTAATAGTGTTAATAATTAGAATAATAATTGGTAACAATTTTTATTGTAAAATAGCTGCGTAATAATGCTAAGCATCTGACCTGACGTAAAATAACTCACAAGGCGTCGTACCTACTTTAATAAAAGTATCCCTCTAACGTGGCTATTAGAAAAGGGTCGTTAAGATTAAAATTCATAGTTATTACTCAAACGCAAGTAGTTCATTATACGTTTCGCGAATAATGACGTTATTCCTGTAAAGGAAATAATTACCTTCATCGACATGACAATAAATTTACTCGTCGTTTACGACTAATTTATTAATAGCATTTTCGCCAGCGAACCTAAAGACTGTCGTAAAGTAACCGCGCGCTGCCCAATGGCTAGCTATAAAATTTGTCTGCGTCTGGCGATTGGTTAGCTTCCAGCCAATGGACGAGAGTTCCACATTTAAAAGCGACGGTTTATGACCAGCAGGCGGCATCTCGTGCTGTTTTGGCGCCAAAACTGACAGCTTGTAAGTAGGTACAACTCGACGGCTATTTGGGTCAGCGTAGTTTTGGAAAACGACTGATTTCAAGACCTCGATACTGATGTGATGGGTACACTTTAGGACAGATTTATTGGGAAGTAAGTATATTGATATTGTGGAAACTATATGAATAAAACAAATAGTGAATCCGGAAATTGAAATCGTAGGAACCGCGTAAACGCTCAAAATATTTCCTTATATTTCTCGGGTGACCATCACGGCGTGACAATGGGGGGGTTACGGCGCGGGCATCCCGGGGAGCTATTTGTTGGAAAACCAGGGAGATTTCCGCTATCCCCTACGCATGTACGCTTGAGTGATTTCCGAGATGCAATCCGAGATACACTTACATACCCAACACACGACAGGACAACCAAACAACTGCAGGGTCTAGAACTAAGTACATATTTTATTATGGACTGGTATTGCAAGTAGAAATAATAATATTGAAATAAAGCTGACGGTACACTGTGCAAATATCGTCTCATTTTCGGCACATATTCTGATTTTCGTGCACTATCGCTAGCTATACCTAGTATGTATAAAAAGTTGCACACATGTAAACAATATTATTATACTTTCATCCCTGTTATTAATTACGGATTAGTTCTAAGTTTTTTTTTATAGATGGCGTATTAATATATAAAAATCTCCGAAACAGTTGAACGGATTTTTATGAAATTTTATGAATGTATTATATATCTACCCATGTGATTGGTTCCAGCCTGAAAAATAGATTATAATTATTAATGAAGATACACGAACGAATTATTGAGCATAAGATAATTTTAAATAATTTTATTAGCTCGAAAGGACGATAACCAATTTGGAATGATAGAAACGATCACATTAAATTTGTCTTAAAGTTAACCTCTTGGCTAATTACGGTAGCGCCAGAAGTGGAAATGACGTGTTACAAATCAAAAATCCGAATTAAATTTTTACAATAAAACTAGAAGCAATTATAAAACAACATGGCTTCCGTAGAGAACTTTCGAACATATTCCCTAATTAGCGATTGGTCACGCGCGCGGCGGCGGTTAGTTCGAATCGAGCAATTTGAATTCGGAACGGTAGTGTTATAGTCCAAGTCGAATGTTGGACATTGACGTCACTATTTTTTTTAATTGACCAAGGCTTTCTGGCTGCACAGACTACTTACTTTATAAGAAAAATATCTATATCTTTATTATCTGTATTTATTTTCGTATTTCAAGTGTTTACGTTAACCGTTTAGATGCCAATCATATCATCAAGCTAACTGAAGGGTTTAATTTATAAATCAAACATGTCACGCCACACACAAGTGGTCAACAGCACTAAATAAAGTGGTGTCGTCATACCAATTAAAAAAATTATCCCCTTTAATAAGTGTCAATTCTTAACGAATGTGTGCATACACATGATTTTTATTTCACACGTTTCTCGCTTGTAGTCGATATTGAAATCAAAAATTCAACTTTAAACTACACCATTAAGGTGCAATTTTGAATACAACTTGTAAGTTTTACGAGTATTTTTATTGACGCTTAGTTCCGACACTCGTGTGTACTTGTGTAGCGCTTACAGAGACCATAAAGCTGTGTGTGGTCGTTTGAAAATAAACCTTACTTCAAAGTAATAGAGTTGCATTTTAGTTTGATTTTTTTAATTTCCGAGCAATCCTTAAGAAACTAGTAGTCAGTAGTTCATACGAAGCAACTCGGAGATGAACGGGGTAGAAGAGGCCATCAAATTTTAATTGTGCGTTAAAATAACAATCAATGGGGCGACTACAGCTCTCGGGCTATTATTTTGTTCGCGCAAATATAGCTAATATTGCGAACGAATATCGCCTGAGTATTCAAATTTTGGACAGCAGATTCTTTATGTAAGCTAATTGTATTTCTTTAACAGTGAGCGCGTATGATTAATTTTTTTAGTTTTGGCAATTGAATTCATTAAATGTCATTTTTATAAATTTTATTTATTTATTTTATTTAAATGAGAGTAAATCATGCTTATTTACTATTTTGAACAATTAATAACCCAGGCAGTCTTTTTCGCCTGCTTATGGATAATGTTTTATCCCACATCCAATAATAATCCTATGGGAAAATTTATCATAGTGTAGTAAAAGTATGACTACTTTTTGCGTGTGATTGAATCAATGTAAGCACCATAATTTATCATGAATTTTTTTTTTTTTTTAAATTTTAATAAGAAATAAGAAAGCATGTAAGTAACTATTAAAGTTTGCAAATTTAGGAGATTTTTAGATTTTGGAAATATAAACTTTAATTTTAGACACAAATAAAGATAATATTGCGATTTTAGGGGTCCCAGGAAAAAATAACATAAATTAATCTGGTGATATGTATGATGACCACATGACATTATATCTTCATCGTCATTATACTATCATATATTTATTTATTTTCTTAATTATAATTTTTTTTACAATATAATTATATGAAAACAATAAATATTATAAAAAAAACTTAAAACTAATAACCGCAGAAGCGGAGCAAGACCCAAGCTACCGGCGGTGGTTAGGCCGTTAGCTCCAGAGTGAGGAACCTCCTGACAATACGTGCCGTGTCAAGAAGTACCGCCTTCTGTTTCTGTTAATTACAATCGTTATATTAAAATATCTAAGTTTTTTTTTAATGTAAAGGTCGGCAGACAGGCTGGCGGTCCACTAAACTTGATGGTAGATGGTTAACACAAGCAACGCAACAGGTGCTGCGAGTGCCCTGCCGACCTTAGTATGATTAAGGATTAAGAAACACAAAGAAAATAGAATCAGCAGGAATGAAAGTTACAAAAATTTACCTACCCAGCTTTTGCTGGTATAGTCTAGCACTGTTCTTTCGTAGGGACCTTTAGTTCAACACAAACACACGGTCATAAATAAATAACTAATTAAATAAATTTTCATAACACAACTGGTTGCAACAAAATTAAGATATGACATAAAATATGTAAAAAGTATAGTACTTAGATACATAAAAATATTATGTGAAAATTAATTATTATTGTGTCTATTGCAAGCTTTCACTGGAAAACGATTTTTAAAATATTTTTGTTCTACATTGAGGAAGAGAGAACATTTCTTTGGAGCGAGCACTCATATTCTCAGACTTTTTATGGACTAATAAGGGTTTTTCGGACTGAAATGCGATTGTTTAGCTTAGTTTCACACTGTCGGTTATTTGAGTTGAGTTTTGCCTGCCAGTGCCACTTTTGAATCTGGAATGTACCCACACGTGCCGGCACTATGATAATAATAAAATGTTGGAGCATTGCTTATTTATAGATTGTCTCGCGGCTGTCGTCCGTCCGTCTGACCGTATTTACTTGTATATGCGACTATATACACATACACGTATTTAAATCTTTGGCTCGAAGCGGACGATGTCTCATTGCCTTGTTAGGTGTTCTTTTTTTCGGTTAAAAACGGCTGACGGAGCGAATGTCTTCTGCCTTCTTACGCGCGCTTAATCTCCTTCTCTTTGATTTATACGCCTGAGTGAACACTTAATATATTTTAACATGAGATCTGTTAATTATTGTGTGAAATAAGAGGTTTTTCTACAATGTCTCGTATTTGTTTAGGTCTTAAGTACCTTGATGTAATCGACGAATCTAGCTCGGATGGGCAGCGTTCGGCAATATCCGAGACATCTCGTCCAAAATGTTCCCAAAAGGGTCTCAAAACAAAAGTTTTCGACCAATATGACGCTGAAACGGGGTCTCTTACTACGAGCTATGGAGAGGGCTATACTCGGGGTAACAATACGGTGATCGAAACATAAATTTAGGGATCCGTAGACGTACGAAAGTTACCGACATAAGCCGGCGGATCACATAGTACGAAGAGCCGACGGCTGCTGGAGGCGGAAGGTTCTCGAGTGGAGGTTACGCGTCCACGGTGGATCCAGACTGCTTCTGACAGGTCATATTGGAAAATTATGAGGGAGGCCTATGTCCAGCAGAGGACGTCCTTTTTTAATGTTGGGACATCCTCTTGGATACCCGGCAGTGTAGAGGACACTGTAGGGTTATGCCGGATTTGTACTCGGCTAAAAGCGACTGAGATGATGAAATGTAAAAAAATTTGGACTTACCTACTACAAAAGGCTTGCTTAATAAGATTTACTAATTATAGTACCTACCTAAGTATACGGTATAAAATGTTGTTACTAAAAATTACTCCTTGATTCGTTCAAAATATTCAATAATGTTTCATTGCAAACAAAACATAGAATACATTTTCATTAATCCGTTTAAAAAAAAAACTAAAAAACATCTTCCATTCGCTTCGCTCTACCTACAGATATTCCACTGATATTGTTTTGCTCCGAAGAGATGCTCGCTATTTGTGGACGTGCCCCCTCCACCTTTTGCCCCCCTTTCCTCCTAAACCGTACGCTATAGCAGACAGACAAGAATGATTTAACTAAACATAGACCTTAATAATTATAGACTGTTATTCAAACGATTGTAGTTCACCGAAACGTCACAAGTGTAGGTACCTACTGCAAGTGCGCTGCAGACCGTAATGGGATTAAGGATAAGGTATAAGGATAGTAGGATTAAGGAAGAGAGAGGAAAATGGACTCTGGCATCCCTTTCTCACAAAACATCTCTCTCTTGTTATTTCACAGTGGTCTTCTAAATGGGGTTGGTTATAGGTACCTACTGCCGACAGGCAGGCTGCCCAAATGACTTAAAAACATCTGTAGACTTACTATACTATAATTATACGTGAGTGTTCGCTATGGTTCGCTCTGACTTGCTTTGTATGCAGATCTGCGTCTATTCTAATATGCGTTCTTAATTACCTCAAAAAAGTAAAATGAAAATGGATTTTCAGCGAAATTGATTGACATAAAATTGATAATAAAGTAAATAAATTATGTACTTAAGGCTACATATATACAAAGTAATAGCTGCATTATAATGTAATAAGAATACAAGCGACGATGTATTGATAAAACGTGTTATATATCTCAAACACATTTGAAATATGGCGGACACGTCGCAACGGACAGCCGTTTGGCGCGTACGAAAACTCGGTTAATACATTGCATGATTGATTTCTAAACGTATGTATGCATTCCGATTTCAAACAAACATCTTTATTATCTAAAGAGCCTTATAAAAATACAATTGCCTTCTCATTTTTAACACCCGACGCTCGACGTAAAAGAGGGATGTAAAAAGTTTAAGTTAAAAGTTTAATCTGTGTGTATCTTTATCTGTGTGTATCTCTGCGTCTCTGTAGCACCGTAGCTCCCAAACAGATTGACCGATTTTTTTGTTTGTAAGTTGACGTGATCGAGATGTTTCTTAGCTATAAGTAAGTAATTCATGAAGCTCTGTTCAGGCGTTTGAAGATCATCAGCTCATTTCCTAGTTGATGAAAGTGATCTCACTAACTTCGATTGATTGATTGATTCGATTGATGTGAAATTACTGATTGATTGATTACTGTTACTTCAGTGGTAGTCTGCGGGATACACAACTCCTTAGCAACTTACAGCAGATATAGTGTGTTTGGATCTATGGCGTGGTCGAGGGAGTTATTTTATAATTTTTAATTATAGCTCGTTTAACTGCATTTAAATTCAAACTTGAACGAATTTCAGAATTTTCGTGGTGCGTCTTTTTTGAGTAGGTATTTAAAATTAAATGTGGAGAACACTTTTACGGTTTTATTACACATTACATTAAGCAAAATCTTCGTAAATACGAGGTTTGCTTAAAAAGCACCGTAAATTATGAGTTGAATCACATCTGATGCGTATATCCATCCGACGCGTCTACAAAAAGCCAATGTATCTTACTCGATCTTCACGCAACGACAAATGTGTAACAAATAAATTATAAAATCAACGGCCTCACTTTTTATATGTCGCGGACAGTCGTCTGTACTCTTCGCTCGTACGAAAAATTTATATTCCTGTCTCATTCCATCACACATTGTCAACAACGTCCCAAGTTTATGCTATGTCATCTACCATCTCCTAATGACGTGTGCTCTATTTCTTAGAATGATTACTATGATATTTGACAAATTTGGGACATAAATAATTTATTTATATATATTTATCATTGAGATTTTTATATCTATTAAAATTACATTTTACATTTTTTTTTAAATATGTAGATTGATTATGATATATATTTTATCTTTTCTTTAAATAAATCTTCATGATAAGTTATGTAAGTTATGAATAATATATTTCAAAAATAAATCAAAAAGGTAGTTCCCAACCGAATAAGTATATCACAACTATTTCTATTTATTCCGGTATAAATAAATATGTAGCGTGAATGAAAGAAACAGAGAAAAATCGCCTAAAACCATTTTACGACTTTCAGTAATGGCAACATTGAGCAACCAAGGATGACAAAATATTTAACAGAATCTTGGAGGTACTTAAATGAATTTTTCATCCATGCGATGTTCTGGTTCTAGAAATCCTTTTTGATTTTTTTTTTAAATCTTTCTTTTATTTAATTTGAAATAAAAGCTAGAGGGGAAGACGGTGAGATTTCTTATTAATTAAGCAGTTCTATAAATAGAGGTACCAGGCGAGCAGCACCGCTGGGTGGTGTCGTAGAGACATGTGACAGATGCGGTACACGGTGCTGGCGAACACGCTGCGCTTCTTTGAACTGAACAAATCTAATTAAACAGAAATTTATTTGTTTGAAAGGAATTTTTCGATCGCAGTGTATAATAGTGGTTACCTCATATAGGATAGAAATCTTAATTTAATCTTCTAATATATAAAATTTTCGTGTCGCGGTGTTAGTTGCCAAACTCCTCCGAAACGGCTGGACCGATTTTGATGAAATTTTGTGTGCTTATCGGGTAGATCTGAGAATCGGCCAACATCTATTTTCTATACCTCAAGTGATATTTTTTTGTATGGCAAAACAACGTTTGCCGGGTCAGCTAGTAATTACCTAATAGTTAATAATAAGACATTGATAGGTTTTTAGAAAATAATTCGATAAAAATCACACAATCATAATGTGATTTTTTTGCCTGCTAATATTATTAATGTGAAAGAACCTCTGTATGTATGTTACCTTTTCACGCCTTAACTACTCAACCGATCATTATGAAATTTTGCATACATAGACGTTTTCAGAAAAGGACATAGTATCTTCATCCAAAAAAAGTTTCTACTGTTCCCGAGAATCATCTAAAAATAAAAACGCCTGGCAAAACTATAACATCAATAAACATTGGAAAAAAAAAATCTTATATATTTTATCAGACGTTATATTTCTTCAAAAGGGCGCGGACGAAGTCGCAGGCACGAGCTAGTTATTAAATAAATAAATAGGATGTTTCATTTAGAAAAAAATATATATCAAATAATTTTTTTTGTGATATTTATGTGATTTAAAATGTGACGAGATTTTAAAAGTATTAAAATATAACAATATATTAGGGGTTAAAGTATGAAATTGCCGATTTGTACTGAAAAATAAAAATTCGTTTTTTTTTTAATTTAACATATTTATTTAATCAAAATAATTACCATTATTATCTATACATTGCTGCCATCTAATAGGAAGCTCATTTATGCCTTTGCGATAGAACTCTGGTGATCTAGATTCGACAAACTGTGTGAAAGCATTTTGCACTGCCTCCTGAGAAGAAAACTTTTTATCACGCAGAAAATTGTCCAAATCACGAAAAAAATGGTAGTCCGTTGGAGCAAGGTCTGGCGAATACGGAGGGTGACGAATGGTTTCTAATTGCAGTTCCTGTAGAGTCTGCAGATCAGTCAAATCATGAGGCACCCATTTTTCATATTTTTTTATTTTATTGATTTGACGCAAATGAGTCAATATTGTTGGTAAGGTAAAGTTAAACCATGCCGCTAATTCCTGGGTAGTTTGGCTCGGATCGGCTTCCACCATCTCTTTCAAATCATTGTTATTCACCTGTGTGGGCGGTCTTCCACGTGGTTCGTTCTTCAAATCGAAGTTTCCATCACGAAAGCGTTTAAACCAAAATCGCACAGTGCGTTCATTAGCAGTCCCCTCTCCAAACGCAACATTAATATTGCGAGCTGTTTCTGCCGCGTTAGTTCCGCGTCGGAACTCGTATTCAAAAATCACACGAATTTTCGAAGTATCCATCTTTATTGTCTAAGCTGAATAAAAAAAACAACTGAAAGTTGATAATCGAATGTTGCACATTTTTTAAAAGAAGAACTACATAGGTACCGTATGAAAAAAGTTTCACTCAAAAATCTCAAACCATGAAGGTTCTATGTCAATTCGAAGTACCTATTACAATAAAACGGCAATTTCATACTTTAACCCCTTATATTTTTTATCTCTATTTATTGTAATATTCAGTTATGAGAAATTAATATTATGAAATAGTTCAAAAATGTCACGAATGTTTTTTTGCAAATATATAAATGAACGTATCTGGTTGTAGTCACCATCATCGACCGGTTCCTCTTTGGATTTACATATTATTTTCGACTTTCGAGCACTACCTCCGTGTAATTATAAGGATAAATACAAAAATTACCCGTCATTATACTATGTTAACTAGATGTAAGCATATAGCATTATTTTAATAACTTATCATTTTCCTTCTCGTAGTGAAAATAAGCGTATAGGTAAGTTATAAGAATATTTTTCACTCATTGCTCAAATATTTTCCGAAAATAAAAAATATAAAAAATATTAATATTTAATATTAAAATATTAAAAATATTTATTGAATGTAACCTCCGTTACATTTGCCTTTTATTTTAAGAATGCATCACAATAGTTGAAGAATACGGTATCTTTCGACCCTCACCTCATCAAGGACCCGAAATATTACAGCTTCCTGTCCTTTATAGTTCTTAGCAATTCCATTAAAATGTCATTCATGTAAAAGTAAAAATGTCTTTAAAATTTCTTCAATAAAAATTCAATTTTATTCTTATTTATAAAAATATTGCTTAGTAATTAACGACTTCGTGTATACGCTGTAGTTCGTGTTTTGAAAATCTCACAGGAACCTACAATTGTTATATGTTAGTTCAGGTAATAAACTATCTCTGTGCCTAATTTCATCCAAATTTGTTCAGTCTTTTTTCGTCATTGAGTAACAAACAAAAACAAACTTTCGCATTTATAATATTACAAATTTATAATATTACTATAGTTGGATTCCAGTAATCTTAATATATAAAAATTTCATGTCACGTTGTTTGTCCGCGATGAACTCCTAAACTACTGAACCGATTTTGATAAAATTTCGTAACTATGTGTAATTTGGTCCAACTTAAAAGATAGGATAGTTTTTATTTTGAAACCGTGCGAAGCCGGGAGCTGGCCACTAGTATCCTATATTTTACAAATTATCCTATAATCTTATATTTATAATGTAAATATGATCTTTACATATATAATAAAATCTTTGTTTGTCTGTGCGTTTTTGCACGCTAATTCCAGAAATGGCTTTACCGATTTCAATGCGTAGTGAGTTGTAGCAAGCTTCCCGTAACATATACTATTTGTTTCGTTGTACTCGTTTTACAAACAAAATAGAGTACGTGCTATTCCGAATACTATACGCGTAGAAATTCGCGGGCAAATCTAGTATAGGAATAAAATTTCTTTCACCTACCCATTTTGAGTTCTATACTAGCTCTAGCGTCTATGTATATCTTTCCACGTGTAACACAGTTGCGTTGCTAGGAAGTATGTGAGAGGGTATCCACACGTTTGGAATTCTGCTAGCGAGCGAAACGCGCAAGATTGCGATCGACTCGTGAGCAGCATCGAGTTGCGTATACGCTTAATGCGCACCTAACTGATATAACCTTACTGTACTATACATTATGTATTGTGGAAGGTATAAAATGAACTCGGTGACGTTAAGGATTACATATGGCTAAGGTGCAATATACCTTAACCAGGATTCATGTTACGAGTAGTATGCCAAGGCACATCATAATAGGTTGTCGTTTTTCCGTGAAAACAGATACATACTTAAAGTACCTGGAATATATTAACTGGGCATCCCGTCTGGCAGCAGTAACCTCCTTCTTATAGAAATAATAGATTGTGGATAACCATAAATGATACCGAAGCATATTATACTTCTTGTTCTTTATCCTTCCCTGTTCTCTTTTCTTTATCCTAACTTACAATCAAGTGGACTTCAACATTTTTGTCATAACCCTGTCTTGGATGAAACCAACACATGCTGTTGTTACTTATATTAGTGGTAGCAGGGTAACACTGCATTTCACAGTCATTTGCGCAGCCAATTTTGCGGCAGTAACCATCACAGTAGGTACATAAAAGGCTACCATGAAACAAATCAGTATTTAGGTGAATGATAACACAGTCCATTCTCCTGTCCTCACGTTCCTTCTTTGCCCTAATAGGAGGTGCTTTTGTCAATAGGCGATGGTAGCGACGTACAATCAGTGGATCGTCAGTTCAAATATTTTCCGCCATAATATGAATTCTTGCGAATTATAAAGAGGCTACGCCAGCACCGTCGATGGGTAAATTGAAATCGCTTCGGTACTGAACAAAGGTTGTTTTATCGAGGAAGATGTAACAAGTCACGAGAACACCGACATGAACACGCCTACCCAATACAATGTCAGACCGATAGATACGATCAATCACGCGCTTTTTTTTAAATCAGCTACCGATGCCTGCTTTTATTTGTCCCCTTTTCTCTTTATTCCTTTATTTTAAGCGGTAAATTTAGTCATTACATTTTTATAATATAATTTAAGTGGATTTATTAAGGAGAGAGCGTTAAGGGAGGAAGGTTTCATATGTAACTAGCTGTTGCACGCGACTTCGTCCGCGTAACTTTATTAAATATAGCCTATGTTACTCACTGATAAACTATCTTTCTATATGTGAAAGAATTTTCAAAATCGGTCGAGTAGTTTTTGAGTTATTTGTAACATACAAAAAAAATTTTTTTCTTTTTAATATTAGTATAGAAGTATATATACGTATAAGAAGTATGGTATAGAATTTGCAGAAAAATATACGTGCGAAGCCGGGGGCGGCCTTCTATAATAGTCGAAAATAAAACGACATATATTTTTTAAAACACTATGTTATCTCGTGACAAAATCATGCCATTGTGTTTTTTTTTAAATTAACATTGACAAGACATGTATTAATGGAATTAAGATTTAAAAAATATTTTTTAAAAAGTATATTGTATACATATAAAAGATACTTGTAGCAGGTGTGACCACTGCATTTTTCTGCAATAAAAACCCGTAGCTATTAATTAAAATAAAAACGTAGGATAATATTTTGTATCTGCGCCGTATTTTATTTTGTGTGCGTGAGTTTTAAGCGTATGTTATTAGTGTTTTTCAACTTATTTTACAATTGTCGCTTAAGATGGCCGCGTACGTTCCTCGATCGCGTAATTCAAAATGCAAATATTGTGCACTTATAATGTATTTGTATTCAAAACGCACCGGGGCAGCTGGCCGGCTACGTCTCTCGCCAGTTTTACTGGAAAATCATGTAAAAATCGACCATTTTTATTCTGAACGCGCGTACCTGATTGGCGGTTCCCATGACTTTAATTTTCGCAGTCTCTCATAATGCTGGCTTATTTGTCTATGGTCGTGACGGACGGCGTAAAGTATGTAACATTCCATCGGTATGCGGCCTCAGTCAAAGGTCCGTGTTCGAAATTCAAAAACTTAAATCTGTTAGTAATATGTTGCGCAGTTGCCAGTATCTTCGAACCGTGATACTGTACCTGAAATCTATTTTATCTTAATCTTTCAATAGATCTTTCAATAGTGTAAGAAATGCACAAGGATCATTCATAAAATGGATAAGAAGGACTTTTCTTTTTTAGATAAATAAATTTTAACATTTCTATAAGCTAGATAGATGTAATTCCCGCCAATGTTGTTCCATTGTTAAGTATTTATTAAAGTACAAACAAAGACTTATAAAAATGAATATACACCATTTTTAATGTACTTTTCATATATCTGGGTTTCTGGGCGAACTTTGTAAAATTTTGCCTGAGCAACAGATGAAGCACTGCATTGGAAGTGGCATAAGTTTGTGTGAGTGCACAGAGTATTTTTGTCCTGGCTGACAGTTAAAGAATAATTGGACTGCAATTTAGGAACCACACAAGGAACTGGGTTTGCAACCCAAAACTCCATTTTGACTGATGCCAATTTTGAATGTTTAATTAAGGAAAATTTACCTTGCCAAGAATGGAACTCAGCACACTAGGCAAACAATAATTGGCTGGGCTTGTCATTGTCAAATGACAGCAAGATTTTTTGCTTGCATCTCAAAAACTTAATGCCTCTTAATATGAGAAATTATCGCCTGTATTTTGAGAAAATTCCAGCCATTTCTAAATTTCTTTCTATCTTTGTTAATAATTAAGCCAAAACCCCAACAAACAGATAAGCAGATTTTATTTCTCGTTAGTGGCAATTTATCATTTAGCCACAACGAAGTGTTTTTACGAGATACTACTGCGACGGTGCTCCGACGCCGTTTCTATAAAAAGGTACGGCGCTAATACCCTCCGAGTCGCCCCTCCCAACAGCCCCCTCACCCGCGGATGTTCTAAATTTACCCGGGAAACGAACCCGGGATAGCCGCACGTGTTTTCACTTAGCACACACCAACTTTAAGGATAACAGTTTTAACTTGAGACGACTCGAACATTTTAAATGAATTGGACCACTTCTTATAATGCAACGTATCTAATGAATATAACATTGTGTCCCCAAATATGCTACATGAAATAATTAAGGACGATTTTATAAGAAGGCAAAAAGAACGCGCGCCCGACAGCGGACGCAAAAAAAGCAGCGATGTATTCATCCGAGCATTGTATCGAAGGTCAATCGAGATAATGGTAAAAATTAAAAAGTATAAGTGGCCCCCGCGAACGGTCCTTTATTAAATTTCAAATATTATAGCGCTGGCCGTTATTACAATTTCAAATTCTGAGAACGGTGGCTCCACTTTTCATTTCCAGTTTACACAATCAAATACTTTCTATTCAGTATGTATAATGCCCACTGCTTTTTTCCTGGCCTAATATGGACGTCACTTTTAACACTGTTGTAGTCTGTGTTGCCACAGTCCATCGATTGATTCCCATGGCTACAATTAATTGAATTTATCTGGTCAATCAAAATAATCTTTTTGTACATTTTATCAGGCCTTAAATGGGCGTCATTTTCAACACAGTAGACTTGCACAATTTATTTTGGATTACTTTTAAGTATATTATTCCAATGAACAAGTTAATTTTCGTGGCTACGCTTCAATTATATACAAGTACTGTCATATTCAGTGAATTCCTCTTCGTTAAAATAGAGAATCTTCTTAAATGAATAGATGTAATCGACCGAAGCTGTACGTGCTCTGTGTGCGGTAACAAATCATTCAGTCAGAGTACTCTTTTTATCTTTAAAATAAAAGACTCAAGTTGAAAGTGGATCCTTTCATAATTCCCGAGTCCCCAACACTTAGGCGTCTGAGCAAAATAAAGAAATAAATTTGTTCAACGGATTCCAATAGTTTTTACCGAGCTTCGTGACTGGAACTGAATAAGCAATGAATAATTATAATTAAACATCGTAATTGCGTCGTAAAGCCTTATAAAAACAAATCTACCTTCGCTTTTGCAAGTTCTTATTGGTATAAATCAGTTAATGCAACGGTTTTATGAGATTGATACTTGCTCACAACAACCTTCCGACCCTTAACAGTCTTCTTACATGAAAAAAAGAAACACATATAGTTCACATGAATGATTCAACCGATAATCGAAATTCATAAACAAAAATGGTATATGCTACTTCTGGACTTTGACTACTGGATTACCCTTTTTTAGTGGCTAAATTGACTATAGACCATCCAAAGATTTTTTTATCCACGGATGAGCCAATATTAACTTCTAATAAGGTAATGAATGAAGATAAAAAAAATATTTAAATTGGCTTCTAGCGTTCGCTCCTTAGACGAATTTCGTTAAATATTTGCGAATTTCAAGTATCTCTTTTTTCTTGTGAATAAAACACGCAAAGTTATAAACTCTGTATTTATGAGTTTATTGTGTCTCACGCTAAATAAAACAACGCAAATAAGATTCAAATCCATTCTAAAGCTCAATTTGCTTCGTTCCATATCGTTTTGTTGCGGACACACAACCGAGATATCTCCGAAACTATCTCAGGAATATTTCACTCCCTCGACTCTGTGCGCTTGCGTCTCGCGGCGTACAATCACACATCAATATGCAAGTTTGCAAAGTCACAAATGCCACAAAAAGTTTGGATAACTTTTAACTTACACCGTAACAATAGAAAGGTTAATTTCGCTCGTACGCTCTCGTGATGTGGGACTTCTTGGAATAAGATTGAAGTAAAGAATTCGAGTTTAAAGATGACCGCGCGACGATTTTGAAAATACGACGAGCGAAATCCGAACGCCAGATTACTTTTTGCGCACACCGCCGGAATAATATTAGCTTGCTTTTTAATTGTTTCTGCGGCTAATTAGTTAGTTGGGTTCCCTTTGCGAAATCCATTTAAACACTCGACTTTCTTTAAATGTGTCGATTTGCTTGCACCATCACGCATTAGTAAAGGATATCTGAATGGCTGTTTACTGCACGATCTGGGTTTTCGTCTAGCAGTAAAAGTCAACCATCTCTGACCACAATCGTATTTTCAACGATAATGGAACCCATATGAAATAATCTATGAGCAGAAAGTATACATATTTGTAATTCAATATTTAATTTACATTCATGTATGTCTGTTTTTTTTAATGAATGCAAATAAATATGTTTTAACGTCACTTGTAAAACATATTGACGATTCTATCATGGTTGACATGTTCATAAATTGAAGAAGCAAAATATGAATTTCATTATATTTGTCTCCTGCATATCTAAAGAAAACAAAACTTTTAACATATTCATACAGTAAGGGAGTCCTTAGTACTTAATAATAAACTTAAAAGAACACAAATGTGACTAGTACTTCAACCTGACCTAGGCGGTCTGGAAATATTAGAAGATTTATCATTGTATTCATAATTACTACATTATATTATGTCATATCTAATCTACGATTAAATCCTATAAGCTCATGCGAACATGGGTTTATTAAGTTGTAACTTTTGTTGTTCGTTTTCATTTCTGTGGTTCTATCTTGTGCAGAACCCAAAACTAAGACATTATTGGGATGGATACATTGTTCATTTGTTGGACGCAACAGAGGCGAAGAGTTTGACGAGATTTTATGGCTTCTTTCGAGTGTTAGTTTCTTATAAAAACCTTCCATTCGTCCACCGACGTGTTCGAGCAGTGAAGTTTACAAGTTTTTGTAGGTCGTCGTGCATGATAAATACGTCTGATAAATCAGATGACGTCAGATCTGCCCACCATCTTTTTAACACCCCATTTTGTTTGATTGGCTTGGATTTCTCTTTGATATGACAATGTTATTAATGATGAAATTCATAATTTTTTTTTTTGGAAATCGTAGGTGATTTCTAAAACAATTTATGGATTTCATAATTAAGTATCGATTACCTTTGTTAAGAATCTTTTAGTTGCGCAATTATGCAGCTACAAAAGCAATCAAGGATTATTTGGAAGATAGAATAGACATCCTTCTGATCTGAAATTTAATTAAGTAGGTAATGTAGATACGGCAATGAAATAAGTTGTAATTTTTATAATTTTTACCTAAGCAGGTATATAATATCACTTCGGTTTGTATTCAAATATAATTGAAATTATTTTAAATATTAACAGTCCTAATAAAGAAACAAATCAATTAATAATATGATATTTGAAATTACCATTTATCGCCTTTTACGTAATTTTCTACATATTCTGTATTTTACCATTAATTTCTACAAATATTTTATCTCCGTTTTAGGTTTTTGCATTATTTTTATCACCGCACCATAAAATAGGATACTGCGGTATTAAAAATACATTGTATCGTTATTTATGCAGAGTTATCTTCGGTGGCACCAGCAGGCTCGCAGAACAGACGTGGTTCACTAATGAGCGTATCGGTTACGGAGTCGAGTTACCACTCGTTAGCGGGACTGATGCCCGGGACGAGTAGCTCCATTCACTTATTGTCTCATAGTACCTACTTCAATATTCAGATAACTCAGTACTTGGAGATAACATTAACATTGGAATCATTTTTGTTTAGATACCTCGATCACGTGATTCTTGTAAACCTTGATTGTATATTAGAGTTTTGCTTATCTACACATAATAACGCATATTAGAAGCAACAGATGGAAATTAAAAGAAAAACGTACTGCGAACTGACCTAGAGCATCATCAAATCCCATCATGTCGCTTTCACTAAGTTTGTTGTGGGCCAATGAAAAATTCTAACGCGCGAGAGGACAACTGAATGAAAGACCGGACACGTGAATGAAAGAACGAACGCAGGTGATCGCTCCCCGAGTGCGAAGCGTCAATTTGTCACTTTGCAACAAAACCCCGCCACCACCCCGTCAGTCAACGAGCGTTTCCAACCAGCCGAAGAATGAGCCCCGATGACGGCGGCGGAGATATATGCGAGCTCGACACCCAACGATTAGGCCTGATGCCAATCCGAACGCTGCCGATGATTCACGAACGAGTTGAACGAACTATCCGAACGTGTGTGTCAATTGTTTTCTTAAACGGGCGGACATTAATCCGAACATGCGGGTTTGAATTTCGAATTGAACGCTCGGCCACTTAATTACACAATTGGCTATCTTTGTTTTGAATTTGGAACTGATTAGTGCAAGTAAGTTAAAACGTCCAAAATAGTTGAAAAAAAATGGCTCAAAATGATATCAAGCATGATAATGAAATAAATGAACATTCTCAATGTGCATTAATTCTAAAATTAGTTTTATAATTGCGAAATATTCTCGTTGGCAACGCGGATGAGTGTCGATGACATAGGTTTGTCAATAATTTTGGCAGCGAGCTAACGCATTCTAGGCCACGATGCCCAAGATCACCTTTGTCACGTCTGTCACAATGTCCACTGTGTTTTGAACCATTTAATTAGTGGCATAAGATTCAAATTGCGACAATAAATCAGCTTCAACGCAAGCATTGTCTTTCTAAACTAAAATTAATTTCATACGGTCTGTTTCAAAGCGTGTAATTGCAATATTTGTTGTTTCTGTTTCAATTAAATCAAATTAAATCAATCTTTCTCATAGGACAACAACAAACACAACAAATGGGCTCTGACATCCCTTTCAGAGTCACCGAAACAACAGCACTTATGCTGTTATTTTACAGTGGTCTTCGGTTAGGAGGTGATTACTGCCGCCAAACTGCATTCATACCAAAGTTCAGTTTAATTTTTTATTGTCTAATTGTAGGTAAAACTAGTTCTTGGTTGGTCTTTCTGATCGATTTTTTTTATGTATTTCCTCTTTGGATCTTTCCTGAAGAAATTGCCCTTCAGAGTTCAGCGCGTTACAACTACGAGTTCTTCAGAATCTTCAGCTGTACCTAAATCTTTGAATTCGATAGAAAATAATTGTTAACAAAAGGAAAAAAAATGGCTAATATAACAAATGAGTTCGAAACATGAACTAGAATGATTAAACTGGTGTCCGAAAGGTAAGAACATAAAAAGGCATACAATATCGATTACAATAATCGAGAACTCAAATCGAGTAGTATCTATGTTCACGATCCCGTCTGTATTTAAACGCGAGACAATGGTCTTCGGGTGTTCACATGATTTACGAACGCTCGTTACGAGTACGATAATGAGTTGCGCAGACGCAGCCGGGTTATTCTGGAATAAGTTAATTCTCCATTTATAAAATTAAATAAAAACTTCATGTTAAAACACCTGTGATAGTTCTATTATATGTTTAATGGTATTATATCTATATAACTAAAAATTCTAAAAAGATTCATGTTTCAAATCTCGATTTCAAAATCAAATGTTTAATACAATGTAGGTATGTACACATTGAAAATAGAATAAAATTGTTAAATATATTATTGTTTCTTTTTTAACTTTAATTATGGTCGTAATAAACAAATTTAAGTATTAAACTAAATAGAATTAACTAAAAGTAAATGGTATGGTTCTGTTTTAAACAACTTTTTTTTTATTTCCATATTTATTAGATTTCTATTTTCAATACCCATATTACTTAAATAACTTTAGCCTCGATGTTTTTGAACGTTCACTGTTGTTACAGAATCAACCCAAAAGTTCATTAACTCGAATTATAACTCGGATATTATTAAAATTAAAATAATAAATGACTGATACTTAATGTGGCGATTTAGAGTTGTGTAGCTTTATCATTTTAGTGTTTGTACTTAATTGTTGTTTTAATTTTGTTTCAGGTAAGTCTAAAAGTTCGTTCAATTTTCTATTCATCAATATTATCGGTAATGTACAAACAACGTTATAAGTACATTTTTTTCTACAGTTAAGCTAATTAATATTAAAGTCTCTTACTAAAATAGATTCCCGCTTTATCTTTGGCAGACTCAAATGTTGAAACTGTCTTTTTCAAATATGTTTTGATACTCTAGATGTACCGAATCTTCAGTCGGTTGAATTTTTCCCTAGTTCGTGTCAAATGATCAGTCAATAACCATTAAATGTGTTTTGTTAAAAGTTTTGATATAACTTTAAGAACATATCAATTTTGCTAATCGCAAAGATAGGTGTAGAATTAGTTTTCTGGTAAATAAAAAAAAGAAAACAAAAGAGTAAAGAACCAAAAATACCAATCGTTATAAATTAATTTTAAAATCACATAATTATCTGTCATAATCGTAGTCTATAGTCAAACTCTGTTTTCTTAAGGGTCCTGAAACTAATAGTTTAAGATAGCCATATATGGCTGTCATGGATGCATGGATGGATGGATTGGTTATGGACAGATAGGTACAAAATTAGTATTATCGAAACTATCAACAGATTTGCAGCCAAATCCCAGAAAAAAAAAAAATTTTAGAAATAAATTTAATATTTATAGAATTTGATTCCATTTATGCTTCTATTAAGTAAAAAATATTTTAATTAAAGTAATTTAGTTCAAAAACTATCCTAGAATCGAAATTAAAACCACTAGTCTACCAGAGAAGCATGAGTGGGAAAAACTCGTTTCCAGTTACAAAATAAAGAGTCCCTCTGGGGTTTATTTTGGGCCCCTCTCTCGGATCACACGAAAATATCCTTTTTTTTCTTACTATCCACCGACTAAGTGATGTATTTATAGAAATAGGCGACGGACGGTGATATTTTTTTTCCATTTTTCTTCCAAGTTAATGCGGCGAGGAATATATCAAAAAAGACTTGGTTTTTAATGGTGTTTCCATCTATCCGATTTAATTTAACTCGTGATACTCTGAGGAGGATATTTTAAGATAAAACTTTTATACATATAAGCTTTTTCCCAAGAATTCGTTCGTGACGAATGTAAGGTTTGTTATTTTCTGAAACCTTAACAACCTGTATGCAAAATTTCACGATGATCGGTTGAGCAGTTTTGAAGTCCATAGGGAACGTACATACACACATCGATTTTATATAAATAGAAAGCGGTTTGAGCTTACTGTTTAAAACAAAGTAAGTCTAATTGGTAAACATTACCTACTTAGGCTTAGTAAGACTTAACACAAAACTCACATAACACAAACAACGATGCTTCGCACAAACACATATAATTTTTATTTTATTTTATTTTATATTCTTTGGAAAACGTACAGTGATTTTGAATAATCTATACTATAATAAGAAAACATTAAACCATGATTTAGAATCAACCATAATTTAGATAATAATTCTCTGATTTTACATCTAGAAACTCAATCAGATTAAGTATAAAGAGAATTTGCAGATCTAGTAATGAAAGAGTTTTTTCTATAATTTCTTGTAGTGTCTGGAACTTATAGATGCAATACTTATGCATACGGTCGTCTTGAGATATTTGCTTTAAAATCTCATGTACCTGTATTTGCAAATTACCTGTTAATCATATCTATCCACACTCACATAAATTACAGTAAAACCATTAGCGCCTATTATGTTCATCAATTATAATGTGCTTGTTCTTATTCGAGACAAACAAATAAATCCTGAAATCTATTTGTACCGAATAATTTATAATCACCCTTAATACAATAGGGTTAAGGTCTAAAACGACCGCAAATACATATTATATTTCTGAGGATTGCGCAAAAATCTTCTGTATAAGTTCAAAAATAGCATTTACTGCTACAGATTTAAAGTTGTCAGTAACAGCTATAACCGATCCCCAAATACGTGTCCCCAAAATTCTCAAGATATCGAGAGATTAGCATTCCGTTCAGGGTTGTCCCATAAATAATACATTGGAAGGGGACTAGTGATGGATTGTCTGTCTGTCTGTACGCTTTCTATTAGTCGGAAATTCTTAAAGGGTGCTCTCTCTTTGGGGTGGTTGTTATTATTAGCAACTACCAATGTTAGCTTTGGAAGTGATATGCCCTGTTCATTAATTCCCTTGAATGGATTCCATTAGGCCCTATATTGCCATGTAAGAATTTATATGAATAAATGGCAAGAATCTTTACATAAAACATTATCATGGTAGTTTGATGCTTTTAATATCCATCTTAATGAGAACGTTACAGCAGTAACGTTCTTACTTACTCATCAACAGGGTCAGCGTTGTTTTTATAACCATTTCTATTTTGCTTGGGTTCATTGACTAGCTTTTGCACGCGACTTCGTCCACGTCCTTCGAAAACAATACCTTTTCTGTTCTCGAAGGACGTGAACAAAAATAATAATATTTTTTTAGCTTTTTCAACAACTTATACTTATTTATAAAACTCTAAAAGTAAGTCTATATAACTAAGTTGCACTTTTTGAGAATCAGTTCGCCTGGGAAAATGATACGAAATTGTGTATAATGAAATTCAATATCAGAACGAAAGATATCGAATAGATAACTAATCTTTATTTTGACCGATAAAGAAATAAAATGGCAAATAAATTGATAACGTAAGATATTTTTCGCTCGAGCTGGTGTAATTGTATCTATTCAAAGTAAACATTGCAGGATATTAGAATAAAAAACTTGTCAAAAGTTAAAAAAAGATTCAAAACTTTTAGACAAATTACGTTTCCCTGGCATTTCCTATTTTATTTCCTCATCTCTTTTTCCTTTTGTATTTATTACTGTTTTATTTATTGGAAGATTATAATCAATAAATTACTCTGAATATAGTCTTGCTTAAGATTAGATATTTCTAGCTCATGTTATATGTTATCTTGGTCGCTTTGCCAATATGTTCGAAACTCAATATAACAATATTAATCATTGTCATACTTTTTACCTATTTTGTATGAATTTAAATGAAATTTAATGCACAAGTAATTTAAATTAATAAAATTTAGATATCGATTATTTATAGATAATAATCTTCATTTCTTATTATTGAATTTATTGAAAACATAAATATAGATTCTTTATCAGAAGACGCAAATTCAATAAGCATATTTTTATTTGTATTAAAAGCGTAGAGCCGTTTGTTCATATCAGTTCACGACAGTTCCACAAACTTTCCCTGAACAACTTCACTTTTCCATTTTCTATTCCCATGCCGGGGTGCTTATGATAATGTATCCTAAAAATTTTCCGACTGGCAACCCTCTGTCCAACTTCGACACGGCGGCGGTGGTTCAAGTCAAAATCTAATTGCGATAAGAACGATCTCAATGACTCAGCAGATTCAAAACATCTAATAACGATAGAGAGTATTTATCAAATGCCTAAAATAGTTCAATCATTGTTTTAATGATAACTATATTGTAATGTTTGTTTTATGTAAAGTTTGGAAGGCCATCTGATGGTCCAATTGATGGTAAGTGCCCTATATTCGCTTATTAACACAAGAAACGCCGTAGGTGGTGCAAGTGCGCTGCCAACCTTACTAGGATAAAAATTAAGGAACTAGAAGAGGGAATGGGTTCTGGGATGCTTCACACATCTGTTTTTTTGTTAAGTAATGGTTGTCAGACAGGCTGACGGTCCACTTAAGGGAAGGTTGCTACCGTCGCCTGTAACACAAGAAACGTTACAGGTGCTTCAAAAGTAGCATCACCCTTAGCACAATAACTCACAAACTAATGAATAGAATATCATGAAATTTTAACAGCTGCCTTTTGAAGATTAGTACTAACTGAAAAAGAGGTGAATGCAATAAAACTAGCGCCATCTGTGTGTTAGGCCCGGGACTTTTCAGCCGATGTAATAGGATTACGGATAAAAATTAAGAAGGGATATTTCTCTGCCACTTTTGGAATACCTAAATGCTTAATCTATGTAATATGATAAAACACATATTAACATTTCAAACGTGAAATAGTTGTTTCCCAATTTGCGCCTTGGAACACACGCTAAAAACTTCTACCAATATCAACTTTTTATTATTGAAAGTATTTATATTATATCACATTGTCTCCTTTCACTTTTTACCAAAGTTTAGACGATTTAATACACTTAGGGTGGGACGTGTCTTGTACTTGTAGTGGTTTTGTTTCAATCATCACTTTTACTTAAGTTTTTCTTATAATGTTTCGAGAAGTTCCTCTTCGTCGAAACCAGTATTGTTTTAGATGACATTTTCTCTTTTGTAACGCACTTTGAATTGATTAAGGGCCAGTTTTATAACGATCCGTTAGTTAAATTTTATATCAAATAGACGAAAAAAAGATCTAATAGTATAATATAGTGTATTATAAACAACTGTTCGTTAGTCAACAGTATAATTTGACAGCTAGCGTTTACTGCCTCTTTACTGACTATGATAAGGTCGGTTTATCTTACGTATCGTTTATTTTGTTATTTATGTAAATAAATGTGTTTGTGACGCGACACTTGACAGTTCTTGACAGACTACAACGAAACCATCGACAATATTCATAAACTTCGGCGTATTTTTACGGGCAGCTACCGAATGTTTAATTTCTTTTATAGAACCACCGTCAGTAAACGTTATTGACAGACCGTTAACCGTTCGGTTACTAGCACTGTAACGAACGAGAAAAAGGTATGTCGTTTATAAAACTGGCCCTTAAAGTTCCATAAATGATAACTTTTATAACATTTTGGTAATTTTCATCGATTTGTACATTTTGTTTGTTTTGTATTTATTGTATTTAAATCTCTTTATACACAATATTAGGAATAGTCTTCAGGAATATGTCTTTTAATTCACTGGGAGTTAAAGTAAAATATTAGAATGATTTCTAGTTGCCATAAAACAGATCGTATACTCAAGGCTTTTCAAAAGCTTTGCACCCAAATTTTGAGTTTATTTTTTCAACACAGTAGACAGACTAACGGTTCACTTTATGGTAAGTGGCTACTGTTACCCATTTACACAATCAACATCATAGGGGTTACAAGTGCACAGCTTATCGTAATAGTTTAATAACTCAAAGGATAAGAGATAAGGAGATAATAGCAGGATATGCTACATCTCAGTTTATGCAAACAGTTTATCAAACTCATTCCCCGTTGAAAATAATATCAAAGAATAAAACAATACTCCAAAATGTTGAAAAGGAAACCGCATTCAAAAGTGAATGGTTATGCGTTTAACAGTGATGCTAGGGAATAGAAATAGCGAGGAGGGCGGAGGGCAAGACAAAGGGCGAGAGAAATCTATCGAGGTGTCGAGTTACAAACAAAACAACAGACTAACACTCGTATACTCGTAAAAAGTACCATTTTACTATAGGATAAATAGAAGAAAATATGAGCACGTGTACAATCAGTTTTAATTGTAATAATATCTGGATGTTCGGGGTTCAGCAACATTTGACTGCTAAAGAAATCAGAAGTAGAAACGTTTTTTAGAGGTAGAGGTAACAAAGTTAATAAGGATGCTAATCAAAGCTCGAATGACTATAATTATAATTAAGTTCTGTATCTATACTTCTATAGTAATATTATAAAGAAAAAAGAATTGTAATTTTGTTTGTAATGAATAAACTCAAAAACTGCTAGACCGATTTTAAAAATTTCACCTGTAAAAAGCTACATTAACAGTGAGTAACATATGCTATATTTTATAATGTTATGCGGAAAAAGTTGCGTGCATCGAGATGTTTGCATACCACCAAGACATTTTAGAACGGGAACGACCTTCAGCAAAAGAAGACGACTATCTAGTTTTGATATATTCAATTTGTATATGTTTAGGTACATTAAAAAAAAAGTAAAAAATAATTTTATGCAGTTGGAAAAATGGTACCGAAAAAGGGTTGCAAAGTTGGTAAGTACCGTTTTATTGTCAACGCTCCTTCGACCGGAGTAACAAGCAAATAGGCAGTACAAACATATACCATTGGAGTTTTCTCGCGACAACACTAATCTCACGTTCCTATTGTAGAACGACCCTTACTCCTGTGGCCAAACGTACAATCTCCACACAATGACTGCAACCACTCGAACGCCACTGTTTTCCATTGTGCTCACCCCCTCAACGCGCTACCCTAATGATTTTTCCTCTAGTTTGTTTTTGTGCGGTAATTGATGTTTGGTTTCCCTGTAAATTGCTTGCGGGCAAATAACTTCTAATAAAGACGGAGGGTATAAATAATCTCGGAGAGAGATTTCTTGTATAAACTCTCGAATTAACTGTGCGATTAAAACTTCAAAGCAAAATTCAACCTTACTTTATTTTTAGTACTCACCACTACTAGGTATATAAAATTCCTTTTATGATTATGATTACAGGCAGACTTATCTACAGGATTACAGGTAAACTTGATGGTAGGTGGCTACCATCGACCACAAACACAGGCAAGTTCAAGTTGCGTTTTATAATATAAAGAGCCTAGGGTGAGGACTGGCTCTCTTGTACTTGATCTGATTATATTTTATACTTATGTGCTTAAAAATAATCATCTTTATCATACTAGAAAGAGACGTGTTCCGTGATGCAGTTATTGGATTAAAGTATATTTATTTAAACATGAGATAGAATAATGTACGTATTCTTTTTATGAAATATTTATAGTCCAGATAACTTATATTTGCACGCAAATTTAAACGCATAGGTAAGGTGTGTTAATAGAATACAACGTGTAACAAACATAAAGTTGATTAACATAACATTGAAATTTCTAAAACGCGTCAAACCGATTTCATTATAACGTCGATTGTAAAGCAACGGCCCCAGCACCGTGCCCTGAGAGACTCCGACACGTGTTGTAGGCTTAACTGCACTTACAATTAAGCTTTAAGCTCCGGTTAATTAAACTCAGGCCGTATTGTCGCCGTGAAACCCTTTAAGCCGCCCACAATGAGAGCTTTCTGTTAAAAAGCCTATTGAAAGCAGCGGTTTTACTCCTATTGACGGACCCGAACGCTTTTTAATATACGACCTTTTTGTTTGATCGTACATTCGTAATAGTGTTTTGATTTTCATGTTTGGGTTTCTATTATTACTCTTTATAAACTTTTATTTGCTTAATTCGTACCGTTGAAGCTCTATTAAGCATTGTAATGGCGTTGACTTATATAAAAAAAAAAACTAAATTGAAATTCACTACACACGTTCACCAAGCTTTGGTGACTGCGGTTTGTTTTAAATGTTTCATTACATTTTATACTTAATCTATAAGAGGAATCAGTTTCTCTTATTATGTATTCTTCAGAGCAGTTCTATTACTCTTTTTGAAATTTTTGAAAAACTCTTCTTTCCTTTACGAGTTCCTTTTACTTTTGATTATTGCTACTTAGCATATTAGACTCTCTTTTACCTTTTTATTTTTATATCTTTTTATTTTATTAAAATACAAATTTTTTGAATTTATATTTCTTTAGTGTTTTATTTATGGTTTTGAAGGAGAAAAAAACTAATGCATCGTTTTTGACATCTATCCTAATATTTTATATATAAATTTTACTACCCTCTTTCTATCCGTAACTGTTTATTTCCAATGTATAGTTAATAGGTGTTTAATGTGCATATTAATATTGAGATATTAAAACAATAAGAGGGCGGAAGTGTTGGAGGAAGCCTAGGTAGACGTGGTAATCGCTGACCATATAGACTTGAATAATTTATATGCGCCCGTTCCGTTACATTGAATGGCTAATGAGGTGTACTGGGCTTGGATGTTTACTTCTTAAATATTAATGCAAGCGGTTGCGTGGTCGGACTAGTGAGAGGTGCGTCTACCATACGTCTGTCTATTTCTCTTTTTAATATATTACTAATAAGTTAACTCGTTTTTAAATTAGTTGCTCAACTAGAAACGGAATTAGTATTTTATTGAATTAAGGAATACATTGATCACTCTTCAAGATTTTTATTAAAAAAATAATAGGGTGCGATTTAATATATACAAACCTTTCCTGTTTATTGAACGTACTACAGCGAGTGATTTTTATTTATAACTAGCTGGTGCCCATGACTTCGTCTGCGTTGAAAAATATTAAGTAGCCTATCCTGTGTCCCGTAAGTCCAAATGTTTATCTACCAAGTTTCATGAAAATCAGTTAATTCGTTTCAGAGTTATGGAGGAACATACATACATACATACAATACCTACACTTACAGATTTATTATTAGTATGATATTGATAAAAGAAGACTAGCGAGCCGCCTCCGGGGCCTCTCACGTTTTCCAGACAATTTTCCAAAATTTTCTTCATAAGAACCTTCGTCGGATTATTCATATCAAAAAAATACACATATCAAAAAAGATATAAAATTGCTCAAATTGTTGGTCACTTCGATGGCATTTATTTTAATGTTGCTCACTTGTACATAACCGTTTGAGTTAAAGGATAAAGGATGGCTTGTAAAAAGTATTAAAAAAAGGCTAACGAATCACGTGCAGCGAACATCGGGTAGCTTACAAAAGCTCCCAGCAGGACACCAGATTATAATAACAAGCATAGGTATATCTTGACATTTACAATTATACCACTTGCAGCCATTTATTTAACTCACGTCTGGTTAGACATTCATGAGTCACAGTATCTGGCAGAATATCATCATCGCCCTTATCTGATGCAGTTACTTCTTGGCTTAGAAGGCCTTCAAAACTATTATAATCCGCACATAGTAATTTCATTAAAATTTAATGAACTATTTTATTTTTGTGGTTACTGTTTACAGTGTGGTTACTGCCGCCACAAAAGCGTTCAGTTTATGAATACTATATTTTTTGTTTCAATTAAAGAGACAGCTTGATATCAATTTTATCTGCAATGTAATTTCGAAGTGATTGTTTTCTTGGTAAAGTACCTAGTTGTTACCTCTAATAATATGTCGCGATTTGGTAAACAAGAAGAGACTCTTATTTGTGATTTTGTTCCTTCCTTCCTTAGGCCAATGTTTCCTTCTCCAATTATACATACATAATAACTGTTTATTACGACACATTTAAAACCTTTAAGACGTGTTTAATTAATTTGAAAATTAATTATGTAGTTCAATTAATTGCAATAAATTAATTTAAATTTGAATACTAACTGAACAACCTTTATTAGTTGTAATAATTGTTATCTATTGTTATCTTTTTGCTATCGCTAATAACAGCTGGCATGTCATGGCATGTCGCTGTCAGATTAGTTGAAGCTTCTTGTGATTTTTTATCTTGCTGGCGATCTTAATAAAGAAATTAGTATATTTATTTATTAGAACAAAAATGCAATAAAGTTACTTGAATGTCCATTTCATTGTATGTGGCTTCCTACCATAAAGTGGCCTAAGGACACAAGCAACACTATAGCGTATGCAGATACATTTTCGACCCTACAAGAAATTTTTTACAGCACGAAAAAAATTTTTTTACATCACAAAAAATTTTTTACATCATTAAAAATTTTTTACAGCACGTAAAATTTTTTACAGCACGAAAAATTTTTTACAGCACGAAGTTCTTACAGCAAAAACATCAAAATACTTTAAAAAAAGTACCTACAGTGCTCTAAATAATTAATATTAACTACACATCGTTCAATACAATATATACATATGTTCCCCTTTCTCGAACACTATAGCTCAGCTCCTGTTACTCTGTAAACAATTGTGTACCAATCATTGTGCCTCCCCTAACTATTGTTATAACACAATTACACTTGATTAGCCATTGATGATTCGACCTAATTTTCATACACATTGATGAACGACAACTGTGCCTCTATTTCTATTTATTATTCTAGTGCTTTAAAATAATTTAAATAAGCATCTGTAGAAAATGTTTCCATCGATTAGGATGATCCATTGTCTGGATATTAAAAATTATTACATACATTTTGAATTTTTGAAATATAGCGCAGATTTGAATATATGACCTAGAAATTCATAGCCTAGAATGTTATTTTATTTTATTATCCATATTTTGTTTATGCAAAATTAAAAAAAAGGTAGTTTTGTTAATAATACATAAAATTTAGATTTCTATATGAATTTTTTTTAGAATCACATAAAAACTAATTCTTTATTTACTCGTAGTTAGTTAAGTTAGTAGGTACAATTCTAGTTCTCTGCTGTGGTATATGATTAAATGAAAAACTTTCTCATGTGTGAACTTTCAATGGAATTATTTTGGTAAAAGTTTTTCCTCACCTTCAAAATGTTTGGAGGCGCTAATACTGTGCGAATAAACTTTCTATTTACCACTAGCTGACCCGGCAAACGTTGTTTTGCCAAAAAAAAATTTTTGTGGTATGGAAAATAGATGTTTGCCGATTCTCAAACCTACCCGATAAGCACACAAAATTTCATCAAAATCGGTCCAGCCGTTTCGGAGGAGTTTGGCAACAAACACCGCAACACGAGAATTTTATATATTAGACTAGCGGCCCGCTCCCGGCTTCGCCCGGGGTGTATTTTTTCTAATAAAATAATTTTTCTAAAATAAACGTAGCCTAAGTTACTCCTTATTACATCAGCTACCTGCCAATAAAAGTCCCGTCAAAATCGGTCCAGCCATTTCAGAGATTAGCCGGACAGACAAAAATTGTAAAAAATGTTATTTTGTTGTATGTACCATACATAATTCATATGTATGTAAAAAACGGTTTTTTCAATATTACAAACAGACACTCCAATTTTATTTATATGTATGGATTTATTTAAAAATATTGCTATCATTTTTCTTATTAATTTTGATATCACCTCTTGTTTAAAAATAGATAAATTTTAATTTAATGATGGTCGAAGGTAATAAATCCATGTACCAGGGCGGCATGAGACCGAAGGAGTCGAGATCGCAAAGAGATAGTCCAAGTAAAGGACACATTGATTGAACGGAGCAGACAAGTGAGATAAGGGGCCGGCTACACTATTTGCATATTAAATGAGAATATATTAATTTTGCCTCAGCCTGGCTAGATGCAAGAGTGAATTCAATAGCTCCTTTAATGTCTTACCGGTTGAGGCTAAGGCCAACCGTAAATTGCAATAAAACTTTTTTCCTATTTATTTCTTGTTTATTATTAAAGTAGAGTTATTTTTATTCGTGACTCTGGTAGGCAAGTAATTGAACTGCATTTTACATATCAATAATATGCATTGCTTAAAACCCTCAGTAACCAAAAGTTTATACATCATTTACCTTTGTGAGCCATGGATGAGTTTAATTTTAATTTTTAATTGATTTTTGGTAGGTTTATTTGGAAATACATATTTAGGACTATGCATAATTTTATAGATTTAAACAAATTTTAAATTTCATATCTTCACAATCAAACAAAATCAAGAAACAATCACACATATTGCTTTTTTATTTTACTAGCTTTTGGCCGCCACTTTGTCCTTTACCCTTTTTCTTAAGCGTTGATAAACTATTTCGTCTTAGAAGAAATTTTTGTTTTACAAGTAACATCTAAAATATAAATTCAAGTCTTGACAAAAATATATAAGCAATAATTTATTCAATCTTTATTGTTTATATATTTTTTTAGACGTTTAATTTCAAATTTTAAATGTTCATTCGGGAACAGTACATTTTTCTGGATGAAAGGTACCCTATGTCAACGTGCATGCAAAATTTTATGAAGATCTGTTAAGTATTAGTTAAGGCGTGAAAGCAACAAAAAACAAACACTCATTTTCACATTTATGAGTTTAATAATTATTTTAAGTAAGAATTCGTATAAACTTCGTATAATTCTCAACTATTTAATTTTGAATAGGAATAATACATCCTTTGGCTTTTACAGGCATTTTTTATTGTGATTAAATATTATATTTATCGATAAAATCATGATATAATGATTTACTCCTACAGTTGTTATATTTTTATATTGAAAATATAAAAAAGTTTTAATTTTGAATTATTGTCAAGACTAAATAAGCCTTTTTTTACTTCTCATAATAAATTTGCTCTTTATAAACATTAAAATCACCCAGCCAGACAACATTCTAGTTTTAACGAATCACTTTGCATTAATTGTTGTTATTTTGCATAAATTTGCGTACTGTCCTAATTAAGATCTATGTTCTTGTAATAAATTCTAATGATTGAAACAAAAGATAGGAAACAGAGTTATTTCCTATGTATTTAGTTCAAAACTGTTGATAAATCGATTGAATTTGACTTGATTTGATTTCGATTTTAATCGATGGATTTGATTGATTGAAAAATTCTAATTTAAACTTAGCCAAAATAATAAATATAATAATATAATATTGCAATTACATATATATGCTATATGTTTTTTTGCTATAAAATATGTTTTGCCTGTAAAATAGATCCTTTTAAATGATATTAAAATAACATTCTTCATCAATACTTTTTTAAATGATTTTTATCTTACCAAAAATCTTAAAACTAATTGTTAAATTCTAATTTTGACAATGTAATCGGAAGAAGGTCAATTTGCACGTGTTGACTTGTTCTATTTCATAGCATAGTTGACATTGTATTCCTGGAGTTACGGGGAATACCCGAATTGTATAATAACTTCTTTCTTTGTTCAGTTGACCTTGAACACAGCATTCCACTAGTAGCAGACTTTGCAAATAAATAAAAAACTTCAAACGCCAATATCAATTAACGAAATTCGTTGATTAATTATAGAATCAGTTACTAGTATGCTAGACATATCTGACGTAACTACTGATTATAGAATTTTTGATCCAGTTTCCTAATAAACCTGTTAATTTGCCAAATTTATTTTTATTCTTAACTAGCGGCCCGCTCCCGGCTTCGCCCGGGGTGTATTTTTTCTAATAAAAGAATTTTTCTAAAATAAACGTAGCCTAAGTTACTCCTTATTACATCAGCTACCTGCCAATAAAAGTCCCGTCAAAATCGGTCCAGCCGTTTCAGAGATTATCCGGAACAAACAGACAGACAGACAGACAAAAATTGTTAAAAATATTATTTTGGTGTATGTAGTAAAAAACGGTTATTTCAATATTACAAACAGACACTCCAATTTTATTTATATGTATAGACTAGCTTAAGTACTCGACATACGTCGTTCTGTCAATTTTTATTGAAATGTTTGAATTGTCAGATAGGAAATTACTTTGGTTAGGAAATCTATAGAAAAAGGGGGTTTTACGTTTTCCGGGAAAATATTGCAATATTTTAGAATTATTCTCCATGGTCCGAGAAAGGTTCTAATGGACTCTTCAACGATTACTTATAAAAAGAATAGTCTAATTGGTCCAGCCCAGGTCCAGCCAACCGTTCATGATTTCATTTATTTTGCGCTTAGAAAATTCAATTTTTATAATACCTATGTTCGCATTATTGTTTTGTTTTTGTTTTATAAACATAGTATGTATATAAAAGGTATACATATATCTACTTTAAAAGTAGGTACTAGTGCGTCTACAATCCACTAAGCTGTTTTATTTGAGTCTATAAACAAATAAGCTAATTTTAGTGCTGAACTATTTTGTTACGGAAAAGAAAAATACGTAGAATCATGTGTAAAATTAAAGTAGAATTTCTCATAAGAAATGACTTAGATGATAACAAGATCTTTTTTTTTCGTAGTTATTAAATCCGATCTAATTCCATCGAATTCCACAAGAACTGTATCGCGATGTGAACTGGGACATCTTGAAAAAAATATCACAAACAACTGATACGCGAAAAACTGATAGTGACAATATATGATACGAAATTAGACTTTATTGCTTCGTAATAAGCTATAAAAGAGAGTTATAGATTTATAGGTGACATGATATCACGTGCGTTCGAGTGGCTTTCCCATGCCGGTCCTTGAACTCATAGAAGGCGCCATTGTTGTAAAGGTGCTTGTACACTATTTGAACATTTGAAGTACAAAGGATTAACTGAATTCAACAATCGAACAATCAGTTATTATATAAAGCGAACAATAAATTATTTTTATTTTTCCATTGAACCCAAAACATTGACGTAAGATGTAGGTATGTGCCTCACAAAGCATGATACCTAGACACGTTTCATTGGCCTATTTCAACATACAGTTTGGTGTTTAATAAATTAGTTGAATCGACATATTAAATATTTTTAAATACAATATTAAATATGTTATGCATATTTTATGAAATTTTTAAAATTTATAATTTTCAAATTAATTTCACATAGCATATTTTTAAGTTTCTATAAGATATAGTATCTTAAATGATATTTAAATCAGGAACCATAAAATGTAAAAATAAATTCTAGTTAAATGTAACATGTAAACTTTTCTCAAATGGGTGGACAACCTTATAGTACCTACCTATAAAATATAAATATTTATAAAATTATAAATTATAATAATTATAATTTTTATAAAATAAAAAAATAAAATTCAGTAATAAAACTATCCAAATGCGAAAGTGAGCCTTAACTATTCCAGCGATCATCATTAAATTTTGCATACTCGTCAAAGGATACAGAAAAAGTCATATGTTACCTTTTACCCAGAAAGTTTTTCTGGGTGAAAGGTAACGTATCGGTGATGTGACGATATCTCGGGGAGATCGTCAAAAATAAAAAAACTAAAATAGAATTATTAAGTCATTTATTATTTTGTAATTTTTTTACCCATATGAAAAAACTTTAAAGAAATTGCATTATTGCGGTAGAAGCTTTCAAGTCTTAGAACTTTATTTTTAACTTCACACTGGCACAGAATATATAATAATAATGGCACTGGCTGGAAAATAGGTTATGTCGATACGTAAATATCATTCAGCATCTGTTTATGCAGTGCTTTTTCTAATTTTTTAACAGAGCTAAAAAATATCTATAGCTAAATGTGTTGAAAACAATATTAGTTGTCTTAAGGTGAAATATGATAATCTAATATATAAAATTCTCGTGTCGCGGTGTTTGTTGCCAAACTCCTCCGAAACGGCTGGACCGATTTTGATGAAATTTTGTGTGCTTATCGGGTAGGTCTGAGAATCGGCCAACATCTTTTTTGTGTGGCAAAACAACGTTTGCCTAGTCAGCTAGTATTATAATAATAATAGTATATTTATTTCATAATTTTACATTATATATGTGTATTGGCTGGAGCTTCCTTTTAAGGTTAAGAAGTCTGTGTCAGGAATACATTTTATTTATTACTTAACTATTATAACAATAACTTATATAAATCTAAAATCAAAAAATTCATAAACAATTAAGGACTAAGTGTACCTATGTGTGTATGTTGAGTTTTTGTATATTTTGTAATTATATAATTTGTATTTTTTTTTTTATTTAGAATTTTCTCCGTTTCTTCAGTTTCGTATCTAAAGAGGTCAGTGTTTTCTTAAATTTGATATAATTTACTCGGTATGAAAGCACCTTAAAGTGGTATAATATTTAAGTCACGTGTAAGGTGCTATGTGACACTAGGAGAATCAGTTAAAGGGCTATAAACTTCGACCTTGGCGCGTAAAGACGGAAACCGTCTGTTTTAAATAATAACACGCATTATAATACTATTACTGTACTCATATATAACATTTTGACTACTTTAATACTGGTTACGGCGGATATTAAACAGGCATATCTTGATATGTGATTCTAAACACTCTTTACTTGAGCATCTTAAATTTAGTGCTCTATAATTGTCACTTTATAAAGACGTGTCTTAATTGTCTCTATGATGACTGAGAATTTCAAAAGTGGTCCAAGACATACATAATAATATATCTGCTTATATTTATTTATATTTTTACATTGATTTTAGATTGACATTATTCTATTTGAAGTCCATAGTTTTTTTAAAGCAATGGGCTTAAACATTTTGAAATCCTACCTCGAAATAAAGGGTTTGTGTTCATTATAAAAACGAGAACAATAAAAACAAAGAATCGACAGTCAAGCGCACGTTCAAAACGAATTAAATTCAAAACAATTCATAAAAAGGACAATGCTTCCAAAGCGTAGGAATTGGAGCGTTCGTTGGAAATTCGAATTTAAATTTCGTATTGGAACGACGCGTGCGCAGGATCGGGTTTCTGTACCTAAGTACGCCAGGTGGGAGAAAAGTGTAGGTTATTTTTGTACCTTTGTTTCACTATTCATTCATGACCTTACACTAGTGACATTACGAATCCACTTACATCTGTAGCTGTTTTTTTCTAAGTTTTTTTTTAACGGCTTTTAATGAATATATAATTTTGTTTTAATGGAAAAAGTCTCAAAAAAATTTTTTTTTCTTTTTTTTAATTTCAACTTACTTGATGTTTTATTAATTTTATTTGAATATACTAGCAGGCAACTGCTCAATAGATATAATATCAATAAACATTTATTGCTAATCTCAAATAAATTAATAAATAAATAAATCTAATATACGATGACGCCATCACTAATATAAGTATTGCACCTTTCAACTTTCAGTTTTTCAATATGACCTCTACCCTTTCCTCTAAATCTATTTATTAACTACTTTCTTATCATACATATAGAATTTCAGAAAAAAATGTAGCCATAAACTGTTTGACGAATTATCCTATTAGCAGACGGTCGAGTTGTTTTCAAGATGGCTGAAAAGAAAACAAAAAGAAGTCTAATATTAAGATGTATGACCTCTTTTAAGATGACACAGTAAAGTCTCATTGGGGTAAATTAATGGTAATGGAAAAGTCGAGTTGTTCCATCCCTCGTCTCTCCCTTTGTCCGGCTGATCTCAAAGGGTGGGAATACGACTTTTACTATTCGATTAGATTTACCATTTCATTATTTTCATATAAAATTAACTATTTTGACAAAATAACTTTATAGGCACATTTTCAATAAACTATCCAAATATATAAAACTACTATATACATATATGTATGTTTATACTAACTAGCTTCGTCCGCGTTGAAAAAGAATAAATGTAGCCTATCCTGTGTCCTGTACGTCTAAATGTTTATCTACCAAGTTTTATGAAAAACAGTTAATTCGTTTAAGAGTTATGGAGGAACATACATACATACATACAATACCTACACTTACAGATTTATTATTATTACTAGCTGGTGCCCACGACTTCGTCCGCGTTGAAAAATATTAAGTAGCCTATCCTGTGTCCCGTACGTCCAAATGTTTATCTACCAAGTTTCATGGAAATCAGTTAATTCTTTTCAGAGTTATGGAGGAATATACATACATACATACAGAAAAAAATTCTAAAAATCGTCAATTTAGTTTCAGTATCATGATACTGAAACTAAATTGACGATTTTTAGAAGCCTATAAACACGATATCTCTGAAAACAAA
Source organism: Synanthedon andrenaeformis (assembly GCA_936446665.2). Taxonomy (NCBI): domain Eukaryota; kingdom Metazoa; phylum Arthropoda; class Insecta; order Lepidoptera; family Sesiidae; genus Synanthedon; species Synanthedon andrenaeformis. Next base: position 10,288,059 of record OW387793.2, read on the forward strand.
GTAACTTACTCCGTGACTGACCCTTACAGGTTTATTATTAGTTTTGATGATTATATATATATATACAGGGCGTCCCACGACTATGCCACATGGAGGGAAAGTACCTTGAATATTGTAGCTGGAACATTTTACTGAAAGAAGACATTATTTTAATTTAAAAAACAATTTAAACTGCATTCATAGATTTTTAAATAATTACATGGTTGAACCGGGAATCGAACCCGCTACATGAGAAAAAAAATTACCCTGTAGCTTTATCATACCGATCGAAAGGCTTCACCATAGGGATTATTTTTTGCTAAATAACATAGTGTCAGAAATAAAAGGAAGACCATGAATTTTAACATTTTTAATAGAAAATTAATCAATTTATCAAATGCTCAAAATGAGTCCCATACTGTTGAATACAAAGTCGCACTCTTTTGATTATTTCACTCCCTGTCGATTTTTTGATCTTGTTGTGGTGGATATTTAGAATAATACGTCTAAGTTCTGTTTGTAGCTCGTGGACACTTTCATACTAGTTCTTGTAAACTAAATTTTTTACATAACCCCATAAAAATTTATTAGTAATAGGTACTTATGATAATGTCAGTTGTATGTTCTTACGGCAATGTCAGCTTTTCATATTTCTGAACAAAATTTCATATCAAATGTTAAAATTCATGGTTTTCCTTTTATTTCTGACACTATGTTATTTAGCAAAAAATAATCCTTATGATGAAGCCTTTCGATCGGTATGATAAAGCTACAAGGTATTTTTTTTTCTCGTGTAGCGGGTTCGATTCCCGGTTCAACCATGTAATTATTTAAAAATATATGAATGCAGTTTAAATTGTTTTTTAAATTAAAATAATGTCTTCTTTCAGTAAAATGTTCCATCTACAATATTCAAGGTACTTTCCCTCCATGTGGCATAGTCGTGGGACGCCCTGTATAGTAGTTATTTATGCTGGTATTTTAAATAGTCTCTCTCGTGCCTCTGAAGAATTTTTTTTGCTAATGATGCAATTTTCAAATTAAATATTGAATGAAAATTTCGCAAATGCTTTAAATTTATTTTATTTAACCTAATTATTTTATGGCAAATACAGCGTATGTAGAACATAATATTATGAGTGCAAATATAAGACAATATATAGACAAAACTTAATATACTTTGCATTTAAAATAAAAGTAAAACATTAATAAAAAACAGAATCAAAGACACACATGTAAATATAAAAGAAAAAAATACAAGATATAATAAATAAATAAATATCTTCACACATTCCACACGGCAACATCAAGTTCCACAGTAAGCAACTAATACCAGACAGTTGATATAATACATAGATTAATTTTTTTTTGTAAATACATACATATAATAAATACAAAACATCCCTGACTCAGGTACAAAGGTAAAATGTTAACACATAAACATTTGCCCCTAGCGGGATTCGAACCCGCGACCGTTTGGTTAACAGCTAGGGTTACCAGCCACTAGACCAAACGTGTCGTCGAGATATAATACTGAACAGATATTATAATAATTTTAATTATTGAATTTTTCAATTAAGAGTGTCATGCTTTACATGAATCCATATTGTGTTTTTCTGAAACTGATTATTTCGTATCGCATCATCGCAATATTCCCACGAAACTTGATACTAGTCGCGTGCCGCTGCGTCGCTCGTGTGAATTCATTGTTTCGTTTTTTGCGACATACTGGCGTAATTATTATTACGCATGTTTGTGCGGTGATCCCCTTTGGGGTACGCTTATTTAGTCTGGAGTTACACTAATGTTTTTTCGTTTGGCGTCTCCTATGTTTATTCGGTGTGTGAGGATACCACTCGTTTTTAATATATTCAGTAACACGTGTGGTAGAAGAAAGTGTAGATTGTTCCCATACGTTTTTGGAACACCGCAAAAAACTTTCACCAGACACCTCGCGTTGTATCTGTTGTGCGGTCCTTCCAGGAATTGTTGAGATCAAGACCTTGTGGTTGCAATGCCATATTATCTGGAAAGATCCGGCGTTCGAGACAAAAAATACACTTCATATGTAATTTCTTCTGGACTAATAGAAAAAAACATCAATTTTGTGTAATTTCTGAGCAATTCAGTGCATTTTTCCTCTTAGCTACAATTTTCATATGTCAAGTCAAAGATTTCTCAAGTTAATTTTATTTTAAATTGCATTTCGATAATTCCTCAATCTGTATGTATATTCTATTTATTATGTAAATACACAATATAAGTTGTAGCTTATCATTTAGAAAATATACAATGTTATTATATGAATCTTTCTTTATTGGTGCAACCATCATAATTAATATTAGGGAGGCTTCACATTCAACATTAAAATTAGCCAAACGCTAAACAAAAATATATTAATATTCTATTTTTAAACCTCAATTATATATACATATTTCTTAAATTCTGTACCAAAAATTTTATTAGACTCCTTGAATTAAATCATTTGTTTTTTAATAAAACTATCTGCAGGAAAAATACATATATTCGTAAACAGTAGCAAACGTTTAGGAATCTCTAGTGTGAGCAAAATGCACAAAATCAAGAAGAAAATTAATATTTGGAATGGGCACATTAACATAGTGATAAGTAGTAAGTCCAGTATGATTGATATGTATCATTTGCTACACAATACAACTCTTAATCACCGAAAAAACACAACACTAATTGTTGTTCACGTCGGTTAAATTGATTGTGAACACTAACGATCGTTAGGTGTCTTATTACCTCACCGCGGATTGTTTTAATTTAAAATAATAGACCTCGGCTACAGTTAATTGAATGTAGGAAAAATTACAACCGGAATGCCAAAGGTTTAGGTAAGGTATCCAATACGTAGTTGAGTTGAAAACCTATTACCTATTTTATGGTGTATACTCATCTTTACTTATTGTTAGTATAAAATATTGTAGATTCCCACAGTCTGTCCCTCTGTATGTACGCTTAGATCTTTTAAACTACGGAACTGATTTTAATGCGGTTTTTAATCACTAATAGAAAGAACGTTAAAGGAGGATGGTTTTTTTATACAACTAGCTGGAGCCTGCGACTTCGTCCGCGTTGAAAAAGAAATAACGCCCGACATCGTTTTAGACGATCACTCGGAAACAGTAGTTTTTTTCTGAATGAAAGGTACTCTATGTCCTTTCTTGTATCCCTGACAACGTGTATGCAAAATTTCATGATGATCGGTTTAGTAGTTAAGGCGTGAAAAGGTAGCAGACAGAGAGACAGAGTTACTTTCGCATTTATAATATTAGTAGGTATGGAAGTATGGATTTGCAGAAAAATAATTACAGAATTTTCAGAAGCCCAGGGTGGCTCGCTAGTGTTTTCTATGCATGCTCAAATTTCTTTTAATGTTAAGTTCGTCAGACAGACTGACGCCACATGTGCTGCAAGTGCGCTGCCGATTAAGTATGACGGATTAGGAAGCGATAGGGAAATAGGGTCTTTTTTTATAATATAAAGGTGGCAGACAGGCTGGCGGCTCACTTGATGGTAGGTGGTTACCGTCGTCTAAGGACACAAGCAACACCAAACGGAGTGCTAGTGCGCTGCCTACCCTGTAGGAGTTTGTTTACAGCTCACTTGAAGTAGCCCATATTGTAGCTAGGTCTTGTAAATAAGTAAAGCACTATAATCACTTACCAAAATACAACTTACAACAGCAAACATGCTGTTATTTCACGGTGGTCTTCTGTAATAGACATCATTTGACATCATCGCAGTCATTTGACTGTGAAACGCAGTGTACCCTGTCACTACTGATAGAATAAGGATACAATCATCTGGTTTTTTTTTTTACTTAGACTTAAGCTTTTGGTCTTAGGATCTAGAAATCTTTTGTGTTTTGAGAGAACGTGAGAGTAAATACATACTTATGTCTACAGCTATTCCGATAATGATTTCATTTGTTACAGAGATAATTTGTTTCCGAGAAATCCCATCAAATATTTTCCCCTATAAAGTGTTTTAATTATGGTTTACAAAAAGAGGCAAATGAATGGAATTAAAGTTGCCGATCGATGTGCTATTACTCGTCTGTTGAGGAGGTTAAGAATTTCATTTCAAAAATAGAACACATATCCCAACTGGCAATTTCAATAATCATTAAAGAAACGGAACAGACGGCGAATTTGAATTTAGAACAGATGTCCGCCGCGCGCCACTTTCAATTACACCAATCACAAGCTGACGATGTTCGGATACACCGCACGAGTATTGCCTGATTTCAATATCGGGCACACGCTTCCAAGGACTTTTAATTCCTTTCTAAGGCAAAGCAGCCGTGTAAAGTGTCAGGTGTTGTGTTTGCACCGTTATATTTCGTTATTTACTGCCAATTACATTTGCGAACTTTATAATGTTTTATTATAGAGGTCTTGAGAAGTTATATTCTATTGAGTTTTGAGATATACATACAACTTTTTAGCGGCTTCGAACCTTTCAATTATCTTTCTTAGAGTTAGTTCTCAGCGCATTTGCATTCTCTTGGCCTGTCTCTTGGCCGGTAGCCATCATCAAAACTGAGACATTGACTTGTCTACCGGATTTTTACCATAAAAATGCCTAAAATTTATCGAATACCTATATAATTTAAGTTCTTTGTTTGAGTATTTCTTAGGTCTAAAAATTTGAAACTTCTCTCTCAAAAACTTCATTTTACTGCTTTGATTCTTCTTCTCTCGTGCCATCTCCTACCAGAGGTTGTGGCTATCACATGGCTATATGAACCTTCGAGGCGACGGCTAGAAAAGTAATCTGGGATTTCAGCCATACCATTCACCTAGATTTATTGAGTAGAAGTACATCGTCTGCCCAGCTTGTGTCTACCTACTCTGTATTTTCCCCTGCATAACAGAATTAGCAGTAACAGAACATACTTCTAGCCAATAATATGCCTTAAGTATTCAACTTTTCTGACTTTTATCGTTTTGAATTATTTGATCATTTCCACATGAACAAAACAATTTTTTTAATTAAATTAACAGACTGCTATGCAAAGTGGAAATAATTATATAAAAATATAATTAAATATCCATATGAAAATGTATTATTAAGTACCAACTTATTTCTCTTAAACAAGCAACAAAATTCTAGATTTATGTGTAGTATTGTAATCATATAATTTAGTACGGTGTGTAGATCTGTCGTACTGGCTGCAAAACAGGTACACAGTCAAATAATACTCCCGCGGCCGTTAAATACACGTCGTATTCCTTATTTGAATATTGGACATCTGTTTTCAAGGATTTACGGTGCCTTTCTCTAAATCGCAAGTGAAATGCAACTTATTGCCGACTTCATAAGACTTATTTTAAGGGCATGACGAATAATTTAGTACCGAGTAAGAGAAGATACTACCTTATAACTTAAAAAAATAATAGCGACTAGATATATTAAAGATTACTATTGAAACTTAAATGGGTTATCTTTAAATGATACCAGCCACCTTTATAAATGGAATTTCATTACTTCGAATTATGACAACGGTATGTTCTTCAAGACCTCACTTCTTAGAGATTTTTAAAATACACTTTCTGTATATTTTTTCTATGCATGTATATTTTTTCTGCATTAAGACAGGTAGGATGGCGATACCTATTATTATTACCTATCGTGTAAAAAAAGAAAATTTTATTCTACACTTTAAAATCGCTAATCGCGTTCGATCGCAAGTTAATTGGACGCGAATTAACCAATTACTCTATCATAGGTAGGTATATTTTTTAGATCCATCTCAATATAAGTAACATTATCTACTAACATAATAATAAAAATGTTCTACTAACATTATTACCTACTAATATTACATTATAATTATTTTTATCATACAAATTATTTTTAAAATAATAATATACCAATTCATATGCGAAGGGAAGACAGGCTGACGGACCACTTAATATGTGTAGTTAGGTGGCTATACTATCTCTCTAATATGACAAGGAAAGCCTCAGGTGCTGTTCATAGTAAGATTAAGGATAAGATCTAGATGTCTAAGTCTAAGATGTCTATGAAAAAGTATAATTTTCATCAATGGTTATAATTTTTTTTTCGTGTCTAAACAGCCACATTTTTTGTTTTAAACTGTCGAATTAAGAATAGTCTCGACGTTAGTTGTTATTTTTTTTTTGTAGCAGGAAGCGTGTGTCCGCTAATGGGTTCCGTTCACACCATATGCGAGAAACAGAAATTACTTGCGTTTCGCGACTTCATCATTATGAGCGCGTTTTATTGTTATAATTTTGTTTGTTCACGGTTTGGGGGTTGAGGGGGTAATTTTATATCGTTAGCGAATTGTCTGTCTGTGTGTAATAACGATCGAATTGTAACACCTTTCGTCCTCATTATTTGTCAATATTTTTGGGTGTTGGAAATTGAGTGGTGGCGGTCACGCGATACTGTTTTGTACAAGTGCTGGAGATAGAAATTATAATTAGATGGTGAATTCAGTTTCAATAATGAAAAAAAATACATACCCAAAAAAAGTTAATGTGTATTGATATAAAATAAATATTATATACATAGGTACAGTTAATATAAAACAAGTAGTTGCGTAAATTCATCCACATCCACATCTACTTACTTGAAATAAAATAAAAATAATCATCACTGATTAACAAAATTCAGGCTACAATTTATTCAGGCGTATTTATTTAGTACAAATTTTTTGCTATTTGCCCTTATATTGTCATTTATGTTAAATCTTTTAACTAAAAATTCTGGCAGCCCTTGGCTATGTATTAACATTAGCAACGTCACAGGTTGTGCAAGCACGCCGCCGACCTTAGTAGGGTTAAGGATAAGGATAAGGATAAGAATAAGGAAAGAATAAGGATAAGGATTAAGGATTAAGAGGCGATAGAGAAATGGGCTCTGGCATTCCTTACTTAGGTACTTATCGAAACACAAAAGCCTGCGTGCTTCTTTTTCACTCCAGACTCCAGACTCGTATTCCAGACTCCAGACTCGTATTCCAGACTCCAGACTCGTATTCCAGACTCCAGACTCGTAAGCCAGACTCCAGACTCGTATTCCAGACTCCAGACTCGTAAGCCAGACTCCAGACTCGTATTCCAGACTCCAGACGTACTCCAGACAGACTGCCCAATTTATAACTGCGGGACTTATATTGTTACTTTTTGTGATTTCATAACATCTAACATATTCGCTCATAGAAATCATATTTCTGTATCTTTTGCCTTTCCATTTCATGTAATAGAAGATGGCTGTAAATGTTATGTTAAGTTCAAACCGATACACTTAACTATAGTTGTTGTAACATTTCGGAAGTGAAGTAATGAGCCGAGGCGCACGCTAATCCGCCATTACGCATGCGCCACCTGCCTTATGGTCCTTGCAGCGTTGCGCAGTGAAACTAGGAAATATTATAAACATTTTTCATTTTAACACTTATTGTAAATTATCCGACACGAAATAATAAACTGTAGTAAACGAGCCAAGCAGTGAAGTATGAAGATATGGCCAAATACTCTCACATTCGAGGTTATGGTTATCCTGTTTTCAGAACTATTACGCCTTACTATCCGAAGTAAAGGCGAAGTAGTAGTAAGGCACTTTGCCTACAATCATAAACTAGGCAATTGTCTTTTATAGTATAAATACTATAATTAAATAACAGCTGTGAGCTGTTATCTTTGGGTGCACGTTTAAGGAATGATTATACCTAGTGTCTATTGTTATCCTATAAAAATAAAAATAAAACCTCATCCTTTATCCAATAAAAATCGATAAAGCATGAACAGCCTACTCTTGAGTTTGATTCATGTAATTTATATAATATATATTTTATTTTAACTCACAACAACTGTAATCGTTTTAATTTTCAAGTTCAATCTTAAATATCTTCAAATTTTCTTTTAGATGAAGACTAGCGACAAGCCTGCTGCTTCGCACGGATGCATTTTATTTATGAAAATTATAAATTTACACAAACAATTATAAATTTCTCCTTTATCGCTCTTTCTATTAATGAAAACTGAATTAAAATCAGTTGGTTTAGTTAGACCAACTGAAGTTAGTGAAGTGATAGATAATAATATAGATTTATCAATCAGTAAAGTAAATATTTCATTATGAAAGGTGCAAAGCTGTGTGTAATCATTAAATTAAGTAATTCTGTACAAAAAAACCCTTCTTTGGGATTGTTAACGAAATAACGATTTATATTAACATCATATTAATTATCGAACTATTAAGTATTATTATTGAGAGACACCGAAATGTGTATTTGCTTTCGCTACATTGTTAGAGAAGTGATCGGCGATGCGTGTCGGCTCAACAGCTGTGTCAAATGAAGCATATAGTTAGAGAATGCGTAAATAGAATTAGTCTCTACTCTGGAAAATAACCAATAATCTAAAATGTTGTCCATTCTTTGCTCAAAACATGGTTTGCTTTGATTTTTATGGTCACAATTTTTATATACTCTAAACATTATTCACATAGAAAAACCGATTTATGATAGAAAACTTTGAAACCATGTTTTTTGTTTATGTAATGATCGACAGATAATCACTTTGTAGGTGGCTACCGTCGCCTATAACACAATTAACGACACAGGTCTTGCAAATGAGCTATAGTAGGATTGATAATACTGAATTGGGGTATAGGGGAATAGACTCTGGCTTCCTTTACTCACCATTACAGTAGACATTGTAAAAGCGGTTAAAACTTGACATCTCTCTGTAACTTGGTAACTTGAATCGATTTAGATGAAACAAAAGTAATATTAATAATTTTCTAAAATGGTTATAAATATACATTTTAATCATATTTTTTATCAGTTGAGTGTAAAGTTGAGTCATTCCTTTTTATTTTTTACACTTCTCAATTGCATAACCTAGTTAGCATGGATTTCTGAAGGTATTCTTTTTTAAGAAACTTGACATCCAGGGTAGGAATCCCAAGTCTAGCTGAAAGAACTTATGGTTGGGTGGAAACTTTATCACTTGGACGCGCGAACTTTGGAACAATCTCCTTCCTGAAGTGTTTCCACCTAGCTACAATATGGGCTACTTCAAGCGAGGGGTAAACAGATTCCTACAGGGTAGGCAGCACTAGCACTCCCCTTCGTGTTGCTTGTGTCCTTTGGCGACGGTAACCACCTACCATCAAGTGAGCTGCCAGCCTGTCTGCCACCTTTATATTATAAAAAAAGACCCTATTTCCCTATCGCTTCCTAATCCGTCATACTTAATCGGCAGCGCACTTGCAGCACATGTCTGTCTGTCTGACGAACTTAACATTAAAAGAAATTTGAGCAATGCCATAGAAAACATTTTTTTTTTTAAAAAGCTACTTTAGCATTTTTTCTACCAGGCGACCATAACCAATGTGTTAATGTATTGTCAACAGAGACCACCGTCTTCGTCGCTCTCGTACGGCGGCGCGGTGAACGATGACGTCCGTTCCCCAGGTTCCGGAGGTACGCCCGGACCTCTCAGTCAACCGCCACCTCAGACCCTCGACGCGACAGATCCAGGTAGGCCTCCTTTCAACGATATATTCACATAAGGTTTTGTAGGCCCGAAATATTGAAAAGTTTATAATTTCCATTATTTATTGTACCAGCAATGCTATAGTAGTCCAGCTGTAGTGGCTTCTGGTTATTTAAGGGACGCAAGAAAGTCTGTAAAGAGTCATAATAGAAAATCCATATTTTAAGCAATTAAATGTTGATCTGAAACTATTTATCACATGTTATAAAACTAAACTATAATTACATATATATTGGGAACTTAATGTAACAAGCACACATTAAAAAAAAAAAGTTTTTTAATAACAAAACAAAAGAAAATGTTCAAGTCACCAGTTTAAAGAACTATACATTAATTTAGTTGTCGTGAAATAAAATATAGGTAACTTATTTTTATGTAAAGTTCACTTGATGGACACCTTGATGATGGGTGGCTACCGTAACCTATTACACAAGTAACCCCATAGGTTCTGCCAGTACCTACGCTACCGATCTTAGAATTAAGAATAAGAAATTAGGAAAATAGGCTATGGCATATATCCCTCCCTAACTCATCGAAACAAAACAGCACACATATTGTTACTTCACGGTGGTCCTCTAACTTATAATTATTATTTTTTTAAGTTATCCTCTTATCCATACTTAATATTATAAACGCAAAAGTAACTCTGTCTGGTTGGTGTTATTATTTGTATTTAGTTTTTACGCATCGTTGGTCGCCATAACTTGAATAATTCAAACATAGATGTGCTAACTACGTCCTGTATTTAGTAACAGAAAAATGCATTAAACATCGCCAAGACAGTGTGCATTATTTATTACTGATGTATTATTATAATAACTAACTTTGAACATAAGTTACGAGAAATTACTTCGTTTAAGGTCAAAAGTCAACAGTTGATTATGGAGTCTTCTTCAATTAGAAATGTAAAAAATGCGTTTTGATCTATAGAAAAAAAAAAAAAAACCACTAAGTCATGTACTGTCATGAATACCGTAGGCTCTGATGATCAATAAGTTGAAACATTTTTGTGAACATGAAGCCAAACTCTTAGTATTTGTTATTTATAAGTACATATTTATCTTCTATATAAAATTATCGTGTCACAGGGTTTGTAATCAAACTCCTCCGAAACGGCTTGAAATTTTTTGTATATATTCGGTAGGTCTGAGAATAGGTCGTAAACTATTTTTCGTACACCTAATTGATAAGGGTGGCCCACCCCAAAAATTATTTTTTATTTTTTGGCAAAACAACGTTTGCGGTCAGCTAGTTTATCTATATAAACTACTCAAAACATGTGAATATTAACAAAAAATATTTACAAATAAATAATTTTGATGTTGCTAAGGTTTAGAATTAATCTCGAGCTGTTTTTATGGGTTTTTCTTTGTTTAGAACATTATTTTCTTATGTAAAAATTATATTAACATAATGGCCAGAAACTTTCTTAGTAGTCTATACCTATATATATTAATCTTTTCGATAAAAATTCAATTGACAAAAATTGAGTGTCAAGACAGACAAGAAATTGTGATTATAAACAACTATAGTACGCTTTAGAACACAATTTTATTTTTATAAATGATTTCAATTTAGTTATAGATAGTTTATTTGTGTCGTTTGGTAACTTATTATACTTGTTTTTTGGATCTTTTTTTTTCTCCTTCTTTACATTACAATATTATATCTCACAATTTTTTTACAATATTATATCTAACAGAGCTTATAATTTGCAATTTTACTCAATCTTTGTGAGTTCCACTTTAATTTTAATTGCGTTCCTTTGATACTAAAACTATCAGTAGATATAAAGTAATGTATAAATAAAATATTAAATCAAGTGAACATTACTTCTCGGAAGTATCGGGTCACAAAGGGCTTTCTATGTTAATAATATAAATGTCTGGAGTTTTCCGGGAATATCTGTAAAGAGTTGGTATTAGGTAAATATGAACATTTAGATTAGGCGGGGCGCCACCTACGCGCAGTTCCGTGCCGCACCTAACAATTAACATGTCCGCACATCTATCTAGATCTGACACGAACAGTCAACACCTCCGCAAGAACCAATTCAAAAATGACAGGTATACATCGTCAACACTATCACATGTCACCTTCTTCTCCTACAAAAGAAACTGGCTGAATTTGAAGAGGACACATCTCGAATGAAAGTGACGCGCGTTTGTTAACGTTCGGATGTAACGCCCAAACATCAAAATCACTCGTCGCGTCACAATGACATGTTACGTTTTGAATCTCGATCGATTGTCGCGTACCTTTCGTAAGAAAATGACAGATGAGCGTGTATTGATGCAGGAGTTGCGCCGTTCCGGTTCTGGCACAGGCGCGGATACAATAGGTATTGAAATGAGGCGTGCGACAGACCTGTGATGCATGTATCGGCGAAGCATCTGTACGATTATCGCTTTCATATTCCTAGAGGCATCGGTAATTTGTGTGGGATTATGACACGTTATTCAAATTCACCTTTCATCTTAGTGTTTGTTATTTTTTTTAAATAGAATTAAAAAATGGCCTCTCCAATTCAAGTGTGACTTACAAAAGACGCAATCACGCGTTCGGCTTTTGACAGCTGTCAAAATCGGTCGACTACGTGTTGGCGCGAAAACTAACAAAGCGTCATCGCGCCGTTTTTGCACATTTCCATAAAGTTTTCGTAGGAAAATTATGCTTTCGACACACGTCTGTTTAATTGTTTTGGTTTTTCGTACGGCTTTGTCGACGGGAATGATGAAAAAAAGCGAGGAAATTTAATTTTTGTGAGCCGTGTCCGGCGTCATCGATCTGCAAAATCCCGACACCATTTTTATTTTCTTATTGACAAAACTGTTTCACAAGCGAAATTGATTTTTTTTTTTGGAATATAAAATAAATGATACAAAGTAGGTTTCACTATTCATGCCTATAGGTATTGATACCTGTGCTGTATCCCTTTTTGGGAACGTTTGTGTTTATTAGACATCCCTTATTTATTTTAGTAATATTATAGAGGAAAGATTTGTTTGTTTATTTGCATTGAATTTGAATAGGCTCCGAAACTACTGGACCGATTTGAAAAATTCTTTCACTGTTGGGAAGCTATATTATGAGCGAGTAACATAGGCTATATTTTATAAAGTTATGCGGACAAATTCTTAACAACGTAAGTAATTATATCGTATATTAAATTCTTGTATGAAAACTATCAGCTTTTATTACTTACGACCATAGACTAAGATGGTCTGTGCTTACGACTTTATGTATTTTCATATCTGTTCATAGATTTGCATATTCATGCAAGTCTATGAAATTCGTTGAGGAATTTTGAACCACCATTTAAAATAATTAATTGAAAAGTTCTTTCTCAACCATAGGGTTCGATTCAGAATTGAAATTATTCGTAATAAGGATGTAGGAATTTAATATAGTGCACTCTAGATAACCTAGGAACTCGATGTGACTGCATCTCGCATGGAATATCCCTAAATGCTTTGTTTGTTATTTTATTCGTGTCACTTGGCGACGTCGTTAGAGAATGCGATAAAAAAAATGTAATACAATTTATTATTATGTCAATACAATGTACATTATAAAATCCTTGATAATTGAGAGATTGCTTTTTTTTTTTTTTTTTTAATTTAAAGATCGACAAGTTATGATCCACCTGATGGTAGATTGCTACCATACTATTAAATATAAAACACAAGCAAAACTATTGGTGACTGTAGTGCTCTGTAGACCTTAGTAGACCTTAGTCCCTTAGTAGGGACCAGATGAGCAATTTTAATTTTAACGAATTTCACAATGTTCTGATTTTTTTTTTAAGGAAAGTATTTAAACTAAACAATTGCATTAGATGTCTGGAATAAATATTAAATATACCTGTAAAAAATATGTTTTTTTTTAAAGAGGTTCAACTTAGTTTCACATCATATTTTCTAATGAGATAAAAAAATGCTTATTTACAATCGCTCTTATTCATAAAAATCCCTTATTAGAGGTTTAAAACGTTAATTAGTTAAAACGCTCATAAGACCTTAATAAGCTTATTATAAAATTCCTATTCATAAACGTTCAATAAGCCTGTCATAACTAAATATTCGCTATGGGTTAGTTTGTTGTTATGTTGCCGTTCTGATGAATTCATAGACAAAAAAGCTAAAATCTCTCTATCCACGCCCTAAATGATAGTAAAGTGATTATTGTGATGGGACATTTTGACATTTCTTATGAAAACAAAATAATTCGCAGAGGTTATCAAATTACTTACGTTTGATCCCGGCCGTTTTCAGTTGCCAAAATTATATTTCTTTTATAATTAAAGTGAATAATGGAGACAAAAACTATCAAAAAACGGGAAAGACAAGATCAATAATAAAGGCAGCCGTATATTACAACCTCCTTTTGAACACGTCGGGTAAAGAAAATGGATCATATCTCTCTTGGAGATGGTTTAAAGTAATTTTGATGAATATGTTTATATAAAGTTATACATAGCTATATAAAATGAAGTGATTAAATTTATGATATGGAAATATAAGAAAGTTTTATTTAATTATCTTATGGGTTCTATGACAAGTTTTAAAAGAAAACAGAAGTAAAAATAGAAAATATATAAATAAGAATTATATCCCTTATTATGTTCTTACTTAAGTAATTTAAACTATTATTTGTATAAATAAATATCTTAGATATGTTTACAAACATTAATCTTTACATCAAACGTCATTCAGAAATCAGCTGTTTTAAGTCGGCCATCTTGAATTGTTCCCTTATTAGAGGCTTATAGTAGGGTTCTTGCTTCAATAACTTTATGAAGGCGTTATTAGAGCGTTTGACGCTATTGAACGTTTATGAATAATGTTTTTTGGTAAATTTCTCATAACATGCTAATAAGCCTCCTATAACTTTTTATGAATAAGACCGAATAGCTTTGACTTATATGAATATAAAATAATTTTGTCAATTAGAAATTCGAATTTTAATCACTTTAATGGAATTCAATAGTAACTTCGAAACAAAAGTGTCGCCTTTGCTAGATTGCAAAAGGGATAACTCTTAATTTATTCAAAATTCAAAATTTCCCTATAATTCAATCATGACGCACCTCCCCCCTCCCAGGAGAGGGCAGGGCGAGCGCGGGGAGATTATTTGCGAATTTAATATTAATTAACTGACGCGCTCGCAGCGGTAATTGCGTTTTTCAATTACATCTGACAATTATGGGTTGAAAATTGGTATGAGGCGGAGGCTTATTGAGGATCGAGTGTGGCCCACTCGACTCCTATTTAAAAATCAGGTAATTAATGTATAGGACGTAATCACCGTAACACCTTTGTCATTGAGTGAATGAATTTCCAATAAAAAAAAATCAAATCAAAATCAAATCAAAATATTTATTTATCAATTAGGTTTCCCAAGAAACTCTTGATAGTCATTTTAAATTTAAATTTACTAGGGTTTCGGAAAAAAGCCAAGATGACGGATCCTGAGAAGAAACTCCGAAAGAAACTCAGGATACTATTCTTTTTGTCATATTTAAAATATAAAATTACAACAATTAAGTACACTTAATACAAACATAATCAAAGTTCATATACAATACTAAATAAAACATAGTATGAGCTCCGGACCCAAGCTTAAAATCCAGGCTTCATTGTCGCTTAAATAATCAGTGACCTTATAGCTTTCGAGAGGAGTTTGGTTGGTGAGTTGGTAATGTTAAGGTTGTCAGACAGGCTGAAGATCCATTTGATTTGGTAGGTTGCTACTGTGGCCTATAAAGCAAGTATAGCGCCACTAGTGCTGCGAAATGGACTCCACTTTACTTTTATTTATTTTTTCTATTTTTCTTTTAAATTGCGTTTCGCAGTCACATATTAGGGTTGATTGTTTGGCGGCAGTAACCATGTCTTCACATCACGAGTTAAAGACAAATGTTTCGTTACATACTCAGTAGTATTACATACTCAGATAAAACTGAGTGACATTACTCAGTTTTATCATTAGTTGCTTAGTGTGGAAAGTGTGAAGATATTATTTATTTATTTATTACTCAGAGCAAAATTACCTATACTCACCTTATCTCTTTTTCTTTGCCTCGAGGTTGAGCTGTTAAGGCGTGAAACCGTAATGAACAAACTTATTTTCGCATTTCTAATTTTAGTTAAGATTTACTAAATATAAACTTTAACATAATTATATAACATTCGTATGTCTGTTAATTGACCGACATATTAAAATCTTTCCGAATTGGAGTCCAACTAAACTGACATGTTGTATGAGCCAATTCACATAATATGCAAAATGTCTGCGAGTTGTCTGCAATGAAATGCAAACCTAATTATGCTGTTAATTCGTAACCCAAAACGTTAAGTGTAATTCGTGCAAAATATAATGATTATTGTGTTACATCCCCAAATGCGTCACTGGCGGGGTAGCGGCAGGGTCACAGGGGTGGGAATTATAAATAAAATTATCGCGCCCCGAACTTGTTCGGTTCCATTTTCGTCATAACTCCCCCTCGAAGTTGAAACCGTGCTGTTATGAAGTCTACTCACGGACGGATGAAATGACCGAAGCGGTCTTCTTCGTTGTCAGTTCCTTAACAGTAAAACACTGACCGCAATCGCCTATACAATAACTTACTCCATGACCAACCCTTACAGATTTATTATTAGTATTGATCATCAAAAATCGAAGACAATCGTTAAATAACAGCGTTTGTGCTGTTGTGTTTCGGTGAGTGCGTAAGATGGCTCTGGCATCCCTTCTGGCATTTCCCTATCCCTTCCTTATTTATTTTAATCCTAATATGGTTGGCAGTGCACTTGCAGACGACGGAGGTTCTATATAAAGTTACACGGACGAATTTGCGTGCAAAAGCTAGTTTAACTTAAACTTATTTTGATAGTCATCAAGGTAGTGTCTAACCTTGATGACGTCAAACAATAGATATGAGAATCATAGAAATGGCAAGGGATAGTAAGGAAAAGTGGACTTGCGGAATAATTACATTCACCTGTTATGAACGCCTTGTATTTTTATTAATTAAATACCTAAAGGTATAATTTAAACCGAATTTAAAATATACTTACATGATACTTACAAGATACTTAAAGAATGCCAAGTGGATTTGCGCGAATGTAGCTCTGAGTCAGCCAGTAACTGGCGCCTGGGGACCTTGCCTTATCAATATTTCAGTCACAAAATTGAAAATTACCGGTGCCCCACCAATCTAACATAACTCAAACCTATCGTAACCAATAAAATATTAACTGGCAACGATTTCCCGCCATTTTTCACTGGCCGTTCGGCTTTCGTATCACGTCGCGGCCGCACTTACTCTCAATGCTAAATGTAATCATAAAATTGTTGTTAATAATTCATGTCGGAGCGAGACAGGTGATTGGGGTCGGACAGAGAGGAGAGTATAGGTGCGGGAGCAGGATTATTAAATTCTGTGAATGCTCACTTTGTATCTAATATCCGAATGTGTTTAATATTAGATTACTCAGGGGGCGCCATCCTTCCCCGCTCTCCCCTTGGGCGTGGTTTTCCTTCGTGATAGATTCCCGTTACGAAGTTTTCCTCGGATTATGATTGGTTGATGGGTCCAGTTCATTTGGAAATGGAAAATTTAATACCCAATAAGTACCTGTTCATTCATTTAACGCGCCACCTTATGAGAATCGTAGTTAAGTTTGTAAAATTTTTGACTTTTGCAACGATATCAGAATTATAATCATTTACTTAGTGTTCTCTATAAAAACAACCGTTATAACACATGGCATATACATTTTTTACTCCTTTCTTAACACTGTTTCAAAAAATTTTTTGATTTTGAAAATTCTGTTGAAACACCTACTTTTACCAAATTGATACCTAAATGCGAAATAGCTATTCTGCGTCAAGTATATTTACGCAGAAGGAGATCTGACATGCCTATACATTAAAACCACGACAGCATAAGAGGTTATTCTACGGTGGTCTTCTGTATGAAGGTGTTTATACTGGTAAGAAGAGCCGTCCTGTCTATACAGTATGCATGTGCACTAGTTGAAATTTTCAAAAACTCCTGTGTTCAGTACAACAAGTTGGCAATACTGTCAAGTCTTTATTTTTGTCTTGGCAACTCTGCCCGTGTTCACTCTCTTTCCAGCTAGTTCGGTTGCGTCTATATTAAATATGTTTTAAACTGAAGAATTAATAAGACCACCACTAAGAGACCTAAACGTCCTGGTTTTGAGAAGTTTATAACAAAAAAATTGTTTTCTATCAACCTTACTTATACAGGTGTCTTAGACATTTGGCTGTTGTTCTGTGCGAATGTTGTCTTGTTTTTCTTTTGTATTTATTGTTGTTGAATTTGAATCAGAATCAGTCTGCAGATAGCCGGTTTTTGAATATTGTAACGCGATATTGGAGTGGGCATGATGGCTTCCCGTGTGGATTACACCGCGCTGCCGCCATCGCCGAATTCGAACTGTGCGGAATCGCTCGACCATTTGTGGTTTTTGGTTTATTTTAAATAATGCTTGCGGAGATGTGGCGTGTTTCGATCGTAAACCACCTTTTGTATCATTCAAATACGACTTCATTTTAAATATTATCATCTATCTATATATCACTATTATTCGCTGTTATACTCACACTTTGAAATTCCTCTTCGGAGAATAGGTTTCTGTTTATAAAATTAACTTCCTTAGCTACAGACTTTATGATGAAGACGATGATGTGAAATATAAATATTTCTAAGCATAAATTACGTAAGAAATCCGTGACAGTTTTTCTTTTCGCCCATTCCTTTGAAATATTACAAACTTGATTTGCTGTTCCAATGCCTGTATCAAGGATCAAACCTCACCCCTCGCAAACACCCCTCAATGTTATCCTGACAATTATGATGGCTGATCTTTTAAAAAAGGGTTGTTCCATACAATCATACAGTAATGTAATTCTATTGTACGTACGCTTGGATGCCGTCTAATATGTTTAGTTTACCTGTTTCAAAGCTAACAATGCAAACAAAGATGGCGGTTATTATTTATGACAACGCGCTGTCACAGAAGAAGTAGGATAGGATATCGGACTAAATTTTAACTAATATGTTCTATTACAATTCCTTTTCTTTTCGGATTGTAACTCCAGATGTACAATACATATTACCTGCCTTATCGTAGTTGTAAACTCTGTTTTACAGTTGAATTTCCTTCATTACTGATTTGTTTTAAATATCATTTCGAACAGAATTTAACAGTCACTCATTTTATATTTACTTGTCTATTAAATAACTAGCGACTTATTTGTTATTTTATAATATGTATAGAAATAGATATAGATAATTTTGACCCATTTTGAGTTACAGTGAGTTACATTTGATACTCTATTTTTTGTAATCAAACCTGATCGAATCAATGAAGTTACCTTAGAACCTAAAGTGATAATTCTCAAAATTTCATCAAAAAGGTAATACCTACCAGCTCTGCTAGTCATAAATGTCATAAAGTTTCTAGTGCATACATAACAACCAGTTGTGACGAAGTATGTCAAAAAAAAAATTGTATGCCAAACAATCAAATACGCGCGCATCTATTATTATGTGGACTGCACTTCTAGGGTGAGAATGACAATTGACGAACAAAAAGCTGTCAGAATGACAAAGTGATTCGTCATAGTAGTGACAGCTGCGCGTGCGAGCGAGACAAAAAATGCCAACTAGAATAAAAAGAACAAATTGTCAATTAGAGCGATACGCAACGGGTTGGAAAAGCATTTGTGTGGATTATTTTTTTGCTACGCGCGGGCGCATTGAGTCTACTTTTGAATTTTCATAACAATTCATTAACGAGTCGTTGAAAAAAAAAATCTTTACAAAAAATACTTATTGAAAGTTGCAAAATATCCCACTTTAATAATTATTAAAGTGGAACATTTTGCAACTTTCTTCTTGGGAACATTTTGAGTACAAAAAAAGTGTGTGTGTCAGCTCCGACGCACGACTGGAGTTTACTCCTTACGAACGATTATAAAATACATAGATTAGTAAATGAGGGTAAATGAATGCATTTTGTTAGCTTTATTAGTTTGTTAATTTTCTCAATTCACAAATAAATCACAAATATCAATGGATATAAATATATTATGTGTATTATATTATATTAATTTGTATTGAAGCATATTGTAGCCTGTAACGCGTAACGTGTGACATGTGACATTTGATTTTACTCCCATGAATTTTCTAACCCCGGGATTATTATATGAAAATCGATTCTTAAGGAGTAAACTCCAAAAATTATATTTATTTTAAAAATTCCCAGAATAGACCAAATTAAACTAGATTTTAACTTACAGAATCTTTTCGGAATCGAGAATTTTTTCCTCAAAAAGGCCAAATAATTTCGTATATATAGTCGTATTTACAAAGAAAGTCGTCTCGTTTCATTTAAGGTTCCGTTGATAACGGATTAAATAATTGAGTAAAATAAATTATTTTAAAAACTTTCACTTAGCAGATGCCCGCGACTTCGTTCGCGTGGACTTCATCTTATAAGATGTGAATATATTAATAATTTTATAAACAAAAACTTGTAAACTAATCAAGAATTAAATATGTAGGTAACTAAAAGACAGCGTAGACCGAGCATTTTGTTCTTTTACCATTTTTATACCCATCATTAATTCTAAACAAAAGGACCTATTCGAATCATTTAAAGATTAAAGAGGAAATTTAAGGAGGAAATAAACCTACATCGATTACGAAACCATTTGGTTGGATAAGAATTAAAATCAATCTTTCGATTTTATCTGTGTTTTGATAGACTTTTTTAAACAAAAAACATTTCATAATAGTTAGACATAATAGCCTCCCGAACTTTTTTGTGACTAATAACGAGTCCAGAACAACTTCAGTGTTCGCGTGCAACAACATCGGAGTCACCTATTTTAAAATTTGTACGAAACAATAGACTCTCATCAGCATACATACAAAACGAGAAATACTCTCAGAACACCACAACGCTACCGTATTTTTCCACAATAGGTCCTCACCACCGTAAAATGGTCCGTGACTCGAAAGAACGCCCGCTGTTATGGAGATCTTAACAATTTGGTGTTTAAATTAGCATTTTTTAAAGTTTGAAATATTTATTTAAGTAGTTATTTAAGGTTGTTTGTCTGTTCGTGTAAAGGGCCGAAACTTGTTGTAATAAATCAGTAGGTAACAGTTAAATAAGTAGTTCGGTGCACTTTTTAATTTACATACCTAATTGTCGTCTCACTGCTGCTTAGTCTTTTATTTTGGAGATATTTGAAAAGATTTTAAAGAAATAGAACTTTCACCATACAACGCTAAGTGTTCACATCTACTTGTTATTTTACGAGTAAGTACCTATAATGTCATCAATATCATCAATACATAAGTTTATAAAACGAAGTCAGACCTCTTAATGCGTTGACTTTAGTAGAAATAACTATACTTACTTATTACTTATCTTACTAATTTTTACACGGAATACTTTAATATTTTTGATTTTAAAGGGAAAATGACAAGAGATCGATTCATTGTCGTTTTTCTGTGAATGACGTAAAATAATTTACTAAGTAATAGTTAAGTATACATATACTTAGAATATATTATTATTAGGTACAATAGCACAATGAAACTGCAGTTACTCTAGTAGGGGAAGGTATGCCGACGCGTTCCTAGATCGCACTTAATTAGATTCCTGGCGAGCTAGTAAAATATTTAGCATTATAGTCTAGCTGTTCATTGTTTTAAAGGGAATGTTAACGGGTATAATGTTTACATTTAACAGGAAAATATAATTACTTATTATGCATTAAAAAATAAACGTTTTTATATTTATTTTACCAATATGTCACGGACTCATCGTACCACCGTCTAGACATACACCATACAAGAAGAGCAAAGGAGAAATACTATTATTTACAGAATCACAGAGCAACTAAATAAATTTACTAACAAACCAATACTGATGATTGCCAGAATTGGCAATCGTCATTGTGTCTACTCTGTGACTATCAGATGGCGTGTTCTCTTTTTAAACCACTTTCAAACATAACTGTCAAATTGACGCAGATAACAAGGATTCCAAGAAATATTTGAGTATACAATATTATATTTATTATAATCATCTCAAAATTTAAACACGTTATCAATGCATGAAATATGCAAAACTAAGAGCGATGTTTTTTCACTTAATTTTCCTAAGTGAGACGCGTCGTTAGATTATTTATTTGTATTATATTGTAAAAAAGACTTCTAAAGAAATAGTTCGAACCCTTGAACAATTTTTTATCACTTTTATTCTAGTGACAGATAGTATTTTCTAGTCTTTATAGAATTTATGTTTAAAAAGAACAGACGATTTCCAAAAGATGATTTCTTAAGTAATATTTTATAGTAAAATTTGTTGATTTTAGTGTGGTGAAGTTAGAATGCTTTCCTTACGTAAAAGTCGGATAATAGGTTAAATGTCCACTTTATGTGTAATTATGACCGCTGCTCATCCTTATCAATCATTTATTCTTCGAGCTATAGTTAGTCACTTTTTCTAGAAAGTAAAGGAATTTTTTCGAGAGCTGTGTCCAATGGTTAAATAATTGGTCATTGTTTTTGACCATAGCTCATTTAAATGTGCGCTATATTGTATATATGTGCATAGATTACACGGCGCTCCAATGACCATTTAAACGCGAGCCACTTGTCTTTTTCATTGTGTTTTAGTGACAATTAATAACCTTCTTTTTCTTTTTGCTATTGTCTTTCGCCTTTTGTCGCTCAAGGGGAACTACATGCTAATGCAGTGACGTGTCTAGTCTATGGTTTAAGTACCTGCCTATTTTAGTTCCTAAAACTAAGTACATGATGTACCTACATACGTAGTTAACGCGATGATGCTTTAAAAAATGTCGATCAATTAGTAGACCAATAAGACCAATAACACTACTGTTAAGGGGGCATTCATTTATTACGTAAGACGATTTAGGGGGGGACGGGGGTCGACCACCACGTCTTATTTTTTCTTAAGTAGGGGTGGGAGGTGGTCAAAAACTGTCAAAAATCATCTTACGTAGGTAATAAATGAATGACACCTAAGTATTTGTATAAGAATAGATAAAGACAAAACAGTTAAATGTCGTTTTTAGACAGAATAGTTTATTTGAGACCACCTTGAATCATTTTGTTAGTAAAATGAAACTATATATCTAAAATAATTTGGCATTTTAAGACACTTAATAGGATATATTTAATAAAAATCTTGAAATGAATTTTGAGCTTTATGTTATTTTTTTAAAAAGTATTTTAAAAAAATACAGCACAAATGCTTAACTTACTTCCGTGTATTTTAACACACAATCCAAAAGTCACAAGCCATTAATACAAAACGCAACTTAACTGGTGTCACGTATTGCAAATAAAAAATTAACATTAAGAAGGGGATGCTAAAACATTTTGATTAAAAATTTATTCTGGCAACATTTTGGAATGGGGTCAGAGTGCTACCCCATCGCTAGCCGGGGTTTTTCGGCTCCCAGCGCGAGACAGATGTCAATCTTATATTGGGTGTGAATGAAATAAGGGATGCTGGTTTGGGATGTTTTTTTTTCTGGTAATCTTTTGTTGATTATCCCACACCAGTGTTTCAGTGACTATGAATTTATTAATACATATTTTTCTAGAATTATTTCTTTAATGATAGGTATTTATTTATCTACTAGTGGCCCGCTCCCGGCTTCGCACGGGTGCAATTTTTTACTCAATCCAGCTGTTAAAATTACCTTACATCGCCACCTGTTAGAATTTTTTGGAACTCACAGATAAATAATTTCTGGATTGAATAGGTATCAACAGATGGCGCTATGTTAATAATGTTATATAATTTGCAAAAAAATAATAAACAAAATGAGATATAAACTATCCTATCTTTTAAGTTGGACCAAATAACAGATACTTATGAAGTTTGATCAAAGTCGGTTCAGTAGTTTCAGAGTTCATCGCGAACATATATCGTGACACGAGATTTTTATATATATAAGATTTGCAGTATGTTTGAAAATTTTTCTCCCTATATCTTACTTAGAAATGCTGGTTATTTATTACAATGAAATTCACACTATTAGTTTAGGGCCTACAAACTAATATCTACATGGTATCTTCATTGAAGTATAAAATCAGTTATTTTATTTGTCATGTCTATTTCAAATTTAAAATAATTCAATATTTCGATTATTTTTTCCTGTGCTTTTTTCCATCATCATCATCATCATCATCATCATCATCATCATCATCATCATGAGATGTGTTTCATCGCTTTATTAGTGATAAACACATAACAATATTCAAGATAACGTTTTGTTTTAATCAAGTGTTTTGAAGTAAAAATGTTTTAAATTAATACAACTGTAGTTTTTAGTACTGAAATAAAAGTAGTCTTTCTTTAATGTTAAAGTTTTTCCTCACATTATATTTTTTAAAGCGATTGTAATCGAATTACTATTATCCAAGATTACAATATTCAAATACATGTAGATATTCTAATGACGTGTGTAGGTAAAACTGAATAAAAAGGGAAAGGCAATTCAAGATATTTACAAAATAAGACTTGAACAAACAAGTCTAGAACGCTAGACCTTCGTTTAGTACCATTTTGGATATTTGTTTAATTTTTTTTTCATTTATGAGTTTTGTCAAACTGTAAAAAAATCATAAAAGATGTTTATTCGTTTTCGGATTTGTCAGTATCTATGTATTGTGGCTATACCTCGCTGCCTATATGCTTCGAACTCTATGACAGGGCAATCTTTGTCTAAGCGTGTGTGATATAGCTTAGTTATGCTGTCATGACAAGTATGGTTAAAGCCAAAGGGTTGGCCAATAAACAAGATACTCGCACTATAACATATTTGCTGAATTAGACTGAGACTGATTTCTGTAATGCATTGAATGATAAAATGTTACAGTTATTGCGCGAATATTGAAAAAAAGCTGTATTTCTGTTAAATACATAATTTAATTGTAAAGTTATACAACAATATATATCAACATCTAATGCATCTAGTGCATCTAATCCAATAATGTAAACAGGCGTAGGTTGCGAAAATTAATTAATATTAAATAAAAAATTAAATAGATATTTCAATTAATAATTAAAGAGAAATCATATATTATTAATTAAGTAAAATTCAATAAGTACAATAAATAAACAACATTGAACATAAATTTAGTACTGGCACACACTGTTTTGCAATCATAAACTAAGCAACCCGATTGGCTGCAGTAACCACACCTTTAAAAATGATTACGATGAAATTAAGAAATGTGAGAGCCCATTCCGAGACAACCACGATTAGTGGACTCAGTCTGTTTATCGTGTTTATTAAAAAAAAATACAAAACAAAAAAATTTAGCATGTCTGAAAACTTACAGCTACACAATAAATATAGAATAGCAAACAGTACAAGGTCCCACTTCACTTCATCATTTTAGTGACAACATTATAAATTAAAAACGATAGTTAACGTAAGTAGATCATTACAAATGACTTATGAAACCCATTATTAGTGTATTGAAACTTGTACAGAACTTTAAAATATTAAATTATTCTATTTCTCCCTAATTACCAAAAATAGACTAATTTCTTAACAAATAATAATCAATTATATAAAAATACACAATAAATAATAGCGCGATTGGGCAATTTCAAAAACGGAACGCCAGTTATGTCGTTTTTGATCAAAATCGTACAAGTTTAAATTTAGCCTTTTTTCGAATTTGCCCTGCTACATAAACAATAACGTTTACGGTATTTTTCTTAATTGACAGATAAGTACCTAATCGCTCGGGATAGCGGTTTCAATAGCAGTTTCACTTGTAGGTGAACCGACCTAGTAATTAACTAACTGCTGGCCTTATATGAACATAGATTAGCCCTATTCTAGAAACTAGAATCAGCGATAGACTCGCTAAAGAATATAGGTAATCACATTGGTTTATTATTTATTATGTTACTAGTGACCCGCTCCCGGCTTCGCCCGGGGTGCTTTTTTGCAATCCAGCCGATAAATTACTTGAGAACCTTATGGAACTTACAGATAAATAATTGCTGTATTGAATAAGTATCAACAGATGGCGCTATGTTAATAATATTATATAATTTGCAAAAAAATAATAAACAAAATGTAATATAAACTATGCTATCTTTTAAATTGGGCCAAATAACAACTTATGAAATTTGATCAAAATCGGTTCAGTAGTTTCAGAGTTTATCGCGAACAAACATCGTGACACGAGATTTTTATATATATAGATGTTATTATACTTATTATAAAATAAAGTCGCTGTCCGCCTCTGTTTATTTTTCAGCTAACTTTTTGATTTTGATATAGTTTTCACTAATGTTACTTTCTCACGGAAATTGATTTCTTGAAATGGTACTACGTTAAAGAAACATTAAAAAATAAATAAACTTGTGGTGTGAAGTTTGCATAGTACAATGTGTTATTGTAATTCTTTTATAAAATTCATAGGTTCGGGCGAATTGAAATAAATTTATAAGAGCGACAATATTTCCAATTTTTGCCTTAAGTAATAAAAATATTTGCCAGGCTTAGAACCCGTCACTTTCACAGCTCATGTCAATGTGTTTTACTTTTATTACGTTATAAAGTTTGATGATAAAACGAATTTGTATAAAGCTTACAGAAAAATAAACAATAAATTTTGTCCAAAGAACATGACGGTTAGGATGACAGAGGGGTAAAATTGGGGGGCCAGAGAGGTATTTGAAGGTATTTGTTGAGATTCGGCCCCCGACATTTCCTCCTCTTATTAGCAATAGCCTCTGATATGGGTAGCTTTTGTACCGACAGCAAAAAAAAAAAAATTTTACATTTTTAACATTGCAAATTCTCAATTACAGTATAACGGAAGTAGTTTTCCATTAGTTTAACTATCATCAAAATAAATCGTTAGTTTTCTAATTCTAATGAGGCATTTCCACCTAGCATCAACATAGGATTCTTTTAGTGTTCCATAAAGAAATTCCTGCAGGTTCTGGTGTTGCTTGTGTCCCGAGGCGACGGTAGCCATTTACCATCAAATGGACCATCAATCTGCCTGCCAACCGCAATAAAATTCTATATATTAATGTTGAAATTAATTAACTTCTTCAATGTTGAAATATATGTATTCAGACATCTTTAAAATTAAAAAAAAAATAATAAAATCTGTCAGAATGACCGTCAAGCAATACTTTAAGAGAATGAGAATTTTTTTCTTTATACAGAACTTTGAAAGGGTTTTTTTTGCTGACCATATTTAGGTAACACAAGTATTTATTTAGAAAAAGTCGCGGTCATTCTGTGTGTAATATATAGGGCAATAGTTTCCTTTCCATTGTGTCTGTACGCAGACGTATCTACAAGTATATATAGATAGACATCGTCCTTTCATTACACGCCTAGTAATTTGTTACATTTATAAGAAAAAATATACATATATATATGTTTATACAATTTGCGTACGGTACGACTTTTGTTAAAAGAATAATATATGTTTAACTTTCCCAGTATTTGGAATAACATTCTTATATTTTTTTGCAGGTAAGCACAAAATACGAACCAGATGATGAGTTATCAGGTAACTTTTTTTAAATGAAGATTTCTAATGATTTCTAAAAAAAATTATTAAATTATAGGTATGTCTAAATGTTAAGAGTAGGATTTTCATTGATTCTTTATTGGATTTTCTTTTAAAACTTTCAAAATCGCATACCATTGATTCGGTGACATAAGGACTTGCATGTTTAAAAGATTTCAACAAAATTTAATAAATAATATTTAATTTAATTTTTATTTAAATTGTTCTTACTTATCGAAATCATTAATTACTTCGCCAGTTTAGCGAATCATTAGATTTGTCATTGACATGAATAATTATTTGTTAATCTTACAAAAATAGAAACGTTGCTTAACTAATAATATAAATGTGAAAATGAGTTTGTACCTATGTTTACATAAAGAAGAAGAAGAAGACAATTTGACATTGACAGTTGACGTAAAATATTTGTATGGAAAATTGTCAATTTGACATTGACAGTTGACAGTTTTTCATATAAATGTTTTACGCTCTCGCTAGCAAGTGCGGTCATTGTAAACTCATGGTAAAAGTACTCAGGCCATAAGTAATTTCGTACATCGATAGTAATAAACACACAAATGCCAATTAGTCGACTGTTTTTCGCCATTAAATCTCAAAGCGAGCCATTACCACTTGAGCTCGTGGGTCCCCTGGAACTTTATTCTTATCACGTTCAGCCTTCCCCCACCACTTCATCCCGAACCCCCTCTCCCTAACTTAATACTTGGCGACATTTTATTTAATCAAGTCCACTTTTTAACATTCCACCCGGCGACTTCATAATATTTCTCAAACGCTCAACGGAAAGAATACTTAAAAACAAATGACTGTATATTTTCGTTATTTACGACCGGGCGTAAACATTTTTAAAAGGGCATAAGATTTAAAAAAGCCGAAGTGAAGTGCACTAAGCGCTCCATTTTGTCCACCGTCGCGCGCCTGTGGGACATAATGGGTTTCGTTGCCCCCACAGTTGTATACGCCAAGATGTTAATAAAACAGCTTTGGCAGCTTAATCTCGATTGGGACGATACACCGCCGCTACACATCACTAAGATGTGGCAGCAGTTTTGCTTCGAGTTACCGGCGCTCAATAACTTACGCATCCCTCGTCACGTAGGAGTGTCCGCGGACTGCGACGTCACCCTCGTGGGTTTCTCCGACGCCAGTCTGCAAGCTTACGGTGCTGTAGTGTATATGCACGTGACCGCCCCCACTGGCAACACAGTTCAGCTGGTGTGCGCGAAGACGAAGGTAGCACCTACCAAACCGCATTCGATCGCTCGACTTGAGCTATGCGGAGCTGTTTTGTTGTCGAAACTACTTCGTACGGTTTACGATAACTATTCTCGTCACCTCCCAATCGAGACTTACGCGTTTATAGACTCTAAAGTTGCACTATACTGGATTAAGAGCTCACCACACAGGTGGCAAATGTTCGTTGCAAATCCCGTTATTCAAGTCACGGATAATATTCCAGCTGACAACTTTTATCACGTCGCGGGCACTGAAAACCCCGCTGACATACTCTCACGTGGCATTACGCCACAGAAATTACTGTCGCACCCTCTGTGGCTCCACGGGCCTCAGTGGGCTTCGTCGCATCCATCCGGATGGCCTCTTAAGAGCCTTGACGGACAGTCTATTACAGACATACCGGAACAGAAGGTTTACGCGCATCCCGTGTGCACGCCTGTAAAACATTGCGCTTTATATGAGCTTGCTCTCCGCACCTCCTCATGGAGTAGGCTTCTACGAATTATTACATATGTATGTAAGTTCGCAAAGTTATTGCCTCGCCGCAGCACTATTACAGTGACCGCCGGTGATATTCAGTTCGCTGAAATTAAAATGTTACGCGCCCTGCAAAGCCAGCACTTTGCAGAGGAATATCATAGAATTAAAAGTAATAAATCGTGCTCGCCAGCCTTTAACCGTTTGAGGCTTTTCGTTGTCAACCCCGCGCTGGACTATGCACACATGCATCCAGCTATTTTACCGCGCAGTGACCATGTAGTGAACGTGATCATTGAAAACTATCACGTAAAGTCAATAATAATTCCAAAACAATAATTTATCCGCCGCGCTTTAGTTATAAGTTTTTATAATATCAATACCGCTATATTCTATTTTATATTATTTTTTATACCGCTTCGCATACCTACCTATAGTTTTTAAATTTACTTCCGCTTCGCCGTGACTTTGTGGACTCATTGCTAACCCCACGCGCATTAAGCGCTTTATCATGGAGTCATAGGATTTTATTTTTTTTTTTTTTTTTTCCCATTCATGTTTGTTTTTTAATGGTGACCCATTAAGGGCGGGTGGAAATGGTGGCGCCAAAATAACTAACTTACTATGGTGCGTTCCCAATTCCTTAAATCCACGCCACCAAACATGCAAACACCGCACACGCCGAGTCACGCCCTCTGGTGACTTCGTAACGCAACGCAGCGCTCGTTGTGAACCCGCAGTTGAAAAGAAGAAATTTATGTGTACCGCGCCGCGCGGATTTATAATATCGATAAATCCGATTAAATTCACATATCGCATCGCTGAAGCATTGTGCTTTTATAATTAACAATTGGTCACGCCCCGCGAGTGCAGTTTAGGTGAAGGAAGACAGTTCCGATACCAGATCGAGTGTGTGGCGGGCCCGCCCGTCTCCATCGGCGCTGGAGGACCTGCGTAAGCTACCGACGGCATACGAGGTAGGTGTTGCATGTCCCGGTCCAGTCTCTTTTCCTTGCCCCTTTGATTGCACGCACCATATAAAGAATACAGTCCACTTTTTATCCAACATATTTGCGTGATCCACTCTGAGTGTTCCTTACGAGCCGGATCATTGGCGTGACCAAATAGTTTACTCGCATACTAGTTTCTAAATATTGTTGTTAAAATTTAAATTAAGTTTGATTTGAATTAGAATTAAGTTATTGGTGTTTAATTTCTCTAGTGTAGTAACTAGATAGTTATCCTTTTTATTGTTATGTGTGCTTGTGTTAAAAAAAATACTTATATAATCGTAAATGGCTACCACTGCCTGGAAATACCAACAAAATACCAAAGGAATAAAACAGAATGCGTGCATTTCCTTACATACTAACGAATTTTTAATCGATTTATTTAGACAATTTCCTATTATTGTTATCAAACTTATAAATATTAGCAAAAAGTTAATATTTTAAGTCTTACAAGAGGATAGAAGATTTGTATGTTTGTAATGTTTAAACTCAAAAACTACTGGACCGATTTTGAAAATTCTTTCACCTATAGAAAGCTACATTATCTAAAACTGCACAAAAATTACATCGAAGCCTTTGGGAGCTTGGTCTTCTATATATTTCGCCCTTTAAGATAAGTATATTGTTCAGTTGCAAACGCCTAAATAATACATTAATTAAAATTAGTTTTTAGTGTCATGAGCGCCGCATTTATAAACATTTTACGAGTTCAATAAAATTATCTTAACTTTTTTTTCATACTGTCCCTAAAGTTCTTACCGCACTGTAGGCATAAATTTAAGATTTTGTCAGATTTATTTTGTACGTTTTGTGTGAAATTGTCGTAAATGTCCGATGGTATTTTATAGCTCTTTGATTATATACTTTAAAAAAAAATAAACACCATGTCGCGCAGGGAGGTTTAATTTCCAAAATTTTATATCTATTTCAATCGTTAAAAGAGGGTTTTTAGTGTCGTCAGATCAATTAGACCTATTTCGACAATAGTCGAGGAACTTTTTCGATCATAGCTTTTATTGGGCCGTAAACTTTTTGAATTGTAATAAATATTTTTTTTAACTTTTATGTTCCTAGTTATGATGAGAGCGACATCGTAAAATGTAATTTCTAAAAAAAATTAAAAATATGGTCGAACCAAAAAAGGTAGATGGTTAATTGTTCCAGTTCATTTTAAAGTTAAAAATTTTTAATGTATTATATTAACTCACAAAATGATGACCATCTTAGATGGTCGTTCAAAGCAGTTGACTTACTTTTATGTTAGTGCCTAAAAGCCTTAATAATGCTAAAAATATATTTACAAAGCATCTGACAGACTTCCACGACATAATCCATACTTTCATACTAATATTAAAAATGTGAAAGTTTGTCTGTCTGTATATCTGTTACCTCTTCACGCCTTACTAATGAACATATCATTATGAAAGTTTGCATACACGTTGTCAGGGATACAAGAAAGGTCATAGGGTACTTTTTATCCAGAAAAAAAGTACTGCTCCCAACGGATCACCAAAAATTAAATAAAAAACTAACTCGTGGCCAAAGTGTTATAGCAACAAGAGGTTATATTATATTAGCGTTATATTACTTATATTTTTTTAAATTTTTCAAGTGGACGAATTCACAGGCACCAGCTAGTATGTAATATTGTTTAAAATGACTCCATTTTAAAGGTAGGCAAATATTTTTTCCAATATACTGAAATTTGTGTACTTAAGCAACAAATTACCTATTGATACCTATACTTCGCGCAGCGCCGTATTAAAAATGCATTTGCCTGCATTTTCTCCCATTTTTCTCGCTTTTCCTTCGAATGTTCGTTAATGACTGCAAGCATTAGTTATCTTTAAATTACACCCGATAGAGGAACTTTAGAGGGTACAGAGAGAGAAAAAAAACAAGGATTCAAGGGTGAAAGTAACAGGGTGGCTTTGAAAGCGTTGATAACGAGGTTTCGAATAAGAATTCTTATCTCCTGCTTTTTGTGATTGCCAGAAAAAGTGATTAAGTCTTTTTTTGTCTTATACAAAAGAATAGAATTAGATTAGAAACGCTGACGTTCTTTTGTTTCTTTTTTTTTTAAATTATCGGCGTGTTTGTTTCAATGACAGCGAAGCGAAGCGAAATTAACTTTCTTATTCGTTAAACGAATAGTTTTTTTTACTGTTGAAATTTTACTTTTAGACTACTGGCAGGGCACACTGCGTTTCGCAGTCATTTGGGCAGCCTATTTGGCGGCAGTAACCACCCCCTTTCAGAAGACCACCGTGAAATGACAGCAAGGGTGCTATTGTGTTTCGGTGAGTGAGTAAGGGTTGCCAGAGCCCTAGCATAGGGGATTAGGAAGGGATTTCTATTATTAAAAAGAGCTTACAACCTGGTGGTTACTGAAACTGTATATGTATTGATAATTATTTAGCCAATGCTCTGTAATACACAAAATATCAACACTATAATGATTCATAAACAAATCTACCTCGAGTTCTTTTCCTGATAAGCCTTGTATATTTTGGTTAACTATAGAAAGACTGCAAGAGGGTTCCTCCATTGTCTGAGATGTTAATTTAAATTAAGCGGATCGGAGCCCATACATGTATTTTTGTTACAATGTATTATATTTGACTGTCCAATAGAGACAGTCCTGTCAATACATGGCTGTTCAATAGAAACCGCCATGGTTAAAGTCGGACTTAAGTCAACATATGGCTGTTCAATAGAAGCAGCAATAGTTGAAATATATCTTAAATCTACATTATACCGTTCCACTGGAATGGTATCGTTATTAATACAATATAGTAGCGAACTAGCTATATTACGTCTGTAATAATTTGAAATTTTATAATTGTTAATTGAAAAATTAAAAAATTTGCTGTAACTAAATGTGTTACTGTCAATTATTCTACACTTATTATTATAAAGTGACAAAGTGTGCAATTTTAAATTGCATTTATATCTGTAATTATTTTCCTCAGATGTCAATAAATTACTATAGGGAAAGGCAAACATAATTATATTTTTTACATTTAGATTTAACAATTTGTCAAAATATTTCTTTATATGCCCTGACCTAACCTAACCTAATCCATAGTAGGATATAATCGCTACTATGGATTGCAGTTCACTTGCAGCGCCTATGGCCTATGGTCAATATGGCCTATACTTGTGTTATAGGCGACGGTAGACAACTACCATAAAGTGGGCTGTCACCCTGTCTGTCAACCTTAACATAAAAAATGGTAATGTAAAAAACAGAAACAAGCATCATTTAGATTTCATATATAGGTACTTAGTTAAAGCAAAAATTATAATTATAAAGATGTTGGGTATAAAAAACTAATAAATATTTTAATAAAAAAGCGTATGTATTAAGCAATGAAAAATTTTAAGTCAATAATGAAAACCCAAATTTTTCTTTGTTTAATTAAAATTCTTATCTTTATCAGGGTGACTATTAAATTTTTAACAGCTTAAAACATGATTTAAATCAACATTCAAAAGACAGAGACCTTCATTTCGCTACCTACGGTACCCTAAACTTGATTTATGCGTAATAAAGTATAGCTATAATTAAAATGGATACGAAATCGCCTGCAAATATCTAAACAAAAGCTTTATCGTCAATCTAACGTTGCTATTCCGGCCCCTGCCTCGCCCGTTTCCTAGAAAGAGACGGGAATACAAATGCGGCACGCGAAAGAGAGAGACAGCAAAAAGTAGGGAGCGGACTCGAATGCAAAGAAAGTATTGTTTTAAAGACAGTTTTAATTTCCCGAAGGTGATTTATCACTGGATGTTCCTCTCGGTAGGAACATTGGAACATGTTCGTAAAATCGATATTTTTATGTTTTTTTTTTTTTCGTTGGTTCTCGCCGAGGCAAGGGAGAGCGTCCCCCGCGACGCCTTCAAATATAGAACGTCTGTTTTTGGAGCAGTTTCGAAATACCGCTGCGGGTGATCATACAGTTTTATGAATACTTGGTATGCACCGTGTAACTGACTTTTTTATGTAAACTAGTTTTTGATTCATGTGCATTTTTTTTTCGTAATCTTAAATCATGCCATCCGCATGGCAGGCAGTTTGACTGTTCACTTGATGGTAAATGGATACCGTAAACTATGAACTAGTAAACATAAAATTCAGAAGTTTACGGTTTCAGTGGTCACCGAACCGTGGAATTATGGAATCAATTACATTTGGATAAAATATTCTACTACTAGAAGTCAAAAAAATCTGTGGTTGAATTATAGACGTGAAGTGAAAATGTCTGCATATGAATTATTTTTTCGCTTTGTAGACTAGACTGAGGCTCCTTGCACACCTGGTTGAGTGTTTGAGTTTAGTAGGCACTTGGCCAAGTGCACTGCCCTGGCAAGTACTCTGTGTAAACAAGGCACACACCAAAGTAATAGAGAAGTAGCGATTTTAAGCCCCGCGGAAGAGGTAAGCCGCTTACTTTAAAAGCGAGTGCGAGAACTTTGTTATCTCCGCAACAGCGGAACTTGGTAGGAAATTCCAACGCCATTCTGTGCTCCGTCGAGCAGCTAATTCTGGATGGTTCGGTTTTAACATAATTAAACTCTATTTTTGACTTTGGAAAACAGATTAAAATTCTAGAAAAAAAGAATTTTATATATAATGTTTTTTTAGATGTAAAAGTAGCCAAGCAGACTGGCGATTCACTTCTGCAGACTTTAGACACAATAATTTTCAGCCTTTTCAGCAGGATTTTAACAGGATTCTATTGTATTTAGTGCTAAATTCAGTGTTAAAAACATAATATCTTGCTTGAATTTTATTTTTAGTTATTCTTCGCGAAAATAAATAAAATGGGAACCTGACCGTTGGGACCACCAACAGCCAGGTTTAATAATTTGAAATTAGAACTCGATTAAAAAAAATGCTAATCACAACAATGGCGTTGCTTCCCGCCTTGATTTGCAAACAGTGAGATGAGGTGACGATTGTATGGTGATCACGGTGAAGTTGGAACGTATGACATTTTAGTACTGCCCACATAATAACACTTCTTATCTGCTTATGAATACCCAGTACTTAACCAACATCAAGGAGGACCGCATCGTGATTATGTATTTTTATAATTTAATTGTTGCTTCCGTGTCCAAATTTGTGTAGCTCAATAAATTAAAAAAAATAAAATAAATATTGCCATAGTAAAAAATAGTGTAAAAAAAATTCCTTTTATTAAATAGAATTATAATATGAAAGCACTGTAACAACCTTCTGTCACAATTCACAGAACTTTTTTTTTAAATTTATTTTACACAACTAACTCAAAAGATTTCTAGTCCTTTTTAGTCTTCACTTTTCCGAATATTGAATATGGTAACACATTTGCTATTTAAGGAATCTAATTTACTTTGTCATTAAATAAAAAGAAATATTTCCTGTTAAGCTAAGTTGGCCATATTAAAACAGTGTATGTTTTGCGTCTTGTAATTTCTAACGTATATACGTTAATCCCAGTTTAATTATGAGGGACGTAATAAGTCCTTTATAGGGTTGAGCAATTACAAAGACATAAAGTTATACATTAGAGCTCTTTCGAAGCGTATCTACAGAAAGACAATCATTCCGCCTAGTTAACTGTTGTTGCCTTTTTTTCGATTTAATACGCGGTTGCAATGATGTCCGTTGTTTACGAGCTGTGGATAACCAGAGGTTAGTTACTGTGGGGTAAAGAGATTCGTAAAGTACATTTTGTAAAGTATATATCATACTAGCTGGTGCCCACGACTTCGTCCGCGTTGAAAAATATTAAGTAGCCTATCCTGTGTCCCGTCCAATGTTTATCTACCAAGTTTCATGAAAATGAGTTAATTCGTTTCAGAATTATGGAGGGACATACATACATACATACAGATTTATTATTAGTGTTGATAAATATTTTTGTGTAAAGGTCGTCCAGAGAGGCTGACTGTCTACTTTATAGTCCCAATTTACCCAAGCAATGCCATACATTGTCGATAAAAGATAGGTAAATGAGCTCTAGCATCCTTATTACTCACACACAGAAACTCAACAGCACATAGGCTGGTGGTTTCATGGTGGTTTTCTCTAAGGGGACGTTGGTTACAGAATTCATGGCTTAAACATTTTATTAATTATTAATTTTTTCATAATCTATTAAAACTAACTTTGAGAGCAAACTTTACTTAAAAGTATATTAGAAACTCGTATATTAAATGTCAAAATGTCTAGATCTAAATGTCAAGGAATTGGCTGTGGGCATATGTTACTTATCAAAAGACCAATGCTTGCAAAGATATATTATTTCCATGATTGGTATAAATAAATTTTGTACATTTATACAGCCTTTTTTCCAAAACATAGGTAATTGCACAGGTGTGTAGACTAGCAAAGACATCATTTGCATTCATAATCGCAACTCGCAAGGGAAACAAAGAGTTTACCCTTATTGCGGTTGGCCTCCAACGAACTTCAACACTTCTGTTATAATTGTTAATTAAGGTTCGAAATCACTTTAAAAGTGAAATGCATTTTAATTAAAACGAGTTTAACATAAAATTTAAAAAAAATAAAATATATATATAAAGTAGCTAACTTTCGGAAATTGTACAACGAAAATAAGAATAAAAAAATGTATTTTATATGTAGTTGTTGACATTAAATCAAAATATTATTACTCAGAAGTATGGTCTCTTAACATGTAATGGTCTCTTATTACAAGAAAGTGGTGATTAAAGCTGTCTATTGCATCGGTCAGCAAGTTAGCTTTGCTAAGCCAGCATTTATTTATTTATTTATTTATTTATTTATTTATTTATTTATTTAGTAGCTAACCTTACAGCATGTAACATTTCACAAGTATATTTAAAAAAATAATTAAATTTTTATATAGCCTATTACAAAGTTAGACATATTAAAATTTATAAGTAGGTACACAAAAAAAATTGAAGTAATTATAAAACGGTATCAAAATATATACACACATATACAAGTATCTAAAATTAGATAAACATTTCACAAGTTATGCGCGGTGTGTGTGTGTGCGTGTGTGTGTGTGCGTGTGCGTGCGTGCGTGCATGTGCGTGCGTGTGTGTGTGTGTGTGTGTGTGTGTGTGTGTGTGTGTGTGTGTGTGTGTGTGTGTGTGTGTGTGTGTGTGTGTGTGTGTGTGTGTGTGTGTGTGTGTGTGTGTGTGTGTGTTAGGAATCCTGCCAAAAGACCCAAACTATTTATCTATACCAATAAATTTGTATTTTTGTATGTTTGTAATGCATGAATAAACTCAAAAAATACTGGACCGATTTTAAAAATTCTTTCACCTACCTATAGAAAGATAAATATATGTTATCAGCGAGTAGCATAGGCTATAATATATTTTATAAAAATAAGTAGGCGAAGTCGCGTGCAAGAGTTAGTTATAAATAATTTGGAAAGCCGCTGTACGGACACGAAAACAAAAGTCAAATATGCAAGAAACTCGCCACAATGGTGACCACAATTTGTCGATGTTATCAGGCTATTACATTAGCATTGTAAATCTGATGACTTCATTTCAAACTTTTGTTTAATTAAAAACACATTTTTTAATTTTTTATTTTCACTTAACTAAATTGCGTCAGGTCCGTTTAGTTGACCAAGAAAACTAATAAAGAAAATTGAGGATTTCATGCATATTAACACAAAATATATTCATTCATTGCACTATATAAATGAAAGAATCAATGACGAAGAATAAAATAAATCAAATCGAATTTTATTTAGAAATGAAAAAAAAATTAAAAATTTTGTTTTAAATGTAAATTAGGAAATAATTGATTAAATTCTAGAATCATAAGTGTTTTTTTTTTAAATATTTTCATAATTTTTTTATAAACAAGCCATTCTTTAAGTGGAATGGAGTTGTTCAGACAGTGAGTAATCGTATAATTTGCATAAAACTTGGTCCAATTCATATAATTTAGTTAATTATTTTATATTATATTATTTTGAATTTAAAAACTAACATTAATTAACTTTTAGAATTTTTGTGCAGTTGTGATTATAATCTTCAGTTTACGAGATAAGTTCACAAGGCTGCTAATTTAAGGCTGCTAACAAAATCATATATGTAGTATAGGGTGATTCATTTAGAGGTACTTTTTTGTCTATGGATTTTTTGACAGATGAAGCGTGAGTCGTGATAACCTTTTATGGTATTTTTGTTCTGTATAGTTTGACATTTCATCATGGAAAGACTTAGCCCCGCACAGCGTCTACAAATAATACAGCTGTATTACGAAAATCAGCGTTCAGCGAGGAATGTGTTTCGTGCACTTAGAGAAACTTATGGTCCACATAATCGGCCTACCGAACGCACGATTCGCCATACCATCCAAAAATTTGAGAGCCAATTTACTTTAATAGATAATACACGACCAAAAAGACCACATCCAGCACGTAGCGAAGAAAATATTGCGGCGGTAGCTGAGAGTGTACGCGATGACCGCAAAGAATCGATCCGGCGCCGCCGTTCGCAACAACTTGGCTTGTCATATGCAACGACTTGGCGTATTTTACGTAAGGATCTTGGTTTCAAAGCTTACAAAATTCAACTAGTGCAAGAATTGAAGCCGACTGACCTACCAAATCGTCACCAATTCAGTCTTTGGGCTCTTGAAAAGCTTAAAGAAAATCCACTGTTTTCGTCAAAAATTTTGTTTAGTGATGAGGCACATTTCTGGCTTAACGGATATGTCAACAAACAAAATTGCCGTATTTGGTCCGAAGAGCAACCTGAAGAGATTCAAGCGCTGCCATTACATCCAGACAAAACAACGGTTTGGTGTGGTTTATGGGCCGGTGGAATCATCGGTCCATATTTCTTCAAAAACGAGGCCGGCCAGAACGTAACTGTCAATGGTGACCGTTATCGTGCCATGATAACAGACTATTTGTTTCCTGAAATTGAAGCCCGTGATCTTCAGGACATTTGGTACCAACAAGACGGCGCCACTTGCCACACAGCACGTGAAACCATGGCTTTATTGCGTGAACAATTTGGTGAACAGTTAATTTCGCGCTTCGGACCGGTGAGTTGGCCGCCTAGATCCTGTGATATCACACCCCTAGACTTTTTCCTTTGGGGCTATGTAAAGTCCAAAGTCTATATTGATAAGCCAGGTACGATTGAGCAACTGGAAGCCAACATTACTCGCGTTATTCGCCAAATACCAATCGAAATGCTTAGACGCGTCATCGAAAATTGGAACTGCAGAATGGACTATGTTAACCGGAGTAACGGCCAACATTTGAAAGAAATAATCTTTAAATAATAAATGTAAAGAATAGTTCTTTTGTATAATAATAAAAATTACCCGATAAATTTGTTTTTATTAATA
Source organism: Synanthedon andrenaeformis (assembly GCA_936446665.2). Lineage (NCBI taxonomy): Eukaryota > Metazoa > Arthropoda > Insecta > Lepidoptera > Sesiidae > Synanthedon > Synanthedon andrenaeformis. The sequence continues at coordinate 10,327,353 of OW387793.2, forward strand.
TATTTTTTTGTTTTGAAAAAGTACCTCCAAATGAATCACCCGTTAGTAACACTACTTTTACTAGTATAGCTATTGTAGATATAGTTATTCATGAGTTATGATTACATGTCGATAGATTGCTGGAAGGTTATTAAGTTTCTCATTAACATGTAAATTAGTTACAACAATAGCGTATAGGTAAGTTTAACAAGATACAAGGAGATAGAACAAAAAGCTTTTTAAAGGATGGAATGAATAGCAGAGAACCAGGGCGATTTTAATTAGAACAGTCCCCGCCTCAGGCGTAACCGCAACAGGCCGTAAACTCAAACTATGGCGCGCGTTCACAAACCAACCTCAACAACACCGTTCAAAAATTAACTTCACTTTCTACTTTATAGCCAGTATTTTTAACCACGTGTACCTAATTAGGGTACTCCTTCAAGTATTAAGTTCAGTAAGTTCAGACAACTAGGAAATCTTGTTCTGACTATCAACGCACATCTCAAACTTAGTAAGACTTTGAAACATAACGTGAGCTAAGAAAGGATTTTCGAAAATTTCAACTCTGTACAAAGTCGTAAAGTGGTAAAGTATGTATGTTCGTATGTATTAGGTATTCTTCGAAACTACTCATTTGATTTAATAAATTATTTCACCAATAGTTGAAACAGAATTTCCTGGTGGACAGAGGATAAATATTCCAGGCTGTTTCTTGGAGTAATATGATATAACAGTGTTCTGTCTGTTATTAGGTACCTATACCTATACTCTTGAATAAATCTATAAGCGACATATAATGTAATTAATATCTATACTAATAAATAAAATGGAAGTAGGTATCTGTTTGTATTAATTTTCAGTTAAAGGGTTCGACAACTTAAGGCTATTGTATTTATCTAATATAGTAGTAGACTAGTATCTCATAATTGACTACTAGGTGAAATCTCTATCTGTCTGTTAAATATTTCTATCAATAATTTATTTTTTTACATATAATAAAATATATTATCCAAAAGTACAATCTTGCACAGGTCCCAATCATATATCATTGCCATGGCCAGATTTAACCCACGAAACAAGAACGAAATCTCCATAGAAATTGTCCGCCGGCAAATATCAGTGGTTCTGTTTTACCATACGAATGGCCGGACCTAAATAATATCACCCTTATTAGCATACATTCGGGCGCAGACGTGGTGCCATGCCGCGCCGCGTACCTTTTCGCGAGCTATGTGTTTCCCTCACGAAAAATCCCAACCAACAATTCAACAATGTGTTCTCTTTGTTGATCGAAATTACTCGTTCCTTAGGTATATAACATTCGCGTACGGCTGAACCAATAGAGCGCAACTAAGAGCTCCCGAAGGGACTGAGGGGTTGAAACCGAAAAACCACAAGACAATCCCGAAATTCATTACGCACACTACGAGAACATTCTCGGAATTTACAATATTAAAGTTCCCCGTTTACCCCCCCGCCTCTTTCCTGGTATTTGCCGCTTTAAGATATTGCAAAACACCAAACGTACTCGTATTATATTCGTTTACATAGTTAACTATCTCAAATTAGTGGGAAATTGAATTTCAAAGTTTTTGTTACCAGTATTTGTTTTTTTTTTGTTAGAGCAATAGTTGTAGTCTAGTCAAAAAGTGTGTTTCCCGCGAAAAATAGAATTCTTCGAAAAATATGAGCGATAGCTCATTCGACGCGGAATGCAATTCTGAGAAAGACCTTTTAAGAATCTTTTTTGCGATTTTCGCTATCATTTATAGTTTTTGACATCATCAAAAATTTAAATATCCTTTTTTTTGTTAATAACAATTGCAATTTTTATTGCCAGAAAAATCCTGAAAAGTCTTTCTCAGAATTGCATTTCGCGTCGAATGAGCTACCGCTCATATTTTTCGAAGACTTCTAACTATTTTTCTCAGGAAACACACTTCTTGACTAGACTATTGGTAGGCTTCTAGGTAGAATATGAAGAAGGCTGCTAACATTAATGGCTGGGGCTGGGGAATTTATTTATATGCCGCAGCATTTTTTTGCTTACAGAGTATTTAACGAGCGTGTATATATTTTTTTAAAAATAAAATGTTACAAACCTTATTAAAAATAATTATTGAATCCTATTGTAATTTCTTTATCATAAGAAATGGTGACCAGCCTGACTGTTCACTTGATGGTAGATGGCTACCGTCGCCTAGAAACAGCTTATCCTTACATTATTATAAAACTAAGTCTGTGTGTGTATGTATGTTCGCAATAATCTCAAAATCTACTGAACCGATTTTCATGCAGTTTTCACTAATGGAAAGAGCGTTAAACAAGGAAGATTTATATTTATAATTTACAGGAAAAAATTGTCCGCGGAGCGGGTCGCTTGTTTATCTCAAAAAAAAAAAAAATTACATTCTCAAAAAAAAAAACAAATATTTATTTACGTCTTGTATAATAATATTACGAAGAAAGAAAAAGAGACAACATTTATTGTAACACTTATGTGGACAATAATCTCCGGAATTTTTTTAAACTTTTAAACCCGGACAAAGCCGGGTTGCATATAGCATGTTATAATATCGTTGGATGAGAATCACTCTGTAGAATACTTTGGAATTCTAGGCATTTTAATTCCTCATTGACTCGTTAAACATAAACAATTTGGCTCGGTAATCCTGGTTCGTTATTTATGACCGGTAATATCGAGCGGGAATCACTGTTCAATCATAAAAAGAGCTCTTAACACGTGTATTTAGTAACATGGGTAGGCCCTTTAATAACTATTATTATAACTCTTGATGAAATTCCTCTATTAAAGTTTAAAGTGCTTTTTACAGCTTCTGTTTGTTGCATTACACATTGTTGAAGCTCACTCTTGTTGGTAACAATTACGAATGGGGAAATAACAAACGTGTGGAGTTACTTGCATTTAATAAACTTTGAGTTAAACAATTAATAAAAATTATAAAATAATCGATTAATAAAAATAGAAAGAGATAATAATGATTTCTTTAGAAAGCTTTCTGAAAATAAAGTATTTTTATTTTATATATACAAGTTACTTGCCCGGCTTCAACTAATACAATATCAATTATACAACCTTATTGACTATATCGTTTGTAATTAATTATCTCATAGCATAGAGTATATTTTCATCATGTTAATCTTAATCTGTAGTCCATTTTTATACTTACTTTTATTACTCGACAATAAGTGTATTTTATAATATTATATATTAATACTAGCGAACCTGCCCAGGCTTCACATAGATTCTTCAAACTATATACACCTTCCTCGTTTTTCGCATAGTGAAAACCGTATCAGAATCCGTTGCGTGAAGATAAGCAGAGATGAGTGTAGGTAGGACAGCGATTTTGTAATAAAGATTATAGTCAGATCTTCAAGTATACATTGAAACATTGCAGATATCGTGGAGTGTAAGTTTTTATGGAACTACTAAACGTTGCTCTCGATTCGTAGAGCGATGAGTAAGTATCAAATAAAAGACACTAGGTATCGCGTCGCCTCATTTCGCCATTTTACGCGCTCGCCAATCGTAAAGAGTGCATCACTTGGAGTCAGCCACCGCCACCAGGCGAACATGTGTCGTAAAGAGACCTCTTCGGCTAACAATTTCCTGATGGTCTGTAAATAGTAAGTTTATTGTCTTTTTATGAGGTACTCGGACCGTAAAAAGGAAATAAAAGAGCACCGCTGATGGTGATAATAAAAAAAAAATAATTTTCGACTCATCTTCGTGATTATCTCGCTCGGTTTTACGAGTTTCGTACGAGCCGAAGCGGGACGGGAATGGTTTACAGCGTGTCGTACCGATGTGACCCTTTCGTCTCGATGGGGGTAAAGGTCGTAAAATGGGAGCATAAGGATAATGTTTTGGGTTTTCTATACTTCGCTTCATTCATGATTTGGTTTTAGTGCGACAACGGTAGACGGATGTAAATCGGATTGCTTTAACATAGTCGATATGCGAGTATTGGAGCTCGTCATTTCCCCATTACCCGACGTATTACACCGCGCATTATCACAGCATTCCCCCTTTATTTCAACATTACCGACCGTACCAATATTCAGTTTAGAAGCGATTATATTTAAAAATTAGCCCTGGGAAAATCTCGTCAAGTAAATTCGAAATTCAAATGCGTAACGACGCGATAACTGTTCCTTTAATTGCGCACAGGGATGGGACAGCGGGCGCAATTCCATCCGTCCGGCACAGTTCCGACACTCCATTTGTTCGGCTCGAGTGAGCCTAACGCCCGACCACGGGACGCATCCTAATTCTTAAAGGGCCATCACCAGACCTTTATGCGTTAATAAAGTTGCGATATAAAAAGAATGAAGGCGTCCGAGGGTGAAAGACGAAAAGGGTACGGCTTAAGTGCGCGTTTAAGGCAATGTCGAGGGCGTGCGAATTTGTCAGGCCATAGACTGTGACGATTCAATTGTGCGATGATTAAATAAAGACAAGAGATCTCTTGCGAGCCCATTGTCGACAATTTCGGCTTTTGTTTCAGGGATTTGTATGCGAATTTGTAATTACAGTAAGAACATGAATATGATTTTAATATAGGTAGGTACTGCCTCTAATTTCTGTATAAACAACTTCATACATAACATATATTCATGTATATAACATTTTAAGTTAATTTGCTCAATACCTTAATATTAACAATATATTCTTGGATCCTTCTTGCATCTTGGTTGCTGTAACTCGTTTTATAGTAATGCTAATTTTCACACCGGAAATATCTGTAGTCGCTAGTGAAACCATGCGTTTTGCTAAATTGTTGAATAATTTTAATATCTTCAAATATTGCAAAGAAATTTAAAAATAAAAGTGTGTGTGTCAGCTCCGATGCACGACTGGAGTTTACTCCTTACGAACCATAAATAAATAATTTAATAAATATGAACGAACGAATAAATAAATAATTTAATAAATATAATTAAAACATATTAATTACATTAATTTGTATTGAAGCATATTGTAGCCTGTAACGCGTAACGTGTGACATGTGACAATTGATTTTACTCCCATAAAATTTCATACCCCGGGATTATATATAGTAAACTTCAAAAACAAAATATATTTTACAGAAAAAAAAACAGCGTCAGAAACTTCAACATTCTTTATTCAACAACAACAATCGTTCAACATGAAAATCGAATTTTTTTTTAAGTTCTGCTATATGCCATGTTAATATCAGATCAGTAATAATTCCGATTGATGATTCGTAAATAAATAAAGAAAAAAATTCTGATTGCAATAGACTATTTATAATAATATTCAACTTTTAAATTTTAATCTGAAATATAATAAATGCTATAAACTTTAATAATGAATATTAAGAAAAGGAATTAAAAACAAAAGTTCCTTTTATTGACATATTTTATTATAATTAAGTACATTTGGCCAGTATTTTCTTAAATACCAACACATTAAAGTTGTGTAAGTTTTAAATATAGAAAACTGTTGCAGGGAGCAACAAAGATAACCCTAATCGAGATAGCTCACTAGTTGGCCCTAAACAAAGAGTGTAGGGGCTGTAAAGGAAGCGCGAGTGTTTTATGGCTCGTTCGGGCTTTATTTAACGTTCTCCCATACAGATTTTATACTTCGGCGTCTCCTCGTCTCGGGCCCTCCAACCATCATGGCCTCTTAAGCCGTTGTATCGCGCCTATCTGATGGGAAAGGGTGTGTTCTGCACGGTTATTTACTGGAGATTGCAAATATTCAACATTTGATGGGATCTTCTCTGGTTGATTGCGGTGTAAACTCGATCGTAAATGGTCGCGAAACGTCTTGTACTAGATTTCTTTAACACAAGTTTGAGGTTGCGAAATCTAAACTTTGAAATCAGTGGGAATTTTTTAAAGTAAAGAAGGAATATTTATAGGTGATATTAAGAAACAAAATCAATAATGGAAACCAGTACTTATGCTTTTAAATATAATATATTTTTTGTACCGTCTTATTATTACTATTAATAATAATACAATATGATCTACGTTAGATCTAATGTCTAATGTCTATGTCTAAAATAAATACTTTTTAATTTTATTCTACTTTTGCTTTTTTATGCATGGGTTACATAATGAGAAATGTAACAATATTAGAAGCGCAACTTAACAATATTAGAATTATGCACTAAGCAAATTTGTAATTATATTAAATCAAACCGACGCCGTGACTGCACAGTGTTGTGTGCAAGTTCAAAAAAGAACCACAAACCACATTTCCAAACTGAACAGCACTTAAGCATTGTAATCGTCTCTAAATCGAATAATCGGGCACTCGAGAAAACCGAGTTAAGTTATTTAGAATCGAGCCCCCCGGCACTAGTATGTAATCGAATTGTAGACCGCCACTTGCAGACACTTGAGCCGAGTGTTACTTTGTTAGCCGATTTTTGCGAGGGCTCGCCACAGTCGCCTCGAGGGTGCTACAAGATTATGCAAAAATATCTAGCGAATCACATCGGTGACAAGTTCATTGTAGACAGGAAAGAACAAATTGTTAACAATGAACAAGTGTTTGAGACTAAGTATGTAAGGTAAGGTTGCGTAAGTCGTACAACAGCCTAAGTCGTACCCCAGCAATATCTCGTCTGATACTTATAAAAATTGATCTCAGACTAAATTGTTTGTAGTTTTTAGTTGTTCATGTGATCTCTGATTATTAAGTGTTTTTCTTTATAGTTTTTAATATGTTTACTAACATTTGTTTTCTAAGTACGACTAAGGCTATAGGTGGTACGAATTAGGCGACTATAGGTGCCTTAATCAATAAAAACAATAAAATACCTATTTTCATTAAAGAATTTCAAGTTTTTATAATTGTTAATTGAAAACCAATTAAATAAAGATTTAGCAAGTGTTAAAGATTTTGTTTTATTTTAATTGCAGTGAATATTACAGTGTAATTTCCTTAGGGGGTACGACTTGAGCACCCTTACCTTATATATGTGTAAATTATATCTAGACCTAGATATATTTGGATCAGATTCGGAAGGTTTTTGGTATTGCCAAGAACTCTATTATGTACTATTTCTCTACTTAAAGTTACATACTGATGTTATAATTAAAATTATTAATAAATTCTGTCATCGTTTAAAACTTGGCACCTAATTGATCCGAAATGAACAAAACAGGTGGTTATAATTTAAAAAATATGATCTGTATCATTTACCATGGAACATTTATTACTAATGGTTGTAAATTATTCTAGTTGAGCTTGTTATAAGTCGTGATGAACGTGCTGCCAGCGATGTCGTCGCAGTTCCTTGAGATTTATATCATGCAAACACTACTGACTAGACGATTTGAGAAGTCTAATTCGATTAGCATTCACGTCGTCATAACCTGGAGTTGATCGTAAAAAACGTTCTTAAATATACTCAAACATGCTACAAACAATATAGCGTAATCGATACCAAAAACGACTGCTCGATTCGTAACACCTTGTTTAACTAATCGATTCTGAATAACATTTTGTATTCCGATGACGGATCACAAGTACAATTTGAATATTTCCAACGTGCCTCGCAAACTAATGGAGAATACAGTTTAGCAAATTGTATCTTATTAATAGCCACTAGAGCGAACTTTTATGTTTTATTTATGATACATTCGATTGTAAATTTAATTTGTGTCGGAGCGTCGAAGCGATACGTTGAATTTCGTGCACTCTCCAAATTCGACAAGTGATGTGAAACCAATTACACAGTTTCACGAGTACCAGATCTGTTGCTGAATTTGTAATCAATGCTATCGCTGTGCCGAGAACTTTTTTGAACTTCATTTACGGTTGACATGATTCCATCATTCAAGGGGTTGTACGAGTATGTGTAACTGTGTATGTACTGCCTTACACAAAATTAATTAACTCTCTAAAACGAGACAAGAGTTCTGGCATCGTTTCCTTACGAAAAACTTCAAGAATCGGAAATAGAAATGACTAATGACGAGATACACATAATGAACGGCGTGTGAGTATGTCACTGGAGTTAATTAATATTGTTGCAGTTGCTATGGTAGAGACTCTCTAACAGGCACTCGTGTTCTTCAGTAATAGAAGAGACATGGTAGACGTTTGTATGTCATTATTTCCATCGAGTGATATTCAAGAAAAATGCTTTGACGTTTACGTTTCAAAAGAAACGGTTGTCATGTTTGTTTATATTATAAATGATATGGCGGCGACGACGTTTCGTCTTCGCGTATATTAATATATTTTTCATTAATATTACAAAAAACTCGTTTCGTAATATGCTTTCAAAAGCGTGAGAATCACTAACAGACTTGGTTGGTCACAAGAAATGTTTGTGTAAAGTTAAAATATCCAAGTTAGAACCGTATAGATGTAGGCAGAGGTGCCGGATACTGAGATAAAAACACTCGATGTTCAAGATTAGATTTTTCAAAAAGCTGTGGGTGTTATTTACCAAGGCAGTGAACAAGAGGAGCCCTGTTCAACTCAATGATGTTTGTTTAAAACCACTTATAATCTGAATGGGCTCGACAAATAAGTAACTTCAGTAATCGTTAGCGACAATACTTGAAACGTGAACAAATATGTTTAAACTATTTTTTTTTGTGGTACGGAATTTATGACTCATGAGTGACATTTTTGACACTTATGTTTCGGGTCAATTAAAAAAAAAACTTCGTGTAGTGTAAATTACTACAGTGTATTTATAGTACTTTTTATTATTATTCTGGATTCTTTTGTAGTTTGCTGAGAACTTGGTCGTAGTTTCAATTTAGGTAATTATTTGTATTCATTGTTATTTAATTATTTAAAAATATTTCTTTGGGAAATTAGATAAATTATGAATTTATTATAATTATGGATAATCTGTAAATATGTAGTATAAGTAAACTTCTTTCTTTTTCTCTGTCTGTCCTTATATATGCGTTTATTTCGAGAAGTTATAAACAGATTTCGTTCCTGTTTACATCTATGGAAAGATACATTTCTGAGGATGGTTTAGTTATATTTATATTTTCCGAGTTATCACGATTTTTGTCCAAGGAGTCTATAAAAATATCGTTTTTCGCCTGCACTAGCTAAACCTTTTGATATAAGTTTACCATTGACTACAAAAAACTGTGAGATTTTATTTGTGTATCTTCTAACAATAAATAAATAAAAAGAGGGTATATTAATTTTTCATGGCGAAGGTTTTTAAGCTGTCAAAATACAGGGCTTGCAATACCGCAGGGCACACCTAGTTTGGTATAAAACTCAAACATCAAGTATCTACTTTAATTGATTTTAACTAATGCTACATCCAAAATCATACGGTGAATTCTCCTTGAGGAATTCTTCCAATACAAACTTTTCCTCTGTAACCCTACAATTATCTAGCAGGTACTAATATTTATTAAAAAACAGGCCGGTGGAGCAGTTAATGTGACGTATAGCGTCGCACATGATACAAGCTTGGAGCCTATCTCGGTAAATTTCATCTTCAAACACTGACCGAAGATTAGATAACGTCGGATGTACCGAGATCATGGCCGTCTGCGTATACGCAGCGACTATAGAAAACATTTACATTGCTACCGGTCTGATAAGAAATTACTTGTCTTCCATTCAACCTTATTCAGGGGATATAATTTGAAAGAACATAATCGTTAAAAGTAACCATTAAATTTTGTCTATTTCGCCTTATTTATTTTCGTCTTCGGTTAATTCTAAATTCCCGAATGTCAAAGTTGCTTTGTTACGCGACACACCAAGCAAAAGGCCTGATTCGATATGTTATTTTAACCTGAAAGGCTTTATATAATTTTTGTTCTCCTATTACCTATCGTTTTTGGATAAAATATATGTAGTATTTTTTATGAGCCTTATTTTGCTGTCCTCGTGTCTTGAGAATTATTCAAAACTTCCTGCTTTTTCTCTGAGAAATCATTTTCTCGACCAAATCTTAATTCACTTGGATTTGGAAAAATCTTGTTAGCTTAATTTTATTTGTATCGTGCGAGACCATCTGAATATTTTTGATGTTTATTACCGTTAAATTATCGACACTGACGGTGTCCATAACACTTACAATGTCACTATTCATATTATTCATTATTTTTTACTCATGTTTTTTTAACAAGATGAAAATTATTTTAAAAAAAGGTGCGAACTATTTGATCCTCCCATTGTTTATTCGAAAATGATCATAACGCACCGATAATGTGCTAAATTCGAATTACGAGGCGGGCATAACGTAATTGTTGGTCGCACGCGAAGTGTCTATCAAAATTATTTTGGTATGGGGTCTTTTTTTCTTATGCACCCCCTGGAAACGTGGGGTGCCGTGGGATCCACTCGCACCTACGCGGACACGCAAGCCCCGTCAATACGGATAATTGTTTCATTATTCTTCTATTAACTCCACTCATGCGGTAATTTATCTTGGCAAAATCGCTCCGGAATGGTTTCGGAATACATATTTAACACAATCTGCTGCAAATAGTTTGTGAAACTAATTTTAAACGCAACATAACGTTTGAAACAGTGCTCGTAAAACGCGAAAAGCAGTAAAGTCCGAGTTGGTGCTATGTTAAAGGTTTGCGGGGCGTGGTAGCAACGCCCTGCGTTTTAGCTTTGCGGACATACGAACCAAGCATCTCTATTAACAACGCACCTTCTTCCGCTCCTACACGAATCGACTAGTTCTCTTTGTAACTCTATTATTTCGAATAAACTTATATCCTGCTCTGGATAATCTTTAATTTTATTAAGATTATTCAGAGCAGGATCTAATATCTATTGACATACAGTTAATATCTATTGACATTATCTCACATTTAATTGTACAGGCAAAATGTTTTCACCCTTATCTAGTCTCTTAAGTTCTTGTTTGAGCTTCATGAAAATTGTCTTTCGTCTATTATTTCTTTGTAGCTGGTGTATTTTACTAATTAACTTCATTGCAAATCATTGTTTCGCCCTCACCTTCGGTTGCCTTTATATGCCTACCTATTTGTAATTTCCATTAACACCCCGACCGACAACGCTCTGTTTCCCCGATATAGTCTATTTAATTAATCAATGTTGCGTCTCCTTCATTCCAGCCTATGTGTTTGGGTCTCAATTGAACATATTCTGGAGAATATTGTTAGGTAACTTGGAAGGAGACATTCAGAGTTTCATCAAAAATAATTTTATGTTTTAATTTAAATAATGACATCATAACGTATTTATAAATGGCAGAGCATATTGCTTTTTAAAGTCATAAACTGGGGGCAGTAATTGGTTTTGACCATTTTGTGCACCGTGAAATAGCAACAAGTGGGTTGGGTTATGAGGAAGGAAAAACCCAATTCTCTATCACCAACCTTATTCGTTATCCAGTCAAGCATAAAGCATAATTTGATCTGGCTTTGCTTGTTTCTATCAACCACATCAGCGTCAGCTTGCTGCCTTCGGTTATTTACGATAAAAAAAAATTGACTAATATTTTAGAGAGAGGGTCCTAATTGTTTACTTACCCATTACTGCTTTATTAATTTTTATGTACATATGTATTTCGAATGGTAGATTAATCTGATATTTTGATTTTTCTTTATGATTTTTCACTAATTAAAAGGGCGATCAACGAGGAAAGTTTATTTATATAATTTGCAGTATTCACTGCATTGCAGTAAATAACATGATGGGACGTTAATCCGTACCTCCGTCCGTACTTATATTTATTATATATATTATATTTTTTATTATATATATAATATTATTAAAATTATAATTGCGACAGTTTGTATGAATGTATGGATGTTTGTTACTCTTTCACGTAAATACTTCACGTAAATTCAATCGCCATGAAATTTTGCATACACATTATTTGGGACACCAGAAAGTACATAGGGTACCTTTCATCCAGAAAAAAGGACTATTCCCGAGGGATTATCTAAAATTAAGGAAGCTAACACCTGGCTAAGTGTAATAGCGATAACTATATCAGGCGATATATTGCTTTTTCAACGCGGACGAATTCGCGGGCACCAGCTAGTTTTAAATAATTCAAGAATAGAACTTCTCTTATGACACGTACCTATGCTCTTCTTGGACACATGCTTAATTTCGATGTCGATGTCGATGCTTTAAATTTTATAGCAAAAACTCCAGAATCCCCTGAGCTGATATAATAATTAAGTCTACATCAAAGAGTAGGTACATCTCAGTTATGCATCTGTGGTAATTGTGTCGACATGTAATCTGAGTGACAAGCGTGCGACTTCAATTATTGAAAAATTTCAAATTAAAAACTTCATTTTCAGAATTACGACCAACCTCCAACCTGGCAGATTTCTACAACTAAACTTGGCTACCTAACAGCTTGAAGTTGACTGCTGCTCTCCTGGTATCTATTTATCTTAACTCCATGCTAGCTATTTGTCCTATTTATCCTAGCTCCTAGATTTCTATCATGATTTCTATCATAATCAGTTCAGAACCGTTCATTAATATACATGAGCCTTAATAGAGCCGCTTCCTTAAGATCTAGCGAGTAGGTGGTCGGTCCAAGAGGTGTTTCGATTCTGTAATTACCTTAATTAATTTAAATCATTAATTCAAATTTAAACGTTTCAATAGATTTTTTTTTAATTCTTTTCTTGGCAGTCATTCTTTGTTACAGCACTGTTGCCAACCTTATCTATCACCTAAATCTGTTTTACGAATGTCAAACATTTACGAAACAAAAACAAGGAGCCCTGTCACTTGTTTTATCTTTACGACGTAAACCACCTATATAAGGTTTAGCCGTAGTAAGAAAAATAAACAGTAGATTAACTTACAAATATGCTAAATCCGCAAAGCAGGTAGATCAGACCACAGACTATTATTTGTGTTTAGTTATATTAATTTAATGTAATGTAACTTAAATAAAATTATTGTACATTTCATTAAAGTGTAATTTTTATTAAAATAATTATATCTAAATATTAAATATTATGTCATTCAAAAGTAGGCTTACATTTAAAATACAGGCTCTGCTTGGTTTACGCTCGCGGCGGAGTTGCGGAAGTGTTTTCGTCCGACCTTGCAACTTCGCCTAACTATAGCGGACGCGGAGGACGCGAAGAGGTTTAGTCGGTAGGTCTACCCCACTACCATCTCGGGGCAGGAGACTGACATAACCGGGTTATGTCCGGATCCATGATGATTCCCGGGTATCCATGATGATTCCCTTGTAAAAAAAGGCTCTGCTTGGTTTTAGATTTTGACTTACAAGATTTAAAATTGTGATCTTTGTTTTCTATTATATAAAATTCTCGTGTCGCTGTGTTTGTTGCCAAACTCCTCCGAAACGGCTAGACCGATTTTGATGAAATTTTGTGTGCTTATCGGGTAGGTCTGAGAATCAGCCAACATCTATTTTCCATACACCTAAGTGATATTTTTTGTATGGCAAAACAACGTTTGCCGGGTCAGCTAGTAATAAATAAAAAAAACTAAAACACTGTTAATGGTTAAAACAAATATAGACTATTTATTTATTTATTAATAGATTTTTCCCGCGGCTACGTCCGAGCCCCTTTTTCTTAGATGTAAGACATTTTTTCAATCTTTAATGCTGATATATTTCTGTCAGGCGTTGATTTTCTGGGTGAAAGATACCCTATGTTCTTATCAACGTGTATGCATAATTAGATCGGTTGAGTAGTTAAGGCGGGAAACATAACAAACAAACAAACTCACCTTCCCATTTATAATATTAGTTAGGACTAGTTAGGATTTCCGTAGGTGTTCTATAAAACAGTTTTCTAAGTGTTGACTAAAAACTATTATTTGTTATAATTATAATCTATAAAGTATAGATTAGCATTTAAAAAATATTTTTGCACACGTGTGTATACAGGATTATCTACCGTTGTTCCACGTACTGTGGCTTAATCCAGCTGATAATATTCTTTGTAAACATTGGTTTATTCTCAGTAAAGTAATTAACGTTGTGAAATGTTGACGGTATAAACACGCGGTCAACGTAAAGACTGAAGGAAGAAAGATATCATTTTGTGTAGATTAACCGCTTTAAAGTGTTTCACTGTGTAAAATTCTAGCGCAATATCTTCTTATAATTGTTTTCTTTTAATTATCTTTTGATAATATTCATAAATTTATAAAATTAATTATCTATATATATAAAAAAATCTCTTGTCTGAACCGACTTTGATAAAATTTCGTAACTATATGTAATTTGGTCCATCTTAAAAGATAGGATAGTTTATATCTCATTTTGTTTATTATTTTTTTGCAAATTATATAATATTATAACATAGCGCCATCTGTTGATACTTATTCAATACAGAAATTATTTATCTGTGAGTTCCATAAGGTTCTCACAGATGGCGGTTTAAAGTAATTTATCGGCTGGATTGCAAAAAAGCACCCCGGGCGAAGCCGGGAGCGGGCCACTAGTAGTATTATAAATACCTACTTAGGTATTTATATTTCAAAGTATTCATTTGTGTGAAAATCAACTTATTTTTCTTTAAAAAGCCATAACAGTGTGCCCTGCCGGCTACTACTCCTAAATGCTTGTTCTTCATTTTGCAATCCAATCTCCCGTAATGAACAAAATCCCCAAAGTTTTAGATCTACCTTCACTTCTAAATTCATTATAAAGGACAGCGAATAAACTTACACTTCATTGAAAGTGACCACAGACCTATTAACTAGCAATATTAAATAGCAATGTATTTCCGAGCTCATATAACCCAAATCTTTTCAAAGTGCGAGTGAATAGGCATCTTCTGGGTGAGCTCGCTCCATCATAGGCCTCATCCTTGCTATACAGCTGGTTGTTCGCCAAGAGCAAACCCATCTCTAATAAATAAATAAAAAAAGCAAGCAACAAATAAGTAACACCCAGGAAGACTCGAATGTCCCGTCTCTAATAGAATAAGGGATAAGTGGCAAGATAGTGATAGTTTCACTGGATGATAAAAGTCGCTGGAAAGTGAAAAGTGCCCAACATCTTGTTCCGACGGGGATTGATCTCTATGGCATCTTAGCAAAAATAGCACAATGGTCTTGTTACCAATTTTCGTACATCTAAGTACCTTTTCTATAATAGTTTTATTCAGACATTTTGACTCAAGGTTCCAGTTTATTATCTGTGTGTTGAACATCCATTCCTTTCACACAATCGGTTAGAAGACCTACAATAAAATTGTCGTCTAATTTAATGCATTAGATAATTTTCCGGAAAACAATCGATGTAAAACACAAGAGAAGATTATTTAAAGAAACGATACTGTATCAGTCTTGTTGCATAACTGTATTGTTTGAAAGAAGTAGTGAGGCGGAAGCGTTCGCTTCTATTTATTATTCCAAGCCGATATCAAAGGAGGCGCAGCGTCTCAACCGAACTGTACCGTTCCAAGAAGTGATTCCCTTCGGAACCTGTTCCTTTTGTTGCATTTCAGATTCATTGACCTGCAACTATTTGTGTTACAAATATACGTGTTCAGAGATTTGTTCGCGTTTTTTCAAAGGCTGTTATTTTTATGGTATCATTTAATAACAGTTTTTAACCGCAAAATAATGGGTTCTCTCCTTGTAGTTGTTTAACTTTTAATGTTAAGTATGTAATTATGTTTAAGACTTGTATTTTGATGGCTAATTATATTTCGCTAATTCGAAAATTCTTTTGTTTCTTTTGTATGACAGAGAACGTATAATGTCACGATTTATGACAAATCGGAAATGTTTTAAATGTTGAAAATATTACCACAGTTTGAAATAGTATAATATTATTGCAGAAGAAGTCTTTTTGTTAGCTTAGACGATTTTTTTTGTTAGCTTCCGTTCTAAACCGTGGTTCTCTATTACAACTCGAAGTCTTTCAAAATTTTCACTTTTATAGTGTCATGTTAGCTAATTAATATTCAGAACCATTCCAATTCCATCAAGCTTATGACTTTCCTAGAGCTTTTATCGTAGTTCATAATATGCGACATCGTTAAAACACAGTTATACAACTTACAAAAGAACGCTTCTGTGCGTAAAAAGCTCCTTTTCCAGCCTCTCTTCTAATAACAGGACAGGTCTATAAGCGTTGTCTTATCTTATCTGATGGAACAACGCTATACATTATTATAACAATTTAAAATTTCAGTGCTTAGTGGTCTGTACGAAGTAATATTCCAGATTCTCCTAATTTAAGCTGGGAAGTAAATATGGAAAATACCTACGTAGGGGATAATTTGAAATTGTACTTGCATTATGGTAGGAGAGCAAACGCGAATGTTCCGTTCACATAAAATTAAATAATAATGAACTAATCGCGCCCGAAGTGCGGCCGCCCTTCGAACAATGGACGCGTTAATTTGTGCCCTTTGTCCGCTCGAATAGAAAATTTCATGTTCCACGGAGTTCCACCGCCAGACGAAATGGCGGTATTCTCGTTTTATTGCTCGACACTTTTAAATGTAAATCACTAAGCTTTGTATTAAGACAACGCGTTCACTTATCAAAAGCTGCGTTTGTGGAATAAGTACTTTTATTGTTTGTACAAGTACTTCGGAATGTAATTTTTTTATTACTGTTTTAATTTAAATTCTAATTTCACTTTATTGAAAATGTTATTAGGTTTTTCTAACTATAATTATTGTTTTTAGGTATATCTATATAAATTTTTTTTATTCCCTATTCTATCTAAGAATTTCACGATTTTATAATCGATGTGCTTTCAGTCACTCACAGACGGACAGTAGGTATACTAAGTCATTATAAAATATTAAGCCTTATATAAATATGCTACCAAACTAAGTCAGGGTATATTAGGTCATTACTCTATACTATACCTTCCCAATATCCTATACTATATGGCTTGCAGAATTTGTGACGTTGCTTGTGATACATGCAACGTTAACCACCAGTATTGCATAAAAATAACATAAAAAAACAATGAGTATTTTAAGAATTAGACATTAGATTTTGTATTTAAAGAAACTTAGATGTATTTGAAACTTGGCCCTTTCATTTACTAGGAAATGTTCTCGGCTTCGCCTTTGATTCGGAGCGTTTATCGCGTTCCAGCTAGCTACGCCTGTAAACGTTTTGTTTGTTTGTCGAACTGTAAAACTGTTAGGAATCGTAAACGATCGTGTGTGGTCAGCCCTTACGACGAATTCTGAACAGATGGGCTCGCCATCAAAGAACTTGGTGGTGATAAAAAAAAAGTTAATGTGAATTAAGAGTAACAACTTAGTACTTGATTATTGACGATTCAGTTGTATAGAGTAGTAAAAAGACAGTTTACGTGTCTTTATAGTGAAAAATTTTATGGTTATTTTTGGAAATTTTAACCTTCCAAAATTCTTGACCTTTATGTAAATACAATTTGGTTATAATATTATATCTCTTTACTCTATGCTAATAAAATATTTTGTCTTACATAAAAACTTAACTTGTAACTTGTATCTATACTAATATGTATTATAAAGAGAGAAGATTTCTATTTTTGTATGTTCGTAATGAATAAACTCAAAAACTACTGGAACGATTTTGAAAATTCTTTCACCTATAGAAAGCTACATTATCAGAGAGTAACATAGGCTATTTTTAATAAAGTCACGTGCAACAGCTAATTACTTATGAAATCGATGGCGTGACTGACTATTTACGTAGTCTAATAAGTTTAAAAAAAAAGTCTAAAAGTTGAAATTTGGAACATAGGTTTATCACTTATAACTTCTATATTTTTAATCTGCCATGGAAAGGATTTTTTAAAGTTAACTCCATGCGAAGCCAGGGGCGGATCGTAATATATCATGAATCCATGGTACTAGGGTACCATATCCTCTGAAATGTATCTGAACTGAATTCTCTGAAAACTGAAACGTTCAGCCAGGGTTCAAGTAACATTGTAATTTTTCGTGTATTTTCTTTCTCGTTCCACTCGATATATTCTTCGTTAACGCAACGTGTAAAGGAAGGGGAATAACATTCCCATTTTCCAGGTATTTTCTGCACTCCATATTGGAAGGATTTGTTGGGAGCCCCGATGGCGCGCGGCTCTGCGTCGAATCATTAGCTATTGAATCCTCTATGGCTGTACGGGCCCTATCCGGCTCGAATTGAGAAAACTATTGAATTTTCCGGGATTTTCCTCGTGTTTTTCTTATTAGTTCTGGGCAAAAAAAAAAACGAGTGTTATTTTTTTCTTTTCTATGATGGCATTGGCTATCATAAATCTTAATATTTCGAGGTTTTCAATAGCGATGGAAATTTATCTATGGTCTCACTGTTACTATGCAGGTATGTTTTTATAAAGAACGTTGTTGTTAATAGGTTTCAATATTAAAGACTCTGAATAACGTGGTTTATTATAAATATGAAATGTCTGTCTGTCTGTCACTTTTTCATGCTTTAACTACTCAACCGATCGTCATGGAATTTTCAATACACATAGTCAGAGATACAGAAAAGGACAAAGTTATGACTTCTTTTAACTCTTCAGATACTTTGAAAAAGGAGAGTAGCTTATTTTATTGTATTAAATAATAAATTAAATCCTTACTTACTTATAAACTCTGTAGCTTTTTGAAAAAAAAAATCCCCCCCTTTTTAAATGCATTTCACATTTCAAAATGTCAGTCACATTCAACCAAACAGTTTCTTTCATCAATTTTTCAAAAAAAAAAAAAAAACTTCTATTTCTTCAGCTTTGTTATAGCAGTTCACTAATCATAACTGTCGTGTAATAAATAGTAGTAATTCATCTAAATTATATGGACATCTTCAATATGTAGTCAAGTAATATTGAACTGAAAACGGAATGAACAATTTCCTTACTAAAATATTAATAATAAGCGAGCAATTATAACTCTCGCTAATACACCATTATCAGACGTCTGCGGCGCGGCGGGAGAACCGGGCACGCCCGGATCGCGCTAGGCGTTATTAACCGGGATTACCGGATCCCTGTACCGATCCCCGGATACAGGGATTTGCTTTTGGATCGGGGACCGACCGGGTCGAGATGATAAAGGATACGCACGGTGTTTTACTCTCACCATTCCGAAAATAAAAACACAATAATAATAATGTTACTTATGAAAACCTTAGCGGACTTAAGGACGTCATTGTGGCGCCATCTAGTAAAGCTAGTAAAGTCATAACTAATAACTTTTAATACATGTAGAAGTAGGAAACCGAAACTTAAATTATAGTAAACAAATATTTTTATATCAATTTCGATATTATTTCATAAATTAATCAACGTCATTATCAACAGTGTCTCCACGCACAGTCTCGTCTGCACTTTGGATAAATCAATGAATAATTTTAATTCAATTTTATATTTTAACAGAAAACCATAAAGATTGAAAGATTATAAAAATATTTACTTTAGGAAATTGAAATAATGGGATTTTTTTTTTTTGTTTAGTATCAATCAAAATATTTTCATATTAAAAAAAAATAATTGCATCTTATCTTTTCTTGAACTACAAAATAGCTACTAATTACAAAAAAAAAAAACAATAGGTACACCAAGCCCTAATGATCTTGAAGAAATTTACAGAAATTATATTTAAACGTAAAATTTTGCCTAGGTAACTACCCCATTTGACAATCGAGTCATTTTGGTATAATACTTTGCTACTTATATTGATAGTTTATTTGATTGCACTTTGCCATAACTTAAATAATAATTTTTGACATGTGAAATGCATTTAAAAAGTGGTGAAATATCTAGGGAATAAGTGACATTAGGTAATAGGTATGGTTGTATAGGATTATACATATAGGCAATAGGCAATGTGTAGGCTGAATCCCATGTGATATCGGAGGTACAAGCGATCGCACTTAACGGGCGTCATTGGTATCATATCGCGCTGCAGCGCTATCAGTCAGCGTCGCGCGCTGCATTAGCGCTGTCGCCGCCTCAATAAATTATGGAAGGAACATCCTTGCCGCTGCCAACATGCTGGTCACTTGTCTGAATTAATGCTAAGCTTGTCTTCAATATTTACCTACTTCTTTTTATTAGATCCTAGTAGTTACTTTGATATTTTTATTGTACTTTTGCACGCGATTTAAGTCCGCGCGGCCTTTTTTCTTAGGCATTTTATTGCTATTTTTTTTTGTCAACTATGTACTATAATCTGTCTTCTTCATGAGACAATAAATAGTATGTGTGTGGGGTTGAAAAGTGGCATACTAGGTATGTGACCTGTATCACATCCTACTCAGTAACTACTACATTATTTTAATATGTCTTGGGGAACATTGCGCTTCAGTCTGCAAACCAACAGATTATCTTCCATCAGAACCCTCGCCAAGGTGTTGTTAGGGTGATTTGCAATCCTTATTTATATGTTTTGGCATGTCGACGAATTTCCTCCGCGACCATATTAACGTGCAGATCATGATGCAGTTGTTCGTTAGTGACATACCAAGGGGCATTAGTTATTAGTCTTAACACCTTGTTCTGAAATCTCTGGACGATTTCTATATTGGAATGAGAAGCTGTTTATTTTATTTTATTGCTAATAGATTTTTTTTTTCATTTTTGATAATCCTTCAGTAACAGAAATTTCTTTATGAAAGGTACCTAACGTGTTTGCTAAATTTCACGATGATCGGTTGAGTAGTTAAGGCCTGAAAGCGTAACAAAAAAAAATCACTTTGGCATTTATACTCGTAATACTCTAGGTAGGGATTGGTAGAAACCCTTCTTTACTCTCTTATCTAAATTTGTAATTTATTTGAAAACATGCTATAAAATCGAATTTCATATTTATCAGTAGGTATTTTGCTCACTGAATGCAAGAACTAAAACGTATTCAAGCCATTCACCGACACTGGCTAGATTACTAGATTTAGACGAAGATTAAGAAAGGTTACAGTCATTAATTCAAAAGCGACTCGAGGCTTTTGATGCTAGTAGCCTTCAATAATAAAACGTTCTAGAATAAATTAAAACCTACTTATATATTTTTATTTAAATGGGTGGCATATAGGCTGACGATCCACTAGTCACTAGATGTTAAGTGGCTACCGTCGCCTGTACACAAGCAACACCAGGGTGTATGCAAGCTCCTACTTTTAAACCCAGAAGGGAAAATATTGGGTTAGTTAGAGGAATGGGCTTTGGCATTTCTCCCTCACTCAACAGAACACAATGGCACAAGTGCTGTTTTTTACAAATATCTTGTGTAAAGGTGCACTTCGGATCTTAGGCAGCCTTTTTAATAGGTTCACTCTTGGCCAGCATATAACCGTGCAACAAAGACGAGGCCGATGATGGAGCGAGTTCACCCAGAAAAGGCCTATTCACTCGAACTCAGACGTTAGCTCGGAAACACAGACGCCGGACAGACAAAGAGCATTCACCTTACTAAGTTTTATTGAATATAAATTAGAATAAATAGATTTAGAAAAACTGACTGCCTCCTAATGTCTGCGAGCCTCGAGTAGGCCAAAATTTACTACCCTATGTTTTTTTCATGAATTTAAAAGTAATTTCAAATGCATTAAGAAATAATCCAAAACATCTACATGTATGCTATATATACTGTATTCAGGCTTTGGGGTTAAAGTCTAATTTAATTCCCAAGTCAGATACATCAGTAGTGATTATATTGCTACTGCAACTAAAAGTTATTGGTACGTCTTCTTCTTCTTCTCTTTTAATGTCTTGGCTCCATCAAATCATCTGTTATGATTTTGACAGAGTCATTTGTAAAAAATTAGCAATTAGCCTTTTTAAAATAAAAAAGGTAAAATTGAAATTAAAATCAAAAGTAGCAGATCCCGAGACTAGTCAGTCAAGTCGAGTCTATAATTTTTCTTAGAATTTTCCAAAACAGGTCCGTCAAGTCCAAAGCAGTCAGGTCAAGTCTATTGGTACGTCTGTTAGAAAGATACTGTTCATATTTGTGGGTAGACGAGAGAAAATGTCAAAGTTGCGACGTTAGGTCACGTGTTTTATAAATAGTTGGTGTGCGTCAAACCGGCAGTGGCCGGTGTGTAGGTATGCACAGCTATTATTTATATATAAACCGCTTATTAACACTGACTCCCACTCGATGGCGAAGCACGCAACGCGATTAGCAAGGGATCACATGAAGCCCGATTTGATTTTTGAAGAAAGCTATGGCCTATGAAACGTTATTATTATCATGATCTTGTCGATTTAGTCAGACTTAGTCTTGATTGGATGTCTTGATTACTTTTTATTTATCACGCAGGTGAAGCTGCGGGCAAAAAGTAGTAGGTATCGTTGTTTAAAAATTATTTAATTTGATATTATATGATCGTGAAAACCGCATCAAAATTAGTTGAATATTTTATAACTAAACGGACTATGACCGTATCGAGGCTATATTTTAGACTGCTAATAATTATAAACTTGTCTTTTTAGTTGCATTTATCAGTTTATTTCTTAGTTCATTAGATTACTAGTGACCCACTCCGGGCGAGTGACCCACCCACTCCTATATTTTAAGTTGGACCAAATTACACATAGTTATGAAATTTTATCAAAATCGGTTCAGTAGTTTAGGAGTTCATAGCGAACAAACATGTGACACGTAGGTAATTTATATTATATATACTAGTGGCCCGCTCCCGGCTTCGCCCGGGGTGCTTTTTTGCAATCCAGCCGATAAATTACTTTAAACCGCCATCCGTGAGAACCTTATGGAACTCCCAGATAAATAATTGCTGTATTGAACATGTATTGAATAAGTATCAACAGATGGCGCTATGTTAATAATCTATATAATTTGCAAAAAAATAATAAACAAAATGAGATATAAACTATCCTATCTTTTAAGTTGGACCAAATAACAGATACTTATGAAGTTTGATCAAAGTCGGTTCAGCAGTTTCAGAGTTTATCGCGAACATACATCGTGACGCGAGATTTTAATATATATGGATATTAGGATTTTAATGACTTGCCTTGATATTTTCTTCTGCAATGATGAGGTTTAAAAAAATTAAAAAAAAAACATTACAGTAACAGTTTGACATGTGGTCTCAGCAATAACCAGTAAGTAGAATCATACGTACATTTCCAAGTACGGCTGCGTCACAGACATGTTCTCGGTTCCACCATAACCGGCTACTTTTATTGTTAACATTTAACTAACGGTTAAATTTTGCAAATGCAGTCTATATAGGTAAAATATAAAACATGGTTTAGTCAATTTAAAATCATATTTAAATCCAGACATCAAATATAAGGTGTATTATGCTAAACTAATATAATTTCGAAATTATATGAACTTTGTTTATAGTAGAAAAGGTCTTAGTGTGTAGCACTACTAAAAGAGACTATATATTTCATTTTTTATTTATATATTAGCATGAGTAAGAGATGCTAAGGCTATTTGCTTATGGTATTGCCTTCATCCTATAAGTCCTGGTATTGCATGCTAAAACTTAATCAGCGCTCTCATGTTGCCTTGGTACTATAAAAATTTCCAACATCAGTATGTCATTTTTTTATTTAATCATCTTTAAAATTAACATTTTTATTCAAGACTAGCTGGTGCCCACAACTTCGTCCGCGTTGAAAAATATTAAGCCCAAATGTTTATGCAAGTTTCATGAAAATCAGTTTATTCGTTTCAGAGTTATGGAGGAACATATATACATACATACAGAAAAAAATTCTAAAAATCGTCAATTTAGTTTCAGTATCATGTATAGAGCGTATAAACACGATATCTCTGAAAACAAAGTAACTTACTCCATGACCGACCCTTACAGATTTATTATTAATGTTGATCTAACGCAAAATGAGCCTTAAATAGCCAATAAACATATTTCATTTATTGTTTTTGTTTGTAATGATGAGTTTAACTAGGCGTGTGAGAGCCGGCCGATCGTGTGGACCGCTCCGTTTGGAATGTAAATAGAATTGAAAGCAGCCGCATGCCCGTCTAACCCTAGCAGCGTTCAGAAAATTCGCTTTTAATTATTTATTTAGTAGGTTCTTTACCAGAGTTCATAGCCCTTTAAATGCCGGCCGGTATTGAGACTATATTTATACCAATAATTTAACACTAGTTAACTTAATTAGCGACTGTTACATGGGTCTTTTATTCCCTTTTTTCATGTTACTTATTACACTTTCTTTCGTTTTGCTCGCTTATTTCGGTTCATTTCGTACTATCAAAGATAGAGCAATGTTTGTCTAAAATTGACATTTAAACAAGTGTTTTCTTCAAAAAAAAAATTGTTAACTTTAAGTTCGACGTTTAACTGCAATAGTAAAATAAAATAGATAATAAAATCTAAATATTTTAAAGTATTACTGCGAAAGCAGTATAAGAAAGTCCTTCTTTTTGTCATCCGATGTAATTTTGTGTCTTTTACCAAGACCATTTAATTATTTCATTAGGTATTGATTATGTCATTGATGTTAAATTCACAGTTTTATCTCAAAAATTACCAACATAAGCACTGCTAAAAGAGTATAAATAAACAGTTCGCGAGGAATTTACTCAGTCACGACCTATTGCTTATCTGAAATGTTCTAGATATTTCCAACGGTAACTTATAAATACCCCAGGACCTTGAACTATTGCTACTTATACATCTTTCACTAAATATATTTTTAAGTGGTTTTGTACAAAAACCACTTAAGTCGTACAAAAATCATAGTTAGAACTCTTCCTTTATAGTGAGTTTATATATTTTTTATTTTTTTACTAGCTGGTGCCCACGACTTCGTCCTCGTTGAAAAATATTAAGTAGCCTATCCTGTGTCCCGTAAGTTCAAATGTTTATCTACCAAGTTTCATGAAAATCAGTTAACTCGTTTAAGAGTTATGGAGGAACATACATACATACAGAAAAAAATTCTAAAAATCGTCAATTTAGTTTCAGTATCATGTATAGAGCCTATAAACACGATTTCTCTGAAAACAAAGTAACTTACTCCATGACCGACCCTTACAGATTTATTATTAGTATTGATATTATCCAACATCTACGTATCTAACTCATCTAAACAATTAATTATTTTGATTTAAAGCCACTAATGTTTGTGGTTCAAACATATACAAAATCTAATATCGCCTTCTGCGAACCCTAAACAATTGCGTCGTATGTCACACACCTGTCAAACAACTCGTATCTGTATTTGTTAAGTGTGAGCTGTCAAAATGTCAAATTCGTCAAATTATCACAGATATGATAATAATAACCGCTGTGAGTGTAAGACGATAAAGAAACGATAATAAAATGATAATGGCTAAGATGCATTTATCGAATGTGTAAAATTCCGAATGTTAAATTGGTAACGTTTCATTACTTATTTCCTTTTCAATTATAATTGTTTTATTTTCTCTTACAGTTTTAGCGTAATTACACAAATTAAGTAGACTAAATTTTAATTAGTTTAATTTGATATTTGTTCTATTTCTTGTGTTGTGTGTAACTTATACTGTTAATTTAAATTGTTTTTCTTAAAAAAATGTTTTATGTTTCTTTTATATTAATTACATGACATTTTACGTTCTATCGACCTGTCCTGTAAGTGACTTCCCATATGAAAACTATTATAAACTATTTTTATAACTATATAACTAACAATCAGTGGACGATAAACTAAAAATAGCTTTTCTTTTGTTACAGATGCAATGGGTGAGTGTATATTAGACGATGGGACGCAGCCAAACCTGCGCGTACGGCGACGCGGAAACATCATAAATCATTGGGCCGTAAAAATATCATGTTAACAAAAATTCCAATCTTCATAAAACACGAAAATCATTATGCTCACGCCCGGAGCGTTTTTTTTTTACGAAAAACAACTCAATTGGGAACACTAGGAGTCTGCCGGGATTCGCGCCGCGTCATAAACTTTGATTGGGTCATTAAAGCATGTTAATTTATTAGCGTTCGAACAACACTCATTTACTTGGAACTCACAAAAATCAACCGTAAGAATGTGCGCTTAGAGCACATTGTTAGTTGTAAAGACGGACGTCTTTTACGACGTTTTAGAAGCATTAAAGTTTCGCGTGTAATCGAAAATCGCCTTTGGTGTAATTAAGCCTCGCATGGCACAATTGTGAATTGCGACAAATATGACTGAGTGTGCCATTGAAGAAGAGAATACAAAACTATTACTTATGTTGCTTAGGTATACCTACACTTATACTTACCTTTACTTAAAGATTAAGTACCTACAGACGTAAAACGCCTCGTTCAACAACAGTAGAGAAGCTGGTAGCATTTTTTTAAAATCTTCAATTCATGTTTAAATAAGTAGGTAACAATTAATCATTTTATAGAATAACATTCTGATGTTGATATATTATTATTAACATGAAGACTTAATAACTTTTTGAAATCTATTTGCTTCTTGTATTTTCTTATAATTATGAAATTTCCATTTGTACGTAAATTTTGCATGCATTTTATATTAAAAACATCTTGGCAGCCATGTTCTCCTAGTACTTTTTGTAAATAGGCTTCCTTTTAATTTTGTAGTTCTTAAAAAAAAGAAGATGTCGTAACTGGGACGAAAAATCTCACTAAACCGAATTTTCGGAACATTTTAATTTAAACAGGGACTGTTTTAATAAAACGAATAAATCTGAAATGAATACAATATAACTTGAATATTTTAAAAAAATGATATTAAAAAAAAGGTGGCAACACGTTGGAATTTTAAAAATTCAATAAAAATTTTGTTCCGAAATTGCGTATTCATTTGACGTGAAACTCGCGCAATGCATAAAATAAATTAAATACAAACAATATCAATCGGACACGGGAACACACTCAGTTGCTTTTCGTTTTGCTATTTATCATAAAATACGGACGCGCCGCTGAAATTGAACGGCTCTTGTCTCTCTTTAATCACGTACGAGGGACAGAGACAGATGTATAGTGCGATCGTTTCTTTGTTTTAACCCGTTATTATCGGTGGTTGTATCTATTTAAAAAGGAAGACGATGTTGGAACTCTATCCGTTACTCAGGACCTGTGTAAGTATTCTGTTACATATCTATTACCATATTTATTTACCTATTTGTCAACTTTTACCAGCGACTTCGCCTGCGTGAACACTTCAGAAACAGCTTATAAAACCCCTCAAAGTTCTAGCTACTTCATATTCAGTGTTAATTTCGATTAGCTGGGAAAATCTAACAGACAGAATCACTTCAGCATTTATTATAACACTGGCCTTTGTCCAATTGGTTAAATAAATTGTATATTAATTAAAGTGACCTTCAACAAGGTTTTCCAGCCTCATCACTAAAACGTGTTTTGCGCCATCTAGTTCAATAATGTTAAACTAATTTCTAAATGGATGCATAGAGACTCATCTAGTCCAGAAACTAATGTATAAAATATTATCATCCCATGAGAAAGTATTATTTGGGTATCATCATGAGAACGTATCATCCCATGGTACTTAATATTATATGTATTATATAGTATGTGAATTAAAACCACCCTGGCTCACATTTCGAAACAAAATTTTGCGAGACGACTACTAAACCGTAAGACTACTATACTTATCTACATAATTTATTATATAACATTTACATAATTTTACAATTGAAACTTTAACATGGACTTCTACTAAATGTGTGAGCCTTATAAAGAAATGCCATCGGAAAGTGCAGACAGTCATAAGTGATGTTAGACCAATTGTTGTCTCATCGCTGCCCACGGAACTCTAAAATTTTGATTTATTGTCCAACAGAACAAGGCAGCATTTGATGTACAATGAGTGTTGAATGATGATGTATGATTAATTATCCAACTAAATTGTTAGCTTATTTGCGCTTGCATTTTTATAATGCAACAGGGAATTGTATTTTATAACTAGCCCAACGTGGCACGGATACATAGTATTTAGCCTATGCCCAATCTGGAATAATGTAGTTTTCAAGTATGTACCTAGTGAAAGAATTTTCAAATAATTCTCGTTGTTATGGAGATTACATATGAACAACTCTTTCTCTCTCTCTCTCTCTCTCTCTCTCTCTCTCTCTCTCTCTTTGTAATATTAGTACTTATAGATTATAAATCATAAAGGCATCCGTGTGGTGGCAGTATGATGCCGTTTACTTGTTGTTTGAGTAGATACTCATTTTCTTATCTTTAACTTTTTGAACAGATTTGAGACCGCACTTGCATCTTATTATACTTGTGTTTCCAAGTTAGGTTTTATAAGCCAAGTATAGCATTAAATAGACCGTAAATCAGTTTGGGGTCCTTTATCACAATAAAAATAAATAGATAGATATATGTCTAAGGTTGAGCCGTGAGTGCTCACCTTAAGATACGAAATCTTACATTCAATATTGTCTGGACTCTAGTCGATAACTGCCACGCCTTAAGAATAAGGTAATAGACTTTTTACTGTCTTTGTTTATACATTATTCAGTCGTTCTACGCTTCTTTCTGTTTCTCCGTTAACTTCTTCTAAACCACCCAACGGATTTCGATACAGTTAATAATATCTTCTTATATATTATTAAGAAGATATTATTAACTGTTATTTTAATTGTGATTTCGATACAGTTATTTTAATAATGGAAATAGCATTAAACGAGGAAGGTGTGTGTTTATAATTGTTTGTGCTGTTGGTGTACCCTTTGAAAATAAATAAATAAATAAATAAATAAATAAATAAATAAATAAATAAATAAATAAATAATTTCAGAAGAAAAATGGATGTGTGCTAAGCTGGCGGCGGGTAAATAAATTTAAAAAGTTCGAAGCTACGGTTAAATATACAATTATTTAGAATAGATCGTACCTAAATTACCTAAATAGATACAATTAAGTAGTCGTCTATAGTTTTGAATAAGTTTTGAATTTTAATTGCTAGAAATCTCCGAAGAGATAATATTTGAACTACATACCACTTACTTGCCCCACTACTTGTGATTAGCGTTAGCATAGTCACGTAATGTTAGAAGTAACGCGAAACAAAGTCGTCAACAAATCAAACATTCAAAACGGTTGTATTTGTTGCAATTTGTAATTACACTAGATGGCTATTTGATAATGCGTTGTTGTCAGATTGACATGCGATTAACTGTCATGTTAGTCATTTTAACGTTTAACAAATGGTTATTGTAATTAGCAACACTAACAACTCGTCCCGGCTCGTATACAATACAATAAGTTTGTTTCAATATTTTTTTTCTTATTTTAGCGCGTAATAAGCTTTTAGCGCTTATGTAATAAACTTCAATTTAAAAACAAAAAAGTTTTTTGCATAGTAGAGAACGGCAGTCAGGCTGTAGATTCACTGGATACTAGGTGGCAATGGTAGCCATCTACCAACCTACAATAAATAATTCGAGTCAGCATGTCTGTTGACGCTTATAAGAAGAAAATGTGAAAATAATAGAAATAATGACTTTGGCATTTGTTACGCACTAAAACACAACAATAATAACTAAATTAGTTTTAATAATTAAAATTGGTTTTCTGGAAGGCATGATAAATGCCCTCAGATAGGCTGTGCAATTTATGACTGTGGAACTGAGTGTGCCCTAGTCTCTACTAAAAGTTTAGACAAAATTAATATTGAAGTGTCCTATTACGTTGCATTGTAATGATGATGGAAGGAGCTTTTGTAGCTTCACATCTTTTGACTAAGGATCTGGTGTCGCCGCTTTGCATAGAGCTTAAAAAGTGTTAAGTTTACACATGAACCGACCACACGGGACGGCCTAAACGGTATCGTTTACAACTTGTGAAAAAGGCTTTATGTCACCAACAACAAGATGTCAAAGTCACGATTACAAGAAAGAAAAACGTAAAATATCGATGCCACACACAATCGACACGTACATAAACAAGCCAATCACTTGCTAAGATTCAAATTTCGAACGCAACATCCAAGATGGCGACCTTCGCAAGTCATATATCAATCGTGATTTACGCGCCACGGTCGAGGTCGTCGACCGGCCGAATTTCGTTCAGAAATGCACTCGCTGTGTAATTTATTTGTGACCATCTATTATTTTGTAGACTCACGAGGTCCTAAACGCAGCTGACATTAATATATCATTTTACGCGGCGGCCTCACACATTCTGTTTCTCGCTCGCACTCGTTATACATTCATACGTTGGAAAAGGACGCCGATAAGGGGGCTGAGTAGTTTGCGTTTTCACTTTTTATAGTAGCAATATATTTGATCAGCTGATCGTCATGACGTTTAGTGCTCGTGTGCCGGTGGGTAATGTTTTTCATAATTTATATTAGGTATAGACACACGCTGTGTTCATTCGTGTTGGATAGGTCGGGGATTATTTATAATATTTTAATATTCTTTAGTAACAATGTCAATGTTTGCTACTGTGCGGTTATTTTTGACCATAGATACCTATACCATAGATACAAGGTTTACAGGTGAAATGTGAATAAATTAGCGAATACATTAATTTTGTTTAAAAGGCAATTAATGCAGTATAACTCTGTTTAATAAACTGTCTGATTGTCTGGAAATTGAAACCACCTTACTGATCACCGTAAAAAAAGGGTTGCCAGAATACATCCCACCCTACCTTTCTTTTATCCTCTTGGCTCTTATTCCCTATCCTATTGTATCCTCTCTAACTCTTTCAGTGCCGCTTCAGTACTGAAGGTTGGCTTGAACTTGAAATTGTCTCTGTCAAGAGCCAATTCTAGCTCTTGCTCGTCTGAAGCTATTCCAGTCCACTTCCGTATGTTTCGAACGAACCATAATGGAGTTCAATTTTTTTTTAATTATCTTTTTAATTTTTCACCTTACAAACATAATTATGTCAGCTCCATCAAGTTCAACTTGGTTATTCTGTTTATTATCGGGCCATACTACTTACTCTTCGCCCACTGGTCGAAATTCGACATCACTTTGAAGGTGGGAAAAACACATTGTCTTTCCAAAAATTGTTAACAATTAAAAAAAAAGAAAATCGGTTCACAAACAATTGAGAAAAAAGTACTGTATTGTTTGTTTAGTCCTTACTTCTTTCTAACATAGGTAGAGGTAAATAATTAAAATAACAAGTATAAGGTACCTACATTCATATGTGTTAAATAGGTAGGCATACAGCATTAGACGGTAGGCGCACGTGGTGCCTGTAAATATTTTTGGAGGCAATCGATTTCCGAAATCCATTCTACCCTCTCACCGCGCGCCGCGCCTGCCTCGCCACCGCGCGCCCTTCTAACGCTATCCTTAATGAGGACATAGCTTTCATATTTTCATACATAATAATATAACTACATACATATTTTCATTAATTAAATAATTAAAATTAAAAAAAGAAAGATTATATATAGCTTACTAAGCATTTTGTTATTTACCTATTGATACTTTCTGGACGGCGGCTGTGCGTTGATAGATCAATTAGTCAGTGACAAACGAATTCTTAAGAATAGATAATAACTAATAATAATAGATAATTTAAACCGTTCTCTCTAATTGTTCAGTTATAACATAAAACGACAAGATGGTGATATAATACCTACATAGTTCAAAATTGCACATAATTTATATTTACTTAATAATAAAAATATATCCAATTGAAGAATAAATTTACATGCTAAC
Source organism: Synanthedon andrenaeformis (assembly GCA_936446665.2). Taxonomy (NCBI): domain Eukaryota; kingdom Metazoa; phylum Arthropoda; class Insecta; order Lepidoptera; family Sesiidae; genus Synanthedon; species Synanthedon andrenaeformis. The sequence goes on from OW387793.2 coordinate 10,358,898, forward strand.
AGTACACTTTCAAAGCGCCGCCATTTTTAATAGCTTTCTTTAATTGACTGGGTTCTTATTAAACAAGTAGGTCCATTAAATAGGTGTTCTAGATTTACAATAGAGTACAGCGGAACTTAATTTTTAAATAAGTAGACAAACACATTTAAGCAATGTCATGTAAAGTATGTCGCCCGAGGTGTGACGCAGTTGGTACATCGCTATGGTATAACCCTCGTCTTATCCACACTAACCTGCAGGCATTAGCGCGTATCGTACGGGCTGGCATCATTAATCTACGTGACAGTTCAAAATTTAGTTACCGAGGGTGTCCCCGCCCCGCCTGCCTCCCCCGCGCCCCTCGACTGTCCCCCGCAAACCCCGCATGCTCGCCACTCAAATGTAGCAAGTTTTTGAGGGATACCTAGATAGGGTTTTGGTTGTTTGTGTTACGAAACTATGAATATTTACTTTCGCTACGTTTAGTCGGTTCCGCCCTATGATATGCCTCCACTGAGCGGTCCAAACTTGAAGTAGGTATTGCTAACTCAAAGTACCTAATCCACAGATAACACGAGAAAAATGATGATGCATCTAAGTTTCTAACTCATCTGAAGAAGCTAAATTCCCAAGTCCAACTTGTATTATATAAATAGTTTGGAAATCTGTTTATTTATAAAAGAACGTATAGTCAGTGCTTTCCTTTGATTATAAAAGTATTTGTGTTTGTGTCACATTTGACGTTCACATTCTCAATAATTTACCAGATCTAGGGCACCGTGTAAAGGAAGGCTGAAATATTGTTTTATTACTAAGTAAATGCTTCAATAAACAGTCCATGAAAAATAATTTAAAAATTTTATATTAATATTATAATAACATAAAATAATTTACATTACATATTAAAATATATTTACATATTTACCTAAAACTAAATATTATCTAAATATACATAACTAAAACTAAACCTATAACTAAAACTCAATATAAAAATGGACCCTGCGGCATTGTACCAAGGACGCTGGCAGCATTTCCTCGTTGAATGGCCAAACTAATACGTTGGCCGAGGAAAGCGCCAGCTCTTCGGTCTCCCGTCGCATCAATAAGCCTCTTCGAAATATCTTTGAAAAGGCCCATTGCTGCAGGGCCCCACGGACCGAGTGTCTCAACTCCAAATGGTTCAAAAGTATATTCGGCGCCGAGGCCACTATATTTTAGAATTTTATTTTTCTCAGCCGCCTCTGCTGCTTAATAGTTCTAAATAAATCGCGATGAAATTAATTCTGAGAGAAGAGCAATGGTTGAACGAATTGACTCTACCCTGAGTCTTGTATCCCAATGGGGTGACAGGAACCTGGTTAGTTTTAACGCCACCAAAACGCAAGCGTGTTTGTTCTGCTAAAAGGAGCCCCTTTGACCTGGCTCCAACCTTCCGAGGTGCATCCGTACCTGTCGCCAATGATCTTGAACTTCTTGGCATGAGGTTGAGCTCAAACCTCAACTTCGGCACCTCTATCGAGTCCAAAGCTCAAACAGCAGCCAAAAAGCTGGGCATCTTAAATAGGGTGAAGCGATACTTTACGCCTGGACAGCTCCTTTCTTTATATAAGGCGCAAGTTCGATCTTGCATGGAGTATTGCTCCCACCTTTGGGATGGTTCAGCCAAATACCAACTTGCCGCACTCGACTCGGTGGAACGCAGAGCTAGGAGACTCATTGGCGGCAGTACGTTTTTAAAAACTAAGATGCAGAGCCTGGCACATAGACGCAAAATTGCCAGTCTATGTGTCTTTTATAAGATGTACTTCGGAGAGTGTGCTCAGGAGCTGCATGAACTCATACCGCCTTCCCCTTTCTTCCATCGGACATACAGACATACGGCTGGTTGCCATCCTCATCTTGTCGATATCCCTCTATTTCGGACCAAGCGCTTTAAAACATCCTTTATAATGCGCACTGCCAAGGTTTGGAACTCCCTGCCGGCGTCTGTATTTCCGAGCACATATAACCTGAATCTATTCAAAGTTCGAGTGAATAGGCACCTTCTGGGTGAGCTCGCTCCATCATAGGCCTCATCTTCGCTACACACCTGGATGTTGGCCAAGAGCAAACCCATCTCTATTTAAAAAAAAAAAAAAACCCTATGTATTTCAATAACACTATAATCTAAAATATAAAAAGTTATATAAATGCTTAGTTTCAATAATATTTGCATATTACATTGTGTTGTACCTACATCCGAATTGGGTAAACTGTTGTTACTATGAAACTAATTGTACACGGTGAACAATGAAGGTTTATCTTATCTTTTTTTCATCCTATGATCATCTTGATCTCTGATCAATGATGAGAAGCATATGAGACTTAAAAATGCATGCAACAAAACAAGTATAATTTGCCAATTATTTAATAGACGTCAACAAAGAGCAACTTTGAAAGTCACAATTGCAAAACATATAGATAGGTATAGCAAAAAATACAATTTTTACAAGTTGTAAAAATGTTTGTAATGAAGTGCAAGATAATCGTGTCATCGATTACTTGGTACTATGAGGATAAACGAGCAGTTCAGTTTCGACAATGTGTTTAATATAAATCGAGTACCTACACACTGAAGACGCCCCGCTGTGCGCGCCTGCCACAAACAGACCTGAAGCGATCTACACTACAGTTACTGCGCTAATTACTCCTATATCCAACCTTCTGTGTGTCCATGGAGGCCTGGTAATTGAGAATTGTGTCTATTCTATACCTACGTCATAAATCTTCTACGAAACGTAAAATTACAAATTCGCGTTCCAAGGAATCTGTATATATTTTTAATAATTCTTTAAACTGAACATGGTGTGCGGTGAAACTCTAATGAGTTTGTGTTTACACCAATGTTAATTTAAATGTAACATTATTCTGTATTAACAAATAATAAAATTAAATAAAAACTTCTTAAGATAATATTGTTCAAAAACGTTTTTAGTGAATAGCTACCAAAGATAATATTGTACTCGAATTTTGTAGGCATTTGAAAAACATTTATAATTATGGCTGATTCTATTATTATCAGCTCTTAAAAGCCTGTATTTAAAAACTAAGAAATATCGGGTAAGAAATCTAAAGTTTCTGATTTACTCAGTCGTAAAAATCAGAGAGCAATGATGGCTTAGTAAAACTGACATTTTGCATAAAAATTCTGCAACAATGTGACCCCTGAAAGTCTTCTCCAAAGATGCCCATTTGTCCCAACATACAAATCACTAGTTTGTGCCAGATTCTTTTGATGTCTGGGGTTTTTGCTATCAATTAATTAACTAATAGGTAATTAACGCTAATTAACTAATGGATGAAATAATTGAACTATTATACTACGTTATATTATTACCTACTTACGGAAACTTTGTGAAAATATCATGAAATAGAAGGCTTTATATTATTATTATTAATGGCTCCTAAAAACTGCAAATATCTTCATAGTATTATGAATGTGAAAGGGAGTTTATTTTTGTTACGCTTTCATGTCTTAACTACTCAACCGAACATTATGAAATTTTGCATACCTACACGTTTTTAGGGATACAGAAAAGGGCATAGGGTTTCATCCAGAAAGTAATACCACGTAATACTGTTCCC